>JAFEMH010000624.1:5000-689227 GCA_022495995.1 Adenophora triphylla var. japonica | reverse complement strand
TCTCACCTTGATGGTACGCCAATCCATCTTCTCCTTGATGAGTGTTTGCTCTCAGAATTTCCAGCCAACGTTACTGTTCTCTGTGTTGCCTCGGGTGTTGCCATTCAGGGCGACACTTGGAGCAACACTTGAATCTGTAGGCTGCAATGGGTGAATCGGTTCTGTTCCGGCCCTTTGTTCGACTTCTTCTAGTAAAGTCGAGGTATATCATCATTTGGTTCTCCTGTGGCACTCAAGTAATCGTTAAATTCAATATTTACCGATTCTTGAATTACTTTTAACCTCAAATTATAGACACGATAAGCATGACTGTTTTGAGAGTAGCCAAGAAAGATGGCTTTGTCACTCTTAGAATCAAGTTTTCCTAAGTATTCCCGGTCATTTTAAAATGTAACACAAACACCCAAACACATGAAAATAGTGAACCGTAGGTTTCTTTCCATTTAAAATCTCATAGGGTGTCATAGTTGTACCGGGTCTTAAGAAAACTCTATTTGTAGTGTGACAAGCTTTGTGTTTAATGCTTCGGCCCAAAAACCTTTAGAAATATTTCTAGCAATTAGCATAACACGAGCCATTTCCATTAAAGTCCTATTTTTCCTTTCGGCAACACCATTTTGTTGTGGTGTTTTGGGTGTGAAAACTCATGGTGTATCCCCTTTTTACTACAAAAAGTAGAAAAGGAGATGTTTTCAAATTCTCTACCATGATACGATCTTATTCGAAAAATAGGAGAACAAAACATGTTTTTGATTTTAGAGGCTAAGTGAGTAAATTTATCAAAAGTTTCAGATTTTTCTCTTAAGAAATACACCCATGTAAACCTAGAAAAATCATCAACTATTACATAAACATACTTCTTACCTCCCAAGCTTTCTACCTCAATAGGACCCATCAAGTCCATATGTAGAAGTGAAAACAATGTGTTGTTCTTCTGAGTGTTGCTCATTGTGTTGTTCAACACTGTGAGCAACACGAGTTTGCTTACCCTTTTGGCCAGGTCACCACACATCACGGTGTTTTTGAGGTCTAGTTTAGGAACACCTTTGACGGCATTATGTTTGATAATCTTCTCAAGATTCCTATAATGAGAATGACCTAACTTTTGATGCCATAACCTAATATCATCAAGTTTTGTCAAATTGCACAGCGATTTATTACCAACCGGATAGCAATTATCACTTGATCTTATTCAGTCATGACACAAAAGTTAGTGTTATCAAACACTTCACGGTATTTTTATTGAATTTTACCTCCAAATTGTCATCACATAGTTGGCTAATGCTAATTAAATTAGCAAGTAAACCATCTACGTGCAAGACATTTTTCAAAGGAGGAAAACCAACAATATCCGAGTGTTCCTTTACCAACTATTTCACTCTTGCCTCCACCACCATAAGTCACCGAGCCTCCTTGAATAGGTTGGTACTTTGTTAGGAATGATTTTGTACCAGTCATATGACGTGAACAACCACTATCAAAGTACCAAGTTCCTGCAATGTTAGTCCTTAAAAATTTGTATAAACAACATAGCATTTCAGTTTTCCTTGGGTAACCAACCCTTTTTGAAAATCTGGATTTACGTTTCACCGGTGTTGCCATAAGTGTTGCCACTGAGCGGCGACACTTGAGACGACACTTGAAGGCTGGACATTTTCTTTTGTAGGAAAATGCAATGCGGTTTTAAATGTCCAGCTTTGTGACGGTATCCACACTCATTGGATTGATCGGAGGAATCACTAGAAGTGCTACCCTTTTCCTTGACACGCTCTTTTACAAAACAATTTTTAGTTTCAACATCAAACAAGAAAGAGGTAATACTTTCAAGTGATTCTTGGAACCCAAGACCGGCTTTCGGAGGCTTACTCAATTTGAGTATTTCATCCAATTTGGATGAACTCGTGTTGAGTTTTTTGAAGGTGGATTCGGCTAGGTTGAGTTTGGCCTTGATTTTATCAAGATCCAATTCTCTCCTACTGAGTTGAGCTTCTAGCCGAGTCAAGGAGTTCTTAAGATCCTGATTTTCCTTTTTCAAGAAAACCACCATCTTATTCTCCTTTTTCCATTCCACGAGGAGAGATTTATAGAGGTTTTTAATTCACAAATAAGTTCATCTTTATCAAGATCATCCTCTATAATCTCTTCGAATTTAAATCAGTTGAACCATGCAAATTAAGATCATTTAGAGAATTATACCTGCTGAGTGTTGTGCCAAGTGTTGCCAATTCCTGGACGACACTTGGGGCAACACTTTCTGAAGAAGTCACCAATGTTGTGTCAAGTGTTGTCAAATCTGGAACAACACTTGAAGTAACACTCTCAGTCGAAGGTAGCTCCTCTACCGTGGCCATCATGACTACTTGCTCCGACTTTTCTTCTTTCTCCGTTCCTTCCTCCTCTCCATCACTAAGAGATACCCACAAGTTTTTGCCCGCCTTTCTCAAGGTGTTAGCACATTCATTGGCATAGTGACCCCAACCGGAACAAGCATGACATTGAATAGATTCAATGTACTTAGGATCGGACCGGATCTTTTCCGAGGATGCACGCCTTGGTGGGATATCCTTTTGATTTGGAGGAGGACTTCTCCTTGGCACAAAACTAGAGGTTTTGGCCGTTTGGTCCTTAGCCTTTACCTGCACTTTGTTAAATTTTCTAACCATAGAATTATATCTCTTTGCAAGTAAAGCTACACTAGTATTTTCATCTAACTCCTCGAAGACTTCATCTTCATCGTCCACACATGTGTCCAGAAGATTCGACTTTTAAGGCAATATTTTTGCCTTTAGAAGCCTCCGTTTGTTCATTGAGATTCAACTCAAAGTTTTTCAAAATACTCATTAAGGAGTTGATGTCCATTGTTGAAAGATTATGGGCCTCTTCAATAGTGAAACTTTAATATTAAAAACGTTCGGGAAGAGTACGAATAGCTTTTGAAACAAGTTGTTTATTTGTAAAAGGCTCCCCTAATACTTGACAAGCATTTGAAATATCAATCAACTTTTCAAAATAAGACGAGATGTCTTCGTTTTCACCCATTCTTAATCTTTCAAATCTACTAGTGAGACCTCTAAGCTTTGTTTCTCGGACAACGCCATCTCCTTCACAAAATCTTTGTAAAGTATCCCAAGCATCTTTTGCGGAGGGACTATTTTGAATGAGTTTGAACATATGCATGTCAACCCATTCATAGATGGCATTCAGTGCCTTTTCATTGAAACTAGCAAGATTATTCTCTTCAATTGTCCACTCGAATTCTGGTTTGACTTGTACGTCACCATCGTCATCCGGAGGAAGCATTGGAACAGAATAACCATTTAAAATAGATCGCCAAGCCCGAAGATCAATTGATTTGATATGCGAGCGTAGGCGAATCTTCCAATAAGCATAATTAGATCCGTCTAAAACCGGTAATCTCTTTTGATTAGGGTTTGCGGGATCATAAGCCATGACAAAAGGATCTAAACACTTAGTATATCAAGTGCTAGGCTCGATACCAATTGAAATTGTCTATGGCTAAGAACTTATGAGACGAAACTCACAAGGTGAGATAAAACTCACAGGTGTTGTTCTTAGTGTTGATGACACTAACAACAACACATTCACCAATTCTAGAAAAAGCACAAATCAATAGAAATAAATATAATTTGCAGCGGAAGAATTAAAGCAATACACAAGAATATAATTTTTATCAAGTTATATAAATATATAACTTGATGGGTGCCCTAAAAGGCAAGACCTTTCTATTAATAATATGAATTCAATACAAGGTCGAGGTTGTTCCTTAATGATAAACGAACCACGATATAAGGAACAACATACAATTCTCTCGGTAAATAAACACTCAAAAACCTCACAAAAATATAAAAATCTATATGAAATATTCGAGGTGTTGGACAAAGTGTTGCCGACATTGAATGGCAACACTTGAGAGCGAGAATTCTACTTTTCTTGTGCGGATTTGCGTTTTCGAATTGGATGATCTTCAATGAAGATCCACTGCACTATTTATAGGCCACAAAGTCTTGGAGCCTACTCAAATGATCGGCTAACGGCCTTGGGTTTGTTTCCTCCAAAATAGCCTTCTCGCCTTCATTGTAGGAGACCTAGTCTTCTCTTGCTTCTCATGCTTGTACCTCTTAGCTTTGATTGCCTTGTACTCGACTTGTTCTCCCAGAATAGCTGAATAAAATATCTCTGGCTTGGTCATCAATTAAACAAATAAACACATGTTTATTTGTTAACTTCTTCTTCTCTTCGTGATTAACGCACAAGAACATTTACATTCTTGATTTTAAGCTCATTTTAAGGTGACTAACTTCTTTGTTATATAAACATTAATTTACCCATTAATATTTGTGAAAAATACAGTAACTAACTCAGTGTCGCCAATTCCAAATGGCAACACTTTTGGCAACACCAGTGACAACACTGGTTTGCAACACTTGGGATGACATTCATGGCAACACATGATTCTTAACATTAACAACACCACCAATAATACATGCATCACAAGTAAGATCTACAAAATTTTTAATTATTCATTTTACTGATTTTTACTGAATTTTTGACTTGTATTATGTGTAGGTCTCAAAAGAGAATGAAACCATAAAAGAGAAAGAGAAAAGAATGTTGGTGTTATGCCCTAGGCATATAATTATTTTGACTCATAGTTAATACCATTATGTAATTGTAAGTACGCCAATCCAATTCGCGACCCTATTATGTGCATTTCAGTGTGATAAAATTGCACTAAGGGGCATTTTGGTAAATTCCCGGTCCGTTCCGAAACTTTCGGGAACTTTTTATAAGTTTCTCGCTAAGAAAGGACCTACAAGGAATTATTGGATTTGGAACTTTAGGGAATTACCTCAGAATGTTCCAGAAGCAGTTTTGGCGCCAGAAACGGTTATGGTCACGTTGTGTCACGCGATAACATATGTTGTCACGTGACAACTTATGTTATCACGCGACAACTTGAGCCCTGGAAAGCGATTACAGAAGGTCGTGCGACACCTTGTGTCCATCATCTGCAGCTATAAATAAGACCCTCTGCCTCTCATTTTGGGATCCCTTTTTAGCACCCTAAAGTCACTCTGCCAAATTCGCACCAGAACCTCTCTCTCTCCTTCTTCCACACCAACATACACACCAATCCACCTCAATTCAACCTCCATCTCATCCAATTCACCCACTTACCTTCATACAACCCACACCATTGAAGATTCCAAGCCTAGCACCCCAATCTGAGATCCAAATCTCCACCTAGCAGCTGAATCGAAGCTCTCTACACCTTACTTGGTGTAGAGATCATGGACTACAAGGGTAACGATTCCTTCCATCCCTCTCTCTCACTTACTTGCTCCTTACACAATTTCCATCCCTTGGACTTGATAATTAGGCTCCATCCGCCTCCAATTATCAAGTCCCAACTGCGATCTCTCTGTTTAAATCTGTTTTTCTTGAATTGATTGATTGTTCATGATGTGATTTGATCCATATTATTGCTTGTTCATCAACGGAGTGTGGATCTCCCCATATCCACACTCCTTTGGTCGATCTGTTATTGATTAGTGCTGTCCTAAGTTGATTTGGTGTAATTACTTGATCTGGATTGGCATCTGTTGTTTTGATTTCGAATTGTAAAGTCTCTTCAGAAGGTCACGTTGTGTCACGCGACAACATATGTTGTCGCGTGACACTCTTTGCCATTCTGCAGAAACTACTTTCAGTTGTAACCTGTATTCAGTCCTCGATGTAAAATGGGAGTGGCCTCCCAGAGTCAATGGTTCACAAGTTGTAATCCCTCCTTTTGAGCAATAAAACAAAGCATTAATATCCATTTTATACATATCTTGTCACACACAATTGCACACACTTTTGAATATTTTGAATGTTGAACATAGAAAGACTTGTCAACGGACGAGGCACGTTGGGTAAACTCTCGGTTTTTCTCAACACGTAATCTGACCCCGAACCCATTTTCTCATTTCAAAAGGTTTTCAATGTTTCCTTAAAAACGGCGTGGCGACTCCTATTTTTATTTTTTCGGCGAGCGTTCATTCAGTGGCGACTCTGCTGGGGACTTGAAACTTGGTTTTCAAAAGTGGGTCAAACTTTCACTCTTGTTCAACATTCATTTCATGCGTTTGTGTGTGCCTTGTTGTGTGACATTATATGTGTATAAATGCATTTAGTGCTTTGTTTTATTCCCTCCCCTTCCTTGTTTCTTGTTTGTTGTGCTTGGGGCTGAGATATTGTTTTGGATGCTTGGAGACTGAGGCTGTTGCTGCTTTCTTTTCAGGATTCTGGATATTTGATTCCTTCTGTCACGCGACAGGGCCCGGCCTAATCAGGTTACGTGTAGTGCGACGAAGTGGCCGTCTCCTGCAGTCTTGCCGAACTCAGTGCATTGTGATTTGTGGGGCAGTCCCCCATGATCAATTATTGATCTTTGATTACTGTGCCCTGTGGGGGTGTGTGTGTGTGTTATTTTCCTTCATCCCTCCTTTTCAAATAAAAAAAATTAAAAAAAAATCATTTTTCGCAAAATAAAGGAACATAGCCATCCTTCACACTACATTACGTAGATCTAGAACCCTCGGGTGCAATTGACGGCATCGCGGACGGTGATAATATTCGTCTACGCTTGAGCGCTTAATATCAAACCTATCCCCCTAGCGCATCATAGGTGGAGCCACACTTTTAAACCTTACCCAAAACGGTTGGTTTTGACATGCCATTTTCAAATACACTAAAATGAGTTGTTTCAAAATTTCTAATAGACTTTTGTACCTATTCCAAAACCTAGCACGTGTGGGCATGTTGCCATAGCAACATGGTTTCACGAAAGGACATGTCGTTCCCACGGCATGTTCTAACGAGAGATCATGTCGCCTTGTCAACATGCACCGACGAGAGGTCATGCCGGATTTTTCCTTGAATTTCTTCAGGAATACCCGTTATGCTGCCCAAATTTCTCCAGAAATTGGGATTGCTCATCTGTTCCATAAATGCTTCGGTTTTATTTAGGTATTATTGCCTATTATTTATTTTGAATCAATACATTTGGTTTATTTTTGGATGATGTGTCCTAGGTTCCCCCGAGGTCTAGATTGCGTGAAATAAAGGATTAGCCTTTCCCAACCGTTCATAGGACTTAAAAAACACCGATTTTTACTTGAACACTAATAACTTGTTGCACGAGTCCGTCTCCTTTCCCGCTCTTCCCTCTCCCATACCATCTCAAAGTTCTCTATCCTCCTCCTTATACACGCTCTCACCTCTTCACCTCCGCAAGGCTACGGCAAGTTGGGTGTGTGCTTTCGTTCCCGACGCTCATTGGTCCATATTCTCGAGGCGGAAGCAGTTCAAGTGCCCAAGCGGTCGTCCATCTGATTCAAAATCCAAAATGCTCGGTGCAGAGAAGAGTATGGCCCACCAGCCTGGAAGTTCATATCTCATGGGTCAGCAGAGTGCAAAGGATGTGTCCATCGAAAAGTTGCGAGCTACCCTTGAAGCCGTTTTTCCTCACGAGCGAGAGGCCCGGTTGCTTGCTCAGATTGTTAAAACTAAGGAGGACAATTTGTGAATGACAGAAAGATCGAGAAGGGTCCTCACCCCATCAATGTCAATAATGCTCTTCCTCCCATCCGAAGTTGATGCAGTCAATCAGTCCTCATAGGATCTAGAATGTCCGCTATTGGACATGAGTCTGTCGAGTCCACTTCAGACCAATTTTTGCTTTGCAGTAACAAAAGTTTTGTTTCTTTTCTTGCTAGACTCGAGACATCACTTGCACACCCACGTTACACTCGGTTGAAATGGTTTTATCCTAGATGATCACTTGTGCTGCTCAATCAATAAGGCATTGAAATGACTAATATTTAAATTGATCAGAGTGAGAAAATCGACTGACATCCTTCTCAAATTGGGGCTCACCAACTCCCCATCTCGCATCTCCTGTGCTCAGATGTCTTCCATCGTCCTCACCATTTCGTTGTTCGATGAATTTGCATGGATCTTCCTCAAAGTAAGCTTAAGCAAGCAATGAAGACTGATCGGATCATCCGGTAGGGACTGCGGTTGAAACCTTTCACCCCTAGGGAAGCCATTACCTCACCCTCACTAAACAATACCCCTTCAGTTCAAGATCGGCACGCTTTGAAACCCATCTAACCATTTCCAGAAGAAGGAGGACTATCCTTGGGACTCCCATGATTCAAAAGAAGATCGACCATTTTCAAGCTCAAGAACGACGGAAAGCAATGATCCATCCTGGGGACTAGCTGAAATTCTCCTCTAAAAAAAAACAAAAAAAAAGAGAGACAAAAATAAAAAAAAGAATAAAAAAAAAAGAAAAAATAGAGCCTAGTCCCTAGCGATCCTCTCAAAAGCAAAAGTCAAAAGGATTCGGTCGTTACTCAAGAGGATTCTCAGAGTGAATAAAGAGACAGCATGGATGTCCCCTCACCATTACCTCTAACCAATCCCAAGCCGTCCTCTCGATTTTAGAGGATATTCCCATTACCCTTACTCTTACCCTTGGCAAAGCCAATTTGAACCTCTCATCCTCAGAGGCAATCAATTCCCTCACCTTAGAAATCCCAAACACATCCCCAAAATCCAACCTCTCATCTTTAGAGGTTCAGTCAGCAAAAAGCCCAACCGACCTCTCACCTTAAGAGGTCATGATATCCTAAATCACCCGATGGCCAATCGAAGCCCTGAAACCCAGCTACAGTTCCTACCTGATAGCAGTTTCATTCCAATAGCGTCGAGATCTAAAACAAATTATTGCTTAAAGCAGAGCCTAATCCATCCCGGCTCAAAGGATCATCAATCGAAGATTGTGCAAATTCCATCCGTTCACTCGACGTTTCATGTGAGCATATTTCATTTCACATCCGCAAACACTTGCCGTGAATGTCCCACTGGGGCTTCACATCCGTGTCTCCCATCGACACTCCAAGAGGACATGTTTTTCAATTCTCCAAATCCTCAAAATCCTCAAAGGTCCTCAGATCCTCGAATTCCAACGTTCATTCTCTTCATTCGGGATAAGCCCGAACTACGGCGACCTGAGCTCCTCCCAAGGAGGGGAACGTAGGCAACCATAACTGGTTCGGTCGAAATCACAAACAAATCTCAGAAAATCTGGTCTCCTCAAGGGCCGTACCTATATACAGATCCTTCATTCCACCCTTCCGAGTTTGATTCTCGATATCAGTGGGCTTTCTCCTCAGGATTGATAAAAATATTTGTTCATATCGTCTTTGGTGGTTGAATAACCCGAACATCAATAAAGGGTTTTAAGCAGCTTTGTGATCATCATGAATAAGACAAGTTTTCAAGTGTCTCGACAAGTCTTCTCTTTCTACATCATAGGAAGATAGAGCCAAATACTGTTTCGGTCAGCAGGGGCTTCCATACACTTTTCCACACCTTGTGATGCTTATACTCTCCCAAAAGAGTCAAACCCAAAAGCGAGAGTGTCATACACAAATTTGGGATCCATTCCCACCCTCGAAGGATGTGCCCCTGCATGTAAACATTTCCGAGTCTTGTCCAACGACTGATTGACTGCGGTTTGAAATGATGAGTTGCCTCTTTGGCCACAAGATGACTCCGTCTGCGATAAAGCTGCATGGAATTTCCTCAAGCTGGGGCTTTGGTTAAGGTATCCCTCAGGCGCTCCTTACCAGATTTCCCTCCAGGCTTACTTTGCACTGTCAACTGGGGCTTCGCCAAGCCGGGATCGTTCTCTGCACATTCTCTACTGCTTGCCTCCTCGGGCGCCTGACGCACCTCATCCCATCAGCAACAACCAACCTACTACGACCAGTACTCCCGGGAGCGTCCCCGACTTGCCTAAGCTGCACCATCCATCGTCCATCACTCATACATTTCTCCACCTCATGGGAGAGGGTCCACCCCATACACCATCATATATACACATTCGTTCCATACACAATCCATCATGGCACAACTGCTACATATATATCTGCTCATCAAGTCGTGCAAAATCCCCACTTCCTTTCCATCCCCAGCTGAGATGGACTTGTGCAACAAAAGATTAATAATGCATAAGCAAAAAGTAAAATAAAATGAAAAGTGCCTTTAGTGTTGTGTTTTCCCCCCGCAGGGTACAATAATCAAGTGATCGTAATTTGATCGTGAGGACTGCGCCTCGAATCACAATCTTGGACAAGGATTACAAATCCTGAAGGTGGAAGACCACCCCTTTATCATCTTCATCAGGCTCGGACTCATCAGCATCATCTGAAAGAGCCTTAGCTGCCTCAGCCTCCAAGCAATGCTTGTCAAAAAAGGAGCTCCAGCTGCCCCAGTATCCAAGCAATAATGCTCACCAGTCTCGGTGACTTCAAAAGCCTATTCTGCATGATAAACCGAGACAAAGAGTCCGCATCTGTCAGTCTCCCCAGCAGCGATAGCATCAGACCCTCCGATAGCTACGCCTATCCCCAGCAGAATCAATGGTAGCATGGGACCCTTAACAGCTACCTCCCATCAAGCAGTAGCACGAGACCCTCCGGCAGCTACAACTCTCCATCACCAACAGCAACGGTAGTCTAAGATGCTCCGGCAGCTACAGGTGAGCACAGTACAGGTATGAAAGCATACTCAGTCAATTGCTTTGCTAGAAGCATTAATCCCTTCCAGGTTGGATGCCTTTAAATAATCCCGTTCTAGGTTGGATGCCTTCAAATGATCCCTTTTCAGGTAGTGAGGCCTTCAAATAACCCTTTTAAGGTCAAGAGACCTTAAAATGATCCCGTTTAGGTCAAGAGACCTTAAAATAATCCCTTTCAGGTCAAGAGACCTTAAAATAATCCCTTTCAGGTTGAGAGACCTTCAAATAATCCCTTTCAGGTCAAGAGACCTTAAAATGATCCCCTCCAGGTTGTGATGCCTTCAAATGATCTCTTTTAGGTCAAGAGACCTTCAAATAATCCCTTCCAGGTTGGATGCCTTCAAATAATCCCGTTCTAGGTTTAGATGCCTTCAAATGATCCCTTTCAGGTCAAGAGACCTTCAAATGATCCCTTTCAGGTTGTGATGCCTTCAAATGATCTCGTTTAAGTCAAGAGACTTTCAAATGATCCCTTTCAGGTCAAGAGACCTTCAAATGATCTCGTTTAGGTCAAGAGACCTTCAAATGTTCCCTTTCAGGTCAAGAGACCTTCAAATGATCCCTTTCAGGTTGTGATGCCTTCAAATGATCTCATTTAGGTCACGAGACCTTCAAATGATCCCTTTCAGGTCAAGAGACCTTCAAATGACCCCTTTCAGGTCAAGAGACCTTCAAATGATCTTGTTTAGGTCAAGAGACCTTCAAATGATCCCTTTCAGGTCAAGAGACCTTCAAATGATCCCTTTCAGGTTGTGATGCCTTCAAATGATCTCGTTTAGGTCAAGAGACCTTCAAATGATCCCTTTCAGGTCAAGAGACCTTCAAATGATCCCTTTCAGGTCAAGAGACCTTCAATAAGTTCCTCCTATGTTTAGATACCTTCAATCAGTTTCATCCCTAGAACTACGACCGGCTTGATTCCCGCCAGGGATACGTAGGAATCCTTTTTCAAAAAGGTCCAGCCATCCCATCTCGCCAACCATCATTTTTCTAGCCATCCACCATATCCTCCAGCCGCTCATTAGGATTGGGTCCTTTTATCGACAACCTCACTTCTTCCATAAGTGACGTTGCCGAGGGGCTCTGTAAGTACGCCAATCCAATTTGCGACCCTTCTATGTGCATTTTAATGTGATAAAATTGCACTAAGGGGCATTTTGGTAAATTCCCGGTCCGTTCTGAAACTTTCGGGAACTTTTTATAAGTTTCTCGCTAAGAAAGGACCTACAAGGAATTATTGGCTTTGGACCTTTAGGGAATTACCTCAGAATGTTCCAGAAGCAGTTTTGGCGCCAGAAACGGTTATGGTCACGTTGTGTCACGAGACAACATATGTTGTCACGTGACAACTAATGTTGTCACGCGCCAACTTGAGCCCTGGAAAGCGGTTACAGAAGGTCGTGCGACAACTTGTGTCCATCATCTGCAGCTATAAATAAGACCCTCTGCCTCTCATTTTGGGATCCCTTTTTATCACCCTAAAGTCACTCTGCCAAATTCACACCAGAACCTTTCTCTCTCCTCCTTCCACACCAACATACACACCAATCCACCTCAATTCAACATCCATCTCATCTAATTCACCCACTTACCTTCATACAACCCACACCATTGAAGATTCCAAGCCTAGGACCCCAATCTGAGATCCAAATCTCCACCTAGCAGCTGAATCGAAGCTCTCTACACCTAACTTGGTGTAGAGATCGTGGACTACAGGGGTAACTATTCCCTCCATCCCTCTCTCTCACTTACTTGCTCCTTACACAATTTCCATCCCTTGGACTCGATAATTAGGCTCCATCCGCCTCCAATTATCAAGTTCCAACTGCCATCTCTCTATTTAAATCTGTTTTGCTTGCATTGATTGATTGTTCGTGATGTGATTTGATCCATATTATTGCTTGTTCATCAACGGAGTGTGGATCTCCCCATATCCACACTCCTTTGGTCGATATGTTATTGATTAGTGTTGTCCTAAGTTGATTTGGTGTAATTACTTGATCTGGATTGGCATCTATTGTTTTGATTTCGAATTGTAAAGTCTCTGCAGAAGGTCACATTGTGTCACGCAACAACATATGTTGTCACGTGACACTCTTTGCCATTCTGCAGAAACTACTTTCAGTTGTAACCCGTATTCAGTCCTCGATGTAAAATGGGACGTGGCCTCCCAGAGTCAATGGTTCACAAGTTGTAATCCCTCCTTTTGAGCAATAAAACAAAGCATTAATATGCATTTTATACATATCTTGTCACACACAATTGCACACACTTTTGAATGTTTTGAATGTTGAACATAGAAAGACTCGTCTACGGACGAGGCGTGTTGGGTGAACTCTCGATTCTTCCCAACATGTAATCTGACCCCCGAACCCATTTTCTCATTTCAAAAGGTTTTCAATGTTTCCTTAAAAACGGCGTGGCGACTCCTATTTTTATTTTTTCGGCGAGCGTTCATTCAGTAATCGTCTTTACCATCTATAATAGAGAATGTTTATCTTGAGTATTATATTTTTTACATGTTTATTATAGTATTATGTGTCCCTAGTTATTGTGAATAACTAGTATAAGTTGGTAATGGATAATCATAGAGATGATTATATGCATGGGAATGCACATTACACTTATGGGTACTTGTTAGAGAACAAGGTATTGGACTGACCCATATATGAGATTTATGACATGGTCTATGGTCATATATGTCATGATTAAATCTCAAGATAGTTGTGTCATTGGAATCCTTAGTACCTGAGATTATCATCGTCTTCCACATGATGAATGTTGTGTTTGATGTTGTCTAACACTATCTTTAATAGGATAGCAATAAGGGCTATGTTGGCATTACTGGATTCTTGTAGGGAAGAATAATAAGTCAAGATGGGATTTATCCCTCATAAAGTGAGATGTCTGCTTAGGCCCCTCGATGAATAGTGTTGATGAAATGTATGGCCACACTCAAGAGATTTGATGGAGATCAAATGCACTTAGATTATCAACATATTTAGGGTCGAGAAAGCATTGAACAATATAAGTTTACGTGGACCATGACTTATGTTCAATATGACATCGTGAGACAAAAGGGATTGTGACAATGATCTATCAAGTAATCAAATTTTGATGTTATATTTAATTGGGTGGACATAATGGCTTGCTAGGAACCATTTATGTCTTGTGAAGTTGATGTTTCAAATCACTACCAATATAAATATAATTCCTAAAGGGTCACACACTTAGAACGGATTCAAAAAATGGCTCAAATCTGGAAAAAGGAATCTGGGGTTGTTGCACGGCCGTGCAGATTAAAGGACACGCCCGTGCAAAGGGTTTGCACGATCGTGCGTTGTAATATGCACGCCCGTGCAAGAAGGCTGGAGTGGCTGTGCAGGTTAAAGTGCACGCCCGTGCAAAAAGGTTGCACGGCCGTGCATGTCGGCAAATCAGTAGATCCGATATTGGCTTGGATTAGGGCTCTTCTCCCTAAATTTTAGGGATATTTTTAAAGTATAATAACCCCCTTCTCCTCAGCCAAGATACAAGAATTTTAGGGTTTGAGAAACACAAATGTCTTGACTTTGATTACGAATCAAAGATCAAAACACCCTCGATTGAATTCCATATTAGTCATAGATTGTTGAAAAGGGTTTCAACAATAATTGATCATCTAGCAATCCAACAAGATTCGATCTTGGTTCGTTCGCGTGTGGATTACCGATAGAGGGTGATTGCTTTATCACCTAAAGCTTGAAGGCCTACTGTTGTTGATTCATCACAAGGAAGAACAAGGAAGAAGATCAAAGTTTCGTCCACGACTCAATGCGAATTACGATTCGTGTACGAAAGACAAACTTGCAACAAAGGTTAGTAAATCTATATTCATAGTTTTAATCTATTTATATTAGAAGGATTCATGGCTAGGGTTTTGTGATTTATTCCAAGTCTTCCGCTGCGTATGTAACCCCAAAACCCAACAGTGGTATCAGAGCCGTGTTTAATCATGATTAGGTTAAATTGGCATGCTAGATATAATTGGATTATATGCTTTAACATGCTTGATGATATAGATTGATGGTTTTATGCGTATTGTTTTATGAAAACAATTATATGTGATATAACATGATTATGTACACGTAAGTTTCATATACAACCATGCGATGTTTGTTGCTATATGGAAAACCTTCTTAAATGTTTAAGTTTTATGCCACCCCTTGATTAGAACACTTTTGAAATATTCGGACATTTTGATGTAGTTTCGACTCAGTTGGGTGCATCATTATATCTTAATATGGATCAAGATGAGTTAACGGTTGATGTAGTTTCGACTCAGTTGGGTGCATCGTTCTATGTGTCTCATACGTTTGAAAAAGGTTGAACTTAATTTGTGTTTCAAAAGAGTATTGACCCAAGGCATAGATGAGATTAAAACATGTGTTGACATAAGATGTCTAAAATCTCATAAAAGATTTAAGAGTCATATATGATATGATTGATAAGTGTTGTTTACCTAAATAGGTTGATTTCGGGCATTGACTCAGTTAAACCGAAATTAAGTGAAATATGGATCTTAGCCCATTATAATTATAGGATACATGCTTGTATTTGAAGGTGTATAATTTAGTGGGAGTTTTTATGAAATACATTATTTGTCTCTTAGATGGTAAATGAATTGATACTTATATGTACTCATATTGTTTGTATATCTTATTGTAGAATGACATCTCACAATAATCAACCCTTGTCGCTGCGATCCGTCCTTGTGAAGGACAAGCTCGAAGAGAACGGTACAAACTATTCTGATTTGATCAGAAGTTTAAGAATTGTTCTTAGGCAAGAGAAGAAATTGTACGTTCTTGACGAACCTATTCCTGCAGAACCCGCTACCAATGCAGCAAGGGCAGATAAGGAGCAACATAAGAAACATGTTGATGATTCTAATGATGTTGCTTGCCTTATGCTTGCCACCATGTGTTAGGCTCTTCAGAAGGACCTTGAACATATGGAAGAAGCTTTTGACTTAGCACGGCGCTTAAAGGAAATGTTCCAAGTGCAAGATAGGCAAGAGAGGTATGATGTGGTGAAGGCTCTTAATGCATGCAAGTTGCAAGAGGGGCAGTCAGTAGGTCCTCATGTCCTTATGATGAAAGGATATATTGAGCACCTTGATAGGCTTGGGTATCCTATGAGTTTGGAACTCGCAACAGATACGATATTGAATTTATTGCCTGAAAGTTATGATCATTTCATTATGAACTATAACATGAGTGGAATGGAGAAAAATATGTCAGAATTGCATGCGATGCTTAAGACTGCAGAGAAAAATATCAAGAATCCTAGTACCACAAATGTGTTAATGGTTAACAAAGGTAAGGGGTTCAAAAAGGAAGGCAATGAAGGTAAAGGAAAGGTTGTTAAACCTAAGGCAAAAGTTGCCAATGCCGAAGAGGATAAACCCAAAGTGTCTCAAAAGGATGCAATTTGCTACTATTGCCAAGAGGTTGGTCATTGGAATCGAAACTACAAGGCTTATAAGGAAGACCTAAAAGTGAAGAAGGGCAATACGATTGCTACTAATTCAGGTATCTATATGATAGATATTTTCCTGTCTACTTCTTATTCTTGGGTATTGGATATCGGATGTGGATCTCACATTTGTTTAAATGTGCAGGGACTAAAGAATAGAAAGCTACTTAAAGAAGGAGAAGTAGACCTACGTGTGGAGAATGGAGCAAGAGTTGCTGCATTAGCCATAGGAACTTATGAAGTCACTTTACCTAGTGGACTAGTTCTTGTTTTGAACAATTGTTATTACGTTTCGGATTTGAGTAGGCATATTATTTCTGTTTCTTGTTTGGATAATGAAGGATATAGGTTTCTTATTGAGAATAAGAAGTTTTCTATTTATTTAAATGATATGATTTATTGTATTGCAAATTCATTTAATGGCAATTATATTCTTGATGTTGAGAAACAAAATTATGTTGAAGATATCTATAATGTAAATAAGAAATCTAAACCGAATGATGTGAACTACACATTCATGTGGCATTGCCGGCTTGGTCATATAAATGAGAAATGTATTTCTAAACTCCATAAAGATGGACTTTTAGACTCACATGATTATAAATCATACGACATATGCGAATCTTGTTTATTAGGTAAAATGACCAAACCACCCTACACTAAGAGTAGTGGAAGGGCTAGTGACTTATTGGCCCTAGTACATACAGATGTATGTGAACCATTAAGTAGCATTGCTAGGGGAGAATTTCGGTATTTCATTACATTCACTGATGACTTATCTAGATATAGCTATGTCTATATGATGAAGTTCAAAAGTGAATCGTTTGAGATATTTATAATATTTCAAAATGAATTACAAAATTAACTTGGCAAAACTATTAAAGTACTTCGATCCAATCAAGGTGGTGAATATTTAAACCAAGAGTTTGACAATCATCTCAAAAACTGTGGAATCATTTCAGAGTTGACTCCACCCGAAATACCACAATGGAATGGTGTGTCTGAGAGGAGGAATAGAACATTGTTGGACATGGTTCGTTCTTGGGGTGTAAATAGTTCGGTTTGGACAAATTTAGAGACCAAACCGCTAGTACTAGGTTTGGAGAAATCCCAAACCAAATCGAACCATGGAAATTTTCAAACCGAACCGAACCAAACCACCTCGGTTTGGTTCGGTTCGGTCTCAAACCGCGGTTTCATTAAACGGTTAAAACCGCAGTCCGAACTGCGGCCTAGACCGCGGTCCAAACCATAAACTTGTCCACACTCCAAACGTTCCTCCTTACCTATTTATGTAAAAGACATATTAAAATTACAAAAACACTTTAAACTTAAAGTACAACTAAACAAACCATATCAAATCAATTACAAGTTAACTGTCTAAAACAACCATATAAAATTTCACATGATTGTATTTGCTCCTTTCCGTAGAAATCAAGACTTCCAAAAAATAAAAAAAACATATTAATCAACCAGAAACAACAAACATATGGTTTCAAACTGAAGTCATTCATTAATAAAAATTTCATTTAAAAAAAAAAATCTAACTTGACAGACCATGTTAAATTGGTAATAGTCAGTTGAGCAGCTGCAGTGATCTACAACTAATCTCTTATGTATTGAAATATATGAAGCATGGTTACAGCATATGGTTTTTGTAAGTAGGGAAAACTATAAACTTTTGCCACTCTTTTCTACACTTTTGCTATCTTTATTTCCATCAGTTTTGCCACTTAACCAAAATTCTTGGCTTCATTTTTGTCTATTGCCAGGTAAAAAATATGATAAATAAAAGAACCAAAAGAAATTCTTAGGTATTTAGATTTTGGAATAGGTGATTCGGGTTTGAAAAATCAACAGTGGAAAAGAAATAAAAAATAATCAACGGTTAAGAAAACGGTTTGGTGGTTCAACTCGGTGGTTCGGTTTGGCGGTTCAGCTTGGTGGTTCGGTTTGGCGGTTCAACACGAAATGGTTTGGTTCGGTTTGGAGGAGTCAGACCGAAAAAAAACTGAACCGCATGGGTTATAAATTTTTGGAACCGAGCTGAACCGTTAATCGTTAAAAACCAAACCAAACAACATAGTTTTGTTCGGTTCGGTCTCAAACCGCGGTTTGAACCGAACCGCTGACACCCCTAGTTCGTTAGATGATGAGTCAAGTTGACCTTCCTATTTCCTTTTGGGGACATGCATTAGAGACTGCTGCGTTCACACTGAATAGAGTCCCTACTAAATCGGCTCCTAAGACCCCACATGAGATGTGGCATGGAAGAAAACCAAATTTATCTTTCATGAATATTTGGGGTTGCGAAGCTTATGTGAAGAGACTTGTCTCTGATAAGTTAGCACAAAAATCTGACAAAATTATTTTCATTGGTTATCCTAAGGAAACTAAAGGATACTACTTTTACAACCGCAATGAGAACAAAGTGTTTGTTGCTCAATATGGTACTTTTCTTGAGAAACAGTTTCTCAATAAAGGAGCTAGTGGGAGTAAAATTAATCTTGAAGAAGTTCAAGAGCACGAAGATAACATGGAACCGAGAGTAGAGATGGAACCAAGTTCACAAGGAGTTGTGGAACCGGTTCAAGATGCACAAGTCCATCGTAGATCGGATAGGTTACTATCCGAACCCGAGAGATATGGATTTCTCGTATCGGAAAGTAATGAAGTGGAAGTCATTGAGAATGACAAACCTACTTCCTATCAAGAGGCGATGTCCACTCTTGATTCGGATAAATGGCTAGGAGCCATGGAATCCGAATTGCAATCCATGCATGTGTAAGTACCCAAATTCGGATCGTTACACTCCATTAACTGACGATTTCCAAGTTAACGAGAATCCGTTAACTTGCACCTTCCAGGTTAACGAGACTTTCCAGGACTGCCCCGTGCATAAAAAATCCAAAGTGTATTCAACCAACTTTCGTACACGTGAAAATACCACTTTCCTAGAAATATGCAATTTTTGAGACTTTCCGGGACCGTTCCGACATTTTCTCGGACAGTTATTTAGAAAACAGTAAAAATCGGACTTAACGGAGCAAAAATCCAAACATAGTGACTAAGTTAGGACACTTGGCACGCATGCAAGCCTCTCCAAATAAACATCAATCAGATTCAAGGGTGAAAAGACAAAAATACCCTCAAACTGAGTGACTGGCCGGACGGCCTGTTCTTCCAGATGAACTGATCAGCCTCATCAACTTCCAAAAAACCTCAAAGGTCCCTGAAAATGAGGAAATGGCCGGACGGCCAGTCTTCCCATTTCACCCCTATAAATATAGCCCCTCCCCTTCAGTAAAAGAGGCCAAAATATTTACTCCCTCAGCAAATCTCCTCGGTTCCAGCAACCAAACACCCTCCCGAGCCCCGAAAATGCCTCGATTTGCATGAAAACCACGTTTTCCAAGCCAAACACACCCGAAACACCTTTCAAACACCTTTTTGTATCCCGTATACGTCCTCCCGAGCCAAAGTGTCAACACCTAGCCATTGGTAACACTCTCACTCTCAAACTTCGCTCCGCCTCATTTTACGCATCATATGCTACTTTCGATCCGATCAAAGTTTCCAAAATGTAGATGAAATGCCGTCTACGGGTCTCGATACATTTTAGTCCTCTATCATCTTCTCTCCCTCGAGAGAAGTAATTTAGGGTTAAAACGGCGTTCGAGCCCCATTTTTACTTTTATGTCATTTACCGTCCGAACCGTTCTGCTCGTCGACCGTCATTTTCATCATCCGAGCCGTTTGGCTCGTTGATTGCTATTTACTGTCCGGATCGTTTGATCAGTTGATATTGCTATTTACTTTACACACCTTTACAGTCCGAACCATTTGGTTCGTCGATTCGCACTTTTACTGTCCGGATCGTTTGATCCGTCGATACCGCAATTTCAATACTGTCATTTACAAGTCCAAACCGTTTGGTTTGTTGATAGTATTTACTTTCAAACGTCCGAGTCACAAAATGACTTGTCGATCGTCACTTCAAAACCATCGTTTTCATCAAAAAGGGTAACATCGTAATGCTCGATTCAAAACCGAAGTTCGTCATTCGAACTCCTTTTCAAACTCCCTCAAAATCAAAGGTTTGCCACGCAAAACTCCTTTTCAAAATCAACGTTTGTCATTCAAACCAAGATTAAAGTTTGTCATTCAAACTCCCTTTCAAAAGTAACACAAACACACACACATACATGCACGCTTTTCGAGAAAGGTAGAAAGACTCGTCATGCGAGGCATCTCGGGTGATCTCCAGATACTCTTCCCGAAACGTAACGTGACCTCTGAACTTAACAATCTCTATTCAAACAACCTTTTCCTAAGTTTTGGCTCCCAATCAAAATGACCTCCTTTTCAAATAGCCTTTTCCTAAGTTTTGGCTCCCAATCAAAACGACCTCCTTTTCAAACAGCCTTATTCAAAGTTTAGGCTCATAATACAAAACGGTGGGAGACTCTCTTTTCAGTGAAGTCACAAACCGCTCGCCGCATCCGCGCAATCCGGGTAATTTCAGTTGGCGACTCTGCTGGGGATAGCTTAACATGTTTTTTCAAAACTGCCTTTGTTTTAAGAACATTCCGTGGGTCAAACTTTCGTTTACCCTTCCTCGTTTTCGTGCGTGTGTTTTCTTATCATTTTGTGTTACTTCTTTCTTCTTTTCAAAAAAAAAAGAAATTTCAAACAAGCTTCGATTTCAAAACATTGGACTGTTTAAAAAAAAGATGTTGCTTTTTCATCTCTTTCAAAATCATAACATGTTTGTGCATTTTCGTTCATATTTGATTCTTTGTGCAATATTCTGAACTGCTCATAAATTCTTTAAAACTCATTCTAAAAATCTCTATTTTACTCAGAAAAAGAATTTAGTAACCGCACACTACTCGCACTGCTGCCTCGAGACACCGCACACTACGAGCACTGCTGCCTCGGTACACTGCACACTACAACCCTTAACTCGGGGTGACCTTTCAGCTGCAGTTTGATTGGCCTTCCTATGCCTTTCGAGCGCGCATGGGGTCATGCCAAACAGCCCATCCTAGCCCGTGTTAACCATGCACCATTTGTGTCACACTTCGTCCAAGACCTTGGTTGTTTTTTGGCTTAATTTGTGTCATAAAGCCTAAGTGTATGCTTTTACACCGATCTCCCTCACAAGTCAGACTTAAAAGTTGAGATCGAAGGTCGTTTTTCAACCCGAAGTCTTAGCTTTTCAGTTTTGACTTTGACGCGGAACCGTGTTAAAAACATACCCGAAGGTTCAATGTGACGCAGTGTCATCAAGCCCTCAACATATGAACCGTACCAGTCACAACTTGGCCAATGCCAAAATATAAGGCCCCTCGCGAGAGCGAGTCAAGAGAGGTCATGCCAAAATTTCGGCACAATTTCTGCCTTAACTTAAAGATGTTGACTTCGACCGTGACCCGTATGGCATATGCGTTGAAAGTTTACATGACATGCTAGCCTTAAGTTCACTTTCCCTTTGTCCATGGAATCCGCTTGCCCCATAGGACCCTCGCTCGGGATTGTTCGTCCCGAGAAGATGATTTACAGGTGAAAAACGAGGGGCTTATAGACGTAGTGTCGGAATCTACTGATCCGAGGCCTAGAGTAGTTGCGAAAAAGAAGAGTAGTCTTTTCCAACCAATTAGGACTATGAGAAAACGTGTTTTAAGTAAACTTAAGAGGTAACTGTACGTTGCACAAGCCCAAAGCCTTGAGCTAAATACCCCTTCCGAAACCTAAACCCTACCTCTCGTTCCCAGCAGCGAACAAACAGTGGTTCAGAATTCTGGGTCAGCGTCTCGCCAGAATTACAGTTACGGCAGTGTCAGACAGTTCCTATAGACAGACTCTCCGATATGTCAGACTCAGCGAGAAATCGTGATGGGAACGAAACCCCGCCACCGGTAACTGATATGACACTGGAAGAAGCCATCTGGGCATGTGAGGTTCATAAGAAACAGAAAGAGGATCAACAAAGTTTTATGGTACAGCTTCTGAATGAGCGAGGTATAGCAGCTATCCCCCAGCCAGATGGTACTTTCATTCTAATCGAGGACGACGATCCTCCCCGATCAGCTCCCCAAACCTTCAACCAGGTTCCTCCACCGCTAAGCTACGGGAATCCTTCAAATCAAGGAAACAGCCGACCGAGGCTCCGTATTGCCACTTCTCAAGGCGCCCCTATCTGAATGAACGCTCGTCGAAAAAAAATAAAAATTTTCTTTCATTTATTTTCTTTCTTTGTTTTTGGGAGTCGCCACGCCGTTTTTAAGGAAAACATTGAAAAACCTTCGGAAATGAGAAAATGGGTTCGGGGGTCAAGTTACGATATGGGAAGAGAATATGGAGCTCACCCACATCGCCTTTTTCGAGACTTTCAATCAAACATTGGACAATTATAATCATTCAAAGTGTGTGCAATTTGTGTCAACAAACAAGGCATGTGAATTCGGATTTCATTAATGATAGTGAACTGGATACAACTTGTGAACCATAAAAGGGGGCCACACCCTTACAAACGAAGACTTGCGTTACAAGGCAGGAGATGAGATAGTCTATCCAGGGAACTCGGATATCGTCCGACACAGGACTTCCTCAGAAGAGGGATGTCGGACGACATAAGACATCCTTGCCAGGTTGTCTCTTACAACACCAAAGCTATTCTAGAATCAAAATAAGACTATTTTAACTAAGGAGAGACACCATTCAGGGTCTAAGACCAATTCGGGGTTGATTGGAGTGAGCAAGTCAAAATTGACTTTTAATGATACGGATGTCGTATGACGTAGGACACCAAAGGCTGTCCATGTCACACGACAGATACCGCCACCATCAATGGGTTACACCCAAACCGATCTTAAGCTTCCCAAATAGTGGTAAATAAACTAAACACTATTTAAACACAGCTTCAAATCACAAAGGGGATCAATCTGGGTAGATCTGAAGTCACTGAAATCCAAACAGCTTTCTGGGAGCTCTATGTCGTATGACACAGGACCCCTTGAGGAGTCCCATGTCGTCCGACATAGGTGTCCCATTTCAGTGTCCTTCAGCAGACTGATCCCACCTTGCTCAAGACACGAATCTAAGCTATAATACCAACTGGAAACAGTATAATAACAATACTACATGAGTATTATGGGAGGATCACATGGCTTTAATGGCCAAATGTGGATAATCACATGTTTTTGGCCATTATCATGTAGCCATCACCTCCTAACTCAAACACAAGTAAACAAGATGCAAACTTTAATGCAACTAAGGCTACTAAATGTCCAGATCTGAGGTGAGGAGATGTGAATATTGAAGATTCACATCTCCACCACCTTTGTCATGCAAAATCCCAAATATTCACATGTTATCCAACACTATAAGCATGCAATGTAAAATAAATGAGAATGCAAGATGTAATCAGAGAAAGAGAGAGTTTAGAGACTACCTATTATAGTCCACAAGGTAGAAGCACCAATAGTATGGTCTTCACCCCTTCAAAACACCAACAAAGGAGATCCTTCTTTGAATCTTGGCTTGGATGTGTGTATGTATGAGGAAGGAGGTAGGTGTGTGTGTGTGTGAGAGAGAGTGAGTCTCTATTTTAGCAGAGTGACCTTACTTGCCCCAGTCCCCCCTAAAATGATCAGCCAAGCCCTTTATTTATAGGCATGCTGATGGGAGCTCTTATGTCGTACGACATAGGGCGTTAACCGCCTTTGGGTCGCCCTATGTCGGACGACACCGGTCAACTTTATGACAAGCTGGGCCTCAGGAAGGCAGGCCCAATGGATCAAGTAAATGCATGGATAATTTAGGCTCAAAATGCACTTTAGCAAATAAATGATCCCAAAATTAATGCCAACCATGGAAAGCGGACCCAAAAACACGAGTTCGGGTCGGGGTACTCACAGAGCCCCTCGGCGACGTCACTTCCGCGAGAAGTGCGGTCGTCGACAAAATGAGAATCCCGAGCCAGACAACGAACGATGTGGAAAGAGGGATGACCAGGATGGTCGGGCGGCTGGACCTTTTATGAAAAGGATTCCTACGTATCCCGTGAGGGAATCAAGCCGAATCGTAGTTCAACAAAGAGGTGGCGCTAATGAAAGGCCACGGGCATTATACCCAAGGTTTGACTGTTTCTTTGGGGAGTCACCCGAGGATTTGACTGTTTCTTTGGGGAGTCACCCGAGGATTTGACTATTTCTTTGGGGAGTCACCCGAGGATTTGACTGTTTCTTTGAGGAGTCACCCGAGGATTTGACTATTTCTTTGGGGAGTCACCCGAGGATTTGACTGTTTCTTTGGGGAGTCACTTGAGGATTTGACTGTTTCTTTGGGGAGTCACCCGAGGTTTTGACTGTTTCTTTGGGGAGTCACCCGAGGATTTGATAACTATAACAGGAAAGGAAAGCATAACATGAAAGATAAGCATAACATGGGCGTTTGTACCCGAAAGAAACATAGGAACGAGCCTAAAGGGGTGTAGGAACAAGCCTAAAGGGGTATAGGAACAAGCCTAAAGAGGTATAGGAATAAGCCTATGCATAGAAACAAGCCTAGCGAGATATAGAAACAAGCCTAAAGAGGTGTAGGAACAAGCCTAGCAAGATATAGGAACAAGCCTAAAGAGGTGTAGGAACAAGCCTACGCATAGTAACAAGCCTAGCAAGATATAGGAACAAGCCTAAAGAGGTGTAGGAACAAGCCTAGCGAGATATAGGAACAAGCCTAAAGAGGTGTAGGAACAAGCCTAGCGAGATATAGGAACAAGCCTAAAGAGGTATAGGAACAAGCCTACGCATAGGAACAAGCCTAGCGAGATATAGGAACAAGCCTAAAGAGGTGTAGGAACAAGCCCACGCATAGGAACAAGCCTAGCGAGATATATGAACAAGCCTAAAGAGGTGAAGGAACAAGCCCACGCATAGGAACAAGCCTAAAGAGGATCGAGATTAACTCAAAAGTATCGTGAGATGAACTCCATGACTTGAAATGACTTTATCTGAGAAAGTAATGATGATTTGTAGGTGAATGAGATATGCTTTCATACCTGTGCTGTGCGGGTTGTGCACACGAAGATCACTTGAAGCGATTGGCTGACTTTGGAAACATTTGTCGGGTAGAACATGAACTTTGCTGTTGATATTACCGTTGTAAGACGGATTCTGCTGATAATCTGCCATTGCGAGATGGGTGTTGGTGATGATTTGCCGTTGCAAGACGGACTTTGTTGATGATTGGCCATTGCCAGACTGGCTGTTGATGAACATTGCCATTGCAAGATGGACCTTTG
This sequence comes from Adenophora triphylla var. japonica, assembly GCA_022495995.1. Lineage (NCBI taxonomy): Eukaryota > Viridiplantae > Streptophyta > Magnoliopsida > Asterales > Campanulaceae > Adenophora > Adenophora triphylla. The sequence continues at coordinate 663,749 of JAFEMH010000624.1, read as the reverse complement.
ACGATGATTTGCCATTTCAAGATGGACTTTTGATTCATTTGTCATTGCAAGACGGGCCTTTGACGATGATGGTGAGGATGGTCCTTTCCAGCCCTCGCTTGCCGCAGTGCCCCAGTGGCACGGACATTACGGCGAGCCCCAGCCTTGGGCCCTAGATGAGGAGGACGATGACTCTAATGGCGAGATCCATGAGGAGCAGGAGGGCGGCAGCGATGGCCAGGAGCAGAGTGGCTCTGAGGGGTAGGGAGGCGACGGCCAGGAGGATAGCGGAAAGAGCGACTCCAAGGAGGGAGGTGAGCACCATGGTGACGACTCAGAGCCGGATTGATTGCGGTGGCCCCCTTTTTCCATGCTTTAGGAATCTTAGAGAGAGAGAGAAGAAACAATGCATGCACTATTCTATTGCTTCTCACTTTGTAAAATAAAATTTTTTGTATTTTGCAACTAATGCATTCTCTTGATAGCATCTAAACTTATTTGTTTATATGCGTTAGTCCGTCCCAAGAAATGGCAAAAAAGAATGGCATTTGTTGGGGGTTGGGGGTTGGGTGTTTTTGTGGTTGTGATATTGGTATTATTTGTGAATGTATCGGGTGCAAAGCATGCCAAATCCTCTCCCATGCCTCAGGTGAGTAAAGGGGAGTATATATATACTGTTTTGGGATGGTTTGAGCAAGCATTGGGTCGCCTATAAAATGCTGCGGATACAGCCACTGCTGACGTCTGATAGATGGTCACATCAATAGACTTTCTTGGATAGCAAGCCCCAGTATTTATAAGAGGACTGATTCGCAAAAGTCAACTTCCAGCAGTCACAACAGCCCCAAAATCGAACTTCAACACCAAAATTAGCCTCAAGACCCAATATTTGGCCCAGAATGGAATGTTATGATGAGAGATCCAATGCAGCCCCCTTACAGGCAGAAACATCATGTGGCCAAGGAGGCACCCATCTTTTCAGACCTTAGTCAATAAGTCACAGACTTGGAAATATATAAGTGAAGGGGCACATCTTTTGAAAAGCGGGAATGAATCTCGAATTTGTGTATGACACACTCGCTTTGGGTTTGACTCTTTTGAGAGAGTATAAGCACGACAAGGTGTGGAAAAGTGTATGGAAGCCCCTGTTGACAGAAAGATAGTGTTTAGCTCTATATTCCTAGAATGTGGAAAGAGAAGACTTGTCGAGACATTTGAAAACCTGTCTTATTCGCGATGATCACAAGGCTGCTTAAAACCCTTTATTGATGTTCGGGTTATTCAAACACTAAATCTGATATGAACAAATATTTTGATTAATCACAGGAGAAAACCAACTGATATCGAGAATCAAGCTCGAAAGGATGGAAAGTGTATAGGAACGGTCCTTGATGAGACCGGATTTTTTGAGATTTGTTTGTGATTTCGACCGGACCAATTATGGTTGCCTACGTTTCCCTCCTGATGAGGAGCTCAGGTCGCCGTAGTTCGGGCTTGTCCCGAATGAAGAGAGAATGAATGTTGAAATTCGAGGATCTTTGAGGATTTTGCTGAGAATTGGAGCATTGAAAAACATGTCCTCTTGGAGTGTCAATGCAAGACACGGATGCGAAGCCCCAGTGAGGCATCCACGAAAAGTGTTTGTGGAGGATAAATGAAATATGCTCACATGAAGTGTCGAAGGGAAGGATTGAATTTGCACAATCTTTGATTGAGGATCATTTGAGCCGAGATGGATTTGGCTCCGATTTAAGCGAGCAATGAAGCATTAATCTGATTTAAATCTCGAAGATATTAGAATGAAATTACTATCCGGTAGGGACTGTAGCTGGGTTTCAGGGGTTCGATCGGCCATTCGGTGTTTTGGAAAGTCATGACCTCTTAAGATGAGAGGTCGGCTAGGCCTTTTACTGACTAAATCTCTAAAGATGAGAGGTTGGCTTGTAAGGGTGTGTTTGGGATTTCTAAGGTAAGGGAATATCCTCTAATATCGAGAGGATGGATTGGGATTGGTTAAAGAAATGGGAATATCCTCTAAAATCGAGAGGGTGACTTGGGATTGGTTAAAGAAATGGGAATATCCTCTAAAATTGAGAGGATGGTATGGGATTGATTTAAGGTAATAGTGAGAGGAAGTCCAAGCTATCGAGAACTTTTGCAAATCTTGCGAGAATTCGGGCTCCTTTTTGATCATTGGAGAGCCTCTTGAGAAGTCGGAGATTTTTGCTGAATTGTGAGGATTTAAAATCCTTCTTTTGATGATTTGGGATGGCCTCTTCGAGGAAATGAGGATTACATCTGAAATTGCGAGGATTTAAAATCCTTCTTTTGATAACTTGGAAGGCCTCTTTGAGGAGTTGAGGATTATCTTTCCTTCCTTCACGACTCAAGTATTTTATGCATCCCTGACTCTCGAAGCTAACTTCTTGGCATTGCTTGGACTTCTCTCAGCAAGGAGCAAAGGTGATGGCTCAACAGGGTTTCAAAACATGCCGATCTTGAAATGAAAGGGTATTGTTTAGTGAGGGTGAGGTAATGGCTTTCCTTTGGGTGAAAGGCATCAACCGCAATCCCTACCGGATGACCTAAATGAAATTAAGTCTTCATTGCTTGCTTAAGCTTTAAATGAGAACAGATTTATGCAAATTCATCGAGCAACGAAATGATTAGGATGATGAAAGAGATGTGAGCATATGAGATGCAAGATGGGGAGTTGGTAAGCCCCAATTTGAGAAAGATATCAGTTGATTTTCTCACTCCGATTAATTTAAACGTGAGTCATTTCAAAGCATTAGTGGTTGAGCAGCACAAGTGATCATCTAGGATAAGACCATTTCAATTAATTATAACGTGGGTGTGTAAGTGATGTCTCGAGTCTAGCAAGAAGAGAAACAAAGATTTTTATCATTGAAAAAAAAGACTGGTCCATCTTGAACTTGACAGACTCATGTCCGATAAAGGACATTCATTAAAGAAACAAACAGACAATCTAGAACCTATAAAACTGATTGACTGTATTAATATTGGATGGGAGGGCCCTGGGTTCTGGTGAAGATCACGGAAGAAGATTGGTAACCACATTGGGGCGAGGAGCCTTCTCAATCTTCCCCTCATCAATAAGCCTTTGGATGAGCAGCTTCAAAGGTACGCAGTCATTGGTAACATGTCCAGGATACTGATGGTATTGGCAGTACTTGCTCGTATCCAGATTGGGATTTACCTTAACCGGGTTGTAATTATCCAGGGGCTTGATCAGCCCAGTCTTTACCAAACCATTAAATGCCTCCTCAATTGGCATCCCCAAATCATCGTATCTCTGCCGCTGAGGCTTTCCTCCACCACGACCGGATAACTGACCCTTCTCCCCTTGAATATAGTTGACGGTGCTAGAGATAGCAGTTTCCTTACCCTTTGAAGCAACGGGGGTAGAATTTGGAACAATGGAATAGGTGGCATTCTCGCTTTCGGCCCCCGCACTCACCATTTCTCGCAGATTCGGGTAGTACCCACGGCCAATGGCTTCCCTGACAGCTGGCTTGACACATGAAAGGAAAATGGATTTCTCATCGGATAGGGGAATTGGATGAACCAACTCATTAAGCTTCTTGTTCCACCTCTTATAGAAGTCTGTTACGGACTCATCGCGCCTCTGGATGGTGCTGATCAAGTCACTACGAGTGGTGTACCACTCGACACTTCCTTTGTATTTGTCCAAAAAAGCATCACTGATCTGGGACCACGTAGCCCTCGCCTCCGGCTTAAGGCCTAGAAACCATCTCAGAGGAGAATCATCGAGAGATAAATGAAAGTAGAGGGCTAGCATCTCCTCGGTGGCCCCTTTGGCACCCATAGACATGATATAGCTATTCATGTGAGTTTTAGGGCATGTGGAGCCTTCAAACTTAGTTATAGGGGGCATCTTGAAGTTCTTCGGGAGGGCCTTAGAGTCCTTGAGCTCTACAGAGTTGACCATGCTGGACCCGAAAGTCATCTTGTGCAATTGTTCTTTCACATACTTCAACTCCTCTTTCAAACTCGAGACCTCGGAAGATGGAGGCTGTCCTACGTTTGGAGCTACCATGGAGGACGGAACTGGACCACTTGCCTGAACAGGTGCCACAGAAGGAGGAACCGCACACTGAGAAGCTGACGGATTAAAGGGCAGAGCTGCCGGAGGCAATGATGAAACAGGACCACTAGCCTGAGCAGGCACCACAAAAGGAGGAACTGTAAACTGGGAAGCTGAAGGGTTAAAGGGCAGAGCTGCCGGCGGCAATGACACTGGAGCACCCGCGTAAAACTCACTTTAGCCTTGGATCTTGACCCCAAAAGCATCATACCCATTGAACTGTGGCTGTGCTACTGGTGGAGGAAAACTTTGGAGCTGGGACGGAAGATACTGCAGAATACTGTCTTGGCAGATTAGGCTTCCCGACAGACTGTACTGACCGCTCTGCTGCTGATTGGACTGATCATGAGGAGCAGCAAACTGACCACCAAAGATTGGGTTGAGCAGCGCTGCTATACTGACCCTGACCTTGGTACCCAAACTGATTCTGAGCCAACCCAAACTGATTCTGAGCGAACCCGTACTGGTCTCGGTTGACGCCACTGTACTGATTCTGGGCACAGATTTTGAGGAGAAAACACAAACTATTCCTGAGCACTAACCTTCGGGAAGGAGCTTGACTCGCCCCTCAGTTCGTATTGCCCGCCATAAGTAGACACTGGGATGGGGGGTGGTCTCGGCACATTCCCATAAGTTGGCATCGGAAAGGAGCTAGGCACGCCATAAGAGATCGGCGGGGGAACATTGTGATAGCCTTGCCTTGGCGAGGACGGGGGAACAAAGCCAGTGCCGGTGATAGTAACATCGGGCTCCTCCCTAATTTCTTCATACGATCCATCGGGGCGACGGATTACGAAAACGCCTTGCATACGCATCACTTCGACATAATGAGCCCAACCGGCCTCCTCACGGGCGCGAGAGGCTTCAAGAGCAGCACGGAGAGAAGCCTCCTGAGAGAAGTTAAAACCTGGGTGAGGGTTAACAAATGGACTTCCCGGGGTGTCATATGAGGACCCACGCCATAACCACTGCTAGGAGAGGCATTCAAACCCACATTCGGCCCCACATTCTGACCTTGATCTAGCCCAACACCTTGACTGACATTCTGACCCTGAGCTGGATCAACACCGGCATTCGGACCCAAACCCGCTGAAATTTGCGAATCTGCCATCTCTGAGACTGCTGGAAACGAATCCCTGACTGGAGAGAAACTGATTAACCGACCACCCGGAACTCTGACCCAATACTTGCTAGTTGAAAGGGGGAGAGAGCTGTTTTAGGTAGGGGAGAGGATAGGCTTAGGACGGACTCATGCATATGCCTTATTAAAAAGATTTAAATAAAAACGATTTTTATTAATCCTAAGAATGGTTGGAAAAGGGGGACACCTTCTTTTTCGCAGTCTACACTATTCCTGGACTAGTGGGTTCCATCACTACATCTATAGACCCCCTGTATTCCACCTGTATTGCACCTGCAGGATGGACAATCCCGGCAGAGGTCCTATAGGGCACGTGGAACCCACCAATCAAAAGGCAAAATGGACCTATGGGCATACAAGTCAAAACAAGTCAAACTCGAGATTTTCAAAACCAAGTCCAAGTAAAAAACGTCTAGACTCGGGAGGAGAGAGGGTCGAAAGTATGCTTGAATGTACGAGACCTCAATTTGCAGGTAAAATCCTGGAAAAAATTCGGCATGACCTCTCCTCACTTCTAGTCGAAAATCCGGCATGGCCTCTCGTCGCTTCATGGTGAAATTTCAGCATGGCCTCTCGTTAGTATGTGTCAAAAATTCGACATGATCTCGCGTTAGCACATGTCGAAAACGCGTCATGACCTCTTACGAAGCCAAGTCGAGAAATCGACATGTACCCACATCGAGACATGTCAAAGCTTTGACATGTACTCATGTTGAGTTATGTCGTAATTTCGTCATGAAGAAGGAGAGTATGCCAAGACCTTGGAGACAAAGTATGACTCGGACTTTGTGAGAAAATTTTGAAAACCAAGTTTGAAAAATGTTTTGAAAAGTATTTTGCCAAAAACCAACCGGTCACGGTAGAAAGTGTGTCATGGACAATTGTGGTTCCTCGCACTCTATAGGATGGGAGGACTTTAGGCGCTCAAGCGTAAGCGAAACACGTCACTGTCCGCGATGCCGTCCGTATACTCCGGGGTTCTAACACTATGTGCAGGTAGCGTGCGAGTAGTGTGAAGGTATCTTCTAGGAAAATATTTTGTTTTTTTTTTTTTTTTTTTGTAAAAAGATTTTTCTTTTAAATGCAATATTTATAAATATGCAAAAAAAGGGAAAACAAGAGAATGAGTCCAAAGCAAGACAAAAGGGGACTGCCCCAAATGCCAAGAGATCACCAGCAGCTGCCTCTCAGAATCACTCTGCCCTGTTCAACTGATCAACTGACATTGCCTCTGCACTTCCTTCCTCTGTCGTCCGACACAGGACTTCCCAGGGAGGGGATGTCGTCCGACATAGGAGTTCTCACCAGAGCCAAGCAAATAGCAAGGGGGAAGCCCTAACACCAAAATACCATCATACCAAGGCATATAAAGCATGTAGGCACAGAAGCATGGCAAGGCACATAAGAGCACATAAAGATACAAATCATACACAAAGAGAATGAGAAAATTGTCCAAGTTGATTTAAAGAAAGTTAGACCCTCTTAAGAAAAGTTTTTCCTTTTTCAAAAAAGAAGAATGATACCGGTACGTGGCATTGTTAGACCACAATTTATCCCAAGCCTCGGGTTAGGAAGCGATACGGGAAACTTAGCGGTTTCCACCTATATACCAAGTATCACTCTTTTCATTAAAATAAAAGCTTTTCAATGTTTGTCCCCAGCGGAGTCGCAAATGAATGAACGCTCGCCGAAAAAAAATAAAAATTTAAAATTTTCTTTCATTTATTTTCTTTCTTTCTTTTTGGGAGTCGCCACACCGTTTTTAAGAAAAACATTTAAAAACCTTCGGAAATGAGAAAATGGGTCTGGGGGTCAAGTTACGATGTGGGAAGAGAATATGGAGCTCACCCAAATCGCCTCTTTCGAGACTTTCAATCAAACATTGGTCAATTATAATCATTCAAAGTGTGTGCAATTTGTGTAAACAACAAACAAGGCATGTGAATTCGGATTTCATTAATGATAGTGAACTGGATACAACTTGTGAACCATGAAAGGGGGCCACACCCTTACAAACGAAGACTTGCATTACAAGGCAGGAGATGAGACAGTCTGTCCAGGGAACTCGGATGTCGTCCGACACTGGACTTCCTCAAAAGTGGGATGTCGGACGACATAAGACATCCTGGCCAGGTTGTCTCTTACAACACCAAAGCTATTCTAGAATTAAAACAAGACTATTTTAACTAAGGAGAGACACCATTCAGGGTCTAAGACCAATTCGGGGTTGATTGGAGTGAGCAAAGTCAAAATTGACTTTTAATGATACGGATGTCGTATGACGTAGGACACCAAAGGCTGTCCATGTCACACGACAGATACCGCCTCCATCAATGGGTTACACCCAAACCGATCTTAAGCTTCCCAAATAGTGGTAAATAAACTAAACACTATTTAAACACAGCTTCAAATCACAAAGGGGATCAATCTGGGTAGATCTGAAGTCACTGAAAGCCAAACAACATTCTGGGAGCTCTATGTCGAATGACACAGGACCCCTTGAGGAATCCCATGTCGTCCGACATAGGTGTCCTATTTCAGTGTCCATCAGTCTTTCCTTCAGCAGACTGATCCCACCTTGCTCAAGACACGAATCTAAGCTATAATACCAACTGGAAACAGTATAATAACAATACTACGTGAGTATTATGGGAGGATCACATGGCTTTAATGGCCAAATGTGGATAATCACATGTTTTTGGCCATTATCATGTAGCCATCACCTCCTAACTCAAACACAAGTAAACAAGATGCAAACTTTAATGCAACTAAGGCTACTAAATGTCCAGATCAGAGGTGAGGAGATGTGAATATCGAAGATTCACATCTCCACCACCTTTGTCATGCAAAATCCCAAATATTCACATGTTATCCAACACTATAAGCATGCAATGTAAAATAAATGAGAACGCAAGATGTAATCAGAGAAAGAGAGAGTTTAGAGACTACCTATTGTAGTCCACAAGGTAGAAGCACCAATAGTGTGGTGTTCACCCCTTCAAAACACCAACAAAGGAGATCCTTCTTTGAATCTTAGCTTGGATGTGTGTATGTATGAGGAGGGAGGTGGGTGTGTGTGTGTGAGAGAGAGAGTGAGTCTCTATTTTAGCAGAGTAACCTTACTTGCCCCAGTCCCCCCTAAAATGATCAGCCAAGCCCTTTATTTATAGGCATGGTGATGGGAGCTCTTATGTCATACGACATAGGGCGTTAACCGCCTTTGGGTCGCCCTATGTCGGTCGACACCGGTCAACTTTATGACAAGCTGGGCCACAGGAAGGCAGGCCCAATGGATCAAGTAAATGCATGGATAATTTAGGCTCAAAATGCACTTTAGCAAATAAATGAGCCCAAAATTAATGCCAACCATGGAAAGCGGACCCAAAAACACGAGTTCGGGTCAGGGTACTCACACTATCATATACGGCCAAGTTGGTTCTACCCCCATTACTCAATACAACCAGCGCAGCGCTGGACCATCTCAAACAGATCCCAACATCCTCCAGTATCCTCCTGGGTTCAACTCGTTACCTATATATGAACCTCAAAACAACGGGGAAAAACCCCGATACAACCCAGAAAAGGCCACCATATATCCACATATCTCAAGCCTTCCACCTTCAATTACTGCATCCGTGATAGCAGCACCCGGCCCCGAGCCTCAAAGTATACCATTGGACCCAACCCTGGCCTGGATGGTCGAACAAATAAAGGATCTAAAAGCCATCATGGGCAGCTCAAAGAAAGAAACACTCAGACCTACAGATCCGGGAATGGTCACACCTCTCCCTGCCAAGTTCAGAATGCCAGAAATGGACAGATTCGACGGGGCAGAATGCCCTCAGACACATATTGACACTTATGTTATCGGCATGAGAGCAAAAGGAGCAACCCTCCAGCAAATGGCCGACCATTTCCAGACACTCTCAAGAGTTCAGCATTACGGTGGTTCCTAAGGGTCAAGCCCGAAGATCGCCATACTTGGGATCAAATCAGCAACATCTTCCTTGAACGGTACCGGTCCAACCTGGGAATGGGAAACAAGTCGTGAGGACTTAATTACCACCGAACAGAAGGCCAACGAATGTGTTGGGGAGTTCTACAAAAGGTGGAGCTGGAAACTCTCCGAAATCATGGAGCCACTCTCCAAAGACGAACAGATGCGGATCTTCAAGTCCTTCTTGAGGCCATCCATAAGAACGTTCATCAGCCACCACTTCTTCCCAGATCTCCGAGCCATGGTCAATGCAGGTTCCCAGTTCGAGAAGGACCTAAAAGAGACGATGGCTACAGTTTCGTCTTCCAGATATAGATCAACAACTGCATTCAACTCTGCACCGACCCCCGGCAAAGGAAAAGACACCACTGTCAACCACATCCATCAGGGACACCAGTCAAGCAATGGGAGCACAGCCTTGCAAAGCAACGACTCTTCCAGGAAGCAACCTTCCATGCGCCTCGACAAGCTAGATATGCCTCTGAGCAAAATGATGGAGGGGCTAGTCAAAGAAGGCCTACTCAAGCCTGTTGAAAACTACATACCAAAGAATCCTACAGCCAATGCTGACAAAAGCAAGTACTGCACCTTCCATCAATACCATGGGCACACAACTGAAAACTGCCTCGGGTTGCAGTATGAGATCCAGAAACTGATAGAAGAAGGAAAGTTGGAGCATCCCCGTGGACCTAATACAGTCGGAAACCCTTTTTCGAACAACAGTGTAAACTCCATTGAGTGGGTGCCAAAGAAGATTGTCGCAGAGCCAGTTCCTCCGCTTCTTCCGGGTCAAGCCCTTATTATATGTACACATCTGGTACGACGTATGTGACTGCTCGTAATGCCTTGAATACGAGTTCCAGGGATATGATCAGGGGTGATTCTCCCGAAAAGAAGAAGAAGAAACAATCTTCTCGGCGAAACTTAAGGAGAGATTCGTTTCTAGGAGACACTAGCGTGGGTACAATCGAAGATCCCTCCGGAAAGTTCAATTATTATGTACTCTACTCCAGCAAGTCTTCCCTTCCTTCAAGCAGCACAACTTCAGAGCAGACAGGGGTGGGAAAGCCGAAATATCCTGCTGACACCAAAGTTCAGGCCTCAAGACACAAGAAGGTCTCAAATCCCGACAACCTTACTGCCAGCAAGAAGCATAATCCCTCGAAGGATCAGCCAAAGTTCAACTTATTAAACTTCAGAGCACGGGCAGGCAAAGGAAAGTCAAAGCCAACTGGGCACTCACACTCAATCAACGTGCTGACAAAGGGAGGCCACCGCCACAAGCAACCTCAATATAATACCGAGGCACCACCAAAACCTCTACCTCTCAAGAGAAAGACAGGAAATGGATGGCTCGATGACTCCCCCTCTCCAGAAAGAGATCAAATCTACGATTCCAGACTGTACGGCAGCATGCTCACATTCTATGACAAAGACCTGCCGAAAGGGGTTACAGAACACAATGAAGCTTTGCATATCACATTTCGGCTCAACACTATCTCCCTTCCTGGAGTCCTGGTAGACAACGGATCAGCAGTCAATGTCCTTCCCCTCAGCATGATGCACGCCTTACGCATCGATGAAGGCCATATGACTCCATCTGCCCGAACTATCAAAGCATACGACATCACATCTCGTCCTATCCTGGGGACTGTGACTCTGGAACACTGGTTCGTAGCGCAAATGGTGTCGGTGATGTTCCATGTGATGGACATTTTGTCTGAATTTACAGCTCTACTGGGACGCCCATGGCTACACCACATGAAGGCCATAACCTCCACTCTCCATCAGTGTGTCAAGTTCATAAACTGCCAAGGAGATCTCGAGGTCATCAGAGGAGACAGTTTCCTCATAGGCACCGAAGCTTAAGGGCCAACCAAGCGCCCTCGCAGCCGCGCACATGTGCTACCCCCTGCAAACTAATAAAAGGACAACCAGGGTACATCTCATCAGAATCCCTCCGAGTCCAGAGGTGCCAACTACATAAATGCCCTCGAGCAGGAGGAGCCTGGAGCAATCAGAATGAACATGTTTAATTGCCATTTTTGAGACTTGGATCCAGAAAGGAAAGAAACCTTGGAAACCGCAATGACATAGGGACGTAAACCCCTCATCTCCGATCGAAAGTTCGTAAGCATCCTTCGAGAAAACTCTCTGGCCCAACCAGACGAAGAAATCTTCACAATAAAAAGGTCAACAGCACCTTAGACACTCGTGAAGAATGCATGGAAGTCATCTGGGATGTTTTACACATGGAATTTCCCATCGAGCCCCTCTGGTCAAGTAGAGGACATGTAGTTTTTCTAGCAGTACCAGCTTCACAATAGTGCACGAGACATCCTTTAATATGAGTCGAACCATCAGGCAGAGATGAGTTAGAACTCTCCGGGGTAGAAGACGCGATGAGATCGCATGAAGACTTTAGTGTGAACATGCCTCGAGTTCGAGGATGGCACCAGTTCAGACGAGGTCACCTACGATGAAGGTTCAAACACCATGGAAATCGTCAAACTTAATGTCCAGTACAGATAGTTATTCGGCGAGTGGAAACAAATGGTTGACATGACAAAGAACCCTTCTGATCATGTAACCGATGACGACTTCGTCAACATCATATTCTCCAGATATCCAAATGAGACCAGGGATCCAGTCCTTGTTGTCAGATTTTGTGATGTGGAAGTTACCCTCGATGATTTCCTGATCATGGTAAACGAGGTCCTTGCCAAAAGAGCTCAAGGCTCATCATCATCTATAAGTACCTACCCCAGTAGCAACCGGCCCGTGCCGTCAGTCTAAATCACAGCCAAGAACGCCGCTAAGGTCGAAGGCATCAACAAAGGAGACAAAACTCCTCATGCAACTACAAGCCAGACCAGCCTCAAGAATGCATCCAGCAGCAACCCTGAGAATATCTACAAAAGTGCTCCTGACGAGACAGTTCGAACTTCCGAAGAAAGGAACGACCATCTCAACATCAATATGCTTAAATTCAATCCTATTCCCAGCCTCCACAACAACGGATCCAGACAGCCCGCCACCGAGCTACTAGCACTGATAGATTTGGCTCTTGACCAAGATCAAGAGAGCATCAGCATCGCAGAATTTAACACGCATGTCCGTTTGATCAAACAGATGTGGGCAGACTTCTTGGTGACCGAGATCAAAGAAGGCGGCATGGAATGTCCGAATATAACTTCCTTCATGAGCGTAATCCAAGTGTTTCCACCATTCGGAGACTTGGATGTGATAACAGTTCTAGACACCCGCCGACGGCGCGCGCACTACGAAGATTGTTTAACTCTCGCAAGGAAAGCCCTCCTGGAACTACCTATGCAAGAAACTCACCTCTGGGATGAAGACAAAGCTCAGAAGACTCACAGGGACAAAACCCTTAAAGCTTCACAAGCCGCTTCAGACAGACAATTAGAGGCTACTCTCGATCAATTTGGCCTCAAAGGTTTCGCCCATGGCAATTTCTGGATTACCATCACTTCTCTAAAGAAACCCCCTCTAGCAAGGGAGGGCGGTCAATGGTCCGAACAACCTAGGAGATGTAATGGAACAACACAAAGAATACCCGGGCCATCGGCATGAAGAATACAAGCGCTTATCTCCCGAGAGAAGCAAGCCCTTTCAGTGAAAGCGACGACGAAGACAATGAAATCATACTCTTCCAAGCAACTCACAACATCAACAAAACCGAAATCCCAAGGGTCTCCGGGAGGATGGGAACGGATCATTTCCGTTCTCAAGCTAAAAAGGCTAAGCCTAAAGAAGGAAGGTCTATTCAAAAGGAAGCAAAAAGATGGAAGTACACCTCCAACAACTGCTAAAGGAGATTCCACGGGCTACAACGCCCTTTTACAGAAATAATCAATCTGGGACAAAGCTGTACCGATCACATGGGCAGACGCTCCTGGGAAGCATCATACTTCACCCTTCCAAAGCATGCCTCTGCCACTCTTCATTCAAAGCAACGAGAGGAAACTCTCCCCGATGGAAGTTTACCTAGACTACCGCATATGTGTTCTAAAGAAGCATTGTCAATTCCTGACTCTGGGAAGAAACGCAAAGCACTATCTCTCGACGAAGGCTCGACTACAAGTGTAACGCCCGAGCCCGAAGACCGGAGTCCGAACGCTATCGAGATTTGGACGGACTGAAGCCCCCCACAAACTACCACAGGAGTCTTTCCAAAGCATGTGTTGTCCTCACTTACATGCTCGTTGGAGAAACTTCCCGAGTCAGGGTCACCCATCCTAGAATTTCTCCAGGGTCAAGCACACTTAACCTTGGGAGTTCTTATAGGATGAGCTTCCGAAAAGAAGATGCATCTTGGTGATATAGAAAGTAGCACTAATCAAATCATATCAAACATATCGTGCACACAGCATTTTTCGGGGATGTTACAATCTCCCCCACTTAGGATCCCCTTGGGCCGTCCCCGCAAGTGCCTACTGGATCGAAACCCCGGGCAGCCTGTGGATCCAAGAGAGGGGCTCGTACGGATCCAAGAGGTGACTCCCACCGACATCGCGCGGTGGTGCACCTTTGGTTCCGCACATCACTTTCGCTGGCCCACACTTTCGGCCGGGTCCCGCCCCGATACCATTGTGTAATCGACCCGAGCCCGAAGCTCGACCCGCTACGCGGACACCACACACCGAGCCTACTAAGCACCTCCTCAATTGGGTTAACCCACAGCCCCCCATCACTTTGAGTGCCCTCCAAAAGTCCAATGGATGATTTGATGCTTAGTAGTAGTATATGTGCCTTCTATATATCACACTAAATTCCCACATATTTTCTAGATGCGGGACGTGGGAGATATCACAATCTCCCCCACTCAAACCCTTGCCATCCCCGGCAAGGTCAATCAATACCCAGATCGTACCCGGGCTAGCTCGTAAGCCTTAAGGCTCTGGCTCTGCTTCGATACCATTTGTAATCGAATTCCGAGCCCGAACGGCCCGACCTCCGGCCTACAGCAGACACGCACAGCATTACTGGCCTACTAAAGCACCTCCTCAATTGGGTTAACCACAACCCATCACGAGGCCTCCAAAAAGTCCAATGGATGATTTGGATTTTTAGTAGCAGCGCATGAGCCTTCTATATATTGGCACACTAAATTCCCTACATATTTCCGAGTGTGGGACGGGGCGACCCGAGCCCGAAGCCCGACCTCGCTACGCGGACACCACACACTGGCCTACTAAGCACCTCTCCCTCAATTGGGTTAACCACAGCCTCAGCTCACGAGGCCTCCAAAAGTCCAAATGGATGATTTGATGCTTAGTAGTAGAGCATACGAGGCCCCCTTCTATATATCACACTAAAATTCCCACATATTTCCGATGTGGGATGGGGATATCCACCAATCTCCCCCACTCAAACCCTTGCCATCCCCGGCAAGGTCAATCAATACCCGCATTGTAACCGCCTCCAATAAATCGCACCTAAACAGACCATAGGCACTCCAAATAGTGGCTTATGAGCCACGGAAATGCTTAGGTAAGCTTTGAGTTACAAAGGGAGTCAACCGGAGAGATCTGAAGTCCAAGAATGGCTTTACAGCCTCCCGGGATCTCCATGTCGTATGACACAGATCTCCATGGAGTCCCGTGTCGTCCGACAAGGATAGGCCATTTCGTGCCCTTCTACCGTTTGATTCCCCTTTGTTTCTCAAGGCAAACCAAGCATCTTTATTAACCTGTAGCGTAATATAACGATAATATATGAGTATTATGGGAGGATCACATGGCTTTAGTGGCCAAATGTGATAAATCACATGTTTTTGGCCACTTTGAAGTAGCCATCACCTCCTAACTCCATGCAAATGCGTAAAGATTGAATCTTTATTGATCCTAATATGACCAAATGTCCAGATCTGAGGTGGGGAGAAGTGAATATTGAAGATTCACTTCTCCACCACCTTTATCATGCAAAAATCCCGATTTTTACATAATATTAAAGCAAATATGCATGCAAGGTAGTATGAATGTATTAAAAGGCTATTTAAAGAGGGAGAAGGGTTTAGTGGCTACCTATTGTAGTCCACAAGCTGAGATCACCAGTAGTATGGTGTCCACCCCTTCTACACACCAACAAAGGAAGCTTCTTTGGATCTTGGCCTTGAAGTGTGTGTGTGTGAGAGAGAGAAGGGAGGTGAGTGTGTGTGTGTGAGAGAGAGAGAGACTCCTTTTGTATAGAGTTTCCTATTATGCCGATCCTCCCCAAACCCTCTCTTCAAGTCCCCCAAAATGATCACCATGCCCGTATTTATAGGTGTGCCGATGGGAAGGCCTTTGTCGTCCGACAGGGCGCTTAAACCGCCTTAGTGTCTTTCCATGTCGGACGACACAGCTACACCTTGACATATTGGGCCGAATGCATGCAGCCCAACGGGTTGGTCGCCTTGTGGGATATTTGGACTTAATATTGCATTTTAGCAATTATATAAGCCCAAAAATCAATAATAGTGGATCCAAAACATGAGTTCAGATCGGGGTACTCACAGAGCCCCTTGACGACGTCACTTCCACAGGAAGTGGGGTCGTCGACACCATGAGAATCCCGAGCTGAACATGAACGGTGGGGAAAGAGGTGACCAAGATGGTCAAGTGGCTGGACCTCTTATGAAGAGGATTCCTATGTATCCCGTGGCGGAATCAAGCCGAATCGTAGTTCGTTGAAGATGGGGTGCCAATGAAAGGCTACGGGTTTTGTACCCGAGATTGACTGTTCCAAGGGGAGTCACCCCGAAGGTGGGTGTTTGTACCCGAGGTCGACTGTTCCAAGGGGAGTCACCCCGAAGGTGGGCGTTTGTACCCGAGATTGACTGTTCCAAGGGGAGTCACCCTGATGATTTTACTTTTTTCTTTGGGAGTCACCCGCGAACTTGACTGTTTTTGGTGGGGAGTCATCCCGATGATTTGACTTTTTTTTCTTTGGGAGTCACCCGCGAAATTGACTTTTTTCTTTGGGAGTCACCCGCGAATTCGACTGTTTTGATGGGGAGTCATCCCGATGATTTGTCTTTTTTCTTTGGGAGTCACCCGCGAAATTGACTTTTTTCTTTGGGAGTCCCCGCGAATTTGACTGTTTTGATGGGGAGTCACCCCGATGATTTGACTTTTTTCTTTGGGAGTCACCCGCAAAATTGACTTTTTTCTTTGGGAGTCACCCGCGAAATTGACTTTTTCTTTGGGAGTCACCCGCGGATTTTTACTGTGTGGGAAATCTGTACGGTCTTTCCGGACCGGGTAGTTTATGGCCATTCCGGGCCATTTTCTGTGTTGGAAACTGTACGGTTTTCCGGACCGGGTAGTTTATGGCCATTCCGGGCCATGGATCTTTGATGACCGAGAGAGGTGGGCATTTGAACCCAAATGAATTGATGAATTTTGATGATAGGCAGCCAAGATAGGCTGACAGAATTGATTAGGGGCAGAAGGGGAAAATCACCCTTCTGGACCACGGATGTCGTCCGACATGGGGAGGTTCCCAGGTAGTTTTAATTAAAGCAGTAGGTCGTAAGACAGACCTAGCACAACAACAGATTGCCGCCGAGACCAAGGAGAGAAGGAGAGAAAATTTTTGAAAATTCTTCCTTCAATTTTGAGTTACATCAAAGATTTGATAATGCCTCCGCGAGCCGAATCGAGAAGGAACGTGCAACAAGTCTTGTCCGAGAGGAGGAGACTCGTCGATCGGAATAGATGGAAGAAATTCCCCGAGGGAAATGGGCTTTACCCGGGCCTCGATTTTCATACTTCCACTATGGAGCAGAAGGGGGTAAGCATTCTAAATCATCGACCCTTTTCTTTTCGAAAATTGAATTTCTTAGGGCTCTAGATTGAATTTTGGGGGAAATCGCACCCAAAAAGGAATTGCATGCTTGGCATGAAGTGCATTGATTTGAAAAGATTTTTCTTTTCTTCTTTTCTTCTTTGAAAGAATTTGGTGATTTTTTTGAACATGCATATTAATGAATGCACCTATCGTTATGAGTATGGTTTTTGATACCTGTGTTGTGCTTACCTGCAGACTTTGCGGACCAAGGGGTCCCCTGAGGCGATTGCGACCATCTGGGGTCTTCTTCCGGCTCTTCGATGGCCGGACAATCCCTAAGGGACTGGTCTTTGCTGCTGGTCTTGGACCATTCTTCACTGCTGTTGGAGCTTTTGGAGACACGCCGAGGAGCGTGGAGCTTGTGCGGGCTTTCAGACAGTTCTGGTGGGACTCTACCCACACTTTCCATCTTTCCTGGGGTGAGTCGACCATCACTCCTTATGACTTCACTGCTATTACTCGGCTTTGCGTTCACGTATAGGCCCATCTTCTCTCGAGGACCCCGGCGTGCCGAGCACGGATGCCATTAGGGCTTGATCGGATGACCCTTCGCCCGAAGGGCAATGGGGTTCCTGGCGGACTTGCACTCGCTTTGACTCATCAATGCCGTCTTTTTCCGAGGATGCCGCCATCGTTACTCCGAGCAGTTGGCTAGAGCCTTCGTTTGGGCCGGGTTTTATGATACCCTATTCTGTAATGCCTCTACAACGGCATTGACTTCTTCCGCCGGAGCCTCTCGTAGATTGGAGCCAGGTGTCCACTTTTTCATGGGGAGAGGCCGGTTTGGCCTGTGTGTATAGAGGCCTGGATGAGGTGAGCAGAGGCAAAGGTGACCTCTTTAGATTTTTACCAGACTGTGTGCTGGAGGTATATCCTTTGCTTTTCGCAAACTTGACCGCTGCATTTGACTCTTCTGTCATCATTCTTTTACTGTTGCTGCACACTGAAAGCTTTTTGTCTTTTGATTTCAGGTATGGGCTTATGAGGTGTTTGGCTATTATGCCTGGACTGTGCTTGAGAGGATTGCGATAGATTTGTTCCCTGCTATTCGCCGTTGGACTTTTGGAGCTAGGGAGAGCCGAAAGGTGGACGGGGTGAAGCCCCGTAAGACGTCCTGCTACCATGACATCATGATTGGTTTGAGGGGTACCCCTATTGGGTTGAGACATTTCCCCTGGCATGGTAGGTATTGTGAGGATGTAGTTGGTGCTGCTGCCCTGGTGACCAGGACGGGGAGGCTTTTGATTGGCCTGGAGGGAGATGCCCTTTATTTGGTGGAGAGAGTCTGCAGGCAGCATGGTCATCGCGCTGTTGCTCGCGTCCCTCATGATCCTCCTGCGTGGATATGGCATATCCGGGCCTTGCCTGACTTGGAGCGGCTGCGGACCGGCATTGATGCTGCTGAGCTTTCTGATGGTGGGGACTACGCCCAGTTCGTCTTTACCCGATTGGTGACTCCTAAGGTTATGGCTGCCAGGAGGGCAGCGGGGATGCAAATATCGGCACCTCCCCGCTTTTTTGAGTATGAGGCTGGGGGTAGTATTCGCCGCTCCTCTTTTGACATGTCTGAGACTCATCCACATCTGCGGCTGCCCCGCGGAACCACTTCTGTGAGCAATCTTTTCTTTTTCTGATTCGTTCAAGCTTTTAACTACTTTACTGTCTGCATTGATTGCTTCTGATTGCCTCTTATGTTTTCATTGAATAGGTTCCAGCCAAGACGTTTAGGGCGGTGGTGAAGGCGCTTACCGGTGCTGTGAAGATGCTGCGCCAGTTTTAGAGGAGCGCAGAGCATTGGAAGGGGAGGTGCAGCTCCCAGCCTGGTGACGTTGTTCCTCCGAAGAAGAGGCCGAGGCCAACATTGGCTCCTTCTAGCTCTCAGGCGGGCGGGTCTAGTCAGCAGCCCCAGCCTGATGGTGATGATGGCGAGGATAATCCCTACCAACCCCCTTACTCTACCGTGCTTGAGTGGCATGGGTATTATGCCGAGCCCCAGCCTTGGGCGCAGTACAAGGATGACGATTCAGACGGTGAGATCCATGAGGCGCCAGAGGGTGGCGATGATGGCCAGGAGCAGAGCGGCTCCGAGGAGGAGGTGGGCAGCGTCCCAGTGACGACAATGGTTCAAGATGATGAGGAGGACGATTTCGGCGACAACTCCGAGTCGAAGTGATCACGATGGTCCCCTTTTGCCATGCTTTGACTCTTGTAGGGTAGAGAAGAAATGCATGCACTGTTTTTGTTCTTTTGGTTTGTAAAAACAAATATTTTATTGCTTTTGTGCTTTGAAAATTACAATATTTGTTTATTTATGTATTTGGTAGTTCATATGCACGAGTTCGTCCCAAGAAAGGCACAAAATGGTGGCTTTTGGTGTGATTGGGAGTTTTTGCGGTTTTTGCATGTATTTAGATGACATTTATGCGTTCGTGGGGTGTTGGATGTGCCGAATCCTCTCCCGTGGGCTAGATGAGCGAGGGGGAGTGTTTATGTATAATTTTTTGGTGTTTTGGACAGGTTTGGGTGATTTTTGAGCAAGCATTGGGTTGCTTGAGGTTGCTGCAGCTGCTGGTGTTCCTGATGGAACTCTCCATGTCGTCCGACACAGGACTTCATGGAGCCTCTATGTCGTGCGACAGTGAGAGTCTCGGGAGACAGTTTCTTGGTCAAGAAGCCCCAAAGACTTTATAAAAGGCAGATTCGTGAACAACTCATTCCAAGAAATACAAACAGGCTTCAACCTTGCCTTCCACCTCAAAATTAGCCCCAAGATTCGATCTTTGGCTCAAAATGGAACATTATAATGACAGATCTAAGACCAAAGAGCGTCAATTTCATTCCGATCTCATAAATCCGACCCGCCATCATCGCAAAGAATAATAGGAGGATCATCGACCAATGATATGGGTTAAGAGATGCATCCGGGCATTAAAGGAGTGGGCGGTTGATTGGAATCTTCTCCGGCCGCATCCAGACATCGGGATTGCGAGAGGCATGTCTTTACCCTCTCGTATAATGATCTCACACCCACCATTGAGGAGTTCTGGGCACTGATTGGGGGAGCTGAGCTTAGTGATGCGGTCTTTCCCCGAGATCCGTGACCTTTGACTGAGCAGTTGGCCGATTTCTTGGGATTTCACACCGAGCAGGTGACCGATCTGATTCTTGACCTGTCTTTTGTTGACCTGGCCCAGATAGTCCGATTGGCTGTATCGCATCCGGAGCTGTTTGACCCATCCACAGCTATGGACATTTTTATGCTGATTATGATTTCCCTGTACTGCTTTTGTGAGTACGATGGGGTATGTTCTGGTTTACTGCTGGGAGTCGTTAGACAGATGCGGAGTTCTCGAGGCACCACATTGGCTGATATTTGACCCGGGCAGGGAGAGAGAGATTTAGTTCCCCTTTTGCTGGCGGAGACTTATCATGGGATGGACCGACTGGCTAGAGGGTCATTGCATATGGGGCGTGGCAGCCCCAGTCTCTTGTCATTGTGGCTCTTTGAGCGACTGAGACTCATCTCCCCATTACCTGTTGGGCAGACTGCAGCACCTTGGGTCACACAGCAGAGGCGAGTGGCTCCGGAGGCTTCACAGGAAGGTTGGCAGAGGCGATTGGCCAGGTATACTACCACTGACATCCAATACTGGGTTCCTGATGGAGGCTTCGAGACCATGAGCGGCAGTGTGATGATTCTCGCTATAGTGAGGCCGCCGGATTGCACTTCTCATCATTTAGCATTCCCTTGCTTGTCCAGAGGCAGTACGGATACCCACAACAGGCTGTTGATGGGTTCAGAGAGCGGAGGGCCCGGGATACCGTTCCTCTTGACATGACTGATGTTCAGACTCTCAGGTTTTTTGCCAGGGCCTTTTCAGGAGCAGCTTTTCCCGCTCATACGCTGATACTAAGACCCGGGAATCACTTATCCGTCCACTGTGTACCTCATCCGGTACGGGAGCAGATGGGACAAGTTCAAAGACACCATTGAGGCACATTGCAGTAGGGATCCGAGGAGGAGACCAATCTAGCTCCGGAGTTACGCGATGCCGAGGCACAGCCGACCCCGACAACGTGACCGATGATCCGGCAATGGGATTTTGAGAGACTCGTAGAGAGGAGAGCCAAGATGAGGGATGACCCCGGTTATGGCTCGGAGGACAGCTCCGAGAGAGGAGAGAGTCGCCTGTGCGGCGTTGAGAGCTGCCGGATTGGTTGACTCACCGACTCGTATTATTCCTGAGCCGGGGCGACGGGAGACAGAAATGTTTGGGATAGCTAAGCCAAAGACCTCCCGAGGACCGAGGAAGAGGAAGAGGAAGAAGAAGGGTGCTAGTTCAGGAGTGGGAACGAGCGACTAGGATTAGGTGACCTACCCTTGTATCCCTTATTTGCCGACACAGACAATTTAGATGTACCTTTTAAAAGATATTATTTTGCTAATGTTAATGAGTCGAGAGTAAACCGTGCTTGAACTCATCAATGAATGTATTAATGTGATGAAAGTTGAAATTACTTCAGAACTTAATCAAGACACATTTCGGTAATCACAAATACAACTGTTGACATGACTTGGTGATTTTTATGATTTTTTAGACCGAACCGCGAACGGCTGCCTACGTTCCCCTTTTACAAAATGGACTAAGGGGCTCAGGTCTCCGTAGTTCGACTCAATTAGCTTTGTGTTTAAGAAAGGGATAGATAGAAGGGGGACAAATGGTGCAACCCTGTTTTTTACCTAGACCGCCCGTTTTTAGGGTTTTCAGCCTAGTTGGATATATTCTTTTAGCACCGAGCGCGCCCTTTGTTTTGCACGGACTGCCTTTTGAGAGGTTTTCAGTCTCGTCTGTGTACATTATTTTCGTGCTTTTGTTTTGTTTTGTTTTTTTTTATTTCTTCTTCTTTTTTGTTTATAGAGGGGGAGACTCGATTCAGACGTAATAGCGACGCAGTTTGTCGCCGTTTACCGGGTGCATGAAGGGATTACCATCTAAATCTGTCAACTTCATTGCTCCGCCGTAGAAGATCTCTTTTACCGTATACGGGCCTACCTGCATTGGAGCCCACTTGCCCAAAGGACTGAATTGATTCGGGGGCTTTTCTTTTAGGACCAAATCACCCACTTTTATGTCGCGGGGATGTACCTTCTTGTCAAAGGCCCTAGCCATGCGCTTCTGATAAGCCCGGATGTGCGCCATTGCCTTAAGCCTTCGCTCGTCCAGGAGAGCTAACTCGTCATGTCGACTCTGAAGCCATTCTATCTCGTTGACTTCATTTTCAAGCAGAACCCGAAGAGAGGGTACCTCTAACTCAATGGGTAGAACGGCATCCATCCCATATGTCAAAGCGAACGGGGTTTCACCGGTGGCCGTTCTTACTGAAGTACGGTAGCCCCAAAGCGCTAAGTGAAGCTTCTCAGGCCAATCCTAGCTCCTTTCAGCCATCTTCCGGATGATCCTTTCTAGATTCTTGTTTGCGGCCTCGACAGCACCATTGGTTTGAGGGCGATAAGGGGAGGACTTGTGTCGCTTGATTCTGAATTCTGCGAGCAGTTTGTCGGTGTGTCCCTCAAAGTGTGACCCGTTGTCTGAGATAATCTCATTTGGGACTCCATATCGGCACAAAATGTTTTCCTTTATGAAATGGGCCACCTTTTTGGAGTTGAGTACTTTGTAGGACGCTGCTTCAACCCACTTGGTGAAGTAATCCACAGCGACCAACACGAACTCGTGCCCGTTACTGCCGGCAGGAGTTATCTTCCCAATAACGTCGATCCCCCAAGTCGCGAATGGCCAAGGAGTGCTCATGCAGTAGAGATCATGGGGAGGTATATGGTTGAGATTGGAGAACCGCTAACACTTATCGCAGGTTCGCACAAACTGAATGCAGTCAGTTTCCATGGAGATCCAATAATAACCCATCCCGAGTATGCTGAACATCAAGGCTCGAGCGTTTATATGTGGTCCACATGCGCCACCATGGACTTCTTCCATGACCTTTCTGGCTTTAGACTTGCTGATGCAGAGTAGAAGTGGGCCTTGGTGCCTTTTCTTCCATAGGTCATCTCCCAGAATAACGTACTGTGCAGACAACCTTTTCAAAGCTTGTAAACTTTTGGCGCGGAGACCTTCTTTTAGTCTACCATACTTTTCCGTTGGGAACGAAGCTTCGCCATGCTTAAGGTACTGAAAGATTTGGCTGTACCACAAGTCATCGACCTTTTCTAGCTCGACCTGGCAACAGTAGGCGGGGTTCTCGCGCCTCCCAACCCAGAATGGTTTTACTGATTTTCCTTATGGAATTTCCACCAAAGAGGCCAAAGTGGCCAGGGCATCCGCGAACCTGTTCTTGTCTCGGGGTAGGTAGTGGAACGTGACCTCCTTGAATTGGTCGATCAGGTCTTCCATGTAAGCATAGTACATTTGCAAGTACTGATCCACGGTTCTCCATTTATTGGATACCTGATTGATGATCAGCTGAGAGTCTCCGTACACCTCCAGCTTTTCGACGTTTCGTTCTAAGGCTGCGTCGAGGCCGGCCATACAAGCTTCGTATTCCGCAACGTTGTTAGTAGCCGGGAAATTCAACTTGATAGCGATGGGGGTGTGCACATCCTTTGGATCAACCAGCACCACGCCGATACCCTTGCCCCTTTTGTTTGTGGCACCGTCGAAGAACAATTGCCAACGGTCTGTACCCTCTATCACGAAGATTCCATCGTCTGGAAACTGGGGTTCGAACTCGGGCGCTTCTGAGCTTGGGAAATCTGCCAAATGATCCGACAGAGCTTGGCCTTTGATTGCCTTCCGGGTTACGAACTTGATATCAAATTCGGCTAGGAAGAATGACCATT
Organism: Adenophora triphylla var. japonica; assembly: GCA_022495995.1. Taxonomy (NCBI): domain Eukaryota; kingdom Viridiplantae; phylum Streptophyta; class Magnoliopsida; order Asterales; family Campanulaceae; genus Adenophora; species Adenophora triphylla. The sequence continues at coordinate 639,793 of JAFEMH010000624.1, read as the reverse complement.
TCGCAAGCCTTGATGACAGAGAAGACTTTCCGAACAGGCACTTGATGGGATCCATCTTTGACACTAGGTGTACTGTATGTGCCAGGAGGTAGTGTCTCAATTTGCTGACCACCCATACCAAGGCTGCACAGGTTTTCTCTAAAGCTGAGTAGTTCAACTAGCTGCCCTGAAGCTTCCGGCTGACAAAGTATATGGCATTTTCCACCTTTGAATCCAGCTTTTCTTGTGAGAGCATGGCCCTGACAGCTGTATCTGTAACTGTTAAGTATAGCAACAAGGGCTTGTCCTTATGCGGAGGACACAAGATTGGGGGATGGACCAAGTAGGACTTGATCGTATCGAAGGCGGTTTGACACTGTTCGTTCCACTCAACCTCATGATTCTTTCTGAGCAGCTTGAAGATTGGCTCACAGATAGAGGTTAGCTGATGGATGAATCGGCTAATATATTGGAGACGGCCCATGAAAGCTCTTCACCTCCGTGATCGCTGCCAAGGTCGGTGGCTTCATCTCCATGATGGCTTTGATCTTTCTTGGATCAGCTTCAATTCCTCGCTCTGTGACCATGTATCCCAGAACCTTTCCTCGGACTACGCCAAAAGTGCATTTTGCTGGGTTCAACCTCATCTCATGCTCCCGTAGCCGATTGAAGAACTTCCTCAGGTCGATCAAGTGTTGACCATCTGATCCCTTGGAATGAATAATCATGTCATCAACATAGACCTCAATCTCCTTGTGGATCATGTCATGGAATAGTGCAAAGGATTCCATTTGGTAAGTGGCACCGGCATTCTTCAGACCGAAGGGCATAACCGTATAGCAGAAGGTTCCCCAAGGGCTGGTGAAGGAAGTCTTTTCCTGGTCTTCTTTGGCAACTTTAATCTGATTGTAACTCGCAAAACCATCCACGAATGATTTGACTTTGTAGCTGGCGATAGTGTCTACCAACAGATCGATATTGGGCAAGGGAAAGTCGTCCTTCGGGCTAGCTTTGTTTAGGTCTCTGAAGTCTACGCAAACCCTGACTTTGCCATTTGACTTGCTAACCGTTACTATGTTGGCCAACCACTTGGGGTATTTGACCACTCTAATGAAACCCACTCTAAGCAGCTTCTCTATCTCTTCTTTGACTTGGAGGGACCATTCTGGCTTGATTCGGTGAAGTTTCTGCTTGACTGGCCTGGCTTCTGGGTCCAGGGGGATTCGGTGCTCAACAGTTGAAGTATCCAACCCGGGCATGTCTTTGTAGGACCAGGCAAATACGTCCACATATTCCTTAAGCAGATCAATGAGGGCTTCCCGTTCTTTCCCCGGTGAAGAAACTGCCAATTTGTGTTTCTTTGGGCTCTTCAGTAGTTCCCAAATTCACTGTAGTTAATACCTCATCGGCAGCTTGGGCCCGATTGTCGTCTCGGTCAAAAACCTGCTTTATATTATCATTTAAAAAGTTTTCATCTAAAAAGTCTGTGTCCTCTTCAAATGAATCATTATTAACCACTTTTAAGTCATTAAGATTTGTCTTAGTTAACTTATCATTTGTTAAGGTGGCAATTAAGGGATACGCAGAAAGGTCAACCATTTCATTCAATGCAAAAGGGAATACAGAGTTAAAGACACGGTGATTATCGTCAACCGTGAGAGTATCAGACCTATCTAGAGACTCAAACTCGATAACAAAAGACTGTGAGGACTAGGATTCGAAGATCCTTGACTGACTCTGAACCCTACTCTACTTATTTGACTCGAAGCTTTCAACACGGATTGGACTTTTGCTTTCTCCTGATGTTGTTTTTCAGAGGACTGGAGACTTCAAGATGACCGGGGAACTTGTCGGAAATCAGTGGTAAGACGCTATTCTGAAAAGATGGTGCGGGGAGTTAGAGAAACCTGATGCAGTCCCTTGGCTAGTTTGTTCATGATAGACGGACTCATTGGCTGAGGGGCCTGGCTCATCTTGTTAATACCTCGTGGACAAGTCAGCTCCTCTTTACTGATCACAACCTTATATGTGCGGCCAAAAGGAGGGTTATCCTGGATGATGTTGACGAAGTTTTCTTCGGGAGATACCTTGGTTCTGCCTTGGTCGACTCTGCATTCCATTGGAGCCTCATGTTCTGCCTTCAAATCAGCCAGCTTCTTGTCAGATTTCGCAGTGGCGATAGGCTCAGAACTCTTTATCCCGGGAGGATCTTGACGATGAGAGGGTTGGACTGGACTTCATTTTTTCTGACCGCTTCCTTGGTGGGCCTTTTGGGGTAACTGACGTAATAGTCAAATTTGCCTGATGGTTCGCCTAAAATTCCCACGCTCTCGTCTCCAGCTTCGTATCCCTCCTTCAATTTATGTTGCATGGACTTCCTCTTCTTCTTCTTTCTTGAAGGAGCATCTTCGTTGATCCAGTCCTGATATTCATCTTCCAAACAATCTTCACAGTCACACACATCATACCAGATGTGAGGTATGGGTTGAGCTGGGGGAGCCCCTCCTGGAATCTGATTACCAGCATGGTTGACCACCATATTAGCCATTCTTAACACTGGGATGTTGAAGCTGATGATTTTACGGTTTTTCTAAGGCTATGAAGAGAATCACGACCGGAGAGAAACTGATTAACCGACCGCTCGGAACTCTGACCCAATACTTGCTCGCTGAAAGGGGAAGAGAACAGTTTTAGGTAGGGGAGAGGATAGGCTGAGGACGGACTCATGCATATGCTCTTTTTTTATATATATTTTTATATATATTTTTTGTTTGTTTTTTTTATATAAAAATGATTTTTATTGATCCTAGGAATGGTTGGAAAAGGGGAAAACCTTCTTTTTCGCATTTTACGCTATTCCTGGATCAGTGGGTTCCATCACTACGTCTATAGACCCCCTGTATTCCACCTGTATTGCACCTCCGGGACGGACAATCCCGGCAGAGGTCCTATAGAGCACGTGGAACCCACCAATCGAAAGGGAGAACGAACCTATAGGCATACGAGCCAAAACAAGTCAAACTCGGGGTTTTCAAAACCAAGTCCAAGTCAACGTCTAAACTCGGGAGGAGAGAGGGTCGAACGTACGTTTGAATGTACAAGACCGCAATTTGGAGGTAAAACCCTGGAAGAATTGGGCATGACCTCTCCTCTTTTCGAGTTGGAAATCTGGCATGGCCTCTCGTCGCTTAGCGGCGAAATTTCGGCATAACTCTCGTTGGTATGCGTTAAGAATTCGACATGGTCCCGTGTTGACACATGCCGAGAACGCGTCATGACCTCTCACGAAGCCAAGCCGAGAAATCGATATGTACCTACGTCGAGATATGTAGAGATCTTAACGCGTACTTACGTTTGAATTATATCGTAATTCCGACATGAAGAGGGAGAGTATGCCAAGATTTTTGGAGACGATGCATGACTCGGACTTTGTGAGAAATTTTTTGAAAACCATGTTTGGAAATGTTTTGAAAAGTATTGGCCAAAAACCAACCAGTCACGGTAGACAATGTGTCACGGACAAGTGTTGGCTGACTCACAGGCTAGGAGGACTTTAGGCGCTCAAACGTCAGCGAAACATGTCACTTTCCGCGATGCCGTCCGTACACTCCCGGGTTCTAACTCTATGTGCGGGTAGAGTGCGAGTAGTGTGAAGGTATTTTCTAGGAAAATATTTTTTTTGCTTTTTTGTAAAAGATATATATATATATGAGGCTTTGACCAAATAGCCCCCAATTCAAATGAAAACTACCTTTAAGGACTAATATTATCAAAACCCCCACAAAAGTCCCTATATATTTTTTGGACCAAATTGCCCTTGCCAACTCAACGCCCAGCTCACACGCACATGCACACTTTTTTCTCTCTCTCTCTCTCTCTTCTTTTCTTTTTTTTTTTTTTTCGTTTTCTTCTTCTTTTTTTTTCTCTTTTCCTTTTTTTTTTTTACTTTACTTTTCTCTCTCTCTTCCTTTTTTTTTTATCTTAAATTTTTAAAATACAATATCTCAAAATTTAAATGTCAAAAAAAATAATTCGAAATCACTGTTTTAATCACATCGCCAAGACGAATCAAACAAGTTTACCCATCATATATTTCAAAATTTATAAATAATATAATTTTTTTTTCACTTGTAAAAATCTGAGAAAATCATTTATCATTTGTTCACACATGAGTACAACTATATAATGATTTTCCCATTTATAAACTGAGAAGTCTATTTCACAATTTTGATGAAAATAACTGTATAAATAAATGTGAAACTGACCTCACAATCATAATTGAGAAATTGACCTCACAGTTGTGCACAAACAATCATCAACAACTGATAAATAATGGATAAACCACAGATACTAAGTAGCAAAATAACTGTGAAATTAACCTCACAGTTCTCAATTTAGAAAGGTCAAAAACCAAACCATTTCACGTTCATAAATAAATGTGAAACTGACCTCACAGTTTTAGAATTGTGAAAAACATTTCACACTTATTCACATCACAACCAACAACTGTAAAATAGACCTCACAGTTGTTCTATGAACGAATGACATAAAAACAGTGAAATCTATCACACAGTTATTTTTGAAATAGACCTCACTGTTGTTCTATAACTGTGAAATAGACCTCACTGTTGTTCTATAACTGTGAAATAGACCTCACTGTTGTTCTATAAAATCTCACCCAATAACTGTGAAATAGACCTCACTGTTGTTCTATAAAATCTCACCCAATAAATGTTAAATAGACCTCATTGTTGTTCTATAACTGTGAAATAGACCTCACTGTTGTTCTATAAAAACAGTGAGGTCTATAACTGTGAAATAGACCTCACTGTTGTTCTATAACTGTGAAATAGACCTCACTGTTTTTCTATAAAAGAATGACATAAAAACAGTGAAATCTATCACACAGTTATGCACAATAACTGAGAAATTGACCCCGATAATCATAACTGAGAAATTGACCTCACAGTTGTGCACAAACAATCATGAATAACATATAAATAACAGGTAAACCACACATAGTAAGTAGCTAAATAACTATGAAATTGACATCACAGTTCTCAGTTTAGAAATGTCAAAAACCATGAATAAACCAAAATATTGGAACTTCCAATGAGGACCTGCTATGGACATGAATTCCTGCATTAGCCAAAAAAAAAAGATGTAGACATTGACTGTAAGTAATAAAATTAGAACTACATTGGCATCAAAAACCAATAACAAGCTAGTAATGGCCACAATGTGTTTATAGATTCGTAACATCTGCCCATCATATTTGCTTATCAATGCAATAAATAAATACAGCTAAATGATCATAAAACTATACCAATCTGAAGACCACAAATATACCTACCAAACTTCATTTATATTGCAAATATATCATGTTTTAGGTAGATAGCACAGCATGTCATCTGGCCAGAATGAAGCACAGAAGCATGAGGCGTCTACTATAATGCCTTTTGCTAGATTCATGCCAAATATTTGTTTATATTTAACCGTAACACAGTTTGCAAGTATCCCGAACCTTTCATTATCAATTCAAAAACTGGAGAGCCAGGATTAAAGCAGTAGTAAACATGGCCACCCGTCTTTTCTATGAATTGAACATGCAGCATACGTTCTCAGGATTGGATCATTTGTGTCACTTCCTGCCCATTACTGTTGAGGTTATGATATTTAGAGCCACACCAGGTAAGCCAGGCTTTAATTAACAAGTTCGGGAGGTTCCTCATATGAATGAGGAGCTTCTGTTTTATCAGAGATAATTAATAAACTCCTTCTTATGAATATATCCCAAGTATTGCACAGTAGAAAACCTTTAAGAGAACTATGGTCATTCAATCTTTGAAACTGATGCTGGAGAATAGCGGAATCAAGATATGAACGGACAGATTTCCTGTATGTTCCATTCACAAGTAAATGTGGGACTGCTGCTGCTCGTTTAGCTACCGAGAAAGCCATTGCCAAAGCAAGATCCTCCGAAAGATGCAACCTGATAAAACATTTCAGTCAATCATGACAGATATCTGATAAAGATACACAAGGCAATACTAGAACAATAACTAACTTAAGGGTAAATCTTGATGTTCCCTGATCTTAAGAAAGTAAAAGAAAAGGGAACTAAAAAGATTCACAACATTATTTTAAACATATAGGAAGGAGATAATTTAGATTTAACAAGACAAGCCAAAAAGGGAAAGAATTATCATAGCTAACGGACACTAAGGTAAAGTTGGGATTCAGAAGAATAATTAGCACGCTTACATGTGCGGACTGAAGATCACACTTTGAGAAGGTAACAGTGAAGATGAAAATCCATGCATAATAGCCTTAAGATCCAGAGGCAATTGCTTGATGTGACTAACCTTCTGCAGTTCATAATTATGTTATAAATACTTTCTCATATAAACAGATTTTGACTTCATGATCAACTAATCATACCCAAATTGAGGCACAATTCAAACAAAAATAAAGATAAATACAGAACACCTCCAATCGCTCAATTCCTTCTGGAATTAACGATAAACCCTAACTTAGACAAATATGGAATTCAAAATACTTGAGAGAGAGAGAGGGGAGAGGGAGAGAGGAAACCTTGATTGAACCCTTGGTGCCTTCGTCCCCGTTGATAGTCGAATCGCCATAGCAGTAGAATGCTTTCTTCTCCGGTGGCGTCAGCAAAGACAATAACAGATTTCAACTGCGCAGATGAAGGGGAAAGCGAGACAGAGTAGAGGGAAGATGAGAGGGGAGCATAGATCAAGGAACAAGTAGCGTAACCGACGGCCACGGGCCCAGGAAGTTACGATCATGGCGATTGTAGTTGTCGGAGGGTGATGAGGGTTGTTGTGATGGCGGCGGAGATCATCGTCGGCGGTGGGGAGAGGGGGACTTGTCGTTGGGTTTGGGGAATTTGAACAGTCCCACATGAGCTCGTCGACATAGACGAATAGGAGAGAGAAACGCAATTGCGTATAGAGAGAGAAAGAGAGAGGGCATTTTCGTCTTTAAAAGGACCTGGGGGTTTATTGGGGGTTTATTGGTAAAATGAATTTCAACTTGTGGACCCTAAGGTATATTATGAAATGTGTTGTTTTTTTTGATAAATTCCACCCTCTAATAGGGGCTTATTGGTAAAAATCCCATATATATATATCTATATTTTTTTATGCAATATGCAAAGGAAAAGCAAGAGAATGAGTCAAAGCATGACAAAAAGGGGACTGCCCCAAATGTCAGATTTTACCAGTAGCTGTAGTCCAGCGTCATCCTGGCCTGTTCAGATTTGACAATGCAGTGGTTTTTGGAACATACAACATAATATCCCTTATCACAAATTAGACTATGGATAATCAAATTGTGCTTGAGACCCTCTACATAAGACACATTAGTAAAAATAATGTCTTTAGTAACAAGGTTCCCTGATCCTTTGACTTTGGCTTGAGAGTTATCACCAAAAGTTACATTTGGACCATTTTTAGGGACATATTATTGCAACCACTCCTTGTTGAAGGTCATGTGTCTGCTGCATCCACTGTCCAAGTACCATCTTCCTTTCCTAGGTTCCTACAAAACAAAAAAATAAATTTATGGTACCCTTTAATTCTTTTGGGTCCAAAGGATTAGAATTTCTTTGGTACCCTAGCTTTTTTCATTGCCCTTTTTCCAAAGTACTGGTTTAGGGCATTGTAATAACCCATGATCTGCAGCATATAGGGTGTAGGAGTAGTAGGTTGGGATTGGTTAAAGAACTGGTTGGGAGAAAAGAATTGGTTTTGGCTATGAAACTGAGTGTGGCTTTGGGAACTGTTTGAGTGAGATGATCTAGGAGAGGTATTTTGAGTGGCGTGACTTCTTCCATTTGAGTATGGCCAGTTGGGTCTTTGTTGTTTGCAATATGAGTGATGGTTATAGAATCTTTTCTGTCTAGGAGATCTCTGTTGTCCATCAAATCTTGGCTATCTAGGAGATCTCTGCTGTCCAGTGGTTTTGTGTTGGTTTTTCTTCACTTGCTCCTTGATTCCTTTTCTTTGCCAAATGTATTTGCATTTATTTGCTTGTTTTTCTTTGCCTTTATATTGAATTGAGCTAGCTTCATGTGTTTCATTAGTGTGAGTAGGTCTGGCTTAATCTGGTTCATCAATGTGACTAGAGCTAGCTTCATCTATCTTTCCTTTTTTCTTTGAGTCCTCCTTTGTCTGAATGGGATAGACATTTTCTTGGGCTTTGACATAGTTCATGCTTTCAAGAACCATTTTGTTAATAGCCCTTTCTTCAGTGAGAGGGGTATAGGTTTTCATAGTGGGATTATTGGCTCCAATCCCTGACTTGTCATTTGGGTGTCTCTGGTTGTAGCTAAATAGAGACACAGCTTCTCCTGATTTTTTCCAGGACTCAATCTTCTTTCTAAGAGATTCATTTTCCTTTTCAAGGTTGATGGTTTTTTGGTTGTTTTCCAGAGATCTAGAATTCTCAGCTATCAGGTCATCATTAGCCTTTTCAAGCATAAGGCATTGTGCTTTCAGTCCTTGGTTGGCTCTTTCAAGGTTTTCAATGGTTTTACTTTGGGATAGGTTATCAGTGAGCAATGAAGCAAAGCTAGTTTGGTGTCTTTTTATTTGAATTAAAAGAGTACTAACTAATTGTTTAAATTCTTCATTATTTAAAGAGTTAAACTGGGGTACCTGCTTTAGTTCTTCAGCAACAGCTAAGGCTTCAAGGTCCTCTTCACAATCTGAGTCTTCATCATCTCCTGCCATTAGACATATCATTGCTTCTTCTCCTTCACTTTCAAAGTCACTGAAGTCAAACTCCTCATCCCTGAACTTTGATGAGTCTGCAATCATGACTTGTTCTTTATTTTTCTCATTCTTCCTTCAGTGCAGTTGTAGCAGCTACATCTTGAACTATGGATGATCTCCTTTGAGTAGGAGAGTTTCTTAGGTGTCTGATTGTCCTTGGGTATCCTTGGTTCAGGACAATCAGATGAGTAATGACCAAGCTTCTTACAGTTGAAGCATTCAACTTTCTTTTTATGGTTCCCTTATTCAGAAGTGGATGGGCTATAACTTCTCTCAAATGTCTTTTTATGTGCTCTTAGGGTATTTCTGACAGCCATGGATATGAGACTTGGTAGGTCTCCTTGAGAGAGGTTGTTTGAGGGATGGTTTACTTTCTGAAGGGAAATAAGAACCATGGAATCAATGTCTTGTTGAGTGATGGGTTTGTGAGTGGTTTCTTGGGCAGCTAAGGCAAGGGTTTGTGAGATAGAGGGAACTGGTTGAAGTTTTATCATTCCTTCTAGTTCATAGGCCTCAAGCTTTCCAAAGTATTGCTCAACAGTCATGGTGCTCCATTATGCACCTTCTCTTATTGGTAGGGCTACCTTCTCATATTCTTGGGGAAGGTTGGAATATATTTTGAGACACGGATCTTGGTTCTCAAATGTTTTTCCATGGTCAGCAAAGGATCTGACCAGATCTTCAAACCTTGGTTTTGCAGCACTCACTTTTTCACCAGGGTAGAACTTAAAATTGTCAAGTTGTCTAAGTAGATTGTACAGGTTTTGTGTTCTAACACTGGTGTGTTTCTGGAATTTGGTATGGATAAGTTCCCATGCAGCCTTTGCAGTTGGTTCTTTGGCAATTTCTTGTGCTAGGGAGTCATTTACACTCTTTTGGAGTATGTTTTTGACTTTAAGATTTGCACTGATTAGTTGCCTTTCTGATTCAGTCCAGAATTCTAGGGATTTCATTTTACTGGGCCCACCATTTGAATCTAGAGTGACGGGGCAGGTGACTTCATTTTCTAGAGCATACCAGTTCCAGATGCTATTTGCATCAAGGTAGCTTTTAATTTTTGATGCATATATTTCAAAGGATCCACAGTCATCAATGTGTGGAATGTCTATTTCATTATTTCTCCTTGGTTGAGCTATGGTGGGTTGAAAATTGATCCTTCACAAGTTGTTAGACTTTTGTAGGTGAAGACAAGCTCTGATACCAATTGAAAGGTCCTGTTTGCTTAATCAGTTAAAAGGTTAGGCAGTTAAGCTTTGACAGCTGTGAGTACCCTGACCCGAACTCATGTTTTGGGTCCACTTTCATTGATTTTTGGGCTCATGTATTTGCTAAAAAGCAATTTGAGTCCAATTATCCACTCAACCCATTGGGCTTGCCATCCATTCGGCCCAACTGTGCCAAAAAGTTGTACGCTGTCGTCCGACACAGGACGACCCCAAGGCAGTTTAACTCCTTCTGTCGGACGACATGGAGCTTTCCATCAGCCTGCCTATAAATATAAGGCATAGCTGATCATTTTAAGGGGGACTGGTTGGGAGGATCTTAGTAAGGGGGGAAACTCTGTCAAAATAGAGTCTCATCCTCTCTCTCTCATAGACATACTCACCTCCCTCCTCATACATACACATACCCAAGCCAAGATCCAAAGAAAACCTTCTTGTTGGTGTGTTGAAGGGGTAAGCACCATACTATTGGTGTCTTTACCTTGTGGACTACAATAGGTAGCTACTAAACCCTCTTTCTTTCTCTGATCAACTCTTGCATACATCTATATCATCTTGCATGCTTACTTACTTTGATATTATGTGAAATATTGGGGATTTTGGATGATAAAGGTGGTGGAGAGGTGAATCTTCCATATTCACTTCTCCCCACCTCAAATCTGAACATTTGGTGACATTAGCACCATTAAAGTTTGAATCTTTGTTTAGTTTCCATAGAGTTAGGAGGTGATGGCTACATGAAAATGGCTATAGATATGTGATTCATCACATTTAGCCATTAAAGCCATGTGATCCCCCCATAATACTCACGTAGTGCTACTATTCTACTGTTTTCAGTTCATAAATATAGCTTGATTTGCTTTGGGGACAAGTGGAATCAATCTAACTGAAGGGCACTGAAATAGGCTGCCTGTGTCGGACGACACAGGACTCTCAAGAGGTCCTGTGTCATACGACATAGAGTTCCCAGAAGGCTATACAACTTTTCTTGGACATCAGATCTATCAGAATTGATTCCCCTTTTTGTAACCCAAAGCTTGCTCAAGCAGTTTTGGCTCATTTACCACTACTTAGGGAGTCTAAGTTCTATTTGGGTGCAATAAATTGATGGAGGCGGTTTGCCATATGAACATGGACATTCTCGGGTGTCCCATGTCATATGACATCCGTATCATTAAAAGTCGATCTCGACTTTGCTCACTCCAATCAACCCCAAAATGAGCTTAGACCCTGAATAGTGTTCCTTCATAGTTGAAATAATCTTATCCCAGATGCCAGAACAGCTTTGCTGTTGTAAGAGGCAATCTGACCAGGAAGCTTCCTGTCGTCCGATATCCCTCTCCGAGGAAGTCCTGTGTCAGACGACACTCAAGCTTCCTGAGCAGACTGTCTCCAGCCCTTGCCTTGTAATGCAAGTCATCATATGTAAAGGGTGTGGCCCCCTATCATGGCTCACAAGTTGTACCCAGTCCCTATACCATCAATGAAATTCCAAATTTGCATGCCTTGCTTGTTGACACATATTGCACACACACTTTGAATGATTATAACTGTCCAATGTTTGATTGAAAGTCTCGAAAGAGGCGTGTTGGGTGAACTGTCAAGTTCTTCCCAAACACGTAACCAGACCCCCGAACTCAAAATCTCATTAAAAATAGGTTTCTCAATGTTTTCCTTTAAAAACGGCGTGGCTACTCCCAAAATTTTCAAAATTCAAAAAGACAAAAACAAAATTAATTTCCGGAGGCCGTTCATTCAGTGGCGACTCTGCTGGGGATTACATTGAAAAACTTTTGTTTTTGAAAAAATGAAGACGATACTTTGTATATAGGTGGAAACCATTAACCTTCTTGTATCGCTCCCTAACCCGGGGCTTGGGATAAATTGTGGTCTAACAATCCCACGTACCAGTATCATTCTTCTCTTTTTTTTTTGAAAAGGAGGAAAGTTTTTCTTAAGAGGGTCTAACTTTCTTTAAATCAACTTGGACAATTTCTTCATTCTCCTTGTGTGTGAATTGTGTCATTTTGTGTGCTCTTGTGTACCTTGCCATGATTCTGTGCCTATATGCTCTATGTGCTTTGGTATGTGGCATTTTTAGGAGATAGAGCTTCCCTTTTGCTATCAGAACAGGGCAGGATGATTCTGGAATACAGCTGCTGGTTATCTTGACATTTGGGGCAGTCCCCTTTTGTCGTGTTTTGGACTTGTTCTCTTGTTTTTTCTTTTTTTGCATATTGCATAAAAAACAAAAAAAATCTATATAAATAAAAAACAAAAAATATATTTTCCTAGAAAATACCTTCACACTACTCGCACGCTACCTGCACATAGAGTTAGAACCCGGGAGTGTACGGACGGCATCGCAGACAGTGACGTGTTTCGCCTACGTTTGAGCGCCTAAAGTCCTCCTAGCCTGTGGAGTCAGCCAACACTTGTCCGTGACACACTTTATACCGTGACCGGTTGGTTTATGGCCTAAATACTTTTCAAAACACTTTTCAAACTCGGTTTTCAAAATTTTCTCACAAAGTCTGAGTCATACTACGTCTCCAAAATCATGGCATACTCTCCCTCTTTATGTCGAAATTACGACATAACTCAACGTGAGTACATGTCAAAATCTTGACACGTCTCGACATAGGTGTAAGTTCTCCAATTTGAGCCGTTAGTACTTTCGTTAGAAAATTAACGAGAGTTTTAACATTTCTAACATTTCTAACAAACCCTAACCTTTCTAACAAAGCAAGGGTAAAGTGGGCATTGCCATTTAAAGTTAAACCAAGAAAAGAATCTCAAAAAGCAAAAGAAATTGGAAAAATCCGAATTAGGCAAGTTGAAAAACAAACTGCTGGAAATTTTTGAATAATATTCTTCCTGTTCAAAGCCTGGAGCAGCATTTAATGCACCAGGCACCTTTACAAGGACCTCCGCGCGGATATGATTGATGTTCACAGGGGGTTATAAATTGAACCCTCCTCTCTCAGTTAAAACAACACAATTTGATCACAGCAACGAAACTCTGGCGAAATATAGGGAGAAAACAGTGGGAATTCACTTGAATTGCCACCATTTTCTCTTCAATCTTTCCCAAATCTCACTCACTCACAAACACTTCAAATCACTCTCATACATACTCTTATACATACACTAACTCAAGCTCAAATCACCCTTTAGGAGGAGGAATAGAGAGAAAACATAGAGGACTTCATTGTTATCTACTTGTTTTCTCTTTAACCAACTCAAATCATCAACCCTAAACACTTTCAAATCCTAAACACATTCAAGCCTTTGAATCCATTCAAACACAAGACACAAGGAAGATAGGTATAACCTCCCTCTCCCTACACTAAGTCTCTCATTCATGCATGCATCTTTAAACTACAAAATGTAGTTATTTTATCTTCTTGTCTTAGACCCAAGAAGATCACCATGGAAGTTCATCTTCATGGATGATCTTCTACAAGGATCAACATTTTCTTCAATGTGTTCTTATTTACTTGCAAAATGCATTTTCAAAACCCTAAATACCATTTTCAAGCACCAAATCCCATTTTCAAAGGATAAAATTCCCCTTCCAAGCAAATGAAGTGCTTAGTCCTAATGTACCCCAAGGATGGTTTGGTATAGTTGATTCACCACTAAAATGTCTAGTGATCACTAACCAAAACCTAGGGAAATGGGGACAAGCATGGATGCAAAAACCCCCTTTAAAATCATATTTTCTCTCTTGAGAAGTAGCTGTCCAGTAGCAATTTTCTCAGACCTCAGTCCATGGTCTAATTTTTTGGACATAGATAAACTTGGAATTTAGTGTTGACTACAAAATACTTTTTGTAGCCAACATCCAGATCTTTCCATACATATTTTTACTTTATTTTTTGCGTGAGTAAAATCCAATATTTCAATTTTTCTCTTAGAGGCCAGTTCATTAGCTTCTGAAAATCCAGATTTCACATCTGAGATTTCCAGAAGGTTTTGACCCCTCAAATTACTTCCAAAATGGAACGTTCCTTTGCAGAAACCCTATTTAGGGTGTTTTAAGAAACTTTTATTCTCGGACTTTCCCCAGATTCTGAGGTTTTGAAGCCTTTAAGTCCATTTCAAAGTCAAGGGTCAACTGCCTTTTTCATTCTGGCAGAATTGCTTTTCAACTCCCAAAAATCTTTTGAGTGCCAAGACTCAACCCAAAAATCATACCAAAAATCTTGGGGATTGTTTAAAGTCTTATAAAGAGTTCCCCATTTTTGTTTTTCTCAGTTTCAACTCATTTTGGTCAAAACACACACACACACACACACACACACACACACACAAAAGGATTTCAAATGTTTGGAAGACTCGTTTTACGAGGCGCGCCGGGTGCACACTAACGTCCTTCCCGACGCGTAACATGACCTCCGAACCCAAATTTCTGATCTCGGGCTTTTTTCAAAGTTTTGGCCCTTAAAACAAAAATGGCGTGGCGACTCCGTTTTGATTTTCAAAAAAAAAATCGGGCATCATCACAGTGGCGACTCCGCTGGGGACTAACAAGTTTTATCTTTTCAAAAAAAAAAAGAAAAAGAAAAACTTTTGAGGGTCAAGCTTCCGTCTCAACATTTGAAAATGCTTTGTGTGTGTGTGTTGATTTTTGCACAGTTTTCGTGTTTGTTTTTGGCCGCCTCGGGAAAAGTCAAAGTGTTGACTATCGGAAATCATGTCCCTAACTGTCGGAATTTTTGTGCTTATGTGCTTATGTGTTCATTAATTTTCAAAAAAAAAAGAAAAAATTCAAAAAAAAAAATTTCAAAAAAAAAAAATCATGCATCATGCCTTTTAAGACACATAAAAATTTCTATTTTACTCAGAAAAGGAAGATAGACTGCTTGCACACTACGCGCACGTGACCTTACACTGCACACTACGTCCCTAACCCGGGGAAATCCTTGTCGCGGTCCGTTTGGTCTTATTACGCCTCTCGGATGAGCACAGGACTACCCAAACATCCCATGGAGCCTCGTGTCGACCATGCACTTGTCCGTGACACACTTTGTCCGAGACCCGGTTGGTTTTTAGTCTGGTCTGTGTCATGCCTTGTCTGTGTATAGACCTTTCCTTTCAAGCCTTTGTCGGCATACCGACTCAATATCTTTCGGGTCCCTAATCAGTCTAAGTCATGCCGGTTTCCCGCCGCAGACTTTGACCAAGATATTGACCGGCGCCTTGACTTCGGCTCCGATCGGCACAAATTATACACCGACTCCCAAAGATGACACCGAGTCATCAAGGATTAACGGTTATTCCATGCCTGATTACGGCTTAATCGACGACAAGTCAAGATCAACTGTGGACATTTATCGGTCCAAATCATGCCGACTTTTGTCGAGCCCTCGGACACGATCTTGACTTTGACGTCGCCTTTGTCCGTAATTTACATCGAATACTCGTCAAGACTCGATTACCCGCCGACTTCTAGGATCGTTTTCTTTTCGGTCGGTGGGACCCGCTTGCCCTATAGGACCCTCGCCCGGGCCGTCCACCCCGGGAGGTCGAAATACGGTGGAATACGAGGGGCTTATAGACGTAGTGACGGGGCCCACCGATCCAGAATCAGAGTAGTTCGCGAAAAGAAGAGCAATCTTTTCCAACCGATTAGGTTAATAAAACATGTTTTAAGTAAACAAGAACAAATAACCGCATGTTGCATGAGCCCTAAGCCCAAACACCAACCTCGTTTCGCTTCCCGAGTCTGAACCACACCCTTTTGTGCCTTCCACAGTAAGCAAAGTTTGGATCGAGACCCCGGGTCATCGTTTGTTCAAATTTCGCCATTCCGAAGTCGATACTTCATCGGTTTCCTCCTTCGCTTTAGCTCAAAGTTTCGAATGACCAACTCAGAGGAGAACGGTGGGGACGTACAACTCCACACCCCGAAAATCCGCAAAATGCCGAACAGTGGAATCAGATGTTGGAACAGATAAGACAAAATCAAGAGGCTCAGATCAGCCGCTTATTGGAAAGTATCGTAACCCGTGGGCTAGCAATTGTTCACCACCCTAATGGAACCTTTACGGCCGATGCGAAGATTGGAGCTAATTACCCTCCCGGCATGCCAACTACCATCAAATGCCCCGTCCCCTTTCGTGTGGAACTACTAATGGGCCAAGCATCCCCAAGCCTATCACTCACCCGCCTCTCGGCCTCATCGTATCGATCTTGGTCAACTTCCCCGCACCTCCCAGTTTTCACCTTTGGGTTTCAATCGCCTTGGAATGGGCCGCCGCTACTCCAAAACCTCGCCCGGCCCGGCCATCAATCTGAATTGGTCGCTCAAGACATCTCAGCCCTTATCGCTCGATACTCCTCGACAGTCCGATCTAGGTCAACCTGCTCCCGGTGCCTCTCGTGTCTCACCACCAGGATTGAGTCATTGGCTTTCGCCCCGCAGCCTTGGGAAGGGGCCGCTTTACTACTTCACCGCATCGCTCCGGCTCGGGTCACCATCTCGGAATGGGACAGTTCGTTTCTGTGCTCCATGGTTCGTAGGGGGCCAGCCTTGCTTCCTCCAATTCTCAAAGCACACCGGCCCCTATGATACCGCAAGATCACATGGGCCACTGTGCTTTTATCACCACTTCATCGCTCTACTCCCGCCTCCGGTTGGGAAGTTCGACAAGGTCAAATGCTCCTCATCAAATTCTCCACCCGGCCGTTACGCAAGCCGCTCCCGCTCATCAAGTACGCATACACATTTCCCTTGCAAGCCATGTTCCTCAAGTGCGGTCAAGACACATTCAATCATACTGTTACGATGCCTCAAACCTCATGTTTTCAGCAGCCTTCACGGATCCGCACTCACCGCTCCCCGGTATCCACCCATTACGAGCCATATATTTTCATCTTCGGCAATCGCCAGGCCCTATGAGGAAGATTACGGTCACGCTTTTAATGCTCGACTGTCATTCCTCCCACCAGAGTACTTCCCTACTTTTGTGGTTTCGTTTGCTAATGCCAATCTTGTGGCGGGGTCATGCAATCCTAATGTTCCTATTGACTCGTCCAATGGATTATTGGTAGAACCAATTAAGAAGGTACAAGAAAAGCCTAGCAACGAGAGTATCGACGATCGCCCGACTCGGGCCATCTCACCATATCAATCTTGTGTATCTGACACGAATGAAGTTTACAAAAGGTCGAATCTCGACGATTACATTGATGATTACATCAAAAGGGTTCGTGCACGGGAAAAGACTACGAGTCCGAACATGTCTCGCCGCTATAAACCTTACCCTTCCAACATGGCTCCGACATCCGGTAAAGGAAAGAAGGCATTGTGTACAATAGACGGCCCCAAAAGCAACCAAGAAATGGTGGTCCTTTAAGGCAACGAGAACGTTTTGATGATCTTGGGATGCCCACGGGCTTAATTTTCAAGGGCTTAGTAAGGGTAGGCCTTTGGAGCCTCTCAAGGACTACCATCCAAGGAGCTCAAATGCACCTCTCGACATGAGTAAGCACTGCGCCTTCCATGATCATTATGGCCACACGACCGAGCAACCGCATAGTCTTGAAGAGAGCGGTTCAAAGGTTAATCGAAACGGGCAAGCTTCGAGCGCCCAATGGACCAAAACCGGCAAACCCCTGTTCGTAATGGTGACCAAGTCAATGACCAAATCTCGAATCCCGAGGATTTGGGTGTTCCCTTAAGCAAAGTTTTAAATAGCTTGCTAGAGCTGTGGTCTCCTCGAACCCATGAGAAACTATCGGCCCAAGGATCCCAAAATCCCTTTTGACACCACTAAGCATTGTGCTTTCCATCAGTACCACGGTCATACGACCGACAACCGTACATGACTTTGAGAAAGGCGATTCAGTGGATTAATTAAGAAGGGCAAACTCGAGCGCCTCGGTGATCTCAACCCCGCCAATGATCATTTCCCAAACAACGCGAATGTAAACATGATTGAATTTTATGATTCAAACTCGTGAATTCAACAGACTCGACAAGCCAGATGATTTAGTCGCAACAAATGTTGAGAATGGATGGTTTGACCGCAACAAGCATGTGGCCATGGCAAAGCCGGATTTGGTGAAATGCTTTGAACTCTCGCCCTCCGATAAGTTCACGATCGACGCCAAGAGTTAAATGGGATGATAATGATCTCGATGGCAGATTTGGTAGTGCAAAGAAGGGATACAAGAAATCCGATGATTAGGAAGGAAGAGTTAGTCCTGGCTTTGGAAAACGCCCATAAGATTCATGAAGAACACTGACCCTGCTCATCAATGCTCTCCGCCGCCATGGAGTTCGGTAATGCTTGAGGCGAATGGTTCCTCGGTCATGGTCAAAGATGAGACTTCGTAAATGTGATTTCACCCCTTCATCCTATAACTCTCCATCCCACGGCCAATACCTCCCTCCATCCACATATGATCCCTTGCCAAGGACAATTCCTCTTCAGCCCTTTCCAAAGACTCGTGCCATTAGGGCTCCATCGCCCTCGGCTCCTCAAAACGAGTTGGGCTCGATCACACCTTTGTTCCTCAATTTCAGCAATACCGCCGCTTTATGCTCCAGCCTTCACATAATCGCTTTGAGCTATGTGGCTATGTTCTCAAGCCTCTACACCCACCCGAATGCGATCATGAGTTGCTAAAAGAAAATCCGGATGCCACAAGTTTTCCGTTGTCGTCTACCGGACTTAGTGAATTCACCCGTCAGTTTCCACCGGTCTGCTGGTGTGTTTCCTCTCGCCGATAAGAGTCTTGTTGCGAGTTCCAGAACTCGAATGTTCCCGTTGATCCCCATGTGGCAATATTGATAGAGCAAGTGAAACAAATGCAGGAGAAGCTTGATCTTATGATAAGTACTAGCACTCCTTTGACTCCAAGATGTCGAACTGTGCAAAGAAATGATTTTGTCGCGCAAAATTCAAGTGCCCGAAGTGAGAGAATCCGATAGGACAACTCCGCCCTGCAGAGCACACTTGTCTAATGCCGCTCCAAGCTTCGAGAAAGGCCCGAAGACACAATCGGCCTAGTATCACCCCTTTCACTCAAAACAACCAGCCGCATCGCCGAATCCTCCCAAACAGAGCCCAATACCCCTCAAGGTCCTCTCGGGTTCACTTCCTTCCATCAATATGCTCGCCGAAAAGTTCGTCCAGTGACTTTTCCGACCCGTTTCTTTGGACAACTTGTGCTCGCCCAAATGCTCCATGGCCTCAAACTCCTCCACTCCCACCGGTATCATGGGCACGTAAGCGATCACCGCCTCGGTGCGCGTAATGGAATCGAAGTTAACGAGAAAGATGGAAAGCTCAAGCGTCTTGGCGGTCCAACAACAAAGAGTAGCTAGACTAGGGGCTACCCATCCTTTAATATTAAAACAGTCTTTTAGTCAACCTTCGTAGGTTCTAGTACTTTCTTCGTTCAATCAAGTCCTCCTTGGACATTGTAGTTAATCTTAAGTTTTCTATAAAAGAGTCTTTTTCTTTTCTCGCTAGACTTGAAACATTATTTGCACACCTACATTACATTTAATGAAATGGTTTTATTTTAAATGATCACTCGCATCGCTCAACAAATAATCTCTGGAAATGATTAAGATTTTAATTAATTGGTGCGAGAAAGTCAACTAATGCCCCCCCTATACACTTCCCTCACCTCACAAAGGCCTCCATCAAGCCATACACTTTCCAAAACATATCCCCATCATCACCTTGATCAAGTCAACGAAGGCGGCAACATCAAGGGACAACAAAAGGTCACTCAGCATCGGGAGATCGACCCCATATCGAAAAAAACGGGGCTTGCCTCCACCCCCATGCATCAAGAAAGTTCAAGTAGAAGCTTGCCTTCGTCATCAGGTGCTCAAAAAAAACACAAAAGCTTCAAAAAAAAAAACAAAAGCTTCAATAAAAAAAAAAACAAAAGCTTCAAAAAAAAAAACAAAAGCTTCAAAAAAAAAACAAAAGCTTCAAAAAAAAAAAAACAAAAGCTTCAAAAAAAAAAAAACAAAAGCTTAAAAAAAAAAGCTTCAAAAAAAATGAGGCCAAGGACTTAGCACCGCCGATCAGAAGGTTTGACATATGGGCAAAATTAAAGCCCGAAGAACGGAAGTTGTCAAGAACAAGGGAGCAGTTAAAGCAACGGCAAAAACATATCATAAGCCCTTAAGCTGCATCCAAAATCTTTCTCCCCCGATGAAGGACGACGATCAAGAAGCAACGGAATCGCTCAAAATGACTTGTCAAGGAATCACCTCAAGGCCCGCACCTTATCATCCAAACTTCCTATCCGAACCTTTTCACCAAAAGTACCACAAATGTTCATACCCCTTTTCTAAAGCCAAACACAGTTCAGACCCGAACTACGGCGACCTGAGCTCCTCACAATGAGGGGAACGTAGGCAACCAGAAATGGTCCGGTCATAAACACATTCATATCCCAGAAAATCCGGCCTCACCAATAGCCTCTCCTATACACGATCCCTCTTCACCATTCGCCAACTTCGACTCTTGGTATCAGTTGACTTTCTCCTCACGATTAATCAAAATGTTTGTTCATATCGAGATTAGGGGTTGAATAACCCGAACATTAATAAAGGGTTTTAAGCAACCTTGTGATCATCATGAATAAGACAAGTTTTCAAGTGTCTCGACAAGTCTTCTCTTTCTATATCATAGGAAAATAGAGCCAAACACTGTCTTTCTGTCAGCAGGGGCTTCCATACACTTTTACAAACCTTTCTAAACTTATGCTCTCTCAAAAGAGTCAAACCCAAAGCGAGTTCTTTTGTGCCTTCGTCAAATGAGGCCATCAAATAATACAAATCGGGGATTCATCCCCACTTTTCGAAAAAAAAATATATGCCCCTGCAGGTATACATTCCTAAAATTGTCTTGCTTTTACATTTTCTTCCGGTTGACTAATTGAATAAAGAAAATAATAAAGTAAATATAGAAGGATGGGTTGCCTCTTTTGCTACATGATAATTCAAGAACGTTGGTTCTTCACTTTGCTACAAGATGGGTTGGGTCTCTATTCGGCATACTGGTCATAAAGGCTGCCTACCAGGTTGAAGCCTCTCTAATTGTGTCAGATTCACAGTCATGAGACCGAGGCTTTGCCAAGTCACTTCTTCCGAATCAAGACTTCGCAAATACATCTCTTCAGACCAAGGCTCCACCAAGCAAGATGAGATTTGATCGCCATGTTGGTCATGGGCTAGTCAAGTGCAGTTCTTTGATGTCCAAGGACGAGGACGGAATTTTAACCAAAACCAGAAATTCATCATATTCCTATGACTAATATTGGAACCCGAGTCCATAAAACTCCTTGTGCCAATCAGAATGAGGTTTCGATGTTCGTCCTTGGAAGATGTCAGGAATTTTGGTTTGACGATTGCCCTCAACCCGATGGAACTTTCACGGTAGAAGAGGAAAAGGATCCCCATCCCTATCTTCGCCGCAGGACTACCACCACCTTCCTCACACTCTTCAACTCGCGAATCGGCCATCCTTTCGGCCTCGGTCCGATATACATTCACGGATTCGATGCAGGACGATCGTTTGGGGAAACAAATTGACTTGATCCGATTTGGGCCGGTATGGTATGCCTCAAAGCGGTCGGGGTCGGCTCGGTATGTCACGGCGGTTTGGTATGCCTCAGCGGTTCGGTACAGATCGATCAGGAGCTTCTCGGTTACATCGCTTTGAAATGCCTTGACAAAGAACCCAGCTCAAGATATCCAATCCCGGCACCGCACAAGCCTCATAAGATCCCTTCATGACCGTCTCAATGGGACAGCAAACCCCAAATACGGACTCTTTGGACCCATGCGGTCTAACGTGACCGATCGGTTCACGGCTCCTCGGCGGGGGCAAAATCGCACGAAATGTCTTCTCATGGTTGGGGTTACCTCGGAATACCACAGCAAATTTGAATCCCACCTCGGTTTGGAACCAATCTATCGTGGCCTTCGCGACAACGGTTTGGAATGCTTCCACGATGCAGTCCAGGGCAACGGTCGAAGCCCTTCCTCGTAATGACGCTAGCTCGGCCGCTCCTCACACGGCTTTCACAAATCCATTCCTCACTCAAGGCTTCGATGGGTTACCAAGCCTCCATCCCAGTTTCATCGGAATCACCAGGACCGCAGCACCCCTGGTCATGCACCTTCGGCTATGCAATTCAACAATCGGGGACGGCGGCCCGCACTTAAGCCTACTTATGGGCCTCACTCCGGAAATCCGAGTTACCCGGCTACATCAAGATCGCCTTCGCCCTCTTTGCCGGTTGAAAATCAACAACAAGCCGCGAGGTTCTATCCATTTTCCCAGGGTCCTACTCAAGCTCCCCGGGGTGATTCGGGCCAAGGACGTGGATTTCACCTATGTCCCAGATCGGCCGTTCTCTCCACTGTCTGCTCGCCGGTGGTAGCTCCTCTCTCTAGCTCGCGCTGGTTTGAATGCCATGGTTCCACCACAAGACCCTCATTTGGCTTGGTTCGTGCAACGACACAAGGAAATGAAAGCACGATTGCTGAATTGACCGCTAAGAAGTACGCTTTCCGACCAACGAACCCGGACTCCTTTGTTCCCCACAACTTCGTGATGCCTAATTTGGATCTCTTTGATGGCACCGCATGCCCGAAAACCCATCTCGGACACGTATACCTTGGCAATGAAGGTCAAAAGGGGCGCCAATCAGCGGTTGGGCGACTATTTCGATCTCTCTTTGAAGTCCAAGGTGCTCTAAAATGGTTCTTCCGCTTAAAATCCGAGGCCAGGGCTACATGGGACCAGATTACTAGCTAACTTGGAGTGGGAAACAAATAGATTAGACTGCAGACAACAATGCGGCGTCCCGACGAGAACATCGGGGACTTTTACAAGCAAGATGGCAACTCCTCCTTCGAAGAGGAACAACTAGACATCTTTCGGTCACGCCCGAAACCACATACTCGAGGGCCTCACTTAGCAATTTCCCTATCCGGATCTACGGGCAATGATCAATTCCGGGCTAAATTTGAGAGGGCTTACAATCGGCGGCGAGTTGTCCGCACACGCTACGGATACCGGGTTTCTTCCACCTCCAACACGACTCTGAAAAAGGGCAGGTGTAGAGAACCGATCGAAAAGGGGACCCCGAGGACCCAATACGATCAACAATCCATTCCCAAAAAAAAAAAGTAGGGTGAATATGATTGAAGCCACGAACAAGCCAAGTGCCACTATGGCTAACGGTTCCCATATGGAAGACACTCTTCGAAGAGAGGATTCTAGTTTCATAGTCGGTATCAAAGATGGGTTTCTCCCTTCATGACAACTTCACCTTGAAGGCTCTCACGTTGATCGATTGGCTCGGTACTTCATCGGTATGTCGGTCAAACCTTTAACGGACCTCTCGTAGTGACGCTTTGTCAAACACGGGGCTTCATCAAATCATTCGAGAAAGATTCCGTGGTTTTCGCCATGTCTTTTCCATGGAATGGGGCTTTATCAAGTCACACCTATCTTCGGAAGAAAGGTCTGGTCACCTCAACAAGCTGTCTTGGAGTTTCGGCTTTAGAACTTGGCATATGGCAACTCCTGCATCATCAAAAGTTGAGAATTGGGAATCTCCTCATATCGGCATTTCGTCAAATCACAACTAACCCAAGCAAAAGAGGGTTCATTCATGTCAACATGCTTTGATTCTAGAGCACATCGGCGTCAACTTCAAATGTCCGAGACTGAAAAGAAATTTCAATCGAGACCCGGGGTTCAAATCCAACTTCATCCCAAGATCAAAATTGACCTCATCAATAACATGGAATTCAGTCCGCGACTAAAGGATATCACCCCACCAGCTCAAAGCTTGTCCCAAACAGTCAACAACACATACATCCCCTCTCATCACCATGCATCCCCACAAAAATCTCCCCAGGGCTCATGTAGCATGCACAAAACTTGAATCAATAGGAAAAATCCTAAGTGATTGAAAATCATAAATCGTAATTTCCCTGCCAAAATCTTAGGCCAAGTGCATCTTCGAAGGCAAATAAACGCATCATCTCATAATCATTTTTGGTTCTATGCATGCATCCGCCATCATGAATGCCATATATGCATCTTCCTCTTCACTAACAAATGCAGGAATTCAAACGTAATCCCCCTTTTCGGCAAGGATGATCTTCACCAAAGACGACCTCAAATGGATGAAAACATCCCCCAACATCCACAAACATATGAAGACCGCCTCCAGTGTCTACAAATCGGTCAGGGACGCCAAGCTCTCCAATACAATTCGGTCAGAGACGCCAAGTTCTCCAATACAATTCGGTCAGGGACGCCAAGTTCTCCAATGCAAATCGGTCAGAGACGCCAAGTTCTCAAAATACAAATCGGTCAGGGACGCCAAGTTCTCAAATACAAATCGGTCAGGGACGCCAAGTTCTCAAATACAATGCAATTAGAGACACCAAGTTCTCAAAAGCAAGAAGTCCCAATGTGAAGACAAGCTCAAAAACCTCTACAAGTTTGACGATCACCAGCAAGATGCAGACTCAACCAAACTCCTCCTTCAGGTCAAAATGCCTCCAAAGACAAACAAATCGTCGGCGAAAACCGTCCCACGAACGGCAACCTAACAACTCTTCATCAACATCGGGCCGTAGCCTCGGCTACGGGTAAACACAAGACGGGTATGAAAGCATATCTTAATCAACTACTTTTCTAAAAGAACATTATCATCAAATCTTAGGGCGACTTCCCAAAAAAAGTCAAACCTCAAATCTTGTCAAACCATCAAAGACCATCCCGGCACTATTTTCGAACTACGACGGCTTGATTCCCTCTTAAGGATACGTAGGTAGACTATCATTAGGTCCGGCCACTCGACCAGGCACGGTCATCCTTTCCTTCGGCGGCGGACGTAAAACCGGTCCCTTCAAATAAAGTCCACTAGAGGACCATCTATCCTAAACCATCAAAGGAAATCATTTCAAATCAAGGTTCGAGGCACCTAAAATGCCATCATCAAGGTTCGAGGCACCTAAAACGCCATCATCAAGGTTCGAGGCACCTAAGACGCCATCATCAAGGTTCGAGGCACCTAAAACGCCATCATCAAGGTTCGAGGCACCTAAAACGCCATCATCAAGGTTCGAGGCACCTAAAACGCCATCATCAAGGTTCGAGGCACCTAAAACGCCATCATCAAGGTTCGAGGCACCTAAAACGCCATCATCAAGGTTCGAGGCACCTAAAACGCCATCATCAAGGTTCGAGGCACCTAAGACGCCATCATCAAGGTTCGAGGCACCTAAGACGCCATCATCAAGGTTCGAGGCACCTAAAACGCCATCATCAAGGTTCGAGGCACCTAAAACGCCATCATCAAGGTTCGAGGCACCTAAAACGCCATCACCAAGGTTCGAGGCACCTAAGACGCCATCATCAAGGTTCGAGGCACCTAAAACGCCATCATCAAGGTTCGAGGCACCTAAGACGCCATCATCAAGGGTTCGAGGCACCTAAAACGCCATCATCAAGAGTTCGAGGCACCTAAAAGCCATCATCAAGGTTCGAGGCGAGGCACCTACATCATCAAGGTTCGAGGCACCTGAGACGCCATCATCAAGGTTCGAGGCACCTAAGACGCCATCATCAAGGTTCGAGGCACCTAAGATGCCATCGTCGAGGTTCGAGGCACCTAAGACGCCATCATCAAGGTTCGAGGCACCTAAGACGCCATCATCAAGGTTCGAGGCACCTGAGACGCCATCACCGAGGTTCGAGGCACCTAAGACGCCATCATCAAGGTTTGAGGCACCTAAAATGCTATCACACACAACACGAGGAAAGCGATAAATCGCAATCATCCCTTAGGGTGACTTCCCAAAAATAGTCAAACCATAGGGTGACTTCCCCAAAACAGTCAAAACCTTAGGGCGACTTCCCAAAAATAGTCAAATCTTAGGGTGACTTCCCCAAAACAGTCAAAACCTTAGGGTGACTTCCCAAAAACGATCAGATAGGGTGACTTCCCAAAAATAGTCGTAGGGCGACTTCCCAAAAATAGTCAAGTAATAGGGCGACTTCCCCAAAATAGTCAGATCATAGGGTGACTTCCCAAAAAATAGTCAAACCATAGGGCGACTTCCCAAAAATAGTCAAAACCGTAGGGCGACTTCCCAAAAATAGTCAAGTAATAGGGCGACTTCCCAAAAATAGTCAAACCATGTGGGCGACTTCCCAAAAATAGTCGGACCTTAGGGTGACTTCCCAAAAACAGATCGAGATCATAGGGCGACTTCCCCAAAACAGTCAAAACCTTAGGGTGACTTCCCAAAAAACAGTCAGATCATAGGGCGACTTCCCAAAAAATAGTCAGACCATAGGGTGACTTCCCAAAAATAGTCAAATCTTAGGATGACTTTCCTAAAACAGTAGGGTCGACGACTAAAGATAGTCGAAAGACCCGAACTACGACTGGCTTGATTCCTCTTAAGGATACGTAGGTAGCCTATCATTAGGTTCAGCCACTCGATCACCTGATCATCCCGCCAAATATGGAGCCTTACTCTTATCGACGACCCCGCTTCCTTCGAAAGCACCGTCGCCAGGGCTACTGTAAGTGCTCCAATTTGAGCCGTTAGTACTTTCGTTAGAAAATTAACGAGAGTTTTAACATTTCTAACATTTCTAACAAACCCTAACCTTTCTAACAAAGCAAGGGTAAAGTGGGCATTGCCATTTAAAGTTAAACCAAGAAAAGAATCTCAAAAAGCAAAAGAAATTGGAAAAATCCGAATTAGGCAAGTTGCAAAACAAAGCTGGGAAATTTTTGAATAATATTCTTCTGTTCAAAGCACGGAACAGCATTTAATGCACTGTGCACGTTTACAAGGACCTCCGCGCGGATATGATTGATGTTCACTGTGGGGTTATAAATTGAACCCTCCTCTCTCGGTTAAAACAACACAATTTGATCACAAAGAACGAAACTCTGGCGAAATATAGGGAGAAAACAGTGGGAATTCACTTGAATTGCCACCATTTTCTCTTCAATCTTTCCCAAATCTCACTCACTCACAAACACTTCAAATCACTCTCATACATACTCTTATACATACACTAACTCAAGCTCAAATCACCCTTTAGGAGGAGGAATAGAGAGAAAACATAGAGGACTTCATTGTTATCTACTTGTTTTCTCTTTAACCAACTCAAATCATCAACCCTAAACACTTTCAAATCCTAAACACATTCAAGACTTTGAATCCATTCAAACAAAATACACAAGGAAGATAGGTATAACCTCCCTCTCCCTACACTAAGTCTCTCATTCATGCATGCATCTTTAAACTACAAAATGTAGTTATTTTATCTTCTTGTCTTAGATCCAAGAAGATCACCATGGAAGTTCATCTCCATGGATGATCTTCTACAAGGATCAACATTTTCTTCAATGTGTTCTTATTTACTTGCAAAATGCATTTTCAAAACCCTAAATACCATTTTCAAGCACCAAATCCCATTTTCAAAGGATAAAATTCCCCTTCCCAAGCAAATGAAGTGCTTAGTCCTAATGTACCCCAAGGATGGTTTGGTATAGTTGATTCACCAATAAAATGTATAGTGATCACTAACCAAAACCTAGGGAAATGGGGACAAGCATGGATGCAAAAACCCCCTTTAAAATCATATTTTCTCTCTTGAGAAGTTGCTGTCCAGTAGCAATTTTCTCAGACCTCAGTCCATGGTCTAATTTTTTGGACATAGATAAACTTGGAATTTGGTGTTGACTACAAAATACTTTTTGTAGACAACATCCAGATCTTTCCATACATATTTTTACTTTATTTTTTGTGTGAGTAAAACCCAATCTTTCAATTTTTCTCTTAGAGGCCAGTTCATTAGCTTCTGGAAATCCAGATTTCACATCTGAGATTTCCAGAAGGTTTTGACCCCTCAAATTACTTCCAAAATGGAAAGTTCCTTTGCAAAAACCCTATTTAGGGTGTTTTAAGAAACTTTCATTCTCGGACTTTGCCCAGATTCTGAGGTTTTGAAGCCTTTAAGTCCATTTCAAAGTCAAGGGTCAACTGCCTTTTTCATTCTGGCAGAATTGCTTTTCAACTCCCAAAAATCTTTTGAGTGCCAAGACTCAACCCAAAAATCATACCAAAAATCTTGGGGATTGTTCAAAGTCTTATAAAGAGTTCCCCATTTTTTTTTTCTCAGTTTCAACTCATTTTGGTCAAAACACACACACACACACACACACACAAAAGGATTTCAAATGTTTGGAAGACTCGTTTTACGAGGCGCGCCGGGTGCACACTAACGTCCTTCCCGACGCGTAACATGACCTCCGAACCCAAATTTCTGATCTCGGGCTTTTTTCAAAGTTTTGGCCCTTAAAACAAAAATGGCGTGGCGACTCCGTTTTGATTTTCAGATAAAAAATCGGGCATCATCACAATAGGTACATGTCGATTTCTCGATTTGGCTTCGCAAGAGGTCATGACGCATTTTCGACATGTACTAACGCGAGATCATATTGAATTCTTGATATATACTAACGGGAGCTTATGCCGAAATTTCGCGATGAAGCGACGAGAGGCCATGCCGGATTTTCAACTCGAAAAGAGGAGAGGTCATGCCCAACCTTTTCCAGGATTCTTCCTGCAAATTGTGGTCTCGTACATTCAAACGTACTTTTGACCCTCTCTCCTCCCGAGTCTAGACGTTAACTTGGACTTGGTTTTGAAAATCTCGAGTTTGACTTGTTTTGGCTTGTATGCCCATAGGTTCGTTCTCCCTTTCGATTGGTGGGTTCCACGTGCCCTATAGGACCTCTGCCGAGATTGTCCGTTCTGGTGGTGCAATACAGGTGGAATACAGGGGGTCTATAGACGTAGTGATGGAACCCACTGATTCAGGAATAGTGTAGAATGCGAAAAAGAAGGTGTCCCCCTATTCCAACCATTCCTAGAATTAATAAAAATCGTTTTTATAAAAAAAAATATAAAAATATATAAAAAAAAACAAAAGAGCATATGCATGAGTCCGTCCTAAGCCTATCCTCTCCCCTACCTAAAGCCGTTCTCTCCCTCTTTCAGCGAGCAAGTACTGGGTCAGAGTTTCGGGTGGTCGATTAATCAGTTTCTTTCCGGTCTAGGATCCGTTTTCAGCAGCCTCAGATAGATCGTAAAAATCGTCGACTTCAACATTCCAGTGTTAAGGATGGCCAATGTGGTAATCAACAATGCTGATGACCAGATGCTAGGTGGGGCTGCCCCAGCTCAACCCATACCCCACATCTGGTATGATGTGTGTGATTGTGAAGATTGTTTGGAAGATGAATATCAAGACTGGATCAACGAAGATGCTCCTTAAAGAAAGAAGAAGAAGAGGAAGTCCATGCAACAAAAATTGAAGGAGGGACACGAAGCTGGAGTCGAGAGTGTGGGAACTTTAGGGGAACCCTCAGGCAAATTTGACTATTACGTCAGTTACTCCAAAGAGCCCACCAAGGAAGCAATCAGCCAAAACAAAGTCCAGCCCGACCTTCCCGTCATCATTGATCCTCTTGGGATAAAGAGTTCTGAGTTTATCGCCACTGCGAAGTCCGACAAAAAACCGGCTGATCTGGAGGCAGAATATAAGACTCCCATGGAATGTAGAGTTAACCGAGGCAGAACCAAAGTATCTCCCGAGGTAAACTTCGTCAGCATCATCCAGGTCAACCCTCCTTTTAGCCGCACACATAAGGTTGTGATATCAAAGATCAGTAAAGAGGAGATGATTTATCCACATGGTATTGACAAGATGAGCCAGATCCCTCAGCCAATGAGTTCGGTTGTCATGAAAGAGCTAACCAAAGGGTTGCATCAGGTTTCTCTAACTCCCCGCACCATCTTTCCAAGATACCGGCTTACCAATGATTTCCGACAGGTTCCTCGGTCAGCTTGAAGTCTCCAGTTTTCTGAAAAACAACAGCAGGAGAAAGTAAAAGTCCAACCCATGTCAAAAGCTTCGAGCCAAATAATTAGTGTAGGGTCAAGAGTCAGTCAGGGATCTTCAAATCCCAGTCCTCAGAGTCTTTTGTTATCGATTTCGAGTCTCTAGATAGGTCTGATACTCTCACGGCTGATGATCATCGCCGTGTCTTTAACTCTGTTTTCCCTTTTGCATTGAATGAAATGGTTGACCTTTCTGCGTATGCCTTAATTGCCACCTTAACAAATGATAAGTTAACTAAAGCAAATCTTAATGACTTAAAAGTGGTTAATAATGATTCATTTGAAGAGGACACAAACTTTTTAGATGAAAACTTTTTAAATGATAATATAAAGCAGGTTTTTGATCGAGACGACAATCGGGCCCAAGCTGTCGATGAGGTATTAACTACAGTGAATTTGGGAACTACTGAAGAGCCCAAAGAGACACAGATTGGCAGTTTCTTCACCGGGAAAGAGCGGGAAGCCCTTATTGATTTGCTCAAGGAATATGTGGACGTATTTGCCTGGTCCTATAAAGACATGCCCGGGTTGGATACTTCAACTGTTGAGCACCGAATACCCCTGGACCCAGAAGCCAGGCCAGTCAAGCAGAAGCTTTGCCGGATCAAGCCAGAATGGTCTCTCCAGGTCAAAGAAGAAATAGAGAAGCTGCTCAGAGTGGGTTTCATTAGAGTGGTCGAATACCCGAAGTGGTTGGCCAATATAGTGACGGTAACCAAGTCGAATGGCAAAGTCAGGGTTTGTGTAGACTTCAGGGACCTGAACAAGGCTATCCCAAAGGACGATTTTCCCTTGCCCAATATCAATCTGTTGGTGGATACTACTGCCAGTTACGAAGTCAAGTCATTTGTAGACGGCTTTGCGGGTTACAATCAGATTAAAGTCGCCGAAGAAGATCAGGAAAAGACTGCCTTCACCAGCCCTTGGGGAATCTTTTGTTATAAAGTTATGCCCTTTGGTCTGAAGAATGCCGGCGCTACTTATCAGCGACAGTCACCGCGCTCTTTCATGACAAGATCCACAAGGAGATCGAGGTTTATGTTGATGATATGATTATCCATTCCAAGGGATCAGATGGTCAACATTTGGTCGACTTGAGGAAATTCTTTAACCGGCTACGGGAGCATGACATGAGATTGAACCCAGCAAAATGTACTTTTGGCGTAGTCCGAGGAAAGGTTCTGGGATACATGGTCACGGAACGAGGAATCGAAGCCGATCCAAGAAATATTAAAGCCATCGTGGAGATGAAGCCACCGACGAGAGTCACAGAGGTGAAGGCTTTCATGGGCTGTCTCCAATATATCAGCCGATTCATCCACCAGCTAACCTCTATTTGTGAGTCGATCTTTAAGCTGCTCAAGAAGAATCAGGAGGTTGAATGGAACGAACAGTGTCAGACCGCCTTCGAGACAATCAAGGCCTACTTAGTCCATCCCCCAATCCTGTGTCCTCCACATAAGGATAAGCCCTTGTTGCTATATTTGACAGTCACAGATACGGCTGTCGGAGCCATGCTTGCGCAAGAAAAGCCAGATTCAAAAGTGGAAAATGCCATCTAATTCATCAGCCGTAAACTTCAGGGCAGCGAGTTGAACTATTCAGCTTTAGAAAAAACCTGCGCAGCTTTGGTATGGGTGGTCAGCAAATTGAGACACTACCTTTTGGCGCATACAGTACACCTGATGTCAAAGATGGATCCCATCAAATGCCTATTCGGTAAGTCTTCTCTATCATCAAGGCTTGCGAAGTGGTCCTTCTTCTTAACCGAATTTGATATCAAGTTCGTGACCCGCAAGGCAATCAAAGGCCAAGCTCTGTCAGATCATTTGGAAGATTTTTTGAGCTCAGAAGCACCCGAATTCGAACCTTAATTTCCAGACGAAGGAATTTTCATGATAGAAGGAACAGACCGTTGGCAGTTGTTCTTTGATGGTGCCGCCAACAAGAGGGGCAATGGTATCGGAATGGTGTTGGTTGATCCGAAGCTTGTATAGCTGGCCTCGAGGCAGCTTTAGAGCGAAATGTCGAAAAATTGGAGGTATACGGAGACTCTCAGCTAATCATCAATCAGGTGTCCAATAAGTGGAGAACTGTGGACCAGTACCTGCAGATGTATTATGCCTACATGGAAGACCTGATCAACCAATTCAAGGAGGTCACATCCACTATCTACCCCGTGACAAGAACAGGTTCGCAGATGCCTTGGCCACTTTAGCCTCTTTGGTGGGTATTCCAGAGGGAAAGTCAGTAAAACCATTCAGGATTGGGAGGCGCGAGAACCCTGCCTACTGTTGTCAGATTGAACTAGAAAAGGTCGATGTCCTATGGTACAGCCAGATCTTTCAGTACCTTAAGCATGGCGAAGCCTCATTCCCGACTGAGGAGAATGGTAATCCGAAAGAAGGTCTCCTCGCCAAAAGTTTACAAGCGTTAAAAAGGTTGTCTGCACAGTACGTTATTATGGGAGATGACTTATGGAAGAAAAGGCACCGAGGGCCACTTCTACTTTGTATCAGCAAGTCTAAGGCCAGAAAGGTTATGGAAGAAGTCCATGGTGGCGCATGTGGACCATATATGAACGCCCAAGCCTTGATGTTCAGCATACTCAGGATGGGTTATTATTGGATCTCCATGGAGACTGACTGTATTCAGTTTGTGCGAACCTGCGATAAGTGTCACCGGTTCTCCAATCTTAACCATATACCTCCCCATGATCTCTACTGTATGAGCACTCCTTGGCCATTGGCAACTTGGGGGATCGACGTTATTGGAAAGATAACTCCTGCCGGCAGTAACGGGCACGAATTTGTGTTGGTCGCTGTGGATTACTTCACCAAGTGGGTTGAAGCGGCGTCCTACAAAGTCCTAAACTCCAAAAAGGTAGCCCGTTTCATAAAAGAAAACATTTTGTGCCGATATGGCATTCCGAATGAGATTATTTCCGATAACGGGTCACACTTCGACGGACATACTGACGAACTGCTCGCGGAGTTCTGGATCAAGCGACATAAGTCCTCCCCTTATCGTCCTCAAACTAATGGTGCTGTCGAATCAGCAAACAAGAACCTGGAAAGGATCATCCGGAAGACGGTCGAGAGGAGCCGGGATTGGCCTGAGAAGCTTCACTTGGCATTATTGGGCTATCGTACTTCAATAAGAACAGCCACCGGTAAAACCCCATTTGCTTTGACATATGGGATGGATGCCGTTTTGCCCATTGAGTTAGAGATACCCTCTCTTCGGGTTCTGCTTGAAAATGAAGTCAACGAGATAGACTGGCTTCAGAGTCGACATGACGAGTTAGCACTTCTAGAAGAGCGAAGGCTCAAGGCAATGGAGCACATTCGGGCTTATCAGAAGCGCATGGCTAGGGCCTTTGACAAGAAGGTGCATCCCCGCGACATTAAAGTTGGTGACTTGGTCCTAAAAGAGAAGCCGCCGAATCAATTCAGTCCTTTCGGCAAGTGGGCGCCAGTCTGGGTGGGCCCGTATTTGGTGAAGGAGATCTTCTCTGGTGGGGCAATGAAGTTGACAGATTTGGATGGTAATCCCTTTATGCACCCGGTGAACGGCGACAAAATACGCCGCTATTACGTCTGAATCGAGTCTTCCCCTTTACAAAAAAAATAGAAAAAATAGAAAATAAAAAAAAGAAAAGAAAAACAAAAGCGAGAAAATAATGTACCCAGACGAGACTGAAAACCTCTCAAAAGGCAGTCCGTGCAAAACAAAGGGCGCGCTCGGTGCTAAATAATATACCTAACTAGGCTGAAAACCCTAAAAATGGGCGGTCTAGGTAAAAAACAGGGTTGCACCACTTGTCCCCTTCTATATATCCCTTTCTTCAAACACAAGTTAATTGGGTCGAACTACGGAGACCTGAGCCCCTTAGTCCATTCTGTAAAAGGGGAACGTAGGCAGCCGTTCGCGGTTCGGTCTAAAAATCATAAAAATCACCAAATCCTGTCAACAGTTGTATTCGTGATTACCAAAATGTGTCTTGATTAAGTTCTGAAGTAATTTCAACTTTTATCACATTAATACATTCATTGATGAGTTCAAGCACGGTTTACTCTCGACTCATTAACATTAGCAGAAATAATATCTATTAAAAAGTACATCTAGATTGTCTGTTTCGGCAACAAGGGATACAATGACCGGTCACCTAATCCTAGTCACTCGTTCCTACTCCCGAACTAGCATTCTTCTTCTTCCTCTTCCTTGGTCCTCGGGAGGTCCTTGGCTTAGCTATCCCAAAAATTTCTGTCTCCCGTCTTCCCGGCTCAGGAATAATACGAGTCGGTGAGTCAACCAATCCGGCAGCTCTCAGTGCCGCCTGGGCAGCCCTCTCCTCTCTCAAAGCTGTCCTCCGGGCCATAACTTTAGGGTCATCCCTCATCTTGGCCCTCCACTCTATGAGTCTCTCAAAGTCTGCTGCCGGATCGTCGGTCACGTTGTCTGGGTCAGTTAGCGCCTCAGCATCACGTAACTCCCAGCTAGTTTGGTCTCCTCCTCGGATCCCTCGGTAATATACTTCAATGGTGTGCTGAACCGGTCCCATATGCTCCCCATACCAAATGAGATACAAGGTGGACAGATATGTGATCCCTCGGGTCTTCCGTATCAGTGTGTGAGCGGGAAAAGCTGCTCCCGAAAAGGCCCTGGTAAAGAATCTGAGAGTCCGGACATCAGTCATGTCAAGAGGAACGGTATCCCGGGCCATCTGCTCTCTGAACCCATCAATAGCCTATTGTGGGTTCCCATACTGCCTCAGAACAAGTAAGGGGATGCTAAATGATGAAAAGTGCAACCCCGGCAGCCTCACGACATCGGACTCATCCTGCCTGCCACTCATGGTCTCAAGCCTCCATCCGGGAACCCAATACTGAATGTCCGTGGTGGTATACCTGGCTAATCGCCTCTGCCAGCTCTCCTAAGAAGTCTCCGGAGCCACTCACCTCTGCTGTGTAACCCATAGTGCTGCAGTCTGCCCTATGGGCAATGGGGTGATAAGTCTCAACCGCTCAAAGAGCCACAATGATAAGAGACTGGGGCTGCCGTGCCCCATGTGCAACGACCCTCCCGCTAGTCGGTCCATCCCATGATATGTCTCTGCCAGCAAAATGGGAACTATGTCTCTCTCTCCCTGCCCGGGCCGGATCTCAGTCAATGCGGTACCACAAGAACCCCGCATCTGTCTAACAACTCCTAGTAGTAAACCGGAGCATACCCCGTCATAGTCACAAAAGCAGTATAGGGAGATCATAATCAACATGAAAATGTCCATGGCCGTGGATGAATCAAAAAGCTCCGGATGCGATACAACCAATCGGGCTATCTGGGCTAGGTCAATGAAAGACAGGTCGAGGATCAGATCAGATACCTGCTCTGTGTGAAATCCCAAGATATCGGCCAACTGTTCAGTCAAGGGTCGTGAATCTCGTGGAAAGACCGCATCTCTGAGCTCAGCTCCCCCAGTCAGTGCCCGAAACTCTTTGATAGTGGGCGTGAGGTCATTATACGAGAGGTTAAAGACATGCCTCTCGCAATCCCAGTATCTGGACGCGGTCCGGAGAAGATTCCAATCTACCGCCCACCCCTTTAATGCCCAGATGCATCTCAACCCATATCGTTGGTCAATAACCCTCCTATTGTTGCTACGATGATGGCGGGTTAGATTGATGAGATGGGAATGAAATTGGTGATCCCTGATCTTAGATCTCTCATTGTAATGCTCCATTTCGGGTCAAAGGTCGATTCTTGGAGTCGATTTTGGGGTGGAAGACCAGTTGGAAGTCTGCTGTGACTGCTGGAATATGTTTTTTACGAGTCGGCCTCCTTTTAAATGCTGGGGCTTGCTGATCAAGAAATCTGCCCCCCAGACTCTCCATGTCGGACGACAGGGAGGTTCCATGAAGTCCTGTGTCGGATGACATGGAAGGTCCCATCAGCACCAGCAACAGCTGCAACTGTAGTAACTCCCTAGCAGCCCAATGCTTGCTCAAAGACCTACCCAAACCTGTCCAAAACACCAGAAAAACATGCATACACACTCCCTTTCATCCATCAAGCCCATAGGAGAGGATCCGGCATATCCAACACAACCACAGATGCATAAACGCCACCCAATGCATACAAAATCACAAAAACACCCAATCACATCAAAAACCACCATCTTGTCCCATTCTTGGGACGGACTTGTGCATATGAGCTAACAAATATACAAATAAGCAAATATTTCAGTCATCAGAATACAAAATGCAATAAAATACTTGTCTTACAACCCAAAAAAACAAAAAAAAGTGCATGCATTGTCTTTATCTCCTCTCTCTCCCCAAAGAGTCCAAAGCATGACAAAAGGAGACTGCCACGATCACTCCGACTCAGAATCATCCTCCTCATCCTCCTCGGAGCCGCTGTCATCTTGACCGCTGCCTACCTCCTCCTCTGAGCCGCTCTGCTCCTGGCCTTCATTGCCACCCTCCTGCGCCTTATAGATCTAGCCGTCAGAATCATCATCCTCATACTGGGCCCAAGGTCGGGGCTCACCATAATATCCGTGCCACTCAGGCACTGTGGAAAAGGGAGGCTGATAAGGGTCATCCTTGCCATCATCACCATCAGGCTGGGGCTGCTGACTAGACCCACCCGCCTGTGAGCCAGAAGGAGCCAAAGTCGGCCTAGGCCTCTTCTTTGGAGGCATGACGTCGCCAGGCTGGGAGCTGCATCTCCCCTTCCAATGTTCTGCGCTCTTCTGAAATTGGCGCAACATCTTCACGGCCCCGGTGAACGCCTTGGCCACCGCCCTGAAAGTCTTGGCTGGGACCTGTTCAATGGAAACAAAAGAGGCAGTCAGAAGCAATCAATACAGACTATAAAGCAATAAAAGGCTTGAACAGAAAAGAAAAGATCGCTCACAGAGGTAGTCCCGCGGGGAAGCTGCAGATGTGGGTGAGTCTCAGACATATCAAATGAGGAGCGGCGAATGGCGCCCCTAGCATCATACTCAAAAAATTGGGGAGGCATCGGTACCTGCATCCCCGCTGCCCTCCTGGCGGCCATAACCTGAGAGGTCACAAGCCGAGTAAAGACGAACTGGCCGTAATCCCCATCATCAGATGACTCTGCGGCGTCGATACCGGTCCGCAACCGCTCCAAGTCAGGCAAGGCACGAATATGCCAAATCCCCACAAGAGGATCGTGAGGGACGCAAGCTGCAGCGCCATAACCATGCTGCCAACAGACTCTCTCTCCCAAGTACAAGGCATCTCCCACCAGGCCGATCAAAAGCCTCCTCGCCCGAGTCACCAAGGCAGCATCACCAACTACATCCTCACCGTACCTGCCATGCCAGGGAAACAGCCTCAACCCAGCTGGCGTGCCCCTCAGGGCAATCATCGTGTCATGATAACAAGCCGTCTTCTGGGGCTTCACCCCGTCCACTCTCCGGCTCTCCCTAGCTCTAAAAGTCCATCGGCGGATAGCAGGGAACAAATCTGCTGCAATCCTCTCAGCCACAGTCCAGGTATAACATCCAAACACCTCATAAGCCCACACCTGAAATCAGAGACAAGAAGCTTTCAGTGAGCAGCAGAAGTGATATAATGATAACAGAAAAGTCAATGCAGCAGTCAAGTTGCGAAAAACAAAAAGCATACCTCCAGAACAGTCTGATAAAAATCCAAAGAGGTCACACTGCCCCTGCTCACCTCATCCAGGCCTCTATACACCTGAGCCAAGCCGGCCTCGCCCCACGAAAAAGTGGATACCTGGCTCCAATCTCGAAGAGGCTCCAGTAGAAGAGTAAATGCCGTCGTAGAGGCATTACAGAACAGGGTATTGGAGAAACCAGCCCGGGCAAATGCCCTCGGCAACTGCTCAGCCGTGAATGTAGCGGCACCCTCAGAGAAGAGGCAACACTGATGCGTCAAAGCCAAATGCAAATCTGCCAGTGGGACCCCATTGCCCTTCAGACGAAGGGTCAGGCCAGTCAATGCTCTAATGGCATCCGGGCTCAGGACACCAGGGTCCTCAGAAAAGATAGGTCTGCCCGTGAACCGCAGACCGGTAATGGCAGTAAAATCATAGGGAGTGATGGTCGACTCACCCCAAGACAGATGAAAAGTGTGGGTAGAGTCCCACCAGTACTGCATGAAGGCCCGCACCAGCTCCACGCTCCTAGGCGTGTCCCCAAAATATCTAACGACAGTAAAGAATGGTCCGAGACCAGCAGCAAAAAACAAGCCCTTGGACTGTTCGGCAAATCAGAGGAACCGGGAAGAAGGCCCCAAATCGTGGCAATCGCCTCAGGGGACCCCTTGGTCCGCAAAGCCTGCAGGTAAGCACAACACAGGTATCAGAACATACTCATAATAATGTGTGCATTCTTTTACCCATGTGCATTTTCAAAAATCACCTAATTCTTTCAAAAGAAGAAAAAAGAAAAATCTTTTCAAAACAATGCATTTCATTCCATATCATGCAATTCCTCTTTGGGTGCGATTTCCCCAAATTCTATCTCGAGCCCTATAAATCCAATTTCGGAAAGGAAAAGGAAAGGGTCGATGGTTTAGAATACTTACCCCCATTCGTTCCATGGTGGAAGTATGAAAATCAAGGCCCGGATAAAGCCCATTTCCCTCCGGGAATTTCTTCCTTTTATTTCGATCAACGAGCTTCCTCCTCTCAGACAATGATCGTTGCACGTTCCTTCTCGATTTCGCTCGCGGAGGCATTGTCAATTCTTGATTAAAATCAAAATTGGAGGGAGAAACTTTCAAATTTTTTCTCTCTTTCTCTCTCTGAACTCTACGGATGATGCAATTTTGGGTTCTGTCTTACGACCTAATTGTTTTAATTAAAACAGCTTGGGGAAAAGCCCCATGTCGGACGACATCCACAATCCAGAAGGGGTGATTTTCCTCTTTTGTCCCTGGTCAATTTTGTCAGTCTCTCTTGACTGCCTATCATCAAAATTCACCACTTAATTCAGGTCTAAATGCCCACCTCTATCAGTCTTTCACAAGATCATTACCAAGATCCTTAGCCCGGAATGGCTATAAACTACCCGGTCCGGGAGACCGTACAAATTCCCCACACAGTCAAATTCGCGTGTGACTCCCAAAGAAAAAGTCAAATTCGCGGGTGACTCCCAAAGAAAAAGTCAAAATCGCGGGCGACTTCCCAAAGAAAAAGTCAAAATCGCGGGTGACTTCCAAAGAAAAAGTCAAATCCGCGGGTGACTCCCAATGAAAAAGTCAAATTCGCGGGTGACTTCCCAAAGAAAAATAGTCAAATTCGCGGGGTGACTCCCCATCGAAAAATTCAAGTTCGCGGGTGACTCCCAAAGAAAAAGTCAAATTTGCGGGTGACTCCCAAAGAAAAAGTCAAATTTGTGGGTGACTCCCAAAGAAAAAAGTCAAGTTCGCGGGTGACTCCCAAAGAAAAAAGTCAAATTCGCGGGGTGACTCCCCATCGAAACAGTCAAGTCCGCGGGTGACTCCCAAAGAAAAAGTCAAATTCGCGGGTGACTCCCAAAGAAAAAGTCAAAATCGCGGGTGACTCCCAAAGAAAAAGTCAAATTCGCGGGTGACTTCCCAAAGAAAGATAGTCAAAATTGCGGGGTGACTCCCCATCAAAACAATCAAATTCGCGTGGTGACTGGCTCCCCATCGAAATAGTCAATTTCGCGGGTGACTCCCAAAGATAAAGCCAAATTCTCGGGGTGACTCCCCATCGAAACAGAGAAATTCGGGGTGACTCCCCATCGAAACAGTCAAATCCGCGGGTGACTCCCAAAGAAAAAGTCAAATCCGCGGGTGAGTCCCAAAGAAAAAGTCAAAACCTCGGGGTGACTCCCGATCGAAACAGTCAAATTCGCGGGTGACTCCCAAAGAAAAAAAGTCAAATTCGCGGGTGACTCCCAAAGAAAAAAGTCAAATCCTCGGGGTAACCCCCCATCGAAACAGTCAAATTCACGGGTGACTTCCCAAAGAAAAAAGTCAAAATCGCGGGTGACTCCCAAAGAAAAAGTCAAATCGCGGGTGACTCCCAGAGAAAAAGTCAAATCCTCGGGGTGACTCCCCATCAAAACAGTCAAATTCGCGGGTGACTTCCCAAAGAAAAATAGTCAAAATCGCGGGTGACTCCCAAAGAAAAAGTCAAATTCGCGGGTGACTCCCAAAGAAAAAGTCAAATCGCGGGTGACTCCCAAAGAAAAAGTCAAATCCTCGGGGTGACTCCCCATCGAAACTGTCAAATTCGCAGGGTGACTCCCCATTGAAACAGTCAAATCCTCGGGGTGACTCCCCATCGAGACAGTCAAATTCGCGGGTGACTTCCCAAAGAAAGATAGTCAAAATCGCGGGGTGACTCCCCATCGAAACAACCAAATTCGCGGGGTGACTCCCCATCGAAACAGTCAAATTCGCTGGTGACTTCCCAAAGAAAGACAGTCAATCTCGGGTGCAAACACCCATTTTCGGAGTGACTCCCCTTGGAACAGTCAATCTCGGGTGCAAACACCCATTTTTGGGGTGACTCCCCTTGGAACAATCACTTTTGGGTACAATGCCTGTGGCCTCTCGTTAGTGCCACCTTTACGAACTATGATTCGGCTTGATTCCCCCACGGGATACGTAGGAATCCTTTTCATAAAAGGTCCAGCCGCATGACCATCATAGTCGATTTCCCCGGGACGCAAACGTCCATCTTTGTTGAACTACGATTCGGCTTGATTCCCTCATGGGATACGTAGGAATCCTTTTCATAAAAGGTCCAGCCACTTGACCATCCTGGTCATCACTTTCCCCGCCGTTCGTGTACGGCTCGGGATTCTCATTGTGTCGACGACCCCAATTCCCATGGAAGTGACGTCGCCGAGGGGCTCTGTGAGTACCCCGACCCGAACTCATGTTTTGGGTCCACTTTCATTGATTTTTGGGCTCATGTGTTTGCTAAAAAGCAATTTGAGTCCAATTATCCACTCAACCCATTGGGCCTGCCATCCATTCGGCCCAACTGTGCCAAAAAGCTGTACGCTGTCATCCGACACAATACGACCCCAAGGCGGTTTAACTCCTTCTATCGAACGACATGGAGCTTTCCATCAGCCTGCCTATAAATACAAGGCATGGCTGATCATTTTAAGGGGGACTGGTTGGGAGGATCTTAGTAAGGGGGGAAACTCTGTCAAAATAGAGTCTCATCCTCTCTCTCTTATACACATACTCACCTCCCTCCTCATATATACACATACCCAAGCCAAGATCCAAAGAAAACCTTCCTTGTTGGTGTGTTGAAGGGGTAAGAACCATACTATTGGTGTCTTTACCTTGTGGACTACAATAGGTAGCGACTAAACTTTCTTTCTCTGATCAACTCTTGCATACATCTATATAATCTTGCATGCTTACTTGCTTTGATATTATGTGAAATATTGGGGATTTTGCATGATAAAGGTGGTGGAGAGGTGAATCTTCCATATTCACTTCTCCCCACCTCAGATCTGAACATTTGGTGACATTAGCACCATTAAAGTTTGAATCATTGTTTAGTTTCCATAGTGTTAGGAGGTGATGGCTACATGAAAATGGCCATAGATATGTGACTCATCACATTTGGCCATTAAAGCCATGTGATCCCCCCATAATACTCACGTAGTGCTACTATTCTACTATTTTCAGTTCATAAATATAGCTTGGTTTGCTTTGGGGACAAGTGGAATCAATCTGACTGAAGGGCACTAAAGTAGGCTGCCTGTGTCGGACTACACAGGACTCTCAAGAGGTCGTGTGTCATACGACATAGAGTTCCCAGAAGGCTGTACAACTTTTATTGGACTTCAGATCTATCAGAATTGATCCCCTTTTTGTAACCCAAAGCTTGCTCAAGCAGTTTTGGCTCATTTACCACTACTTAGGGAGTCTACGTTCTATTTGGGTGCAATAAATTGATGGAGGCGGTTTGCCATATGAACATGGACATTCTCGGGTGTCCCATGTCATATGACATCCGTATCATTAAAATTCGATCTCGACTTTGCTCACTCCAATCAACCCCAAAATGAGCTTAGACCCTGAATAGTGTTCCTTCATAGTTGAAATAATCTTATCCCAGATGCCAGAACTGCTTTGCTGTTGTAAGAGGCAATCTGACCAGGAAGCTTCATGTCGTCCGATATCCCTCTCCAAGGAAGTCCTGTGTCAGACGACACTCAAGCTTCCTGAGCAGACTGTCTCCAGCCCTTGCCTTGTAATGCAAATCATCATATGTAAAGGGTGTGGCCCCCTATCATGGCTCACAAGTTGTACCCAGTCCCTATACCATCAATGAAATTCCAAATTTGCATGCCTGGCTTGTTGACACATATTGCACACACACTTTGAAATTCCAAATTCCAAATTCTCGAAACAGGCGTGTTGGGTGAACTCTCAAGTTCTTCCCAAACACGTAACTAGACCCCGAACTCAAAATATCTTTAAAAATAGGTTTCTCAATGTTTTCCTTTAAAAACGGCGTGGCGACTCCCAAAATTTTCAAAATTCAAAAAGACAAAAACAAAATTAATTTCCGGAGGCCGTTCATTCAACAGCTGAGGTGAAATCTTAGCTGTCATATATTAACTGATATAAAAAGCTAGAGTGAAATGTGCAGCGGAATGAATAGTGTTGAAATAATGTAAAGACAAGTGATTAGTGTATCTGTGTATGGGTGTGTAAGTACGCCAATCCAATTTGCAACCTTTTTAGATGCATTTTAAATGATAAAATTGCATTAAGGGGCATTTTGGTAAATTCCCGGTCCGTTCCGAGACTTCCGGGAACTTTTTATAAGTTTCCCGCGAAGGAAGTATATTTTAGTATTTTTCCCGGACAAAAGGACCTAAAAGGAATTAATCAGTTTGGACCTTTTGGGTATTAACCCGGAATGTTCCAGAATCTGGTTTTGACGCCAGAATCGGTTATTGACTTCTCCAGTCGTGCGACAGTTTGAGACATGGAAATTGGATACGTTAGGTCGAGCGACCAATTAATCCAATTTCCAATCTACGTATAAATGTCAATTGCCTCTCATTTGTCAAAGGGGGACTCACAACAACACACAGTTCACACACTCAGCCTCTCTCTCTAGACCTCACCCTTTCTCTCTCTATTCATAAATCACCCTCCTCTCTCTCTCTCTATACGCAGGAAGCTAGAATTCGCCATCAACCGTCGTCTTCTTCACCAACAACGGGCTTCTTCAATCTCCACCACCTCTGCACCTCCAAATCAACCAGTAACCTTCCCCGACTCCCTCTCTCCAGCCAAACCTCACCCAACCTCAACCTTCATCACTGCTCTACCTCCTTCAACCCAAACAATCCCTCCAACCAATCCAAACACCAATCCTCCCTCAACCGGTTCTCTACCGCTCCGCCAACCACAACCATTTGCCGGAAGCTCAACCTCCAACCTCAATTTCCACCATCGCCCTACCAGCCTCTACCTCAATTTCCCTCTTCTCCGACTTCGAATCCAAGCGGTGCCCCTGTTCCCCTCAACCGGCGAATTCAACCTCTCAACCCTCACCGATTCAATCCCAATCACTACTCCGGCCAAACAACGACCTAAGTCCAACCCCAATCTCCCTTGCCGTTACATGTTCTCCATCCCAAGACCGATTTTAGCCTTCTTCCTCTGTTCCAGAGCCAAGCCTGTTCAACACATACGCACGTATTGCGATCAACAAAATCAATTGGTCTTGTATTTAAGTTCGCTCCGAAGCCGAATTGAAGAATTCGATACCTAACTTGGTATAGAATTCGTGGACTACGAGGGTAACGATTTCCTCACCTTTATCTCTCATTTACTGTTTACTTGTTTCATTGCAAATTATTCCCCGGACTTGATAATTCGACTCTATCCGTCTCCAATTATGAAGTCCCAACTAACGATCTCTCTGTTTAATTAGCTTTGCTTGGTATCATTGATGTTTATGATGTGATTTATGGGATTTGTTGCCTATTGGCCAAGGGAGTGTGGATCTCTATATATCCACATCCCCTTGGTCAATCCATTATAATTTCGTTGGTTTCTGAGTTGTGTTGATATTGTGTTGGGATCTGAATTGTTTGTTGTTGAATTTGTGCTCAATTGTAAAGTGTCTACAAACAACAAGGTTGTGTCACGCGACACAATTGAACCCTCAGGTCCTGTGTCACGCGACACAACGTGCCCTATGCAGAGACTATTATTTCAGTTGTAAATCCTATTCTGTTTGTCCTCGATGTAAAGTGGGATGTGGCCTCCCAGAGACAATGGCTTACAAATTGTATTTCCCCTTTGTTGATTAATAAAACAAAGCACTCTTATGCATTTTAATACATATCTTGTCATACACACTTTGCACACACATTTGGATGATTTGAATGTTGAACATTGAAAGACTCGTCTGCGGACGAGGTGTGTTGGGTGAACTCTCGGCTCTACCCAACACGTAACTTGACCCCCGAACCTATTTTCTCTCTTAAAAAGGTTTTCAATGTTTCCTCTAAAAACGGCGTGGCGACTCCTTTATTTTTTTCGGCGAGCATTCATTCAGTGGTGACTCTGCTGGGGACTTGAATCTTGGTTTTCAAAAGTGGGTCAAACTTTCGTGATTGTTCAACGTCCATTTCATTCACTTGTGTGTGCTTTGATTGTGTGACATTTTATGTGCTTAAATGCATCTTATGTGCTTTGTTTTATTCCGTTCCCTCCTTGTGTCCCATATTTGTGGTCTGTGTTATGCTGGTGCTGGGGCTAAGTTATTGCATTTGCTTGGAGGCTGGGGCTGGTTATGATTCTTTGGTTCAGATTCTGGAAGTGAC
Source organism: Adenophora triphylla var. japonica (assembly GCA_022495995.1). Lineage (NCBI taxonomy): Eukaryota > Viridiplantae > Streptophyta > Magnoliopsida > Asterales > Campanulaceae > Adenophora > Adenophora triphylla. The sequence continues at coordinate 594,937 of JAFEMH010000624.1, read as the reverse complement.
CTCTTCTGTCACGCGACATAATATGCCATGGCTGTCCTGTGTAGCGCGACAGAAGGTGCCACTCTGCAGGATTTAATTTCCTTGATACAGGTTGTGATTGTGGGGCAGTCCCCCATGATCAATATTGTTGATCCTTTGCTTATTGTACTCTGTGGGGTTCAATGTGTGTGTGTTGTTTTTTCTTTTATCACCCCTTTTCAAATAAATAAAAAAATCATTTTTTATAAATAAAGGAACATAGCCATCCCGCACACTACATCAAGTAGATCTAGAACCCTCGGGTGCGATTGACGGCATCGGGGACGGCCATGAAATTCGCCTACACTTGAGCGCCTAATATCAAACCTATCCCCCTAGCGCGTTATAGGTGGCACCACACTTTTAAACCTCACCCAAAACGGTTGGTTTTGACACGACATTTTCAAATACACTAAAATGATTTTTTTTCAAAATTTCTAATGGACTTTCGTACCTCCTCCAAACCCTAGCACGTGTGGGCATGTTGCCAACGCAACATGGTTTCACGAAAGGACATGTCGTCCCCACGGCATGTTCTAACGAGAGATCATGTCGCTTTGTCAACGTGCACCGACAAGAAGTCATGCCGGATTTTTCCTTGAAATTCTTCAGGAATACCCGTTATGCTGCCAAAATTTCTCCAGAAATTGGGGCTGCTCGTTCGTCCCATAAATGCTTTGGTTTTGTTTAGGTATTATCGCCTATTATTAATTTTGAACCAATACGTTTGGTGTATTTGTGGATAATGTGTCCCTAGGGTTCCCCCGAGGTCTAGATTGCGTGAAATAAAGGATTAGCCTTTTCCAACCGTCTCTAGGACTTAAAACACCGATTTCTACTTGAAGATTAATAAAGTGTTGCACGAGTCCGTCTCCTTTCCCGCTCTTCCCTCTCCCATACCTTCTCAAAATTCTCTACCCTCCGTCTATATACCCTCTTCACCTTTGCAAGGCTAAGGCAAGTTGGGTGTGCGCTCTCATTCCCGGCGCTCATTGGTCCATATTACTGAGGCGGAAGCAGCTCAAGTGCCCGAGCAGTCGTCCATCTGATTCGAAATTCAAAATGCTCGATGCAGAGAAGATTATGGCCCACCAATCTGGAAATTCATATCCCATGGGTCAACAGCAGAGTGTAAAAGGTGTGTCCATCAAGGAGTTGCGAGCTACACTTGAAGATATTCCTCCTCGCAAGTGAGAGGCCCGGTTGTTTGCCCAGATTGTTAAAGCTAAGGAGGGCGACTTATGAAGGACAGAAAGATCAAGAAGGGTCCTCACCGCACCAATGGCAACAATGCTCCTCCTCCCATCCAATGTTGAAGAAGTTGATGCAGTCGATCAGTCCTCGTAGGGTCTAGAATGTCCACTGTCGGACATGAGTCTGTCCAGTCCAGGTTGGACCAATTTTGCTTTGCAGTGATAAAAATCTTTGTTTCTATTCTTGCTAGACTCGAGACATTACTTGCACACCTACGTTACACTCGATTGAAATGGTCTTATTCCAAATGATCACTTGTGCTGCTCACCGACTAATGCTTTGAAATGACTAATGTTTGAATTGATCAGAGGGAGAAAATCGACCGATATCCTTCCCAAAGTGAGGCTTACAAATTCCCCACCTCGATTCCCATATGCTCACGTACATTCCTTCGTCCTCGCTATCTCGTTGCTCGATGAATTTGCACGGATCTTCCTCGAAGTAAGCTTGAGCAAAGCAACGAAGACTTAATCTCGTTCGGATCATCCGGTAGGGACTACGGTTGAAACCTTCACCCTTAGGAAAACCATTACCTTACCCTCACTAAACAATACCCTTTCAATTCAAGATCGGCATATTTGAAACCCGTTTAATCATCTCAAGAAGAAGAGGGACTATCCTTGAGGCTCCCGTAATTCAAAAGAAGCATCGACCTTCTCCAAGCTCAAGAATGGCAGAATGCAATGATCCATCCTGGGGACTGGCTGAAATTCTCCTCTCAAAAAAAAAAAAAAAAAAAAAGAGAGACAAAAATACAAAAAAAAAAAAAAAAAAAAAGAAAGAAAGCCTAGTCCCCAGCGATCCTCTCGAAAGCAAAAGCTAATGGATCCGGTCATTACTCAAAAAGGAGTCTCAGAGTGAATAAAGAGACAGCACGGATGTCCCTCACCACTACCTTGGCAAATCCCAAGCCGTCCTCTCGATTTTAGAGGACATTCCCATTACCGTTACCTTTGCCTTTAGCCATAGCCAAGATTGACCTCTCATTCTTAGAGGCAACAAAGAGGCAACCACAGATTTTCCCTCACCTTAGAAATCCCAAACACACTTCCCTGCAAGCCAAACTCTCATCTTTAGAGGTCCAGCCAGCAAAATTGCCTAGCCGACCTCTCGTTTTAAGAGGTCATGATGTCCCGAATTACCCAAAGACCGATCGAAATCCTGAAGCCTAGTCCCAGTTCCTACCTGATAGCAGTTTCATTCCAGAACAGATTATTGCTTAAAGAAGAGCCAAGTCCATCCCGGCTCAAAGGACCGTCAAGCGAAGATTGTGCAAATCCTATTCATTCATTCGACGTTGCATGTGAGCATATTTCATTTCTCCTCCGGAAACACCCGCCGTGGATGTCCCACTGGGGCTTCACATCCGTGTCTCCCATCGACACTCCAAGAGGACATATTCTTTCAATGCTCAAAATTCTCAAAAGTCCTCAACATCTCCGAACTTCATTCTTTTCATTCGGGATAAGCCCGAACTACAGCGACCTGAGCTCCTCCTATGGAGGGGAACGTAGGCAACTTTAACTGGTTCGGTCGAAATCACAAACAAATCTCAGAAAATCCGGTCTCCTCAAGGACCATGCCCGTACACTGCCTATCCGTTCGAGTATGATTCTCGATATCAGTGGGTTTTCTCCTCAGGATTGATAAAAATATTTGCTCATATCGGCATTGGTGGTTTGACTAACTCGAACATCAATAAAGGGTTTTAAATAGCTTTGTGATCATCACGAATAAGACAAGTTTTCAAGTGTCTCGAAAAGTCTTCTATTTCTACATCATAGAAAGATAGAGCTAAACACCGTTTCGGTCAGCAGGGGCTTCCATACACCTTTCCCCACCTTGTGACGCTTATACTCTCCCAAAAGAGTCAAACCTAAAGCGAGAGTGTCATACACGGAACTCGGGATTCATTCCCACCCTCGAAAAATACGCCCCTACACGTAAACACTTCCGAGTCTTGTCCAGCGACTGATTGACTGCGATTTGGAATGATGAGTTGCCTCCTTGGCCACAAGATGACTCTGCCTGCGATGAAGCTGCATGGAATGTCCTCAAGCTGGGGCTTTGGTTAAGGTATCCCTCCGGCTCTCCTTACCAGATTCCCTCCAAGATTGCTTTGCACTGTCAACTGGGGCTGCGCTAGCCGGGATCGTTCTCTGCACATTCTCTACTGCTTGCTGTCTCAGACACGCGATACACTCTGTCCTCACCAGCAATGGACCCGCTGCAATCTGCACTCCTGGAAGCGTCCCCGACTTGCCTAAGCTGCACCATCACTTATACGTTTCCCCTATAACGGGAGAGGGTCCACCCCATTACAAACACTTTTCGTCCCATACACAATCCCTCATAGAGCGACTGATACAGACATATCTGCTCACCAAGCCGTGCAAAACCCCCCTACTTCCTATTCTCCCCAGCTGAGATGGACTTGTGCAACAAAAGATTAATAATGCATAAGCAAGAGGTTAAATAAAATGCAAAGTGTCTAGAGTGTTGTGTCTCCCCCCGCAGAGTACAATAATCAGGTGATCGTAATGTGATCGTGAGGACTGCCCCTCGAATCACAATCTTGGACAAAGATTTCAAACCCTGCAGGTGGCAGACCCCGCCTCTATTATCTTCATAAGGCCCAGAACTACGACCGGCTTGATGCCCTTCTTTAAGGGATACGTAGGAATCCTTTCTCCAAAGGTCTAGCCATCTGATCTCACCAGCATCATCGGAAAGAGCCCTAGCTGCCTCAGGCCCCAAGCAGTGCCTGTCAAAGAAAAGAGCCCCAGCTGCCCCAGAGTCCAAGCAATAAGGCTCACCAGTCCCGACGACTTCAAAAGCCTGTATTGCAAAAACCGTCCTGTGAACTGCCATCCAGCATCGTCTGAATGAGCCTTAGCCGCCTCAGCCTCCCTAGCAGAGCACACTAAGAAAGAATAGCCTCCCAAGCAGAGCACACCAAGAAGAACAGCCTCCCAAGCAGAGCACACCAAGGTCAAATGGTCCCAAAGCACCAGAAGAACCCGCTCCCAAGCAGAGCACAATAAAAACAAGATCAACAGCCCAAAGCACCGAAAGAAGCCGACTCCCCAGGAATGCAGAGTCCCCGGATTACCAAACCAAAAGAAAGAAGCCGACTCCCCAGAAATGCAGAGTCCCCGGCTTACCAAACCAAGGGAAAGAAGCCGACTCCCCAGAAATGTAGAGTCCCCGGCTTACCAAACCAAAGGAAAGAAGCTGACTCCCCAGAAATGCAGAGTCCCCGGCTTATCAAGCGAGAAAGAAGCAAACTCCCCAGACAAGAGCAGAGTCCCCAGCTTCCTAAGCAAAGCTAATGGCACAAAAGAAAAGACGAACAATCAGCAAGGACAATCCAGCTACAAGACCGACAAAAGAACAACAAAGAGCAGAAACGGAAGTAGCGTGAGTCCCCTGGCAGCTACACCTATCCCCAACAGAGCAAAAGAAGTAGCGTGAATCCCTCGACAGCTATCTCCCAATAGCAACAGTAGTCTAAGACTCTCCGACAGCTACAGGTGAGCACAGCACAGGTATGAAAGCATGTCACAGTAATTTACTTTGCTAGAAGAATTAATCCCTGTCAGGTTGAGATGCCTTCAAATAATCTCGTTTAGGTCAAAAGACCTTCAAATGATCCTCTTAGGTCAAGAGACCTTCAAATAATCCCTGTCAGGTTGAGATGCCTTCAAATAATCTCGTTTAGGTCAAAAGACCTTCAAATGATCCTCTTAGGTCAAGAGACCTTCATATAATTCCTGTCAGGTTGAGATTCCTTCAAATAATCTTGTTTAGGTCAAAAGACCTTCAAATGATCTTTTTAGGTCAAGAGACCTTCAAATAATCTCATTTAGGTCAAAAGACCTTCAAATGATCCTTTAAGGTCAAGAGACCTTCAAATAATCTCTTTCAGGTTGAGATGCCTTCAAATGATCTCGTTTAGGTCAAGAGACCTTCAAATGATCCCTTTTAGAAGAAGTGGTATGAGACCCTCCGGCATCCACAAAGAGAAGCAGTAGTAGTGTGAGACCCTCCGGCAACTACCCTGTAGAAGAAGAAGTGGTATGAGTCACTCCGGCATCCACTAAAGACCCGTTGCAGCATGAGACCCTCCGGTAGCTACAACTCGTCAGCAGCAGTAGTGTGAGACCCTCCGACAACTACCCTGCACCAACAAAGTGGTATGAGTCCCTCCGGCATCCACAAAAGACCAGTTGCAGCATGAGACCCTCCGGCAGCTACAACCCGTCAACAGCGATAGCATGAGACCCTCCGACAGCTACTCGCAAATACCAGTTGTAGCATGAGACCCTCCGGCAGCTACAACCTGGCACAAAAGGCAGCTACTAGCTAACCGCAGTAGTACCGACCCCTCAAGAAGTCACAGGTAAGCACAGCAAAGGTATGAAGACACATTTCTACCCCTTTCTTGCTTGCGGTTAGTAATTTCCGAACTACGATTTGGTTTGATTCCCTTGTTTAAGGGATACGTAGGAATCCTTTCTCAGAAAGGTCCAGCCATCCAATTCCCCAGATTCACCTTCTAGCCCGTGGCCTTATCCCTTGATGCTCATTGGGATTGGGTCTTATTTTATCGACAACCTCACTTTTTCCAAAAGTGACGTTGCCGAGGGGCTCTGTAAGTATGCCAATCCAATTCGCAACCTTTTTAGATGCATTTTAAATGATAAAATTGCATTAAGGGGCATTTTGGTAAATTCTCGGTCCGTTCTGAGACTTCCGGGAACTTTTTATAAGTTTCCCGCGAAGGAAGTATATTTTAGTATTTTTCCCGGACAAAAGGACCTAAAAGGAATTAATCAGTTTGGACCTTTTGGGTATTAACCCGGAATGTTCCAGAATCTGGTTTTGGCGCCAGAATCGGTTATTGACTCCTCCAGTCGTGCGACAGTTTGAGGCATGGAAATTGGATACGTTGGGTCGTGCGACCAATTAATCCAATTTCCAATCTACGTATAAATGTCAATTGCCTCTCATTTGTCAAAGGGGGACTCACAACAACACATAGTTCACACACTCAGCCTCTCTCTCTAGACCTCACCCTTTCTCTCTCTATTCGTAAATAACCCTCCTCTCTCTCTCTCTATACGCAGGAAGCTAGAATTCGCCACCAACCGTTGTCTTCTTCACCAACAACAAGCTTCTTCAATATCCATCATCTCTGCACCTCCAAATCAACCAATAACCTTCCCCGACTCCCTCTCTCTGGCCAAACCTCACCCAACCTCAACCTTCATCACCGCTTTACCTCCTTCAACCCAAACTATTCCTCCAACCAATCCAAACACCAATCCTCCCTCAACCGGTTCTCTACCGCTCTGCCAACCACAACCATTCGCCGGAAGCTTAACCTCCAACCTCGATTTCCACCATCGCCCTACCTGCCTCTACCTCAATTTCCCTCTTCTCCGACCTCGAATCCAAGCGGTGCCCCTGTTCCCCTCAACCGGCGACTTCAACCTCTCAACCCTCACCGATTCAATCCCAATCACTACTCCGGCCAAACAACGACCTAAGTCCAACCCCAATCTCCCTTGCCATTACCTGTTCTCCATCCCAAGACCGATTTAAGCCTTCTTCCTCTGTTCCGGAGCAAAGCCTGTTCAACACATACGCACGTACTGGGAACAACAAAATCAATTGGTCTTGTATTTAAGTTCGCTCCGAAGCCAAATTGAAGAATTTGATACCTAACTTGGTATAGAATTCATGGACTACGAGGGTAATGATTTCCTCACCTTTATCTCTCATTTACTGTTTACTTGTTTCATTGCAAATTATTCCCCGGACTTGATAATTTGACTCTATCCGTCTCCAATTATGAAGTCCCAACTGCCGATCTCTCTGTTTAATTTGCTTTTCTTGGTATCATTGATGTTTATGATGTGATTTGTGGGATTTGCTGCCTATTGGCCAAGGGAGTGTGGATCTCTCTATATCCACATCCCCTTTGTCAATCCATTATAATTTCGTTGGTTTCTGAGTTGTGTTGATATTGTGTTGGGATCTGAATTGTTTGTTGTTGAATTTGTGCTCAATTGTAAAGTGTCTGCAAACGGCAAGGTTGTGTCACGCGACACAATTGAACCCTCAGGTCATGTGTCACGCAACACAACATGCCCTATGCAGAGACTATTATTTCAGTTGTAAATCCTATTCTGTTTGTCCTCGATGTAAAGTGGGATGTGACCTCCCTGAGTCAATGGCTTACAAATTGTATTTCCCCTTTGTTGATTAATAAAACAAAGCACTCTTATGCATTTTAATACATATCTTGTCATACACACTTTGCACACACATTTGGATGATTTGAATGTTGAACATTGAAAGACTCGTCTGCGGACGAGGCGTGTTGTGTGAACTCTCGGTTCTTCCCAACACGTAACTTGACCCCCGAACCCAATTTCTCTCTTAAAAAGGTTTTCAATGTTTCCTCTAAAAACGGCGTGGCAACTCATTTATTTTTTTCGGCGAGCGTTCATTCAGGGTGGGTGTGTGTGTTTGTGTGTGATAATACCAAATGAACCCAAGAATTTTAAGGTGGTTCAGAGTTCAATCCTCCTACGTCCACCCTCACTGTCAACTTTGACAAGTGAGATCAATCCACTTAAATCTAGTTCCCTTTAAGATTTACAAAGGATGATTAGGCAAGTTCCTTGAACCTCCTCTTCCTAATTAGTACAGTCAATTAGGGATTTTCTTGTTACGAAGCAAATTACAATACACACTTAAAGTCAGTCTTAAGTGGTTTACAAAATAGTTTATACACTTGAAGTACAGTTACAAGTGTCTCAAAGTTGTTTGATTTTTGGTTGCAGGTTTTGCAGGTGTGGAAGGGTTGAAGGTAATGTTGTAAAGGTTGTATGTTGAAGGGCAATTTCTTCAGTCTTGAAGGTTTCCTTTTATAGGCTTGAATATAGCCGTTGGAGGAGACAAGGTAGTAAATGCACGTGGGTGAAACAGTGATTGCAGTTAGGGCCTTGTTGACTGGGTGAAGACAGGTTGGAATTTGCAACCATTTCATATGATCTACATGGAGATGAGATGGCAACATCTGTGAAGAGAATTTGGACAAGGCTCATCTTGGTTATCACAGAGAAACATCACTGCTGTTGATGCTGAAGATCATAGTTGTCAGAGGGATGAGACCTCTGCTGTTGAGAACATTAGATGTCAGGCTTTAGTTCTTTGAGTTTGCAGTTTTAGGTGTCAAGGAATAGGGTAATGATCCTTATGTAAATAAATACAATGATTTATATGATTGGTCTTGTGTTTGATCATTGCAGTTTAGTTGAATCAATGCTGTCCAGTTGGTTAAGGGGAAGTGCAGTTTGAGCTTGGTTGTCCAATGTTCATGAGTTATCTAGGCTGTCAGATAACATTGGATATGATATGTTTCTTTGTCAAAACCCTGTATAACTATGTGGTTTACATAGTTAGGTCCTAACAGACACTATTTTACATACATTTACTATTTTTTTTTAGAAGGCAAACAACATAAGATTTGCTAAGAAATTAAGATAATTAGGAACTCCACATCAATTAGAGGTTCTACCCAAAGAAACAAGTTACAAACTCATTGAGATACCCTTGTATATCCTGTTGTGACGTTTAACATATCCCATAAAACAAGGAATGAAACTAGACCAAAAGATCATATATCATCACGAAGGGACATGTCGAAACCAATTGTCCAACATAATATATTTTTAACAAGATTTCGAGACGTACATATACTCCATCAAGTAAAACTTTGTAACTGCCCACTATTGGCATTTAAAAAATATGTATAGTACAGTTTAACTTTGAAAATCTGATAAACAAGAGCTTCTGAGTTAGCAATTATAACCAAACCAAGTATCCCAAAAATGGCTAAGTTGAATGTATGTCATATCTTGAATCCAAGTCCCCATAAAGTTTGTCTCTTGCCAATACCAGACATTTCTTCCAACAAACATCCCAAGCATTATTCTTGGAATTACCCCACCCAAACGAATCCATATTTACCGGAAGGAATCGATAAATATTGATGATCGTCAACAAGGATTCCAAGAAAATCAATGTTAATTAAAAATAAATCGAAAAAGGCTCTAAAAAAGAAGAGAATTTAAAGGCTCTCACAAGGAGAGAAATTTGAGAATCTCAACAAACGGAGAGAATAAAAACAACAACAACAATAATACAAAAAGAAAAAAAATTTGAAATATGAAGGATGATTCCAAAAACGTTCTTATTAGTCCAAATCCAGCGACAGGTTGTATCTTGTATAATTGAATAGCCTCAAAAATAAGAATAAACACGTAAACTAAGCCGGGGCTATGTGGGCGCCTCCCAACTCCCGGACCTATAAACCGTGTCCCAGGATGGAGGGCCCAAAATATACCATTTCCAAAAAAAACTTTTCTTTACTTTAAATTGAAAAGTAAACAACACGTTTTTAAAACCATTTCAAAATAACCTCTCTACACGTAGGTGATATATAAACCTGGTTTAAATCAAACACAAGCTGTTTTAACAAACTATACAACGGGAAAGGCTATACACCAGCCAGCCATAAACAAACCAAGTTTAAGTTACTTACATTACGATACAACTGAAACATGTTGGAAAACTTTATATACAATACATTCCCCAAAAAAATAACAACCAAAGTCCAGCCCCAACTCCCAAAATAACTCATACCCTGACAACCCAAAAGGAGTCCAAACTCTTCCCCCGGCCTCACTGGTCCGGTCCACCTGTCTCAGCGGGATCTAAAACAATAAAGGGAGAAGGGGTGAGGTAAAATCTCAGCAAGCTATCATGTATACAACAATATGCCATACAATATGCAACACATAAACAGGTTGCTCACCTTGGAAAACAATAAACACATTACGTTACCTTTTCCTTCTGACCAATAAGTCATATAATATGCAACACACAATCAGGTTGCCAATAACACATTGTGAAACAGTAAAAGCATTATGATACCTTTCCCATCTAAATCACATTCATAGGATAACGGTGGGAGTAATACTCCTCTCGTGAAGTGCTGGTGCACCTTCACAGCTTATACGACCTCTAACGGAGATCCATATAAGTTATCAGCTATCATATCGCATGACTGCACATATCCATAGAAGCTGCGCACCCCCAAACTGTGGCCACAAAAGGGGGAGAGGTCACAGGTATAAGGAAATCTAACACCTTATGAGATATCTTCCCATAAGTGATAGTATCCCGTATACCCCCAACAGATCAGCTGATATCACCATATTCAAGCACATAAAGATACTTGAAAATAAGTACACCCTATGGGACACCGATGTATATAACATGGAACTATAATTCATGTTAATTTAATCACAATAGTGCACATACATTTCAACACTATTGAATAATAACACAAGCCGATGACATGGTATTAAAAACTCATGTTCAACCAAAGAAACAGTGTAACAAGTATTTGAACACTTTGTACACAACCAACTATGACAAGTAAGCACTTATGTTGCCAATTATATCACATAAGTCTTATATAATCAATTCATACTATGGAAATTCGAAACAGGGTGTTCAAACTCCTGTCTAACAAACGTAGTAGTGCAGCTTCTTTTAAAGGCACTAAACTTAACCCAATAACCCTCTAAGGTCAACCACGTAGAGGTACAATATGCTATACATAGCCCTACAAATTCACAATACCACATTGAACAACTTCCCATTAGGGTTCAAGTTCAAATACCAAGTTTATCACCTTTGGTTCAAGTGTCAAAAACTGCCCTTCAAGCAAGTTCACGGCATTATTTACGGACCTTACCAATATCTTTTTGGCCCAAATAAAACTCCATTATATAGTACTAAAGTTGTACTAGATACAGGATTAAAAAGTGTTCCATTCCAAGTTGTTTACCCTAGGTTTTCAAGACCTAGAAAAAGCATCCAAGCAGCAGATTGAAATAATACAAGTGCCAAAACTGCCTTCCAAGCAACTTTAGATCAATATATAAAGCTCTTGCCAATATATTTTTGGCCCATTACATGTTATAAATTATAGTACTAAACTTGTACTAAAATCCTAGTTAAAGAGTGGTTAAATTCATACTCATTAGACTAGGTTAAACAACATGCAAAACTGCTCACTCAACACAATTCTGAGCACGACTCGTGCTTAATGTCACGAGTCATTTCCAGGCCCTGCACGACTGATCCATGGCTCATGACCAGGGCTCATGAGTGTAAACCCTTGGTCACGACTCGTGCTTAGAGGCACGAGTCATGCCCTTCACCAGGAGCCACGGTTTGTAGCAGTTCCACAGCAATAACATCAGCAACAACACTTCAGTTCCCAGGTTGTACATCAGCTACTGCAAGGAACTATTTTAGCAGTCTAAACACCTGTTTTGGACCACTACAAGACTCACTCCAGCACTAATAACATATACACAACATGTTTAAACAACAATTATACCAAATCCACACCAACTACTCAAGCCATGGCATGGGAGTTTCCAAGTTCTACCCAAACAATTTTCCTTTTAATTTTAACCCTTAGCTGATGTTTCACCCTTACTAAACTTTCTCATAACATAGATAAGAGCATCATAAATCAAAGTACGAACAGTTAAGGAAGGAATACATAACAACTTACTAAGGATTATCAAAATAAAAAGAAGATGAAGTTGAATATTCTTGCTCCTATCACCCTCCTTTGCAAGATTTCAAAGTTGGAAACAACAACCACTCTAAGGCTGAATTCCTAGGATTTTGGGATGTTAAACTATGGTTTTCAAAACTTTCTTGGCTGATGGAAACCTTTAGAATACTGAGGAACGTAGTAAAGCTTCCTTAGGAAGCTTTAAGAAGATATACTAAACAATCTTACGCATAAGCTCCTCCAAGAAAGAAATTCAACAAAACACTACCTTAAACATTATTTTACACTTAAGCTCCTCAACCATTTTGAACCACTTTCAATCAAGTTTTAAGTGTTGCCAAGGAACTACACAACTTCTCTTTATTTAGATATTATAGCATTAAATCAAGTTATAACATCTAAAACTCACATAGTTCATAAAACATGCCAAAATGAACATGAAAGCAAATCAAATGCTAGCAAACCAAGGATGATATGCAAGGCATACCCAACCCCACGTGCTTCACGTGTGACCAACATTGTGCCTAGGTTTATGGTCGTGACACTCACTCCCCCTTAAACAAAATTCACCCCGAATTTGGACTTCACTTACCTGAATGATCAAACAACTCAGGATACTTCTGACTCATCTCAGATTCCAATTCTCAAGTAGCTTCCTCACTGGTGTGATTCTTCCAAAAAACTTTCACCACGGGAATACTCTTGGTACGCAATTCCCGGACCTGCCTCTCCAGAATCCGCAAAGGTACCTCAACATAGGTCATATCCACCTGGACATCCTCAGGAGGAGAACTCAACACATGTGAGGAATCATAGCAGTACTTCCTCAACATGGACACATAAAACACATCATGGAGAGAAGAAAGAGATGGTGGTAGAGCCAAACGATAGGCTAGCTCACCTACCTTCTCTAACACCTCAAATGGACCAACAAATCTCGGAGCTAATTTCCCTTTGTTTCCAAACCTTTTGATCCCCGATCTAGGTGAGATCTTCTAGAATACCAAGTCACCAACCTGAAAGGATAACTCCCTTCTTCTCATGTCGGCATAACTCTTCTGGCGACTCTGGGTTGTCCTCAATCTGTCACGGATCACCTTGATCTTCTCAGTTGAGTCTCTAACCAAATCTGGACCCCAAAGTCTAGCCTCACCAACCTCGTCCCAACACATTGGGGACCTATATTTCCTCCCATACAGTGCCTCATATGGTGCCATCTCAATGCTGGATTGGTAGCTATTGTTGTAGGCAAACTCCACTAAAGGCAAATGGTCTTCCCAAGATAACTGGAAGTCCATCACACAAGCCCGTAGCATATCCTCCAAAATCTGAATGGTCCTCTCTGTCTGCCCATCAGTCTGAGGATGAAATGCTATACTGAAACTCAATTTAGATCCCAAGGCCTCATACAAAGCCCTCCAAATCGCGAAGTGAATCTCGGATCCCTATCAGACACAATGTTGACAGGTACTCCATGTAGTCTCACAATCTCATGGATATACAACTGAGCCAATCTCTCCAAAAAATACTTGGTTAAAACTGGAAGGAAATGAGCTGATTTGGTCAACCGATCCACAATCACCCATATAGCATCCATCTTTCGCGGAGTAGGAGGCATTCCAGTCACGAAATCCATAGAAATGCCCTCCCACTTCCACTCAGGAATATCAAGTGGCTGAAGCAATCTAGTTGGTCTCTGATGCTCAGCTTTAATCTGTTGACAAGTCAGACACTTTAACACAAACTCTGCAATCTCCTTTTTCATGCCATTCCACCAATAGCCCCATTTCAGATCCTGATACATCTTGGTGCTTCCTGGATGAATAACAAATATGGACTTATGGCCATCCTCTAATAACTGCCTTTTGATCTCTGGGGAAGAAGGTATGCAAATTCTGCCTTTGAAGGTAAGAATCCCATCCTTGTTCAATGAAAACTCCCCAAACATTCCATCTTGCAATTTCTCTCTGCTTTTCTTCAATTCATAATCATGCAACTGAGCTTCCCCAAGATCTCCATAAAGGGTAGGAACAGCTCTCACATTAGCAAACAACATATCACCTCTCACCTCCCGAGATACCAAGGATGATAGATGAGCCTTACGACTAATAGCATCAGCGACCACATTGGCCTTCTCGGGATGATAAGAAATGACACATTCATAATCCTTCAGAAGCTCCAACCATCGCCTCTGTCTGTTGTTCAATTCCTTCTGGGTGAACAAGTACTTCAAACTCTTATGATCTGTAAATATATCAAACTTGGCCCCATACATGTAGTGCTTCCACTTATGCAATGCAAACACAATAGCTGCTAACTCCATATCGTAGGTAGGATAATTCTGCTCCGCTGGTGATAACTTCCTCAAAGCATACGCAATTACCTTCCCATTATGCATAAGGACACAACCCAGACCCTCTTTAGAGGCATCACTAAATATAACAAAGTTCTCACAACCCTCTGGAAGTGTAAGAATAGGAGCTAAAGTCAATCTCTTCTTCAGTTCAGTAAAGCCAGCTTCACACATAGCATCCCAAACAAATGGTACATCCTTCCTAGTCAATCTGGTCAACGGAGTTGCAATCCTCGAAAATACTTCAATAAATCTTCGATAATACCCCGCTAACCCAAGGAAACTACGAACCTCTGTCAATGTAGAAGGATGTTTCCAGTTGACTACGGCCTCCATCTTTGAAGGATCCACTGCAATACCATTACTGGATACCACGTGACCCAAGAAAGAAATCTGTTCCAGCCAGAATTCACACTTGCTGAACTTTGCAAATAACTGTTTCTCACTGTGATTATCCCCAGATCCGATTTCGGCGCCCTGCCGACTTGGAATGTTTCCAAGTGACTAATCAACTCGGGTCAATCTAGCGGACTTTAGTGTTCAAACGGAGTCACCACGCCATTTTAGTTTAGGGCCAAAACTTTGAAAAATGCCCAAAATGAGAGAAGTGAGTTCGGAAGTCACGTTACACTCTAGGAAGAACGATTAGCACGTTCACCCGGAATGCCTCGTAGACGAGTCTTCCAAACTTGAAACCATTTGTATGTGTGTGTGTGTGTGTTACAAAAGGTTTAACTTAAAAGGGACTTTCAGGAAATAAAATGTTTTGACTAAACTAAACTGAAATTAATTCTAAAAAAGTGATGAATCTGTGAAAAAAAACAGTCAACTGAAACTGTCTGCCAAATGACTCTTATGTCCGCGCGGATTAGGACGAGTTTCAATCCTCTCCGCGCGAATAAGGCAGTAGGGTTCACTTTTGGCAGCTTTCCAGTCTGATTTTGTAATTTCCAGAAGGTTAACTGGATTTACAGAATCAGAAGTGGAGTTGCAACAGAAAATGTATAGTAAAAGGATCTTTGAAATTTGCATCCATGCTTGTCCTCTCTTTCCCTAGACTTTGATTAGTGGTCATAAGTGATGAATCCACTTAATCAAGCCATCCCGGGGGTACATTAGGACTTTGTAAGCATTTCATTTGCTAGTGGGGAAGGGGAATTTCACATGAAAGTAAATTTGTCAATACAAGAAATAGGTCAAGATGTATCAACTTTAGAGGAAGATCTCTAAGGTGGTCATAAGAAGACCATCCTTGAGATCTATAATCAAGTGTATCTTATACATCTTGTGTGACCAAATTTGTGAGTCTTAAGGATGTTCATCCATAGAAATGGTTCCAAGGTGAACATCTTAGACTATGGGGGGACATTTGCAAGGAAGTAAAGACGATGGACCATTTAAGATGGTCATCTATGGAAATTGATTCTAAGATGACCATTCCTTAGGTCAAATGAACAAGTAAAAACTAGTAATGTAAAAAGGGACGTGAGGGATGACATGAAAATAAAGATGTGGACCATTTAATGTGATCATCTATGGGGATGAACTCCAAGATGACCACATTTTAGGCCAAGAGATCAAGTAACAAACAAGAACTAGTTAATGTAAAGGGACATGGGAAATACATAATTTAAAGTGTGGATCGTTGTAGAGAATCATCCATGGAAATGAGTTCCATGGAGATCCTCTTGGATCCTAGGATAAAGGAAAAGGGGGATGAACAAAAAGCAAGTAGAATCACATCATGGAGAAATGAAATTCGTACATGAACAAAGGAGTTTTGAGTAGGGGGAGTGAGAGTTTATCAATGATTCTTGGGTTAGTGTTTGGGGTTTGAAGGAATCAAAGGCTTAGGTATGGTTTGGTAGTGGATTTGAGGTTTGATTTGGTGTTGAATTGGAGTTGTGGGGGTGTTTAAAGCTGTTTTGAGGAGGGATTTTGGCAGCATATCAGTAGAGAAAGGTGTTTGTTGTTGGTAAAACTGAAGGAGAAAGACTGAATTTATAATTTGTGTGGAGAGTCATTCTTGTCCGCGTGGACAAGATCGAGCTTCATTCTTATCCGTGCGGATAAGATCGACGGCGTGCCTGAACTGCAGAAAAGCTATTTTGGCTGTTTCTTATTTGGTCAAAAAGGTGATTTTCCTTGGAAATGATGAATTTCCAGCGAGGTCTTTGGCCATATTTTTATTCCTAAAAGGTCCTTCCTCATTCAAATAGTCAAAATAATGTCCAAAATACCCTTAAATGATCATAAATCATTAATTTGGGCTGACGGAACATTAACGACCCAGATTGAGGTACTTACAGTAGCCCCTCGGCGACGGTACTTACAGGGGAAGTGGGGTCGTCGACAAAGTGAGGATCCCAATCTGGCAAACGTTGCGGAGATGGGCGAGGAGGTGACCGAGGCGGTCGAATGGCTGGACCCTTAATGAAAGGATTCCTACGTATCCCTTGCGGGAATCAAGTCTGTCGTAATTCGGGTCTTTCGACTATCTTCAGATGTTGACCCTAGAGTGACTATTTTGGGGTGTCAACCTGGTGGGCGAGTTCTGCAATTGGTTGCTGAAAGAAACTCTGCTGGGGATAGAAAATGACCATTTTGGTCTGATGGCTAGAGTTGTATATCCACACTGCTGGGGAAAGGAATGACCATTTTGGTCTGATGGCTGAACATGTGGTAGGCTACCTACGTATCCTTAAAAGGAATCAAGCCGATTGTAGTTCGGGTCTTTCGACTATCTTCAGATGTTGACCCTAGAGTGACTATTTTATGGTGTCGACCTGGTAATGATTTCGGTTTGTCGAATCAGAAGATGATTTTGGTTAATCGAATCGGAAGGCGATTGCTGTTTATCGAATCATGAGGCGATTGCGGTTTATCGATTTCGGAGGGTGATTGCGGTTTATCGAATCAGAAGACGATTGCAGTTTATCGAATCGGAAGTCAATTGCAGTTTATCGAATCGAGATTGCGGTTTATCAAATTGAAGGGTGATTGCGGTTTATCGAATCAGAAGATGATTGCGGTTTATCCATTTCGGAGAGTGATTGCGGTTTATCGAATCAGAAGACGATTGCAGTTTATCGAATCGGAAGGCAATTGCGGTTTATCGAATCGAGATTGCGGTTTATCGAATCGAAGGGTGATTGCAATTTATCGAATCAGAAGACGATTGCGGTTTATTGAATCGAAGGGTGATTGCGTTTTATCGAATCGAAGGGTGATTGCGGTTTATCGAATCAGAAGACGATTGCGGTTTATTGAATCAAAAGGTGATTGCATTTTATCGAATCAGAAGACGATTGCGGTTTATCGAATCGAAAAGTGATTGCGGTTTATCGAATCAGAAGACGATGGCGGAGGTATCAGCCTAATGAGGATTTACTATTTTGAAACGGTCTCCTCCGACAGTTCGTATCCTTACGTTGAGGACGGACTCTGTGGGGATAGACAGTCTTTTGGTGGACTTCGTTTGAAGGGATCGGACTTACGTTTGCTGCCGTAGATGGAAATGAGGAAAGAAACGGGATTTCGTTAACTTTCGTTGGAGAAATCGGGCTTACGTTTTACTGTCGTAGGTGGAAACGAGGAAAGAAACGGGATTCCGTTAGCTATTGCCGGAGAAATCGGGCTTACGTTTTACTGCCATAGCTGGAAACGAGGAAAGAAACGGGATTCCATTAACTTTCGTCGGAGAAATCGACTTACGTTTTACTGCTGGGGAAAAGGGTGATCGTGTTGGTCAAGTGGTTGGACCTATGATAGGCTACCTATGTATCCTTAAGAGGAATCAAGTCGGTCCTAGTTCGAAAGCTGCTGGGGATGGTCTTCTTTGACGAGGGCTCACTTCATCACCGCAGACTTTCTAGGTTGCTGAGGACGTACTTTGTCGCGTGTTCAACACCATAGACTCACTAGGTTGCTGAGGACGTACTTTGTCGCATGTTCAACACCATAGACTCACTAGGTTGCTGAGGACGTACTTTGTCGCGTGTCAACACCATAAACTCACTAGGTTACTGAGGACGGCTTTTGTTAAAGGTAGGGGTTGAAAATGAGGAAGGGAATGGGCTTCCGTTAAGTTTTGTTGGAGGAGATGGGTTTATGTTGAAGGTCACGTCGAAGGTGTGGGCTTTGGATGAAATAGGCGGTTGTGATAAAATTGATTGAGGGACGGCGGACGATCCCGCGTGCGTATCGAGGGAAACATGAAGAATTATCCCACAAAACGGAAGTGGGCGTGGAGAAGTATCTCACAAAACGGAAGTAGTTTCTTCAGGTTATGCTAATGTGCGAAGGGTGATCAACCTAATAGGGACAAGTCTGGAGGCATTTTGACCTGAAGGAGAAGTTTGGTTGAGTTTGCGTCTTGCGAGTGATCGTCGACCTTGTGGAAGTTGTTGAACTTGTATTCACCTAGGGACTTTTCGCTGTGGAAGGCTTTGGGTTCGAAGAATGGAAGAACCAGGTTTGAAATGAGAGGGCCCTTGTTAAAAAGGCATCCAACACTTGGTAAGAGGGAAACCAAAGGAAAGGTGTCAATTTGGTAGAGAGGGACTCAAAGGCACTCTGGTCGAGTTGGCAATAATAACAGCGTGATGTGCGAAAGGGATCTTCAAAATCGTCACACGTGTTAGCTGAGACGATGATCTTTTGAAAGTGAATCCTTATACTAGCTAGGGTAGAGACAAATCAATACCTGTAGTATGATCTCGTGGATGAGAGATTGGTTGAGGAAGTCACAGACGCGCGGTCATTGATTTTGAGTGCACCGCATATCGGAGGGATTGAGTCTTAGATCGCTGGTCACTCTCGGGTTATGGCGGAAGGTACTTGTGGCGATCCTACTTGTCATTCCAGAGATTCGAAAGCTCATTTGTGTTGAGAAGCATTTTGCTGGTGGTGATGGTTCTAGAGGAGACGATGTCGTCTTTACCAAACTGGAGATACTAGAGGCTGTCTTCATCCATTTGTGGACGTTGGAGGTTGCCTTTACCAAGTTGTAGACGCCGGAGCTTGTCTTTGCCAAGCTGTAGACATGGGGACTAAATTTTCCAAACTGTAGATGCTGGAGGCTTTCTTCATCCATTTGTGGACATTGGAGGTCGTCTTTGCCGAACTGGAGATGTCGGAAGATGTCTTCACGGACTTGAGGCACTGTAGATCTGGAGCTTAATGTGTCTGAGGCTAAAATGGTACTAGATTGAGGTATCTGAATCAGGCTAATATCGACTTTAGGTGTCCGAGCACAAGCTGATGTGGGCTTGAGGGGTCTGAACCAAGAGGGTGTTGACTTGAGGTATCAGTTATTTGGGTAGTTTCGTTGAAGTCATTGGAGTTACTCTTTGGTGGAGACCATCCTTGCTGCGGGGAGGCTTCAGGTAGTGACGGAAAACTGGTCTTTCGTGCTTGAATTGCTACATTTGTTAGTAGAGGGACAAATTCAAATATTACATTTAAGAATGCATGCATAGAACCAAAATGATTCAGAATCTCTTAGGTTTGTTCTACTGATTCATGTTTTGTGCATGCTACATGGGCCCTGGGGAGATTTTTGTGGGGATGCATGGTCGTGAGAGGGTTGTATGTGTTGTGGACTTTTTGGGACATGTTTTAAATAGGTGGGGTGATATCCTTTGGTTGCGGACTGAACTGCAGGTCATTGATGAGGTCATTGTTGTAGGTCAATAGTATCATGGGGATCTCAATTTTGATCTTGGGATGAAATTGGATTTAAACCCCGGGTCTCGATTGAAATTTCTTTTCAGTCTCAGACATTTGAAGCTGATGCTGACATGCTCTAGAATCAAAAGTACATTGATATGAATGAACCCTCTTACGCTTGGGTTAGTTGTGACTTGATATAAATTTGGAGAATGACTTGGCGAAATGCTGATACGAGGAGATTCCCAGTTCTCAACCTCTGATGATGCAGGGAGTTGCCATACACCAAGTTCTAAAGTTGACACTCCAAGATAGTTGTTGAGGTGACTAGACCTTTCTTCTGAAGATATGCGTAACTTGACAAAGCCCCATTCCGAGGAAACAACATGGCGAAAGCCACAGAAGCTTTCTCTGAATGATTTGATGAAGCCCCAGGCTCGATAAAGCATCACGGCAGAGGTCCAATTAATGGTTTGACTGTAAAACTAACATACTGATGAAGTACTAAGCCGATCGATCAACGTGAGAGACCTCGAGGTGAAGTTGATGTGACCCCAGATTCATTGCAACATTATGTCATGAAGTGAGAAACCCATCTTTGATAACAACCATGCAACTAGGATCCTCCCTTCGAAGGGTGTCTTCCATATGGGAACTTTTAGCCATAGTGGCAATTGAATTGTTCATGGCTTCAATCATATTTATCCTATGGTTGTTCTTAGGGAAGGGATTGTTGGCTGTGTTTGGCCCTACGGGTATATCAAGCTTACCCTTTTCGATCACTTCTCACATCGCCCTTTTCATGCAATTATTAGTAACGTGCCTATGATACTAGTAGAAAGCAAAGTGCTTAGTTGTGTCCAAAGGGACATTGAGATCCCTGGGCTGATAGTTGTCCAAAGGTCTGATCGGACCTTCCTTCGCAAGTCCCTGAAAGGCTTCACTCAGAGGCATTCCAAAATCTTCAAGCTTTAGTCTCCGCGGCTTGGGCACATCGCCTTCCCTTGGCACGAAAGGAGTGGTATTGTTGCAATCCTGGCCCACATAGTTAACTGATTCCTTACCTTTTGGGCAGGACATGAGCTGGATTAGAGGCAGAAGCTCGGTACCGGTAAGTAGGAGCAGCGGCTTGCTGTTGGTCAGATTTTAGCCCCAGAACTGACCATTGCACGCAGATCTGGATAGGGGAAGTTACTGAGGGACGTTCTCAAATGAGGCTTCCATGCATGACTGAAAGATGTCCAATCGTTCTTCATTAGAAGGATGACTGGTAATTTCGTTCAACTTGAGGTTCCAACGTTTGTAAAAATCACCGATGTTCTCCTCGGGGCGTTGCATAGTTGTTTGCAAGTCTACCCGATTTGTCTCCCATTCCAGGTTGTCTTTGTATTTTTCGGTGAAGGCGTTAGTGATCTGTTCCCAAGTGGCTCTGGACTCGGGTTTCAGCCGGAAGAACCATTTCAGAGCCCCCAGTTTTAAAGAGAGGCTGAAGTAATCGGCCAGCTGCTGGTTCGTGCACCCTTTGGCTTTCATAGCTAGGGTATAAGTGTCCAGATGGGTTTTTGGGCAGGCAGTTCCAAACTAGGCATCATAAACTTTTAGGGTGATGGCACAATAGAATCAGGATTTGTGGGCCAGAGAGCGGCCTTCTTTCCTGTCAGCTCGGCAATCTGTGCTTTTATTTCCTTGTGTTGTTCCATAAACTAAGCCAGATGAGGGTCCTGTGGTGGAGCCGTAGCGTTCAAACCAGTGACTGAGCTAGAGTGAGGAGTTACCATTGGAGGTACACTGGTGGAAGGGATGGCCGGTCCGGGGACGTAGGTGAAAACCTGTCCTTGGCCCAAATTACCCTGTGGAGTGTGAGTAGGAGCCTGAGCAAAGGGATAGAACCCAGCGGCTTGCTGTTGACTTCCAATTGGCAAAGATGGTGGTGGTAGACCTGAGGTGGCCGGGTAGCTCGGGTTCCCAGGGTGAGACTCATAGGGAAACTTAAATACGGGTTGTGGCCCTTGGTTGTTGAACTGCGTGCATGCCTGGCTGGGGTGATGGTGTATAACCGGGAGGATATTGTGGTCCCGGTGATTCTGATGATATGGGGATGGGGGTTTGCTGGCTATAGGTCCTTGAGTGAGGAACGGGTTTGTGGAGGCTGGTGAGGCGCTGGTGTAAGTACCCCAATCTGGATCACCCTCTTTCGAGCACACAGGAAACACCGCAGACTCACAAAAACAGTCTCGAAGACCTAAGGCACCAAAATACCTCTCAAAACCCTCAACCAAACCAAGGGAGGGGCCTTTCTGGGATAAAAAGGGACAAAAGGACCTTTTGGGAATTTTCAGGAAATTGGAAAAGCATAAGTGCTCCGTACGGACCTCTTTGCTATAATAATTACTGAATCCCCTTAAAGTCCACAATATTCCCTCAAATCCCGGAAAAAATGATTACCCTCATGCATGGTTGGTCCGTACGGACCTCTTTGCATGCCAAGATGGTCCGTACGGACCTCTTTGCACAGGGGACATCATAATTCCAGAATATTCACCATCATCACATATTCCCTCAAATCGAGGAAAACCAAAATTCTGGATAACCTGGGAGGTCCGTACGGACCTCTTTGCAATTTTCTCCTACTATAAATAGAGGGCTCCCCCTCCCTCATTTTACAGACCTCCCTCTTCTCTCTTCTTCCCCTAGCCTTCAGGTTCCCCTCTAAGACCCTTCGGGGCAATCCCGGCCCCTTTCGGATCCTTCCGAGGCCTTTCGAGCCAACTCGTTGTGCTTCGAAGCCTCCCCGAGCGCTCCCGCGACGCTCCTGTGCTAGCCCGAGGCACTCTCGAGGTACTCTGAGGCCCCTCGTGGTACTCCGAGGCCTTGCCTGGTCTTTCCCGGGGCGTCCCGGCTCTTTCCGAGTCAAACCGGCGATCCCAAACCACGCCGAAACTCTGCCCGAGTGACTCCTGCCACCCCAAACCACGCCGAAACTCTGCCCGAGTGACTCCTGCCACCCCAACGCACGCCGAACCTCTGCCCGAGTGGTCCCTGCGATCCCAACGCACGCCGAACCTCTGCCCGAACGCAGCCTACAATCTCAACTCACGCCGAAACTCTGTCCGCAGGCCCCTCCCGAAGTAATCCCGGTCCGTACCGGAACACTGTTCCATCCTCAAACACCATTCCCCAGCGGAAGACAGACACGAACCAACATTGGTAAGGCTTCCTTCCTACACTATTTCAATACATTTCAATACGTAGTGTACAATGTAGACATCCGATACTGCATGCATTTTTAAAAGTACACACACACACACACAACAGTTAAAGAATATTAGGGGTATCCGAAAGACTCGTTTTTACGAGGCGACTCGGGTAAGCTCTAAGATTCTAATATTCTCTTCCCGAGGAGTCATCTGACCTCCGAACTCAAAATCTCATCACACAAAAACAGTTTATTATTATTTTTAAACTGATGCCCTTTTTCAATGTTTTGGGCTTAATAATAAAAACGGCGTGGCGACTCTACAAAGCAAAACACGGCGAGACACCTCCAACAAATGCTGAAAGCGGAATAAAGCCAGATGTCGGGGCGCGAACGCGCTGCCTCTCGGATCCGGGCGAACATTCCCGAACGGCGGACAAATGCGAGATGCACGGGGCCCCTCCGCGCGCGAGCCGGATCCCGGGTAATTTCAGTTGGCGACTCTGCTGGGGACTTTTTGTTTTATAATCTTTTTAAACAAAACAAAAGATTTTTAAAACGATGATGAGGGTCAAACTTTCATTTTACCCCTTTCTTTAAATGTTGTGTGTGTGTGCACGTGCTTTACTTTTTATTTAAAAAAAAAATAAAAATACAAAAAAATGCATCAATATACATCTGTGCATACATTTAAAATTCTTCGAAAAAAAAAACTTCTGTTTTACTCAGAAAAGGAATTTTAGACACCGCACACAACGCGCACTGCTGCCTCGGTTACAGCGCACACTACTCACACTGCTGCCTCGGTTACACTGCACACTACAACCCTTAACCCGGAGTGGTCTCAGTTGCAGTCCGTTTGGTCTTCCTAGGCCTCTTGGATGCGCACGGGATCATTCCAAACATCCCATCCTAGCCAAGCGTCAACCCCGCACGTTTGAGTCTTGAGTCACACTCTGTCCAGACTCGGTTGGTTTTTACCTAGTCCGTGTCATACAAGCCTGGATACATATACCATGCCGGCCATTTTTCTGAGTCAAGGCTCGGCAAAATTCTAGGGACGTACGAAGAATCCATGGCAAAAATAGAGGTTCCTAGAGAAAATGGGGAAGAAATCTCGAAAATGGCTGCAAATGGGGAAATGGGGAAGGACCAGACACTGGAAAGCATTTATTTCCTTCCCAAAAGCAAGGTTGGTCCGTACGGACCTCTTTGCATGCTAGGTATGTCCGTACGGACCTCCTTGCAACCATGACCCATTTCCCCAGCAAACAGTACAACAACCACTGTTCTCAGCAGGACCTTGCTCCAAACTGCCCAAACACTGGCCAAGGCCATTCCCGACAAACATACACTACCCACAAACGCACTCTCAGTTCACGTGGCATGCACAAAATGAAAAAAATAATAGCAACAATTTCTAGGACAATTCCCGAGAATCACAAAAATGACATTACATCCTAAAATAAAATGCGTTTGCCATGCAAATACTAGTGTTTTATTACTGGTACATCTGATGTCTGTTGCTAAAAGAAAAAAAAAAGGAAGATATGGAAAGAGGGAAAGCAAATGAACCCTAATCCGACTCTTCAGCGTCATCCTCCTCACCAAGGTCCTCGAGAGAGAAGTCGGGCATCCCGGTGAACTCGCCCGTCACATCCTCGTCGTCAGAGTACCGAGCCCCCTCCGGAGGCTGGTACTCAAAGTAATCAGAAGGATCAAATCCGACGAAAGGATCGAAGAAAGAAGGCTCTGACGAACCCTCACCCTGTGCATCCTGCTGAGGAAAGAACTGGTAAAGGGTCTGCGGCCTCTGCGCTCCCGAAGACGTCCCGGCATCCATGCTATGCCGCCCCCGCGAAGGTCCCTCCTGCTGTGGCTCCGGCTCGGCTCTCGATGGAGGAACATCTACAGAATGCCTCGAGGGCATCGGCGTGTACGCGGGCACACGTCGCGAAGACCGGCAAGACATCTTTGACGCCATCTTCTTCGCGAAAGACCGCATCGCCACATAGCGGCGGGTCAGCATGTCAAAAGCCCTCCCTAAACTCCGCACAAGCAAGCGACCAAAGAAACACTCAAAGAATACGGTCATACTCAACAACAAAAAGAGAAAAATACGTAAAAGATGCCAAGACGGAAAAGAGCAAGCACACTCACCGGTCTATCGGGATCCACGCGGTAGGCGGGGAGCCTGCTCGGGGACGGTGCGAGACACCCTCCTCCTCGAGGAATCCCCACGAACATACGTAAAGTTCGGCCCAGGCACCGGAACCTCTGGGGGACCCTGTGGACCAGCCTCCCTCTCCCTCGCCAACACCTGTGGCGTCCTCAACTTCCTCCTCACGAAGGCTCAATACTCCTCTCGATACAAGACAAACTCCTCGGCACCCACGCCGCCAAGATACCTCTCGAAGTCCAACACATCCATATCTCGGGAATCCAGCATCCCAAAAGGAGGGTCCCTCGGAGCCAAGGGAAGCATACCCGGGCCATGCTGCCAGAAGACCCGCTCTCCCAAATACATGATGTCGCAAGTCAGGCCCCGCAGCATCTTTCGCTGCACCGTCACCAGAGGAGCCCCCTCGAAATCATCACCCTCATATCGAGCCCAAGGATACAAAACAAACCTCTCCGGGCTATCTCTCTCCAAATGCTCCTGCACATCCCCGTAGGCGATGGTGAGCTTCCCCCTGCTGGTCCTCCTCCTCCTCGCCGGGCGTGCCCAGCCTAACATAGCAGGATACGCTGCTACAGCCCCAGGATCTCTATCCCACGGAAAGCACTGAAAAATCTCATAGAACCACACCTGTGACAAAAGCAGAAAAAGCTCAGTGCAAAAGAAAACGAAGAAACGACAAGTTGCTAAATCAAAAATAGCAATGAACTCATACCTCCAAAGCAAAGTCAAAACAGGCCAAAGAACTGGCCACACCCCGGCTAAACCGGTCCAAAGAGAAGTAGAGCTCGGCCAAGCCCGCCTCGCCCCATGAGATATCACAAACTCTCTCCAAATCAATCAAGCTCTCCAGCAGAGCAAAAGGAGCCGTAGTCGAGTGGTTCGAGAACAAAGTCTCGGAAAGCGCAAACCACAGGAAGGAGCGCGCCAGCTGCTCCGCCGTCACCTGGCCGGTACCCCGAACATAGGCCCCAATACTGGCCGTGATCCTCATCTCAACATCACTATACAACATGCCAAGACCCCTGCGAGGAACAGGCGCAAAGCCCAGCGGCTCACAAGCACATCCTCGGCAATCATATCTCGCCACCGCACTGGCCCTCCTTTGATGGAAAGCCCGGTGATAGCAGCAAAGTCCGTGGACGTCATCGTCACCTCTCCCCAGCTCAGATGGAAGGTGTGGGTGGTATCCCACCAATACTCAGAAAGGCCAAGGAAGACACTCTTGTTCTTCCTCGTGTCGAAACCCCGCCAAGTTTTCCACGAACACGCCTGTGCCGTAAGCGTAGACCAGCCTCCTGGGGCTCGGCCTACCATCCACGTAAATGTCGGGCATCCGCCGCCACAACTCAACAATGGCCTCGAGCGATCCCCGAGTCTTCATCTTCTTGGCCTTCCCGGCCAAGAGCCCTCATCCTGCAGGTAAACACAGCAAAGGTACGTCAGTCACAGTACTTAATGCAAAATACCAAAAGAAAATCAAAGCACAAAAGACCGTCCCAACACGGCAAAACACATATATCCATTCACGAAACACGGCACATATTGCACATAATTCTTACATGCAACTCAAAACATGACATGCATTATACATAATTTTTCCATGCAGTCCGTCACAAAACACGGCACACAATGTACAAATTTTCTCAACAGAGGGATTAAGCCCTACACGACACATTTTCAAAATAACCCGTCACAAAACACGGCACATACTTTCCCCACAAAGTCCGTCACCAAAAACACGGCACACACTGCATAACACATTTTCAAAAGAAAAGTCCGTCCCTACACGGCACATACTTTCAGACAAAACCCGTCACGAAACACGGCACATGTCACATTTTTCATAAAATCTGTCCCTACATGACAATTTTTCTCACAATGTACATACATAAATAGCATAAGGTACAAAACACCAAAACATGCATTTTCATAGAGAGGCACTTTATTTTCACAAATAAAAGCTAATCTATACATTTCTGCACAAAATGCACATATTCACAATATTTACATGCTAATTTTCAACAATTCGTCAAGAATTTCACAAAAGGCATGGCAAATAACAAAAACCCCAAAATGCGAAAAACTAAAACCTAGTTCTAGCATTCAAAAAAAAATTCGAGCAGGGAATCAAAATGGAATGGATTTCTTACCTCCCCGACGTTCCTAGAACGACGATTGTGCACCTCCGGATTCGGATACAATACATCCGGGTTCTTCGAAGATGGAACAAAGGAGATCCAATTTCTTTGGAGCTCCATCCTTTGCTCGACCACTTCTTGACTGCGTTGTCGACGACCTCTCCGAGATCCTTCCGCCATTACGAGCAATTCAAGCTAAAAATGGGAGATTTTGGTGTAACAATGGAGGTTTTCTCCTTCTCTCTCTCTCGGATGCACGAACTGAAGAAGAAGAAGTGAAGGGAGCCTCGGGGTTTTAACCCAGTCAAAATCTGGGAACTGTAAAAAACCAATTTGGTCCGTACGGACCTCTTTGCATCCCAGGTTGGTCCGTACGGACCTTCTTGCAAGGGAGGGCCAAATTACTTTCCTGCCCTTATAATCTTTGCCCCTGGCTGTCCTAAGGCCTATTTCAGCAAATTCAGTGCAGTATGGTCCTTAACCCATCAATTCAACCACCGGCCGTCAATGTAAGCCCGGACCTCGCCCACTCAACGGCAATTCAACCACCGGCCGTCAATGTAAGCCCGGACCTCGCCCACTCAACGGCAATTCAACCACCGGCCGTCAATGTAAGCCCGGACCTCGCCCACTCAACGGCAATTCAACCACCGGCCGTCAATGTATGCCCGGACCTCGCCCACTCAACGGCAATTCAACCACTGGCCGTCAATGTAAGCCCGGACCTCGCCCACTCAACGGCAATTCAACCACCGGCCATCGATGTAAGCCCGGACCTCGCCCACTCAACGGAAATTCAACCACCGGCCGTCAATGTAAGCCCGGACCTCGCCCACTCAACGGCAATTCAACCACCGGCCGTCAATGTAAGCCCGGACTTCGCCCACTCAACGGCAATTCAACCACCGGCCGTCAATGTAAGCCTGGACTTCGCCCACTCAACGACAATTCAAGAACCGGCCGTCAATGTAAGCCCGGACTTCGCTGTGATGATGTGTCGCCATTTCTCGCGGGAAAGGAAATTTCGATTCTTTCGCGTTACTTTGAAAAAAACCAAATAAGACCCGGGAAAAAAGAAGAACGGAGTCGCCACGCCATTTTTGTTTTAAGGGCCAAAACTTTGAAAAAAGCCCGAGATCAGAAATTTGGGTTCGGAGGTCATGTTACACGCCGGGAAGGACGTTAGTGTGCACCCGGAATGCCTCGTAAAACTAGTCTTCCAAGCTGAAAATCATTTGTGTGTGTGGGTGTGTGTGTTTTGGCCAAAATAATTTGAAACTCAGAAAAGTAAAAATTGGGATATCTTTTCAAGACTTTAAACTGATCCCATGAATTTTTGGATGATTTTTGGATTGAGATTTGGTACTCAAAAGACCTTTTGAAGTTGAGAGCCACTTCTGCCAGAATGAAAAAGGCAGTGGACCTTTGATTTTGAAATGGATTCAAGGGTCTTAAAACTTCATAATCTGGATAAACTCAGAGAATGAAAGTTGTTCAAGACACCTTACATAAGATTTGTGCAAAGGAATTTTCCATTTTGGAGAAGATTTGAGGGGTCAAAACCTTCTGGAAACCTCAGATATGAGATCTGGATTCCCAGAAGCTGATGAACTAGACTCTGAAAGAAAATTTGAAAAGAGGAGTTTTACTCACCCAAAAAATAAAGTAAAAATATGTATGGAAATATCTGGATGTTGGCTACAAAAAGTGTTTTGTAGTCAACACCAAATTCCACATTTATCTGTGCCCAAAAATTTAGACCATGGACTGAGGTCTGAGAAAATTGCTACTGGACAGCAACTTCTCAAGAGAGAAAATGTGATTTTAAGGGGGGTTTTGCATCCATGCTTGTCCCCATTTCCCTAGGTTTTGGTTAGTGATCACTTGACATTTTAGTGGTGAATCAACTATACCAAACCATCCTTGGGGTACATTAGGACTAAGCACTTCATTTGATTGGGAAGGGGAATTTTATCCTTTGAAAATGAGATTTGATGCTTGAAAATGGTTTTTAGGGTTTTGAAAATGAGTTTTCTTTGCAAGAAAGTAGGAGAACGTGAAAATAATTTTGATCTTTGTAGAAGATCATCCATGGAGATGGTCTTCCATGGTGATCTTATTAGATCTAAAGCAAGAAGATGAAAGAACTACATTTTGTAGTTTGCAAATGCATGCATGGTTGGAGTTTAGGGTAAGGAGAAGGAGGGTTTACCAATCTTCCTTGTGTTCTTGAGTTTTTGGCTTGAGTGTATGAGTGTTTAAGGCTTGAATATGAGAGTGAGTGGATGAGTGTGAGTTGGGAAAGATTGGAGAGAAAATGGTGACAATTCTTGAAGAATTCTCACTGTTTTCTCTCTATATTTCGCCAGAGGTTCGGTGCAATTGGTGTTGTGGCTCCTTATTTTTGTGACTGGAGGGCTCAATTTATAGCCCTCTGAAAGATGCAAACCTATCCGCGCGGATGGGATCCTTCAGCGTGCACTGTTCATTAAATGCAGCTCCAGCTTTGGACAAGAGGAATATTTCTTTTGAAATTTCAAATTAACAGCCAGTTTATTGTTCCCAGCCATTTCTATTTGTGGTTTTATTCCTTTTGTTTTACTTTTTGAGATTCTTTTTGAGGTTTAACCTTAAATAACAATGCCCATTTTACCCTCACTTTGTTAGAAAAGTTAGGAATGTTAGAAATTGTTAGAAATGTTATAACTTTCGTTAATTTTCTAACGAAAATTCTAACAAGCTCAAATTGGAGCACTTACAGTAGCCCCTCGGCGACGGCGCTTTCGAAGGAAGCGGGGTCGTCGATAAGAGTAAGGCTCCATATTTGGCGGGATGATCGAGTGATCGGGTGGCTGAACCTAGCGATAGGCTACCTACGTATCCCGAATGGGAATCAAGCCAGTCGTAGTTCGGATCTTTGACCCTGGAGATGAAGGCGTTTTAGGTGCCTCGAACCTGATGAGCGAGTTCTGCAGTTGGTTGCTGGAGAGAAACTCTGCTGGGGATAAGAGATGACCATTTTTTGCCTGATGGCTATCCGCTCTGCTGGGGATGGGGATGACCATTTTCGGTCTGATGGCTATCCGCTCTGCTGGGGATGATTGCGATTTATCGCTTTCCTAGTGACAGCGTTTTAGGTGCCTCAAACCTTGGAGATGGCGTTTTAGGTGCCTCGAACCTTGGAGATGGCGTTTTAGGTGCCTCGGACCTTGGAGATGGCGTTTTAGGTGCCTCGAACCTTGAAGATGGCTTGTTGGGTGCCTCGGACCTTGATGATGATGGCTTTTTAGGTGCCTCGGACCTTGGAGATGGCGTTTTAGGTGCCTCGGACCTGGAGATGGCGTTTTAGGTGCCTCGGACCTTGGAGATGGCGTTTTAGGTGCCTCGGACCTTGGAGATGGCGTTTTAGGTGCCTCGAACCTTGATGATGGCGTTTTAGGTGCCTCGAACCATGATGATGGCGTTTTAGGTGCCTCAAACCTGGATGATGATGGCTTTTTAGGTGCCTCGGACCTTGGAGATGGCGTTTTAGGTGCCTCGGACCTGGAGATGGCGGTTTAGGTGCCTCGGATCTTGGAGATGGCATTTTAGGTGCCTCGGACCTTGATGTGAAATGCCCTTTCGGCGGACTTTGTCTGCTGCCGAAGGAGAGGGTGACCGTTTTGGTCGAGGGGCTGGACCTAATGACAGGCTACCTACGTATCCCTAGTGGGAATCAAGCCCTTTCGTAGTTCGAGTTCTTCTCGAGATTCCGTTGGCTTTTGGGATTCCGTTAACTTTGCTGGGGATTTTGTTAGCCTTTGCTGGGGAAAAAATCGGACGTATTCGTCTGGGAAATCGGTCTTACGTTTGACTGCCGGGGATAATTTTGATGAAAGATACGGGATCTCGTTATCTTTCTCGGGGAGATCGGTCTTACGTTTGACTGCCGGGGAATGATTTTGATGAAAGATACGAGATCTCATTATCTTTCTCAAGGTGATCGGTCTTACGTTTGACTGCCGTTGAGGAAATTGATGAAAGATACGGGATCTCGTTATCTTTCTCGGGGAGATCGGTCTTACGTTTGACTGCCGGGGATAATTTTGATGAAAGATACGGGATTCCGTTATCTTTCTCGGGGAGATCGGTCTTACGTTTGACTGCCGTCTGATGATTTTGATGAAAGATACGGGATCTCGTTATCTTTCTCGGGGAAATCGGTCTTACGTTTGACTGTCGGGGAATAATTTTGATGAAAGATACGGGATCCCGTTATCTTTCTCGGGGAGATCGGACTTATGTTTTACTTCCGTTGAGGAAATTGATGAAAGATACGTGATCTCGTTATCTTTCTCGGGGAGATCGGTCTTACGTTTGACTGCCGTTGAGGAAATTGATGAAAGATACGGGATCTCGTTATCTTTCTCGGGGAGATCGGTCTTACGTTTGACTGTCGGGGAATGATTTTGATGAAAGATACGAGATCTCGTTATCTTTCTCAAGGAGATCGGTCTTACGTTTGACTGCCGTTGAGGAAATTGATGAAAGATACGGGATCTCGTTATCTTTCTCGGGGAAATCGGTCTTACGTTTGGCCCAGGGATAATTTTGATGAAAGATACGGGATTCCGTTATCTTTCTCGAGGAGATCGGTCTTACGTTTGACTGCCGTAGGATGATTTTGATGAAAGATACGAGATCTCGTTATCTTTCTCAAGGAGATCGGTCTTACGTTTGACTGCCGTTTGATGATTTTGATGAAAGATACGGGATCTCGTTGTCTTTCTCGGGGAAATCGGTCTTACGTTTGACTGCCGTTGAGGAAATTGATGAAAGATACGGGATCTCGTTATCTTTCTCGGGGAGATCGGTCTTACGTTTGACTGCCATTTGATGATTTTGATGAAAGATACGGGATCTCGTTATCTTTCTCGGGGAAATCGGTCTTACGTTTGACTGCCGTTTGATGATTTTGATGAAAGATACGGGATCTCGTTATCTTTCTCGGGGAAATCGGTCTTATGTTTGACTGCCGGTTGATGATTTTGATGAAAGATACGGGATCCGTTATCTTTATCGGGGCACTCGGTCTTACGTTTTACTGCCGGGGATGATTTTGATGAATGATACGGGATCTGTTATCTTTCTCGGGGCACTCGGTCTTAAGTTTGACTGCCGGGGAAGATTTTGATGAAAGATACGGGATCCGTCATCTTTCTCGGGGCACTCGGTCTTACGTTTGACTGTCGGGGAATGATTTTGATGAAAGATACGGGATCCGTTATATTTCTCGGAGAAATCGGTCTTACGTTTGACTGCCGTTGAGGAAATTGATGAAAGATACGGGATCTCGTTATCTTTCTCGGGGAAATCGGTCTTACGTTTGACTGCCGTTGGAATGATTTTGATGAAAGATACGGGATCTGTTATCTTTCTCAGGGCACTCGGTCTTACGTTTTACTGCCGGGATCCGTTATCTTTCTCGGGGCACTCGGTCTTACGTTTTACTGCCGGGGATGATTTTGATGAAAGATACGGGATCCGTTATCTTTCTCGGGGCACTCGGTCTTACGTTTGACTGCCGCTTGATGATTTTGATGAAAGATACGGGATCTCGTTATCTTTCTCGGGGAAATCGGTCTTACGTTTGACTGCCGGGGATGATTTTGATGAAAGATACGGGATCCGTTATCTTTCTCGGGGCACTCGGTCTTACGTTTGACTGTCGGGGATGGTTTCCTTGACAAGGGGCTGACTTTGGTTAACTTTGGTTAACTCTGTCAAGTTGGGGACTGAATTGCAGAGTCCTGGAATTTTAAGGGGCAAAAGGGTCATTTTGACCCTTACAATCCTGTCCGCGCGGAGAGGGTTGAAAAGTCAGGGGTATTAATTAGGGCCAACGCCCTTCTCCTTCCCCATTCAGTTTTTTTGAAATTGTCGAGAGCAGAGAGAGAGAAGCCGAGGAGAACCGCCATTGTTGCTCAAAAAGCTTCAAAAATCTTCCGTTTTTCTTCGATTTTCAAGCAATGGAACACGGGGAAGGCGTTTTTCAAGGCCAAAGACGTGGCCCGGTAGTGGAGAGACGATTGGAGCTCGTCCGGATGAGGAGACACTATACTCTTTCGCAATCGATTGCGGAGGAGCCCTACCCCGATGCTTGGCAACATTGGGCTTCTGATCCGAGTCTCCGAACGGTATGCTTCGAATCCCTTTGCCGATTTTTGCTTGAGATTTGAATTTTGGGTGATTTTTGAATTTTTTTTTTTTTTGAAAATTCGAATGATTGATGTTCTTGGCTTTGAATCTTGATTTTGATGCTTTGCATGTTGCAATGATTATGTGGGTATCCCAAAATATGCATTTTGCTTGGAGAAAGAATTGGCCTTTTCGCCATTTTTTTTTTGTAAATTCGAAAATTATGAATTGTGACTTTGATTTTTTTTTTGAAATTTGAATATTGCATGTTGAAAATTCAAAAATTGTGATGATGATTTTTTTTTTTTTTTGAAATTGAATATTGATATTGGATGAATGATGCAATGCATGCATTTTGTTTGGAAAGAATGGGCATTTTGCCAATATGAGATGTATGTATGTTTAGGATTTTTTTTTTTGAAAAGTGGGACGGATTTTTCCTCCCGTTGCATGTAAGATGGATGATATGCATGTATGCATTTTTTTTTGAAAATGGGACGGAGTTTTATTTCCGTCAACTTCTTGTAGAATATGCATGTATGCATTTTTTTGTTTATTGAAAATTGTTAAATGGGATTTGCTGAAAACTGTCTTTTCTGTGAGAAAAATGGGGCTATGTCTATTGCATGCCGTTATGCTGCCGAAATTTTTTTTTTAATGCATGTGTATGCTTTTTTTTTGTGCAAATGCAAAATGCAATTTTTTTTTGACATTTTCTCTCTTTTTTTTTTTTGCAGGGCGGAAACCGTTTTGTGACGGAGCAGCTGAACAAAATGAAGACTCGAGGATCGGTGGAGTCCGTAGTTGACCTGTGGGATCGGCTTCCGGATGTGGGCCGAGGAGCTTTGCCGAGTCCGAGACAGATTGTTGTTGAGACCGGGCTCTGGGAGTTTGTTGAGTGCTTGAGGGGACTGGTCAAGTTCCCTAAGAGCAAGGGCCTGATGTTTGCTTTGGCGCAGCATTGGTGGGACGCGACCCACACCTTTCACTTCTTCTGGGGCGAGGCTACGGTTACGCCCTCCGATTACGCTGCGATCACGGGCCTGTCCTTCAATGGACGCAGCATTGAGTGGCGGGATGGCTACAGCGATGCGGATCTACAGGCTCTTCTGGGATTTTCCCCTATTCCCAAAAAGGGGATGGGGATGGAGTATGCCATGGTCTACGGTAAGATTGTGGAGACCATCGTGAGTTACGAGGCTGGGGAGGAGAGGATAGGCGCTGAGCAGATCGCTAGGGCCTTCTTGTGGTTTGCCTTTTCGAGCACGCTCTTTGGACATGCTGAGGGGACGGCAGTCTTTGCCTTGTTGAGGTCCTTGGAGGACATGGAGACGGCCGGAGATGTCTCGTGGGGAGAGGCCGGGCTGGCAGAGCTTTATTTTGCTCTTGATAGGTACAGTCGGAAGGCTGTGAGCTCCTTGTACTGCTTTGAGTTTGCCCTGGAGGTATAAGCTCTCTTTTTGCTTTCCCTCCTCTTTTGAGCACACACTTTTCTTTTGCACCGGATTGATTGGATTTTTACCTTTCGCAGGTATGGGCGTTGGAGTTTTTCATGTCACGATGTGGCGACGGCGGAGTACGTCGGGCGTATCCGGCCATGCATTCTTGGTCCAAGCATGCCCGGAGAAGATAAGCTCCAGGGGGCGTACGACTCTCGTGTACGCGGATTGCCTTCCTTTAACGGAGGCCGAGACAGATGAGGGGATGATATTCTTCCCCGGGCTCGCTTCGAGGTGGCGCACCGAAGGGCGCCGAGATTTGGACTGTGCGGCGGAGGATTCCGAGAGGTCCGACTCGCGATGCATATTATCTGGGAGAGAGGGTGACGCGCCAGCATGGCGTGAACTCGCCTTTGAGGACACCGGTGGAGCCTCCCGCCGATATGATGCACCCGAGTGATCGGTCCGTGACCTGGGATGATTACAGAGCCGGCCAGCACTTCTCGGATTTCGTGGCGACTGAGCCATATGCGACATTCGTCTTGAGGAGGCTGAGGATGCCTCAGGTTCTGGATAGAGAGGAGCTTGGGATCCCGCGGTATCCTCAGACAGATTTTTCATATATCCAGGATGGGGTCCGATTGAGGGTGGAGATTCCTCAGCCCGAGCGGCTTCCACGAGCTTTCCGGCCTCGTCCGGGTATGAAGGTATGGCTTCTCTTTCTTTTTTTTTGTCTTTTCTTTTCTTCCCTGTCATCATTTTTTTTTTGTTTCTGACGCTTTTGCTTTTGTGCAGTTTTCGGAGGTGGTCGTCGAGAAGCTGACGAAGCAAGTGATCGGAGCCAAGAGGTTCATCAGGAGGATGGTCGCTTGCGGGGCTCCTCAGGCTAGAGCGAGGCGACCACGGCCGGCGCCTGTCAGACGGTAGGCTTCCCCTGTTCGCTCAGAGACTTCTTCAGAGACTCCTCTGTCTCCTCTCCTTGATCCCCGCGCGGTGCTGCCTTCGGATCACGTCATTCTCGGGGATCCACACGGGCAGGGACACATTTGGCAGCATGGTGGGTCGTCTTCGTACGTCCAGGAGTCCGACGCCTTCACTTTTGGATACGATTTTTTCGCAGATCTCGGCTTGCCCTATCAGAGCGTGCCGGTTGGTCCTGACGAGCCTCTTTCTGGAGACGAGGACGATTCTGAGCCCGAGATTTTCGGGGCTCCCGAGGAGGTCTGGCCCGAGTCGCAAGAGGGGCCTGGGGAGCACGTCGGGCGCTAGGGATTACGATTGATTACCCCCCTTGATTTTTTTTTAGACTGATTTTCTGAGATTTTGAGATTTATGACTGGGATTGAGATTTGTACAGCTTATGCACATTTTCTTTTCTTTTTTTTTTGTTGATATAATAATTTAGGATTTTATTGATGTTTGTTTGTTTTTTTTTTATGCACACTCTTTTTTTTGGAATGTAATAATTTAGGATTTTATTTTATGAATGCAATGCGGTATGAATGCAAAGTTGTTGCATGAGCCTTGTTTTTTTTTTTTTTTTTTTTTTTGCAAGGGTGCTTGGTATATGGACTGGTTTGGGGAGGTTTTGCAATGGTTTCGAGCAACCGGGACGGAATATTCCTCTTTTGGTGTAGCAATTTTTGGACTGTTTGCGGGTTTTTTTCTCGATAAATGACAAACATGTCCGCGCGGATAGGGTCATGCATCCGACATTGTCCTTTAATTTTGCTTCAGATCTGGTCTCACTTTATTTCAAATTCAAATATCCTCTTCAACCTCCAAATTCAAACACCATTTTCGGGGAGAAAGAGAGAAAAACCATGGAAAACTTTAGAAAAGCTCCATCAAAATTGTCCCAAGAATCCCAAATGTCATTCTTCAACAAGTTCAAGGATTGGTCCCGGGAGATTATTGGATGAATGATGCAATGCATGCATTTTGTTTGGAAAGAATGGGCATTTTGCCAATATGAGATGTATGTATGTTTAGGATTTTTTTTTTTGAAAAGTGGGACGGATTTTTCCTCCCGTTGCATGTAAGATGGATGATATGCATGTATGCATTTTTTTGAAAATGGGACGGAGTTTTTTTTCCGTCAACTTCTTGTAGAATATGCATGTATGCATTTTTTTGTTTATTGAAAATTGTTAAATGGGATTTGCTGAAAACTGTCTTTTCTGTGAGAAAAATGGGGCTATGTCTATTGCATGCCGTTATGCTGCCGAAATTTTTTTTTTTAATGCATGTGTATGCTTTTTTTTTTGTGCAAATGCAAAATGCAATTTTTTTTGACATTTTCTCTCTTTTTTTTTTTTGCAGGGCGGAAACCGTTTTGTGACGGAGCAGCTGAACAAAATGAAGACTCGAGGATCAGTGGAGTCCGTAGTTGACCTGTGGGATCGGCTTCCGGATGTGGGCCGAGGAGCTTTGCCGAGTCCGAGACAGATTGTTGTTGAGACCGGGCTCTGGGAGTTTGTTGAGTGCTTGAGGGGACTGGTCAAGTTCCCTAAGAGCAAGGGCCTGATGTTTGCTTTGGCGCAGCATTGGTGGGACGCGACCCACACCTTTCACTTCTTCTGGGGCGAGGCTACGGTTACGCCCTCCGATTACGCTGCGATCACGGGCCTGTCCTTCAATGGACGCAGCATTGAGTGGCGGGATGGCTACAGCGATGCGGATCTACAGGCTCTTCTGGGATTTTCCCCTATTCCCAAAAAGGGGATGGGGATGGAGTATGCCGTGGTCTACGGTAAGATTGTGGAGACCATCGTGAGTTACGAGGCTGGGGAGGAGAGGATAGGCGCTGAGCAGATCGCTAGGGCCTTCTTGTGGTTTGCCTTTTCGAGCACGCTCTTTGGACATGCTGAGGGGACGGCAGTCTTTGCCTTGTTGAGGTCCTTGGAGGACATGGAGACGGCCGGAGATGTCTCGTGGGGAGAGGCCGGGCTGGCAGAGCTTTATTTTGCTCTTGATAGGTACAGTCGGAAGGCTGTGAGCTCCTTGTACTGCTTTGAGTTTGCCCTGGAGGTATAAGCTCTCTTTTTGCTTTCCCTCTTTTTTTTTGAGCACACACTTTTCTTTTGCACTGGATTGATTGGATTTTTACCTTTCGCAGGTATGGGCGTTGGAGTTTTTTCACGTCACGATGTGGCGACAGCCGGCGGAGTACGTCGGGGCGTATCCGGCCATGCATTCTTGGTCCAAGCATGCCCGGGAGAAGATAAGCTCCAGGGGGCGTACGACTCTCAGGTACGCGGATTGCCTTCCTTTGACGGAGGCCGAGACAGATGAGGGGATGATATTCTTCCCCTGGGATCGCTTCGAGGTGGCGCAGCTGAAGGGCGCTGAGATTTGGACTGTGCAGCGGAGGATTCTGAGAGGTCTGACCTGCGATGCATATTATCTGGGAGAGAGGGTGACGCGCCAGCATGGCGTGAACTCGCCTTTGAGGACACCGGTGGAGCCTCCCGCCGATATGATGCACCCGAGTGATCGGTCCGTGACCTGGGATGATTACAGAGCCGGCCAGCACTTCTCGGATTTCGTGGCGACTGAGCCATATGCGACATTCGTCTTGAGGAGGCTGAGGATGCCTCAGGTTCTGGATAGAGAGGGGCTTGGGATCCCGCGGTATCCTCGGACAGATTTTTCATATATCCAGGATGGGGTCCGATTGAGGGTGGAGATTCCTCAGCCCGAGCGGCTTCCACGAGCTTTCCGGCCTCGTCCGGGTATGAAGGTATGGCTTCTCTTTCTTTTTTTTTTTCTTTTCTTTCATCATTTTTAGCATCATTTTTTTTTGTTTCTGACGCTTTTGCTTTTGTGCAGTTTTCGGAGGTGGTCGTCGAGAAGCTGACGAAGCAAGTGATCGGAGCCAAGAGGTTCATCAGGAGGATGGTCGCTTGCGGGGCTCCTCAGGCTAGAGCGAGGCGACCACGGCCGGCGCCTGTCAGACGGGAGGCTTCCCCTATTCGCTCAGAGACTTCTTCAGAGACTCCTCTGTCTCCTCTCCTTGATCCCCGCGCGGTGCTGCCTTCGGATCACGTCATTCTCGGGGATCCACACGGGCAGGGACACGTCTGGCAGCATGGTGGGTCGTCTTCGTACGTCCAGGAGTCCGACGCCTTCACCTTTGGATACGATTTTTTCGCAGATCTCGGCTTGCCCTATCAGAGCGTGCCGGTTGGTCCTGACGAGCCTCTTTCTGGAGACGAGGACGATTCTGAGCCCGAGATTTTCAGGGCTCCTGAGGAGGCGGGCCCGAGTCGCAAGAGGGGCCGGGGACAGACGTCAGGCGCTAGGGATTCTGATTGATTACCCCCCCCTGATTTTTTTTTTAGACTGATTTTCTGAGATTTTGAGATTTATGACTGGGATTGAGATTTGTACAGCTTATGCACATTTTTTTTTCTCTTTTTTTTTTGGATGTAATAATTTAGGATTTTATTGATGTTTGTTTGTTTTTTTTTTATGCACACTCTTTTTTTTTTTTGGAATGTAATAATTTAGGATTTTATTTTATGAATGCAATGCAGTATGAATGCAGTGTTGCATGAGCCTTGTTTGTTTTTTTTTTTTTTGCAAGGGTGTTTGGTATATGGACTGGTTTGGGGAGGTTTTTTGCACAGGTTTCGAGCAACCGGGACGGAATATTCCTCTTTTGGTGTAGCAGCTTGGACTGTTGCAGATTTTTCTGATAAATGACAAACATGTCCGCGCGGATAGGGTCCTGCATCTGACATTGTCCTTTAATTTTGCTTCAGATCTGGTCTCACTTTATTTCAAATTCAAATATCCTCTTCAACCTCCAGTCCAAACAGCCATTTTCGGGGAGAAAGAGAGAAAAACCATGGAAAACTTTAGAAAAGCTCCATCAAAATTGTCCCAAGAATCCCAAATGTCATTCTTCAACAAGTTCAAGGATTGGTCCCGGGAGATTATGCATGAGAGGAGGTCCTTCTTTGAAGAAAGGTACAAGGTGAAGTGCTTATGGTCTCTCAAGGAATTGATTCCGGATTATGAGCTTTTGAGGGCTTCTTCCTCATTTTGGGACACTAGAAGGCATGTCTTTTGCCTTTCCTTCAACGAGATTGTTCCGACTGTGGAAGAATTTCGGGCCTTGCTTGGAGGTCCGGAGGTGGAAGAGATAGCGGTTCCTTTGCCCGGAGGGGCTTCTTTTGTTGACAGATTGTGCGTCCTCCTTCATCTTTCCCCGGAGGAAGCGCAAGGTATGATCCGCGGTCCCGATCATTTCGATATTTCCGGTCTTCCCGACAGATTTAGGGGCCTAGGCTTGGATGATGCCTATTGGGATGCCTTTGCACTTTGTATGTTTGGCACCCTGTTCATGGTCTATTCCTTTGGGATTTGCCATCGGTCTTTGCTGGATGTTGTCGTTCACTGTCGCCTGGGCAGAGATGTCGTTCCTTTGATTCTGGGGGAGACTTTTCATGCTCTTGATAGGCTGGCTACCGGAAGACGGTATATGCACGGGGGCAGCCCGTTCCTCTTGACCCTGTGGCTGATGGAGCGTTTGGGGGTTCTTCGGGAAACTCCCGATATGATCAAGCCTTGGACATTTGCCAGGAGGGGGGTTGCAGTGGATTTTGATGATCAGGGCTCATGGGAGCGTTGGATGGCTGGTCTCCAGACAGAAGACATCAGATGGTCAGTGCCTTGTTGGCGGGTGGAGACTCGCAGAGTGCTTCAGGACGGGTCCCATGTGGTTATGCTTCCGGGGCTTTCTCAGTCCAGCTTCTGTATTCCGTCCTTGGTTCTGAGACAGTTCGGCTTGGAGCAGGTTCCTTTGGAGGGCTTTGATGATATAGCCACCAGAGTGGTGGCTCCAGTTTCTATGGATGATCCCTCAGTGTTTCCATTTCTTTCCCGAGCATGGAGGTATGATGCCTTTCCTCCTCGGGTTATTCTCAGGCGTCCAAGACCGGTGTTCCTGACCACTTGGTACCTGGATTGGTATGAGAGGCATCTGGGAGAGACTCAGGTGGCTATTTTGAGACGGCATGAGGCCATTGTGGGTGCGGAGGACTCCGATCAAGCTTCTGAGAGGAGGAGGGCCGAGGCGAGGGCCAACCCTCATGACAGGAGCGGAGACGCTGTGACCGACTATGAGGCTTACGTCAAGAGACAGGAGAGGAGGGCTCCTATGCTACCAGCTAGGCTACAGGAGATGAGAGATGACGCTAGGGCTACTAAGGCCCTGACAGAGGCTGGTTTGATAGATCCTGTCCCTATACCAGAGCTTGGTAGGAGAAACACTAACATTTTTCCGGTTCAGAAGAAGAAGACTCGAAGGGGGAAGAAGAGGGGAGAGGCCAGTACGAGTGGCTTGGAGTGACTATGAGTTTTCCGAGTATCCCTTTCTTGCCATGGCAGACACATTAGTTTGATTATGTATCTTAGTTTCTTTTAGCAGGTTGCCAGTTGTGGAAATGAATCGGGCTTAGACTCATCAAAAAGTTTTCAACTTGTAATGAATATTTGAATTGCTTCAGAGTTTTTCGAGACGCTTTCATGGTCTGATCAGTGTATTGATGTCAAGGTATGATTTTTATTTGTGTTTTAGACCGAACCGTTTCCGGCTGCCTACGTTCCCCTCATTTTGAGGAGCTCAGGTCTTCGTAGTTCAACCCGATTTTTTTTTGTTGTTTTTTTTTGTTTTTTTGTTTTTTTTTGTTTTTTTTTTTTGTTTTGTTTTTTTTTTTTTTTTTTTTTTTTTTTTTTTTTTTTTTTTTTTTTTTTTTTTTTTTTTTTTTTTTTTTTTTTTTGTGCAACTTTGTTTTTTACCTAGGCCGCCCTTCTTGGGTTTTCAACCTAGTTGGGTATTACTTTTTTTTAGCACTCCTCTTTTTTTTTTACGCGTAGTATCTGCGCAGCTTGTCACCATTCACTGGGTGTACAAAGGGATTCCCGTCGAGGTCTGCAAGTTGCATGGCTCCTCCGGAGAAGATCTTCTGGACGACATATGGCCCGACCCATACAGGCTCCCATTTGCCGAGGGGGTTGATACGGACTGGGGGCTTTTCTTTCAAAACGAGATCACCTTCTCGGATCTCCCGATGCTTTACTTTCTTGTCGAAGGCTCTGGCCATTCTTCCTTGGTAGGCTCGGATGTGTTCCATGGCCTTCAGTCGGCGTTCATCTAGTAGGGCCAATTCATCATGGCGACTCTGAGCCATTCGACCTCGTTGATCCGGCTTTCCAAAGAAGACGGAGCGAGGGATTTCCAATTGGATTGGGAGCACGGCTTCCATTCGTATGTGAGGGCAAACGGTGTTTCCCAGCCTGCCGTTTTGACTGATGTTCTGTAGCCCCAGAGTGCCAGGTGTAACTTCTCGGGCCAATCTCTGCCTTGGACAGCCATTTTCCGGATGATATTTTCCAGAGTCTTGTTTGCTGCTTCGACGGCTCCGTTGGTTTGGGGCCTGTAAGGATATGACTTGTGACGGGTTATTCTGAATTCTGCCAGCAGTCTGTCGCATTCCCCTTCGAAGTGGGATCCATTATCTGAAATGATTTCGGCTGGCAACCCGTATCTGCACATGATGTTTTCTTTGATGAAGAGGGCAACTTTCTTTGAATTGAGGATTTTGTAGGACTTTGCAGAGCATCCTTTCCAATTCCTTCGAAGAAATCACCAATCTGCGTCTCTTTAGGCTCTTCCGCAGTTCCCAGATTCACACTTGTCAAAATCTCTTCGGCAGCTTGGGCTCGATTTTCCTTTTTCCGGACAACCTGCTTAAAGATTTCTTTTGTTGTTTGATTTTTTTTTGTTTAATGTGTCTGCTTCTTTATCTAATGAATTATTAAAAAAAAAATTTATTAATTAATTCATCATTAGTTAAAGTGGCAATCAAGGGATACTCAGAAAGGTTCGTCATTTCATTGAAAACGAAAAGGAATACAGCGCTTGCTACAGACTCGTAGTCTTCAGGCGTAAGGCCATCGGACGACCCTAGAGACTCGATCTTAACAAAGAGAGACTGGGAGGACTTGTCCTAGATTGACACAAAGGGACGGGGGACCAATCCAAGCTTGGTGATCATTTCCTCCTTGGTCGCGGACGGGCCTGAGAGGTTTTCCCAATTTTTTAGCGGCTTTGCTGTTGGTGGCCTCATGACTCGAGAACTGTGCTGTTTTTGTTTTCCTTTCTGAATTGCTGCTATCATCTCTTGGACCGAGCCGAGATCAATCAGGTCTTGCACCTGGACTTCTTCTTCGAACAATTGCTGCATAACCAGACCATCCCAATCATCTGAGGGAAATTCGGTGGCCTTAGCTTTTGGTACTGTCAATTCGAACCCAGGCTTCGGATCTTCCTGGGCAATCGGGTTTGTGGTGGTAAGCTTCTCGAACTGTTCCACCAGGTCGTGCACGCCCTGAAGGTATACTCACTCTTCATGGTAGTGGTAGCCCTGTATCTTGGGTAGGTCCAGGAACATTCTACGGACCGGGTTAGCCTTGGTTCCTCTAAACTTGTTGAGGCTATCCTGTAGCTTTAGCCATCCTGCCGTAGGAGTGGGCTCTGTGATGTTTCCTGGTTGTGTGGGACCCTTTACAAAGTAGTCAGCCAAATTAGGACTGAAGGGGAGAGATTTAGGGTTGTCGACCGGGACCTTTCCTGTGGCAGCTTCAAATCTTTTTCCTTTTGCAAAGGTCCACTGAGGAGGCCTCATATCCCAGGCCGTGGCGAGTATTCTGTCCTTTCACCTCGATGAGTTTGTGAGTTCCTTGTTGGTGTTTCCCCAGACCGAGGCCAGGTAGATAGCTCATTTTTCTCATCATTTTCAAGACCGGTGGGATTTTATCCCGAGTGACCGTCAGATCTATGTTGCACACTTGGGCCTTGGGAGGCTCGACCGTGAAGCCCGTTAGCATGAGACCCGCCTCGTCATGTTTGATTTCCAGAATAGGTATTCCGCCCGTATCTCGTGCCCTCCAAAGTGACTAAATCCCCGTAAATGGTCGTCGATCCCCATTCGAGACGAATTTCACACACTGGTGGAGGCTTGAGGCGACCCCCTTGACCCGGTGCAGCCAAGGTCTTCCCAATAAGGCATTAAAAGTAATCGATGTCAATAACCTGGAATTCCACAGTGTATCAATTTCTGTCCAAACCGTAGGTCCAAGGTAGCAATTCCAAGGACTGCTCGAGATGTTGAGTCGTAAGCTTTGACTGAGGGAGGAAGGCTTCAAGTCTCGTAGTCTTGATATCAAGCAGGCTCATGATCTTTGCCGGAGAATATTCATTCCTGGACCCATTATCAACCAGGACCCGAGGGAGGCGTCGTTCATCCAATTGGACT
Organism: Adenophora triphylla var. japonica; assembly: GCA_022495995.1. Taxonomy (NCBI): domain Eukaryota; kingdom Viridiplantae; phylum Streptophyta; class Magnoliopsida; order Asterales; family Campanulaceae; genus Adenophora; species Adenophora triphylla. Next base: position 550,509 of record JAFEMH010000624.1, on the reverse strand, counting down.
GTGATGAAGAGAGGCTCGTTATGATCAGCCCCAAATTGAGGGAGGTCGAGATCTGTGAAAGTGATTATGTTCCCGTAGTGGATGTTTCCAATCAGTTGTACCACGTCATCGGGAGTAGCATCAATAGGGACTAGAGTGCGGGCCAGGCTTTCTTCCAGCTTCAGCTTATGGGGATAGGACGAAGTGAGTAGAGACCACTGGGAAATGTTGGCCTGTGTTTGCTTCAACTGGGTGAGCACGGGATCCTCTTTCTCGGGGTCTGGAGTTTCAGCTGTCTTAGCATAGGGGCGGCGATCTTCTTTCGGTGCTTGATCTGTGGCCTTCTTATCTGCCTTGGGATTCCCTTGGAAGATCTGCCCAGATCGGGTCAACAGATTAACTTCCTCATCAGTCGTCTCTTGACTGGATTTCTTCAATGCTGCTAAGGTCAACGGGGGAGCCCTTTTGGCTATTGGCCACTGGTTCTGACGGAGCCTAGCAACGGTGAGGGGCTGAGCTGTACTGGCTCCTTCCTGGGCGGCCCTTATAACTGCTTCCCAGGTCACAGGCTTTTGGGTTTGGGGTTGTGTTGTTGCCCCTTGGATGGCCCACAGAGCTAGGGCGTCCTTCGATTCACTCTCATGGCCGGCCTTGCTCATAGTTATCATGCAACAAGAGTCGCTTTTGTCGGGACTCGGCGGCTTTTCGATTTCATCCCTGGTATAGTGCAGCCATTCTGGTTCCTTTCTGTAATACTCAGAGTTGGAGATAATTATAGCGTTCTGTGTGGGAGGCGCATCCGGTATCATGCCAGTTTCTAGGACTTCTCTGAAAGCTGACATACATTCGGGGAAGGTGACCTCTTCTTGGGTAACCCTGACAAGGAGTGTTACTTTGTTCTGGGGTGGATTTGATCTAACCATGGTTATTTTCTCATTTGGGCGGATGGGAGTTAATTTTCCTCTTTCGATCAGATCTTCGACTATCAGCCTGGATCGGACACCTGAAAACCCTTTCCCCAAAGCATGGTAGGTAGTGTTGAATTCTATGACATCCACGTGCTCAGATCCATGAAACTTCATGGCCTTCATGTCCTCGGTCTCATATTCGTCTTCCGAAGTTTCTTCGTCGTCGCTTGCTGATAACCAGCCATTGTGCCTGGCTCCCATGGGCTCATTTCCGGCATGATTATTCCAGATTGTTTCCGGATCTGGGGCCTCAGTTGACTCTTCACTCTCGTCATCATCATCATCATTGCTGTCGTCGGAATCTTCTTCCCATACTACCGGGATTTCGGCGGAGAGGGAACGCCGATCAAACCCGTTGGGGGAATATGGGTGCGTCGCCGCAAAAATTGTCATATGCTCCCATTCCCGGAAGTGGTAATTGTGACTCAGCTTCTCCTCCCAGAAACTGCGGGGGAAGAGTGAGAGGGGTGGCACGTATTTGACACCGGGTAGAATGTAGAAGGGTTCTTCCTCCTCTGATTCTTCAGCCACCGCCTTCGGGGTCGTATTTGACTTCTCCAATAGCCAGCTTTGTGGAAGTGTACTAGCTCCGCATGCTCTTCGGCCTCTTTGCCGATAAGCCCCAAGATGTGCGCTCGCCGAAAGCTTTCTTGTCTAATTCTTCTCGATTGTTCTAACCATCTTGTGTAAATGGTCCTCTCATGTTTTGACCTGAATGTACCCTAGCCTCTTCGGTATATTAGCCTTCCCTTCATCCGAGAAATAGCGGGCCTCGTATTCTTGCAAAGAGTCTCCGACATGAGACCAAGATGGGTTGATTCGTTCGATATCCTCAAGGCCGAGGGGAATCCGACCAGGATCCTCGACGAGGTTGGCCACGGTATTTGGGGACCTTCATCAAGATCTTCCTGGGCATGCGAAGATTCTCCGCATTCAATCATATTCACCGATTATGGTTCCTTGGCGCCGGATTTTTGACTGTGTTAGGCCCTCTTCGGGGCCTTCCAACTTTCCTTGCTCTATTAGCCCTCGGATTGCCTTTTTCAGAGTAAAGCAGCTTGTCGGGCCGATGTCCGTGAGCTTGATGAAAAGCACAATACTTTGTAATATCCACGTGGAGCATTCGGATTTCTGGGTTGGAAATTCTCCAAAGGCCGCAGCAGAAGCCTTCTTTCACCACCCCCTAAAGATGTCATTCAGAGGCATTCCAAAGTTTTCAAGATTCATGACCCGTGGTCCGGGCTCTACCGGTTTTCTGGGAGCAAAAGGAGTTGTGTTATTACATTCCTGTCCCGCATAGTGAATCATCTTTGCCTTTAGCAGGAGCAGGGGCAGTGTTTGAGGAGGAGCCCGATATCCGTAGGCAGTGCAGCAGCCGGTTGCTGATTGTAGGCCTTTTCAAATTTAGCTGCAGAGTTAACCATGGCCCGTAAGTCCGAGTACGGAAAGTGACTGAGGGAGGCTCTCAGATGTGGTTTCAGGCATGACTGAAAGATGTCCAGTTGTTCCTCTTCGGAAGGAGGGATGGCCATTTCACTGAGTCTCAGATTCCACCGCTTGTAAAAGTCCCCAACATTCTCATCAGGGCGTTGCACTGTTGTTTGTAGGTCAACTCTATTTGTTTCCCATTCCAAGTTGGCCTTGTACTTTTCTGTGAAGGCATTGGTAATCTGGTCCCATGTAGCCCTGGCTTCAGGTTTCAAATGGAAGAACCACTTTAAGGCACTGGACTTCAAGGATAGACTGAAATAGTCAGCCAACTGCTGATTGGTACATCCTTTGGCTTTCATCGCCAAGGTATATGTGTCCAAATGGGTTTTCGGGCATGCAGTCCCATCAAAGAGATCCAAATTAGGCATCACGAATTTGTGGGGCAGAGGAACAATGGAGTCCGGGTCTGTAGGCCGGAAGGCAGACTTCTTGGCAGTCAATTCAGCGATCTGCGCTTTCATTTCCTTGTGTTGTTCCATGAACCAGGCCAGATGAGGGTCTTGTGGTGGAACCATGGCATTCAAACTAGTGGCTGAGCTAGAGAGAGGAGCTACCACCGGAGGCAGACCGGTGGAGGGAACGGCCGATCCGGGACGTAGGTGAAAACCTCGTCCTGGGCCGAGTTACCCTGGGGAGCATGAGTAGGATCCCGAAAGCAAAAGGATAGAACCTTGCGGCCTGCTGTTGATTTTCAACTGGCAAAGTAGGTGGAGGCAGCCCCGATGTGGCCGGATAACTTGGATTTCCAGAGTGGGGCCCGTAAGTAGGCTTTAGTGCGGGCTGCTGTCCCGGATTGTTGAATTGCATGGCCGCTCGTGGTGAAGGTGTGTAGCCCGGGGGTACTGCGGTCCCGGTGATTCGGATGACACCGGGATGGAGGCTTGGTAACCCATAGAAGTCTGAGTGAGGAATGGATTTGTGTGAGGAGCAGCTGAACTAGTACCGTTCGAGGAGGGGCTCCTGACCGTGGCCCAGAACCAAGTTGTGGCGGCATTCCGAACTGTGGCCGTTGCTGTGAAGGTCCGGATTGATCGGTTCCGAACCGAGGCGGATCCCAATTAGCTGTGGCATTCGAGATAGCCCCAACCATGAGAAGACATTCCGTACCGATTTTGCCCCCACTGATTTGTGCCGTCTGGTGCATGGATCCGGTGGTCTGTGGTTGGGGAGTGGTGACCCGAAAATCGAGGAGCATGGGTTCTGGTAGTGGCACCATAGGAGGTGGGTGGCGGCATTCTGGTGTAGTCAGGGCGACTGAGAGTGGGGTTGGCATCCTCGTCTTCTTCAACGGTGAAGGTGCCATCCGGATTGAGGCTGGCGGCCAGACTATGGCTCTTAATAGCCTCCATAAGGCCGTTTAGCCGTGCTTCTGTCGTAACCTCATACGTTACGCTAACCGATTCCACCGTTGCTCTGTACGAGGGGTCCCGGGAGGCGGAGTGACGTTATCCCCACCATTACCGGGCGATGCGGACATTACGAAACCCGGAGTCGGAACAAACGGCGAAGCCGATGACGCGCTTGACTCTTCCCTAACCGATCAAACGGTGACCCGGTGCCCGAAACCAAGCTTTGTGCGGAGCTGCGGGGAAAGGACACGAAGGTTCAGATGTGCAGGGAATGGAAGGAGGGTAGGTGTTTGGGCTTTAGGCTCATGCAACATGCGCTTATTTGTTCACGTTTACTTAAAACATGTTTTATTAACCTAATCGGTTGGAAAAGATTGCTCTTCTTTTTCGCAAACTACTCTGGATCCTGGATCGGTAGGCCCGTCACTACGTCTATAAGCCCCTCGTATTCCACACGTATTTCAACCTCCCGGGGTGGACGGCCCGGGCGAGGGTCCTATAGGGCAAGCGGGTCCCACCGACCGAAAGAAAAACGATCCTAAAAGTCGGCGGGTAATCGAGTCTTAACGAGCATTCGATGTAAATTACGGACAAAGCGACGTCGAAAGTCAATATCATGTCCGAGGGGCTCGACGAAAAGTCGGCATGGTTTGGACCGATAAGCGTCCACAATTGATCTTGACTTGTCGTCGGTTAAGCCGTAATTAGGCATGGAATAATCATTAATCCTTGATGACTCGGTGTCAATGCCGGGAGTCGGTGTATAATTTGTGCCGGATCGAGCCGAAGTCAAGGCGCCGGTCAATATCTTGGTCAAAGTCCGCGGCGGAAAACCGGCGAGAACTTCGGCCGATTAGGGACCCCGAAAGATATTGAGTCGGTATGCCGACAAAGGCTTGAAAGGAAAGGTCTATACACGAGACGGGGCATGACACGGACGGACTAAAACCAATCGGGTCTCGGACAAAGTGTGTCACGGACAAGTGCATGGTCGACACGAGGCTCCATGGGATGTTTGGGTAGTCCTGTGCTCATCCGAGAGGCGTAATAAGACCAAACGGACCGCGACAAGGATTTCCCCGGGTTAGGGACGTAGTGTGCAGTGTACGGTCACGTGCGCGTAGTGTGCAAGCAGTCTATATTCTATTTTACGAGTAAAATAGAGATTTTTTTTATGTGTCTTAAAAATATGATGCATGATTTTTTTTTTTTGAAAATTTTCTTTTTTTTTTTTTTGAAAATCCTTTTTTTTTTTGAATTTTTTTTTTTGAAATTTAATGAGCACATAAGCACGTAAGCACGAAAATTCCAACAGTTAGGGACATTATTCCGACAGTCAAAATTTTGACTTTCTCCGAGGCGGCCAAAACAACACGAAAACTGTGCAAAAATCAACACACACACACAAAAATGATTTTCAAAGCCGGGACGGAAGCTTGACCCTCAAAAGCTCTTTTCCTTTTTTTTTTGAAAACGGTGATACCGGTACGTGGGATTGTTAGACCACAATTTATCCCCGACTCGTGTTAGGAGGCGATAACGGGAAGTTTAATGGTTTCCACCAATATACCAAATACCATTTTTTTTTAAAAAAAAAAGCTTAATTCCCCAGCGGAGTCGCCACTGTGATGATGTGTCGCCATTTCTCGCGGGAAAGGAAATTTCGATTCTTTCGCGTTTCTTTGAAAAAAACCAAATAAGACCCGGGAAAAAAGAAGAACGGAGTCGCCACGCCATTTTTGTTTTAAGGGCCAAAACTTTGAAAAAAGCCCGAGATCAGAAATTTGGGTTCGGAGGTCATGTTACACGCCGGGAAGGACGTTAGTGTGCACCCGGAATGCCTCGTAAAACGAGTCTTCCAAGCTGAAAATCATTTGTGTGTGTGTTTTGGCCAAAATAATTTGAAACTCAGAAAAGTAAAAATTGGGATATCTTTTCAAGACTTTAAAATGATCCCATGAATTTTTGGATGATTTTTGGATTGAGATTTGGTACTCAAAAGACCTTTTGAAGTTGAGAGCCACTTCTGCCAGAATGAAAAAGGCAGTGGACCTTTGATTTTGAAATGGATTCAAGGGTCTTAAAACTTCATAATCTTGATAAACTCAGAGAATGAAAGTTGTTCAAGACAACTTAAATAAGATTTGTGCAAAGGAATTTTCCATTTTGGAGAAGATTTGAGGGGTCAAAACCTTCTGGAAACCTCAGATATGAGATCTGGATTCCCAGAAGCTGATGAACTAGCCTCTGAAAGAAAATTTGAAAAGAGGAGTTTTACTCACCCAAAAAATAAAGTAAAAATATTTTTGGAAAGATCTGGATGTTGGCTACAAAAAGTGTTTTGTAGTCAACACCAAATTCCACATTTATCTGTGTCCAAAAATTTAGACCATGGACTGAGGTCTGAGAAAATTGCTACTGGACAGCAACTTCTCAAGAGAGAAAATGTGATTTTAAGGGGGGTTTTGCATCCATGCTTGTCCCCATTTCCCTAGGTTTTGGTTAGTGATCACTTGAAATTTTAGTGGTGAATCAACTATACCAAACCATCCTTGGGGTACATTAGGACTAAGCACTTCATTTGCTTGGGAAGGGGAATTTTATCCTTTGAAAATGAGATTTGATGCTTGAAAATGGTTTTTAGGGTTTTGAAAATGAGTTTTCTTTGCAAGAAAGTAAGAGAACTTGAAAATAATTTTGATCTTTGTAGAAGATCATCCATGGAGATGGTCTTCCATGGTGATCTTCTTAGATCTAAAGCAAGAAGATGAAAGAACTACATTTTGTAGTTTGCAAATGCATGCATGGTTGGAGTTTAGGGTAAGGAGAAGGAGGGTTTACCAATCTTCCTTGTGTTCTTGAGTTTTTGGCTTGAGTGTATGAGTGTTTAAGGCTTGAATATGAGAGTGAGTGGATGAGTGTGAGTTGGGAAAGATTGGAGAGAAAATGGTGACAATTCTTGAAGAATTCTCACTGTTTTCTCTCTATATTTCGCCAGAGGTTCGGTGCAATTGGTGTTGTGGCTCCTTATTTTTGTGACTGGAGGGCTCAATTTATAGCCCTCTCGAAAGATGCAAACCTATCCGCGCGGATGGGATCCTTCGGCGTGCCTTGTTCATTAAATGCGGTTCCGGCTTTGGACAAGAGGAATATTTCTTTTGAAATTTCAAATTAACGTACCGGTTTATTGTTCCCAGCCATTTCTATTTGTGGTTTTATTCCTTTTGTTTTACTTTTTGAGATTCTTTTTGAGGTTTAACCTTAAATAACAATGCCCATTTTACCGTCACTTTGTTAGAAAAGTTAGGAATGTTAGGAATTGTTAGAAATGTTATAACTTTCGTTAATTTTCTAACGAAAATTCTAACAAGCTCAAATTGGAGCACTTACATTCGCCCACTCCAACGGCAACTCAAGCACTGGCCATCAAAGTAAGCTCGAGCTCCTTCCCCAGCAAGTCAAAAGGGAAGTCGTACAAGATTGCATATCCCCAGCACCGGCCTTCATCGTAAGTCCGGACCTCGCCCACTAAATGGTAAAACAAGCGCAAAAGGAGCCAGCACCTCCCAGCACTTATCTCAAGGCACAAAACGCCTCCAAAACGCTCATCGACAACGCAAGCACCGGCCATCAAAGTAAGCCCGAAGTCACCCTCTCGGCACAAAAAGCCCCGACAAGGCCACAATGATCCCCAACAGACGAACACCGGCGGTCATCGTAAGTCCAACCTTCTCCCCAGCAGATAAAGCACGAGGCATCTACACCTCTCGCAATCAAATCTCAAGGCAGCCATGCCTCCACGACCACAGCCAGAAGATGATTCAAGTCCTCACGCATGGCACACCCGCACTCAGAAGACGACTCAAGTCTTCATACATGACACGACCGCAGCCAGAAGACGATTCAAGTCCTCACGCATGGAAAACCGCAGTCAGAAGATGACTCAAGTCTTCATACATGACACAACCGCAGCCAGAAGACGATTCAAGTCCTCACGCATGGCACACCCGCAGCCAGAAGACGATTCAAGTCCTCACGCATGGCAAACCGCAGTCAGAAGATGACTCAAGTCTTCATACATGACACAACCGCAGCCACAAGACGATTCAAAGTCCTCACGCATGGCAAACTGCAACCAAAAGATGATTCAAGTCCTCATACATGACATCACTATCTCCAGCCCGGAAGGCTTTAAACCACTCAGTCCGGGAGACTGTATAAATCAGCCAAACTACTGTCTCCAGCCTGAAAGGCTTTAAACCACTCGGTCCGGAAGACCGTATAAACCTCCCAAATCACTATCTCCAGCCCGGAAGGCCTTAAACCACCCGATTAGGAAAATCGTAAAATTTTCACCCCAGGACACCACCACGTCCTCACAATTGACCTCGGCGGTCACCACATCTTAGGACACCACCCCGTCCTTACCACTCACTCGGGACACCCCCACGTCCGCATACACTCACGATTACACTACCTCTGAACTACGGCCAGGCTTGATTCCCACCAGGGATACGTAGGAATCCTATCACAGGGTCCAGCCATCGACTTACATGATCACCCCGGACACCACCACGTCCACCCATAGAGTCTTAGTCAGAAGACATCTCCCGTCCTCTTGCACTACCACACTCACCCCACACACGAACTACGATCAGGCTTGATTCCCGCCAGGGATACGTAGGAATCCTATTGCAGGGTCCAGCCAATTGACCTCAACGGTCACAGAACAGGACACTGCCACGTCCTCACCCTGACCTCGACGGTCACTTCCTCTCCCAGCACGTGATCCAGATTAGGACCCTTATCTTATCAACGACCCCACTTCCTCCGTAAGTGACGTCGTTGAGGGGCTTCTGTAAGTACCCCAATCTGGATCACCCACTTTCGAGCACACAGGAAACACCGCAGACTCACAAAAACAGTCTCGAAGACCTAAGGCACCCAAATACCTCTCAAAACCCTCAACCAAACCAAGGGAGGGGCCTTTCTGGGATAAAAAGGGACAAAAGGACCTTTTGGGAATTTTCAGGAAATTGGAAAAGCATAAGTGGTCCGTACGGACCTCTTTGCTTTAATAATTACTGAATCCCCTTAAAGTCCAAAATATTCCCTCAAATCCCGGAAAAAATAATTACCTTCATGCATGGTTGGTCCGTACGGACCTCTTTGCATGCCAAGATGGTCCGTACGGACCTCTTTGCACAGGGGACATCATAATTCCAGAATATTCACCATCATCACATATTCCCTCAAATCGAGGAAAACCAAAATTCTGGATAACCTAGGAGGTCTGTACGGACCTCTTTGCAATTTTCTCCTACTATAAATAGAGGGCTCCCCCTCCCTCATTTTACAGACCTCCCTCTTCTCTCTTCTTCCCCTAGCCTTCAGGCTCCCCTCTAAGACCCTTCGGGGCAATCTCGGCCCCTTTCGGATCCTTCCGAGGCCTTCCGAGCCCCCTCGTGGTGCTCCGAAGCCTCCCCGAGCGCTCCTGCGCTTCCCCGAGGCACTCTCGAGGTACTCTGAGGCCCCTCGTGGTACTCCGAGGCCTTGCCTGGTCTTTCCCGAGGTGTCCCGGCTCTTTCCGAGTCAAACCGGCGATCCCAAACCACGTCGAAACACTGCCCGAGTGACTCCTGCCACCCCAAACCACGCCGAAACTTTGCCCGAGTGACTCCTGCCACCCCAACGCACGCCGAACCTCTACCCGAGTGATCCCTGCGATCCCAACGCACGCCGAACCTCTGCCCGAACGCAACCTACAATCTCAACTCACGCCGAAACTCTGTCCGCAGACAACCGGCCCCTCCCGAAGTAATCCCGGTCCGTACCGGAACACTGTTCCATCCTCAAACACCATTCCCCAGCGGAAGACAGACACGAACCAACATTGGTAAGGCTTCCTTCCTACACTATTTCAATACATTTCAATACGTAGTGTACAATGTAGACATCCGATACAGCATGCATTTTTAAAAGCACACACACACACACACAACAGTTAAAGAATATTAGGGGTATCCGAAAGACTCATTTTTACGAGGCGACTCAGGTGAGCTCTAAGATTCTAATATTCTATTCCCGAGGAGTCATCTGACCTCCGAACTCAAAATCTCATCACACAAAAATAGTTTATTATTATTTTTAAATTGATGCCCTTTTTCAATGTTTTGGGCTTAATAATAAAAACGGCGTGGCGACTCTACAAAGCAAAACACGGCGAGACACCTCCAACAAACGCTGAAAGCGGAATAAAGCCAGATGCCGGGGCGCGAACGCGCTGCCTCTCGGATCCGAGCGAACATTCCCTAACGGCGGATAAATGCGAGATGCCAGGGCTCCGCGCGCGAGTCGGATCCCGGGTAATTTCAGCTGGGAGCTGTCGGACCAGTACTATTCTAAAGAGGGACACCTGATTGTTGTTCTAAACCAAACTGTGGTGGCGGCATTCCAAACTGTTGTTGCGGTATTCCGAGGTGTCCCCAACCATGAGAGGACATTTCATACTGACTTTATCCCTACTGAGGGATGACAAACTAGCTTGTCCCGCCGGACTGTACGGGGCCACTAGGCTGTGGCTGAGGAGCTGGCTGACCCATAAATTGAAGAGCAGGGGCTCTGGTTGTGGTATCATAGGAGGCTGGTGGTGGCATCCCGGTGTAGTCTGGGCGACTGAGATTGGGATTAAGGGTTTGCTGTCCCGTTGAGGCGGTCATGAAGGGATCTTGTGAGACTTGTACGGTGCCGGGGGCTGGCTGTCTTGAACTGGGTTGCTGTTGAGACGTCCCAAACTACTGGGGCAGAGAAGTTCCAAACTGATCCATAGTTGACCGCCTTCCGAAACCAAACTGAGAAGTCATACCAAGCTGATGTAACTGGGAAGCCCCTGACTGATCTGCACCGAACTGCTGAGGTATACCAACCTGCTTTGACATACCGAGCTGACCCCGACTGCGTTGAGGCACACCATACTGGCCCAAATCGGACTGAATTCAATTTGTTTCCCCAAACAACTGTCCCGAACCGAACTGTGAATGTATACCAGACTAAGGCTGAAAGGATGGCTGATTCACAAGTTGAGATGAGTGTGGCCCGATGGAGGTTCCATGTGAGGAAGGTAGTGGCATTCGGCGGTAGTCTGTCTGACCAAGAGAGGGATGGGGATCCTCTTCCTCTTCTACCGTGAAAGTCCCATTGGGGTTGAGGGCAATTGTCAAACCAAAATTCCTGACATCTTCCAAAAATGATCATCAACACCTCATTTTGATTGGTACAAGGAGTTTTATGGACTCGGACTTCAATATTAGCCATAGAATTATGATGAATCTCTGGTTCTGGTTAAAATTACGTCCTCATCCTTGGACATCAAAGAACTGCACTTGACAAGCCCATGACCAACATGGCGATCAAATCTCTCTTTTCTTGGCGAAGCCTTGGTCTGAAGAGATGTGTTTGCGAAGTCTTGAGTTTGAAGAAGTGACTTGGTAAAGCCTCAGTCTCATGATTGCGAATCTGACACAATTAGAGAGGCTTCAACCTGGTAGGCATTGCAGACTGATATTGAAATGAGTCTAAACAAAGACCCAACCCATCTTGTAGTAAAGTGAAGAACCAACGTGGACCCAGCGTGACCAGAGAAGCCCCACTCTAAAAAAATGGCTTGACGAAAGTCCTCCCTTAATGAGTACAGTGCAGCTCTAATGCAAATTGAATTGTCATGTAGCAAAAGAGGCAACCCATCCTTCTATATTTACTTTATTATTTTCTTTAGTCAATTAGTCAACCGAAAGAAAATGTAAAAGAAAGACAATTTAGGAATGTATACCTGCAGGGGCATATTTTCGAAAAGTGGGGACGAATCCCCGATTTATATTATTTGATGGCCTCATTTGATGAAGGCACAAAATAACTCGCTTTGGGTTTGACTCTTTTGAGAGAGCATAAGTGTAGAAAGGTTTGTAAAAGTGTATGGAAGCCCCTGCTGACAGAAAATCAGTGTTTAGCTCTATTTTTCATATAATGTAGACAAAGAAGACTTGTCAAGACATCTGAAAACATGTTTTATTCAAAAATGATCACAAGATTGCTTAAAACCCTTTATTAGTGTTCGGGTTATTCAACCCCTAATCTCGATATGAACAAACATTTAGATTAATTAAGAGGAGAAAGTCAACTGATACCAAGAGTCGAAGTTGGCGAATGGTGAAGATGGATTGTGTATAAGAGAGGCCATTGATGAGACCGAAATTTCTGGGATTTGAATGTGTTTATGATTGGACCATTTCTGGTTGCCTACGTTCCCCTTAATATAAGGAGCTCAGGTCGCCGTAGTTCGGGCTTACCTGTGATTAGTTTTGGGAAAGGGCATGAATATTTGTGGTCCCTTTGGTGAAAAGGCTCGGATATGGAGGTTGGATGACGAGGCACGGACCTTGAGGTGATTCCTTGAGTTTTTGACAGCTATTTTAGCGATTCCATTGCTTCTTGATCGTCGTCTTTCATCGGGGGAGAATGATTTTGAATGCAGCTTAAAGGCTTATGATGTACTTCTGCCTTTGCTTTGACTGCTCCCTTGTTGTCGACAATTTTCGTTTTTTGAGCTTTAAGTTTGCTCATATGTCAAGCTTCTGATTGGCGGTGATGGGTCCTTGGCCTCATTTTTTTTTGAAGCTTTTGCTTGAGGTTTTTTATTTTTTTTTTTTATTTATTTATTTTTTTTTGAAGCTCCTGCTTGAGGTTTTTTTTTTTTTGAAGCTTTTGCTTGAGCCCTTTTTTAGAAGCACCTCGCTTGAGGTTTTTTTTTTTTTTTTTTGAAGTACTTGAGGACGAAGGCTAGCCCCTGCTTGAACTTTCTTGATGCACATGAGGTCGAAGGCAAGCCTTTGAGTTGTTGTCGTCAGGAGGTTGATGTTCTAATGCTGAGTGACCTTTTGTTGATCCTTGATGTTGCCGCTGTCGTTGACTTGGTCAAGGTGGTGGTGAGGACATGTTTTGGAAAGTGTATGGTTCGATGGAGGCATTTGTGAGGTAAGAAAACTGTATAGGGAGGGCATTAGTTGACTTTCTCACACCAATTAATTAAAATCTTAATCATTTCAAGAGATTATTTGTTGAGCAATGCGAGTGATCATTTAAAATAAAACCATTTCATTAAATGTAATGTAGGTGTGCAAATAATGTCTCGAGTCTAGCAAGAAAAGAAAAAAAGACTCTTTTATAGAAAATTTAAGATTAACTACAATGTCCGAGGAGGACTTGATTGAACGAAAAAAGTACTAGAACCTACGAAGGTTGACTAAAAGACTGTTTTAACATTTTAATTTAGTATGAGGATAGGTAGCCCCTAGTCTAGCTACTCTTCATTGTTGGACTGCCAGGACACTTGAGCTTTCCATTTTCTGTTAACTTCTGAATTCCATACCGCAGACTGAGGCAGTGATCAGTTATGTGCTCACGATACTGGTGGAAATGGAGGAATTTGAGGCCATGGAACAGCTGGAGCAAATACAAGTTGTCCGAAGAAATGGGTCGAAAAAGTCACGGGGACGAAACATGATGACTGAGCATATTGAGAGAAGGAAATGAATACGGGAGGATTTTGATGGTTATCTGGATTTGTTTGAGAGGGTTCAGCAATGCGCTGGTTGTTTTGAGTGAGAGTGATAGAACCGACTTCAAACCTTTCTGTTCGAACCACTTGTGAGATGCCAGGAGTTACTTGACATGTACTATTCTGAGGAGGAATACCCGACTGCTGTTGAGGGGCGCTGAACTGACCCATCCCTGACTACTGCCCTAGATCAAACTGTGACTACAGTATTCCAGACTGTTGCTGGGAAGACCCAAAATGACCTTTACCAAACTGCAGAGGCATCCTAACTTGCTGTGGCATTCCAAAGTCACCGAAATGTTGACGTCGTTGTCTAGGGGGACCATTATACACATATCTCGTTTGCATTGGCCCACTAGGGCACTCGAGCTTGCCTTCTTTAATCAGCCCCCGAATTGCCTTTCTCAAAGCTATACAGTTGTCGATTGTGTGGCCATGATGATTGTGGTAATGGCAGTGCTCGGCTACGTCCAAGTTGGCATTGGGGATTCTGGGCTTGTATTTTTTGATGGGTTCGAGGAGACCTTGCTTTACTAAGTTCTAAAAAACCTTGCTCAATGGTAACCCGAAGTTATCATAGTATTTCCGGTATTGCTGTCTTCGCGGATCACTGGCTCCTGGCGTACCCTGTTCAGGAACTCGACTACAGCCACTTATCACTTTTCCGCCTCTATCAGTAGATGGAGCATCATGTGGTTCGACAAAAGCATTGGAACAGTTAGTGACCGCAATAACACTTGCATCAGGAGGTTGGTGAATTTGATAAGGGGACTCACTAGATTTGGTGGGCAGAGATGGAAATCCTGAAGCAACTGGATTTGCCTCATCACTCTCAAGTGGATATTGGGGCCTTAGAACGAAACCACATGGCTTGAATTGATTGTGTGAAGACAGAGCGTAAACTGGCAGGTACTGTTGAAACTTCTGAGGGAATTGAGACTGCAGAGCGGTTGGAGCTGATGGAGAATACTGGAAATATTGGGTTTGTGAAACCATCGCAGTTAGATCGTACAGATTTCAAGTGAACTGAGCGGTAGGAACAAAGAGATGTTGAAGATACATCGGGTTTGCTGAAATGATGACAGAACTCTGCCGGCTCGTGTGAGCTTGCGGTATCACAGGGGCAAGCGGGCCTTGAGGATTGATGGAAGCAAGGTGACCTAGATTGGACTACTGAGGATGAGAAGTAGTAAACTGACTCGTTCGATGATGCGGGTGGAAATAAACTGATTGAAACCCAAAGGTGAAAACTGAGAGGCACCTAGATCGGACTGCTGAGGAGTACCGATTTGATGAGACCGAGATGTGTTGAACTAACGAACTCCAGATTGATGACCCGCACCAGAGTGATAAGGCATACCAAGTTATAGGGGCTGAGAGACAGGTTGAGTTATAGGCCGAGGCATGCTTGGCCCATTAGCAGTCCCACACGAAAGGGAGCAAGGCATTTGACGGTAGTTGGCATGCCCGGGAGGGTAATTAGCTTCAATCTCCGCATCAACCGTAAAGGTTCCATTAGGGTTGCAAACAATTGCTAGTCCCTGGGTTCTGACACTTTCCAATAACTGAGTGATCTGAGCCTCTTGATGTTGTCTTATCTGTTCCAACATCTGATTTCACTGTTTGGCATTTTGCGGATTTTCGGGTTGCGGAGTCGTACGTCCCCCACTTTTCTCCTCTGAGCTGGCCATTCTGAAACTCTGAGCTGAAGCGAAGGAAGAAATCGATGAAGTATCTGATTCCGGAATAAATGAACTGAACAAACGATGACCCGGGATCTTGATCCAAACTTTACTTACTGTGGAAGGCACAAAAGGGTGTGGTTCAGACTCGGGAAAGCGAAACAAGTTGGTGTTGGGGCTTAGGGCTCATGCAACATGCGATTATTCGTTCGAATTTAATTAAAACGTACTGTTTTATCAAAACCTAAGCGGTTGGAAAAGATTGCTCCCTTTTTTTTTCTTTCACTACTCTGAGTCCTGGATCAGTGGGACCCATCACTACGCCTGCGAACCCTCAACCTGTAACCTCAAACAAGGGTTCCGTAGGGCAAGACGGTCCCACCAACCGAAAGGGAAAACGAACCTAAGGTCTGGCGGATCATGATGTTTTAACGTGCATTCGATGTAAATTACCGGCAAAGCCAGCGTCGAGGGTCAAGATCGAGTCAGGGTGCCTGACGGAAAGTCGATATGACCTTGACTAATAATAGTCCACAGGGGATCTTGACTCGTCATTGGTTAAGCAGTAATTAGACATGGATTGAGCATTAATCCTTGATGACTCATTGTCATGCCGGGAGCCGGTGCATAAGCCGTGCGGGTCAAAGTCAAAGTCTGAGCCGCAGTCAAGATCGAGTCAAAGTTCATGATGGAAAATCGGCATGACTTTGACTGAGTTAGGTCTGCGGGGGATCCTGACTTGGCACGTTGACTAGAGTTTGACCTACGCGGGGTATACACTGACACAGTCTGACACGGACCAAACCAAAAACCAACCGAGTCTCGGACAAAGTGTGTGTAACGGACAAGTGTAGGGTCGACACGTGGGTAAACCAATGGCTGTTTGGGTCGTCCCGTGCTCGCACCGAGAGGCATAGTAAGGCCAAATGGGCTGCTACTGGGATTTTCCCGGGTTAAGGATGTAGTGTGCAGTGTAAGGTCAAGTGTGCGTAGTGTGCGGGCAGTCTAAATTATTTTTCTGAGTAAAATAGAAATTTTCACATGTGTCTTAAGAGCATGATGCATGCAAAAGATTTTGAAAATGATTTTTTTTTGAAAATATTTTTCAAAGAAAGTAACCACGTAAGCACATAAAATTCAAACAGTTAAGGAAACGGGTCCGACAGTCAAAATTTCGACTTTTTCGGGACGGTCAAAAAGATAACAATGCAAAATGGGGGCAACACACACACACACAACAAAAGGTTTCAAGTGCTGGGATGGAAGTTTGACCCACAAAAGCATTTTTTTTTGAAATGATACTGATACGTGGCTTTGTTAGACCATAGTTTATCCCAGACTCGTGTTAGGAAGCGTTAACGGGAAGCTTAATGGTTTCCACCTATATACCAAGTATCATTTTTTATTTTTATTAAAAAAAAAAAAACAAAGCTTATGGACTGTCCCCAACGGAGTCGCCACTGTGATTATCCCCGGATCCGATTTCGGCGCCCGGCCGACTTGGAATGTTTCCAAGTGACTAATGAACTCGGGTCAATCTAACGGACTTTAGTGTTCAAACAAAGTCGCCATGCCATTTTAGTTTAGGGCAAAAACTTTGAAAAATGCCCAAAATGAGAGAAGTGAGTTCGGAGGTCACGTTACACACCGGGAAGAACGATTAGCACGTTGACCGGGAATGCCTCGTAGATGAGTCTTCCAAACTTGAAACCATTTGTATGTGTGTGTGTGTGTGTTGCAAAAGGTTTGACTTAAAAGGGACTTTCAGGAAATAAAAAGTTTTGACTAAACTGAACTAAAATTAATTCTAAAAAAGTGATGAATCTATGAAAAAAAAACAGTCAACTGAAACTGTCTGCCAAATGAATCTTATGTCCGCGCGGATTAGGACGAGTTTCAATCCTGTCCGCGCGGATAAGGCAGTAGGGTTCACTTTTAGCAGCTTTCCAGTTCGATTCTGTAATTTCCAGAAGGTTAACTGGATTTACAGAATCAGAACTGGAGTTGCAACAGAAAATGTAAAGTAAAAGGATTTTTGAAATTTGCATCCATGCTTGTCCTCTCTTTCCATAGACTTTGATTAGTGGTCATAAGTGATGAATCCACTTAATCAAGCCATCCCGGGGGTACATTAGGACTTAGTAAGCATTTCATTTGCTAGGGAGGAAGGGGAATTTGACATGAAAGTAAATTTGTCAATACTAGAAATAGGTCAAGATGTATCAACTTTAGAGGAAGATCTCTAAGGTGGTCATAAGAAGACCATCTTTGAGATCAATACTCAAGTGTATCTTATACATCTTGTGTGACCTAATTTGTGAGTCTTAAGGATGTTCATCCATGGAAATGGTTCCAAGGTGAACATCTTAGACTATGGGGGGACATTTGCAAGGAAGTAAAGACTATGGACCATTTAAGATGGTCATCTATGGAAATTGATTCCAAGATGACAATTCCTTAGGTCAAATGAACAAGTAAAAACTTGTAATGTAAAAAGGAACATGAGGGATGACATGAAAATAAAGATGTGGACCATTTAATGTGATCATCTATGGGGATGAACTCCAAGATGACCACATTTTAGGCCAAGAGATCAAGTAACAAACAAGAACTAGTTAATGTAAAGTGACAAGGGAAATACATAATTTAAAGTGTGGATCCTTGTAGAGAATCATCCATGGAAATGAGTTCCATGGAGATCCTCTTGGATCCTAGGACAAAGGGAAAGGGGGATGAACAAAAAGCAAGTAGAATCACATCATGGAGAAATGAAATTCATACATGAACAAAGGAGTTTTGAGTAGGGGGAGTGAGAGTTTACCAATGATTCTTGGGTTAGTATTTGGGGTTTGAAGGATTCAAAGTCTTAGGTATGATTTGGTAGTGGATTTGAGGTTGGATTTGGTGTTGAATTGGAGTTGTGGGGGTGTTTAAGGCTGTTTTGAGGAGGGATTTTGGCAGCATAATAGTAGGGAAAGGTGTTTGTTGTTGGTAAAACTGAAGGAGAAAGACTGAATTTATAATTTGTCTGGAGCGTCATTCTTGTCCGCGTGGAAAAGATCGAGCGTCATTCTTATCCGCGCGGATAAGATCGACGGCGTCCCTGAACTGCAGAAAAGCTGTTTTGGCTGTTTCTTATTTGGTCAAAAAGGTGATTTTCCTTGGAAATAATGAATTTCCAGCGAGGTCTTTGGCCATATTTTTATTCCTAAAAGGTCCTTCCTCATTCAAATTGTCAAAATAATGTCCAAAATACCCTTAAATGGTCATAAATCATTAATTTGGGCTGACGGAACATTAATGACCCAGATTGGGGTACTTACACCCACGAAGCACGGATAAAAAAATTCTCAAGTGCCTCTCGTGATCTTCCCTGGATTTTGAGTATACCAGGATATCATCAATAAAAACAACCACAAAATTATCAAGATACGGCTTAAAGATCCTGTTTATCATATCCATAAAGACTGCTGGTGCATTAGTCAACCCAAATGGCATAACAAGAAATTCATAATGCCCGTACCTTGTTCTGAAAGCTGTTTTAGAAACATCATCTAGCTTGATCTTCAACTGATGGTATCCGCTACGTAAATCCAAATTAGAATATATAACGGAATCTTGGAGTTGATCAAACAAATCATCAATGTGAGGAAGAGGATATTTGTTCTTAATTGTAGCTTGATTCAGTAGTCTGTAATCAATACACAACCGCAAAGTACCATCATTCTTCCTAACAAACAACACTGGTGCTCCCCAGGGTGATACACTGGGACGAATAAAACCCCTATCAAGCAATTCCTGCAACTGAAGTTTCAACTCTTTTAACTCAGCTGGAGCATTCTGTAGGGTGCCTTAGAAATTGGTGAAATACCTAGCAATAAGTCAATACAAAACTCCACTTCTCTATCTGGAGGCATACTATACTCAGTTGAGAATACGTCACTGAACTCATTCACAACTGGCACAGAAGATAACTCAGGAGATTTCCTATTAGAGTCTAACACATATGCCAAGTAACCTTCACACCCTTTAGATAACAAGTTTCTAGCCTTTAGTGCAGAAATAACATGAATGCCAAATAAAGATTTATCATCATCAAACATAAACACAGGCGCATCAGGCATAGAAAAGGTGACTCGCTTTCTGCGACAGTCCACCAAGGCATGACAAGAACTCAACCAGTCCATGCATAAAATAACATCAAAATCTTGGATTGGTAACTCTACCAAATCCACTGGCAATACATGCCCACAAATAATCACCTCACAGCCATAATAGATCAGAGAGGATTCGAGGTGCTCTCCCATAGGAGTAGAAACCTCTAGCACATAAGGTAATAACATAGGCAACTTATGCAATGTAAATGCAAAATGAGATGCCGCATATGAATGAGACGATCTAGGGTCGATAAGAACACGAGCCCTGACCCCTGAGACAGGGACAATACCTCTAATCACTGCAGTAGGATCTACCTCACCTCGGACTAAGGCAAACACTCTGCCTTGCACTTTTTCTTTTGGTTTTCCCTCTACATCTCTTTTCACACCACCTCTGGGTTGGTCACCTGGCTGTGTACCACCCGGAGCTTGGCCCTTTTTAAATTTAGGTCAGTCCTTATTGAAATGCCCCATTTCACCACAGTTTAGACATTTACCCTGTTTCCTCCAACAGTTGTCTTCTGAATTCCCAATCCTCTTACAAAAGTTGCAAACAGTTCCAAATTGACGGGATACAGGCCTTGTTGAAACTGTAACTGTACCTCCCTTAGACACTCCAACAATTGAAGCTTTAGTTAGACTCTTGCCCTGCCCTGAACACTGGCCTTGAGACTTAGCCTTGCTTCCACTTGCCTCTGATTTACTCTTATGTTCATCAATGTCATTCTCAATTCTGTAGGCCATATTAACTGCCGCCTGGTAGGTAGGAAAATCATGAGTCAGCAACTGTTTCCTGAATTCCAACCTCAATCCTTTAATAAAACTATAGAACCTCCTTCTTACATCTTGTACCAGGTGGGAACAATATCTTGCCAATTCTGTAAATTTAGCTGAGTACTGGGCTACTGTCAATGCCCCCTGCTCAAGTTTCAGGAATTCAACCTCTTTCTTGTCTTTAGTAATCACAGGAATGAAGTGTTCCTTGAATTTCCCAACAAAGTTGTCCCAAGTCTGGGGCGTATAATCCCGCTCCCAGCTTTCTTTCAGGATCTGCCACCAATGTTCAGCTGGACCTTCTAACTTAAACATAGCACATCTGACCATTTCTTCATCAGTGCTCTCCATTGCAATAAAGATTTTGGTCTTGGCCTCCAACCATCTCTCAGGTATCTGCGGATCTGGATCTCCATTGAAGCTTGGTGGAGACAACTTGATAAACTTTTCTAGGCCCTGTGTTGGCCTTACCTCAGGTTGCTGCTGTGCTCTAGCCTGAGCTGCCATAGTCTGGAGGAAAGTCTGAAATATTGCCATCATCTCAGCATTAGGGCCTCCCCCAGCCCCCTGATCACCAATATTTCCCTGCACTCTCTACTGGTCACCACCAGTCCCAGCCATGACAATGATCCCTGCAGGAAACACTCGGCGTCAGATATCACACACTCCCCCTTAGACTAGACATCTACCCTTGACTTCTAGCCAAAGCTCTGATACCAACTGTGGGCACCTCCCAAATCCCGGACCTATAAACAGTGTCCCAGGATGGAGGGTCCCAAAATATACCATTTCCAAAAAAAGCTTTTCTTTACTTTAAATTGAAAAGTAAACAACACGTTTTTAAAACCATTTCAAAATAACCTCTCTACACGGAGGTGATATATAAACCTGGTTTAAATCAAACACGATCTGTTTTAACAAAGTATACAACGGGAAAGGCTATACACCAGCCAACCATAAACAAACCATGTTTATGTTACTTATAACACGATACAACTGAAACATGTTGTAAAACTTTATATACAATACATTCCCAAAAAGAATAACAACCAAAGTCTAGCCCCAACTCCCAAAATAACTCATACCCTGACAACCCAAAAGGAGTCCAAACTCTTCCCCCGGCCTCACTGGTCCGGTCCACCTATCTCAGCGGGATCTAAAACAATAAAGGGAGAAGGGGTGAGATAAAATCTCAGCAAACTATCATGTATGCAACAATATGCCATACAATATGCATCACATAAACAGGTTGCTCACCTTGGAAAACAGTAAACACATTACGTTACCTTTTCCTTCTGACCAATAAGTCATATACAATGCAACACACAATCAGGTTGCCCATAACACATTGGGAAACAGTAAACACATTATGATACCTTTCCCATCTAAATCACATACATAGGATAACGGTGGAAGTAATACTCCTCTCGTGAAGTGCTGGTACACATTCACGGCTTATACGACCTCTAACGGAGATCCATATAAGTTATCAGCTATCATATGGCATAACTGCACATATCCATAGAAGCTGCGCACCCCCAAACCGTGGCCACAGAAGGGGGAGAGGTCACAGGTATAAGGAAATCTAACACCTTATGAGATATCTTCCTATAACTGATAGTATCCCGTACACCCCCAACAGATTAGCTGATATCACCATATTCAAGCACATACAGATACTTGAAAATAAGTTCACCCTATGGGACACCAATGTATATAACATGGAACTATAATTCATGTTAATTTAATCACAATAGTGCATATACATTTCAACACTATTGAATAATAACACAACCCGATGACATGGTATTAAAAACTCATGTTCAACCAAAGAAACAGTGTAACAAGTATTTGAACACTTTGTACACAATCAACTATGACAAGTAAGCACTTATGTTGCCAATTATATCACATAAGTCTTATATAATCAATTCATACTATGGAAATTAGAAACAGGGTGTTCAAACTCCTGTCTAACAAACGTAGTTGTGCAGCTTCTTTTAAAGGCACTAAACTTAACCTAATAACCCTCTAAGGTCAACCACATAGAGGTACAATATGCTATACATAGCCCTACGCATTCACAATACCACATTGAACAACTTCCCTTTAGGGTTCAAGTTCAAATACCAAGTTTATCACCTTTGGTTCAAGTGTCAAAAACTGCCCTTCAAGCAAGTTCACGACATTATTTAAGGACCTTACCAATATCTTTTTGGCCCAAATCAAACTCCATTATATAGTACTAAAGTTGTACTAGATACAGGATTAAAAAGTGTTCCATTCCAAGTTGTTTAGCCTAGGTTTTCAAGAACTAGAAAAAGCATCCAAGCTGCAGATTGAAATAATACAAGTGCCAAAACTACCTTCCAAGCAACTTTAAATCAATATTTAAAGCTCTTGCCAATATCTTTTTGGCCAATTCCAAGTTCTAAATTATAGTACTAAACTTGTACTAAAAGCCTAGTTAAAGATTGGTTAAATTCATACTCATTAGACTAGGTTAAACAGCTTGCAAAACTGCTCACTCAACACAATTCTGAGCACGACTCGTGCTTAATGTCACGAGTCATTTCCAGGCCCTGCACGACTGATCCATGGCTCACGACTAGGGCTCATGAGTGTAAACCCTTGGTCACGACTCGTGCTCATAGGCACGAGTCGTGCCCTTCACCAGGAGCCACGGTTTGCAGCAGTTCCACAGCAATAACATCAGCAACAACACTTCAGTTCCCAGGTTGTACATCAGCTACTGCAAGGAACTATTTTAGCAGTCTAAACACCTGTTTTGGACCACTACAAACTCACTCCAGCACTAATAACATATACACAACATGTTTAAACAACAATTATACCAAATCCACATCAACTACTCAAGCCATGGCATGGGAGTTTCCAAGTTCTACCCAAACCAATTTCCTTTTCATTTCAACCCTTAGCTGATGTTTCACCCTTACCAAACTTGCTCATAACATAGATAAGAGAATGATAAATCAAAGTATGAACAGTTAAGGAAGGAATACATAACTTACCAAGGATTATCAAAATAAAAAGAAGATGAAGTTGAATATTCTTGCTCCTATCACCCTCCTTTGCAAGATTTCCAAGTTGGAAACAACAACCACTCTAAGGCTGAATTCCTAGAATTTTTGGATGTTAAACAAGGGTTTTCGAAACTTTTTTGGCTGATGGAAACCTTTAGAATACTGAGGAACGTAGTAAAGCTTCCTTAGGAAGCTTTAAGAAGATATACTTAACAATCTTACGCATAAGCTCCTCCAAGAAAGAAATTCAACAAAACACTACCTTAAACTTTATTTTACACTTAAGCTCCTCAACCATTTTGAACCACTTTCAATCAAGTTTTAAGTGTTGCCAAGGAACTACACAACTTCTCTTTATTTAGACATTATAGCATTAAATCGAGTTATAACATCTAAAACTCACATAGATCATAAAACATGCCAAAATGAACATGTAAGCAAATCAAATGCTAGCAAACCAAGGATGATATGCAAGGCATACCCAACCCCACGAGCTTCACGTGTGACCAATATTGTGCCTAGGTTTAGGGTCGTGACAGGCTACACCGGCGAAGACCCTCCGGTGTGATAGTAATTATTTGTGTTTAGAGAGAGAAATCAATTAACAAGATTTTAGAGTCAAAATATGCGTTATCAAAATAATACGAATTATGACATGTATTTATAGGTGTAGGATTGTACAGTACATGTTGAATATAAATTTGTGTGTGAGGAGGTTATAATCCTAGTTGGATTATAACTACCCACAATCCTTGTTTGTGTAGGAGTAGGTAACTGCCTTCTGTCCGTGTGCCTAGTAGGCTAGTTCCTCAGCATATAAAGCTTGGTCGGCAGGAGTTGATACCTAGGAAGAGAGGGGTAAGGATATGGAAACCCATTTCCTCACTTTGTTGATAACTGAGGAAAAGCTCCTCGTTTTCTAATGAGGCCTAGGTCGGCCTTGCTGGATGCCCTGCTTGGCATATGAGAGGGTACCATATCGGCATACATAATTTTCGTGCCTTAGTCATTATCCGTTCCGCTATGTCTAGGTCGACATATTGGGAATGATGATGAGTCATGACGAGCAAAGGTAGGGAAGGTTTACTCCCTTTGTCGTAATTGAGACTTGTATAGATTATATTTTAGGCCCAATCCATTGGGCCTTGCCCGTCCATGACCCACGTTCTACCTCAGTTTATACCGTTCAGTGGCCCCCGACTTCCTAGCTCGGATATGCCGAGGAGGAAGTGGTGCTCTACCTCGGTTAAACGGATACGAACGAGTTTTCACGAGTTATGAGGCATAATCATTTTATCCTCCGGTTATTATACATTAGGGGATGCACTCCCTTATTGACGAGACATTATTCTTGGAACTCGCCAGAAACATTAATTGTGAGGAAGCGACGACGCCATACCCGATTTTTCGACCCGTACCCATTTCAGAACAGGGTATAAAAGCCAAAATCCATTCCCTTTCTACTCATTTATCACTGTTCAAGTTTGAGAGAGATTTATAAGCTTTGAAACCGCAAATCGTTCTTGAGTTCTTACTTGATTTCCTTGTCAGTTTCTGGTGTCCGTGCTTGATTTAGTGTACATTTCTCTTCAATCCACAAAGAATCAGGTATAATGTCTTTCCTTTCTTCTCATTTTGCGTTTCAGTTTCATTTTCTGGGTTTCTTAGACATTGGTCTTGGTGGGTTTAGAAAAACCGCCATTGTTACATCTAAAAGCTTTTCTTGAACAATCTTGTACCTTCCCCATTTTTAGAGATGGCAAGAACATGGAGTAGCAATCCCAACGCCCTGTATTGTTACCATACCTATAATCTTAGAATTTACCAAAGAATTGATGGGTCGTGGATGATGCTATGTTTGAATGAGATTGGAGAAATATTTACGAGGTACCAATCTCCTAAAACCGATGTGCATTAACCAAGTCGGTTTAGGATATATCGTCTTCGTGTAGATTCCCCCAATAACGTGTTGTTCAACGCTTGGTCAGAAATTATTGACCAGATCAAATTTTATTACTTGAGGTCCAATCACCTGAAGCGTCCTTCATTGTTGGGTAAGAATTCCTCCTAGAATTTAATCAGTAGGACGGGGAGGGATTCCCTTCCTCGTCCTCGTCTTCCACTTTATAATTAGCCAAAACTGACCTTTGCTTCTTTGTTTGTGCAGTCATGACGGGAAGGGGAAGTAACATTGCTTTGTCTTCAACTGGTCCCTCTACCTCGGGCAGGATTGTAAATGCCTTTGTAGAGGGAACCCACGTTGGCAACCGAGGACGATGACGTGGGATGTCCAACTGGGGTAGGTTTGTTACCCCTAGGCCTAGTTCTGCATGGGTAGGGGAACCAATAATAGAATAAATACATTCCAAGTACGGAGTGTTGAGGGAGGAATACCATCTCCGTTCTCGAACTCTCACGGTCCAATTTCGATCCCGTCCTTTCACGGTCCAAGTTTTGATCTCGACCTTTCACGATCCAATCTCCAATTTCCGAACACGGCCTTTCACTGTCTCATCTCCGTTCTCGACCTTTCACAGTCAAACTTTGATCCCGTCCTTTAATGGTCCAATTTTCGATCTCGACATTTCACAGTCCAATTTTCGATCTCAACCTTTCAAGTTCCAATCATTGCGGACCAGTTAGGATTATGAGAAAACGTGTTCAGTAAACTTAAGAAGTAACTACACGTTGAGATAGCCTACAAGCCTTGAGCCAAATACCTCTTCTGAAACTTAAGCCCTACCTTTCATTCACAACAGCGAGCAAAGAGTGGTTCAGAATCCCGGGTCGTCGTCTCTTCGGCATTACAGTTACGGAATTGTCAGATAGTTCCTCAGTTTCCTCAGTTCCTACAGTTGTCAGATACGCCAAGGAATTGTTACGGGAATGGAACCCCGCCACCGGTAAATGATATGTTATTGGAAGAATCCATTCGAGCTTGCGAGGTCTACAAGAAACAGAATGAAGATCAACAGAAATGGACCCTTTACCTTTGTGTAGGCAGCCGCTCCCGCGAAACATGATACAGATCCTAAATGAGCGAGGCATCACGGTTATTCCCCGGTCAGATGGTACCTTCGATCTAATCAAGGATGACGATTAGCACAGTGCAGGACCATCTCACACAGATCCAAATAGCTTTCAATACCCTCCCGAGTCCACTCCTTTCTATCCCACTCAATATGCTCAGAATTCATCGGGTTTTGCCCCCATGGCTTTTTCGGCCCATTACTTCGAACATCTTTCATTTTCTCCAGCTGCTTCATGGCCTCAAATCCATCAATTTCAATAGTACCCACCAATTTATGCTCCGTTCCCTCAAAACAAGTTTGTCCAACCAACACTCGAATATGGCAGCGGATTATTAAAGGAACACCCAACTGTCTCGGGTTTCTCACCCTCATTTATCCCTATTGGATCTGAGTAATTTACCATTCGATCCCATAAACCCCCTATTATGGTTCCCTCTTTTAGTGGACCTTTGGTTACGGGTTCCAGTAGTTCAAAAGTTTCTATTGAACCGCATGTGGTTATGCTGGCGGAACAGAAGACAGATGAAACTATGGGAGAACTTTACAAGGAACAGAGCCAAAAGCTTTCCGAAATCATGAAGTCACTGCCAGAGGATGAACAAAGGTGAATCTTCTAGTCATATTTGAAGCCATCAGTAAGAGAATCAGCCAGCCATCACTTCTATCCTGATCTCCATTCCGTGGTTAACGTGGGTTCCCAATTCAAGAAAGACTCGAAAGAAAAGTTGGCCCCGAGTCCAGCCCCTTCTTATCACTACAAGGCAGCCCTGCCCAATCCAATATCTACTCCAAACAAAGGGAGGGAGGTTGCTGAAGCAGTCCTTTATATCCAGAATAGGGCATTACAAAGTAACGGTGGTTCCCCGAGACAACGTCAGCACTATGATAATTTTAGGATGCCCCTAAGCGAGGTATTCGATCGTGTAGTGAAGCAAGGTCTCCTCGAACCTATGAAAAATTACCAGCCCAAATTCCCCAATGCCAACTGGGATGTAACCAAGCATTGTGCTTTTCACAAATACCACGGTCATGCAACCAACACTTGCACAGCTTTGAGGAAAGCAATTTAAGGATTGATTGTAGAAAGAAAGTTGGAGCACCCCCGCGGCCCCAATACAGACGGAAATTTGTTTCCCCAAAATAATGAGGTGAACAATGAGAACACAGCCCAACGAAACAATGACTCTTTCGAAAAGCAACTTTTCCTTCATTTTGACAAGCTCGACGTGCCTCTATGCAAAATGTTAGAGGGATTGATCAAAGAAGGCCTGCTCAAACCTATGGAGAATTACAAGCCACGAAATCCCCCGTCCAACATTGACGTGAACAAGTATTGCACCTTCCACCAATATCATAGGCACATGACTGATAGTTGCTTCGGTCTGTGATTTGAAATTTAGAAGTTAATAGAAGACGGAAAGATTAAGTGTCCTGGCAGTTCAGCAACAAAGAGCAGCTAGATTAGGGACTACCTATCCTCAAGATTTGTCAACTATCTTTTAGTCAACCTTCGTAGGTTCTAGTACTTTACTCGTTCAATCAAGTCCTCCTCGGACATTGTAGTTAATATTAATTTTCTATAAAAAGTCTTTCTCTTTTTTTTGCTAGACTTGAGACATTATTTGCAAACCTACATTACATTTAATGAAATGGTTGCATCCTATATGATCACTTGCATTTCTCAACAAATAGTCACTAGAAATAATTAATGTTTTCATAAATCAGTGTGAGAATGTCAACTAATGCCCTCCCTATACACCTTCCTTACTTCACAAAGGCCTCCATCAAGCGATAGATTTTCCAAATCATGTCCCCACTATTACCTTGACCAAGTCAACGATGGCGGTAACATCAAGGAACAACAAATGGTCACTCAAAATTAAAGATCGACCTCATGTTGACAACAGCCTAGGGGGCTTGCCTTAGCCCTCATCTGCATTAAGCATGTTCAAGCAGGGGCTTCAAAAAGAAATGAAGCCCATGACCCAGCACCGCCAATCAGAAGATTAATAGATGGGCATATTTAAAGCTCGAAGAATGGAAGTTGCCAATAACAATGGAGCAGTTTAAGTAAAGGCGGAAGCATATCATATGTCCTTAAGCTATATTCAAATTCTTTCTCCCCCGATAAAAGACGAAGATCAAGAAGCAATGGAATCATTGAAGTCGCTGTCAAAAACGATTTATCAAGGAATCATCTCAAGGTCCGTGCCTCATCATCCAACCTTCCTATTCAATCCTTTTAACCAAAGGGACCATAAATAGTCATACCCTTTCCCAAATCCAAACACAGTTAAAGCCATAACTATGGCGACCTGAGCTCCTTACACTGAGGGGAACATAGGAAACCAGAAATGGTCCGGTCATAAACACATACAAATCTCATAAACCTGGTCTCATCGATGGCCTCCTCTATACACGGACCTTTCTTTCACACATAACCAACTTTGATCCTCGATATCGGTTGACTTTCTTCTCATGATTAATCAAGACATTTGTTCATATCAAGCCTAGTGGTTGAGTAACCCAAACATTAATAAAGGGTTTTAAGCAATCTTGTGATCATTGTGAATAAAACAAGTATTCAAATATCTCGACAAGTCTTCTTTTTCGACGATAATAGAAAAAATGGAGCTAAACATTATCTGTCTGTCAGCAAGAGCTTTTATACACTTTTTCAAACCTCTCTACGCTCATACTATCTCAAAAGAGTCAAACCCAAAGCGATTTTTGGTGCCTGCATTAAACTAGGCATACACATAAAATCAGGATTCGTTCCCACTTCTCTAAAAATACATCCTTGCAAGTGTACATTACAAGCCATTTCTTTTACGTTTTGGTTGACTGATCGAAAAAGAAAAAAAATCAAGGACAGTATCCTCGTCTAGCCACATAAGGTTCAACTCATATTGGGGCTGCATCGGATTCACACTAGGACCTCCATAGAAGATCGGCTCTTCCTCCAAAATGGGGCTTCACCAAGTCATTTATTTGGACTAGGGCTTTACCGCGCGAAGAGAGTTTTTTCATCTTGAGGGTCTTTTTTGAGTTCCGTTATGGTGCTTGTCAAAGGTATTTTTTGGCATTGAGGTTTTAATTAGAATTGGGGCTTATCAGATGCAACTTTGAAAGTCAGAATTTGAAAGAAAGACTTTGACCGAGATCCGAAGTTTAAATCCAATATTGGAATTTGAATCCTCATGACACCTCTTGGCAGCCGTTGCAACAAAAAGCAGTTTTTTCCACAAACCAGCGATATCGTCCCACCTGCTCAAATAACCACCAAGATACATTCGAATACATTCCCAGCACATTTCCGTACATGCAATCCTTCTCACAATGCATTCCCACAAAAGGCCAACTGTAGCGATTCTCAGAAAGACTCGATTTTCCCAAACTTGTTAGTTTTATTTTGAGAGTCGCCACCTATATTATTTGATTGGTAACATAGAAAAAATATTTTTGTAAGATTTTGGGTTTAGGGCTTAGGTTATGGAATGGAAAGGTCAATGAGCACCCATTCCACCGAATCCAGAGATCGGTCTTGCTAAAAGGGGGGGTTTCAAAGAAAAAGACATTTTAAATGAACAAGTAAAATATCCATTTAATGAGGTTAAATAGAATATAGGATTGTTTGCTTCGAGACCGTCCCCATGATTTAGGGAGTCTCAAGGCCGTTCCTATATTCGAGATGCTATACCACTCTAATAATCAATTAGAAAGGAAAGGAAGATTACCTTTTGTGAAGAGATTTGGACAGAGTTTCGACTCAATCTTAGAGTCAAATGTTGATGCGGATAGAGCTTCGCCTCAGTCCTTGATTCTTACTTCGATGTTTGTTGATCAACAAGGTTGATAAACAATTTTTAGGTGATTAACAGAAATCTTTCAGGGAGAAACCAGTAAAATGTCAGAGGTTGACTGGGGTCGAAATACTAGAAATCATCAAGTATTTATAGGATGTTGAAGAGGTGAAGGTGGAGAGGGAAATCACCCTGGGAAGGTTCCATAACTCAAATGCTTTTGGAGAACCGGATGATGATAAGATTTATCGAGAAAGAGGTTGAAATCGATGAGGAAACTAGCTTCTGCACGCCTGTAGGAGCTTAGTCTCACGTGAGACATGATTGTTCCACGCGAGACAAGGTTGTTCAATGGACAATTATGTCCTTTCCTCGTTATTTTGTATGCAGTTTAGTCCAAACTAATAGTTGTTAGTCAAAACTTAACGAAATATGACGAAATGAGGGATTTCTACTCTTGACTCAAGGCGAGACTTAGAGTGGTATTACTGTGCTCCGATGGGTTCAGAATGGGGTATCTACAGAGCTCCACGTTGACAAGTCTTATGGAAGAAGTCATGTCGACGATAGAAAAGACATCATTTTGGACATCGGGATGGTCGATTCGTATGGCTTCCTACGTATCTCTATCGGAAAATCAGACCATAACGTAGTTCGACTCCAAAACACGAAAAGGATGCTTTAGGTATTTTGAAAATCATTTTGAAAATGAATAGATTTTATTTTTGAAAAGGCAATTTCATACTGAGAAATCAATTCAAGAACCAATTCTGAATACACTTGTTTGTCTGAAGATTTGTCTATCGTGGGTACAAACCTGTGGGAAAAAATGTTAGAAAACAAAGGCTTACATGTCCGGTCCTTTGAGTCCTGTTAGTTTTGTGACGATTCGCCTGTCTGGGCTCCGAATCGGTCTTTTACTGGGGATGGCAATTCACATGTCTGCTCTGAATCGGGCCTTTTATTTGACGATTCACCTGTCTGGGCTCTGAAACAGGTTTATTAATGACGATTCGCTTGTCTGGGCTCTGAATCGGGCTTTTGATTTGACGATTCACCTGTCTGGGCTCTGAATCGGGCTTTCGATTTTGATGATTCACCTGTCTGGGCTTTGAATCGGGCTTTTTAATGACGTTTCACCTGTCTGTGCTCTGAATTGGGCTTTTTGATTAAGATTCACCTGTCTGGGCTCTGAATCAGGCTTTTTGATTTGGCGATTAACCTGTCTGGGCTCTGAATCAAACTTTTGATTTTGACGATTCACCTGTCTTGGCTCTGAATCGGGCTTTTTGATGATGATTCACCTGTCTGGGATCTGAATCATGCGGGATGACTTGATCTCTGGATCAATCATTTTCAGGTAACTGGATGCCGTATCAGGTGATTGTGTGTATGCCAAGTTCGGCTCGTTCTGTGACTTGCGGTACCGATTTTTCATGTTTCCTTGCTAGGGTATCATTTTCAAGGGTAAATGTGTCAAAATTTTGAATTTTGATGTTGCATAGACGCTTATTGCCGAGGACAATTTTGTACTTTTCCAGGGGGTTTGTCTCGCTCGGGACAGCCTGTATTGCATGGGACAAGGACTGTCGAGGCAATATAACAGCAGTTGTTGTTTATTTTAAAAACACCCATATTCAAACATTTCTCTGCATGTTCGAGCCAAAGCATTTTCTCTTAGATTTTTTGTTGATTTCTCTTCTCAATCAACATTTCAATCTTTCCTTCTTCCATTGTCCATGGCTCAAGAGAGGAAGAATCCGACTTTTGGTAGCTATTTGTTTTGGAAGGATTACCCACGGGATGACCTCACGTTCGATCGGCCTATGCACATTTCCCATACTATCCGCAATGGTTTGGTAAGAACATCTTTCTCAATCTCATTTCGTGCTTTTCATTGCATCGAATCCATGTTTTCGAATTCCCCAATTTATCGAATTGGCTATTTTCTTTCTTTGTCTTAAAACTAGGTTCTATCATTGCATGCTTCGGGTAGCCAAATGCTTTCTTGAACATGACTTTCTAATTTGCACGTCAAGTGTTTGATGAAATGCCTCAATGAAAATTGTCTCTTATTTCCTTGATGTTTTGCCATGGGATGATTTCTGACATTGCTCCCTTATCCTCTTTCTATTTTGCAGCCTTATAAGGTGACCATGAACTGTCGTGGAAGTGCCAAATTTGCCAAGGCTTTAAGGGACAAAGTCAAGGGTTTGAACGGAGTCCGGGCTAGGGTGGCTAAGACGGGGCTCCTAACTTTTGTCAATAACATTCGTAGGATGAGGTGGAATCCTCAAGTCCTTCAAGCTATTAGGGAGAGGTGGTGGGAAACTACCCATACGGTCCATCTTCGCTTTGGGGAAGCTGCGATGACCCCGACTGATTTTCTTGCTATTACCGGGTTGGAGTTCACTGGTGTTGCCCTACCGAAGACTGCGGGTTTCAAACCTGCGAATCCAACTGAATGGAGGCGGTTGATTGGCTTTGCCCCTAACAAGATTAAGGGATTTGCTGCTGAGTTGTTGCCTCTTCGCATTCAGCTCGAGGCTTATGCTGACAAGCCTAATGCGGACACGGATCGGTTGGTGAGGGGTGCTCTCTGGTATATCATTATCAAAGACCATCTTTGCTAATCATTCCTCCGAGGCTCGCCTGCCCTCTTAGGGATGCTGGAGCATCTGGAGCTGGTAATGACCTATGACTAGGGCTCAGCCGGACTGGCCTTCTGTTATCATACCATGGATAAGGCATATAGGCACACCAAGGATACCTTATCAGGGTATTATTATGCTTAAGATGTATGTCTTATGTCTTTCTTTGTCATTTATCTATATGTTTTGCCTGTTCTTTTTGTACTGAATCTGATTTGTTTCCTTGTACAGATATGGGGGTATGCCGTCTTTTCATTGCACAAGTTTGAGCTAGATGATCGCAATCCCAAGTTTTCAGATATCAGGAGGTAGAGCCATTCCAACCAGACCGTGGATGAGGAGGTCGGGGAGGACTGGACCTTGACCATTGAGAAGGCGCGGGCCTTGCTGGATAGCTTTGAGTTTGAGCGGCTGGGCCTGTATCCGTGGACCTTATTGGAGCGAAAGGTTCACCGTGCTTGGGATATCACCGATGTGCAGAGGATCTTGGTTTCTCTGGAGGGGGATACCATGTATCTAGGTTAGAGAGTCTTCCCTCAGTATGGTCGGGGTTCACTTCCACATAGGGTACCAGAGGATTTGCCTAGGGAGACGCACCCTACCCATTTCATCCCTGATGAGAATTATGCCCATCTTGTGAATGGCTATGCGGCAACATATTGAATTTTTCGAGGAGCTTCATATGAGGAGTTCTTGCCTTGCTTGATGGGTGCCCTTGTCGTAGGTAGCAGGCGGTCACGTGCTCGAGCTTCTGCTTCTGCCTCAGCATCAGGTTCTTCAGGCGCAAGCTCTTCATCAAAGTATGCGGGTCGCGTGACTTTTGCACCGGATTTTGGTCCTCCGATCATCACATACATGATGGGAGGCATGCAGATGGTGGGTCATATTTTGATCCCAGACCAGATTCCGGAGGGTTATTGTCGCCCTCCCCAGGCATCTTCGGTACATTTCCATTTATACTGCTTCCTGTATTCGTCCATATATGTGTATATGTCTGACTTCCTCTGAGGATCTTTCTTCATCTAACAGGTTATCATGTCCACGGAGGATTATGACCGCAACGCGAGCAGGAGGGCTGGCCTGATAACCACGGTGTTGGGCCTGTCCGGGAGGCTGTTTCAAATGGCGGCTTCGGCGGCATCGATAATAGCCTCTGCAGTGACCCCATCTTGTGGAGCCAACTGGTCAAGGATGGATGGTAGCCCCAGCAGCGGTGATGATGGAGGTGCTGGTAGCTTGGGGAACTTGATGGCTTGATCCCCCTTTTTTCCCTATTCATTTCTTGAGAACTTGTAAATATTGGTCGGGTGGGCCCAAAAAATTTCCTTTTCTTGTACATGTTAGTACATAGGGAGCACAACAACAAAGTGAAATTACCCGGGATTTTGCGCGGGGCGCGAAACGCGGTTGTCTTTCGCGGGGGGTTGGTGTCTGAAACCTCGCTTCATGGGAAGGAAAAAATGAGGAGTCGCCACGCGGTTTTTTGTATTTTGAGCCCAAACGTTGAGAAACGGCTTTTGTGAAAATGGCGTCATTTTTATTGGTAGCAAAAACTTAGGAAAAGGCTTTGAAAACGGGGGTCATTTTTATTGGTAGCAAAAAACGAGTAAAAAGCTTTTTAGTACCAGAGATTGCTAGGTTCGGAGGTCACGTTATGTTTCGGGAAGAGTATTACGAGATCACCCGAAACGCCTCGCATGACGAGTCTTTCTACCTTTCTTGAAATCATGTGTGTGTGTGTGTGTGTTTTTTTTGAAAAGGGGGCTTTAATGACAAACTTAATCTTGGTTTGAATGTCAAACGTTGATTAGGTGATATTTTGAAAAAAGCGATCATTTGAGTGCCAAACGTCGGTTTTGAGACGGAAATGAGCGTTTGCGTGGCAAACGTCGATTTGAGTTAGAAAAGGAGTTCGATTGACGAACTTTTGGTTTTGAACCGGGAGAGTCATTGTTAACGATTTTTACGAGAAAAAACGTATTAAAAGATTTTGAATGTCAAATAGCAGCTTTTAGTTTGAAAGATGAGCATTCGGATGCCAAACGTCATTTCGTGCGTTTTGAAAGAGAG
Organism: Adenophora triphylla var. japonica; assembly: GCA_022495995.1. Classification (NCBI taxonomy): domain Eukaryota; kingdom Viridiplantae; phylum Streptophyta; class Magnoliopsida; order Asterales; family Campanulaceae; genus Adenophora; species Adenophora triphylla. The sequence goes on along the minus strand of JAFEMH010000624.1, from coordinate 515,896 downwards.
TTCGAAGGATGAACTCCGGTTTTGAACCGGGCTTTACATTGTTAACGATTTTTACGGGAAAAATGCGTTTTAAATGATATGCAATCAACGAATCGGGTTGCGACTCGGACTTTGAAAAGTAAATACTATCACGATCCAAAAGGGTCAGACTTTGTAAATGACAGTATTTAAAGCAGTATCAACGGAATCAAACGATCCGGAATCGTAAATGACGATCGACGAGCCAAACGACTCGGAGTTGTAAATGATGATCAACGAACCAAAACGGCTCGGAATTGTAAATGACAGAAAGTAAATGACGATCAACGGATCGATCGATCCGGAATGGTAAATGACAGAAAAAGTAAACGGAACGGGGTCGGAACACCGTTTTAACCCGTGATTACTTCTCTTACGGAAAGAGAAGAGGATCGAGGGGCTAAAACGTATCGGACCCGCTAGACCCGAGCGGCCTACATTCGATAACGGTGTTCGGAACGGTTATAGCGATTGGCGCGTAAACCGAGATGAAACGAGAGATCAGAGAGAGGGAGTTATACCTATGGCTAGGGTCGACTCCTTTGGCTCGGAAGGTGTGTACGGGACACGAAAAGAGATTTGAAACGGTGTTTCGTAGTGGTGAGGGACGTATTTGATCGAAATACGGAGGTTTCACGTGAATCGAGGCAAAATGGGAGCTCGGGAGGGGTGAAACTGGTTTATGCCGTGGGCTGTGGTGAAATTTTGGGGTAAAAATGTTGTTATGAAATGGCTTTGACAGCCCTCCTATTTATAGGTGAAAAATGCAGTAGGAGTCCCACGGGACTTAGGCGATTTCCAGGGGTTTTGTGGTATTTTGAAATTTTGAGGGCTTTACGGCAATTTCGAAAAATGTGCACGCGAGGAGTCCGGCCGGACATTGACTGTATACCAGGGGTATTTTAGACTTTTCCCTTTGATTTCTGATTGAAAGGTGATGTGTGGGCTGTGGCATGGCTGCCACGTATCCCATGACTCACCAAATGTATGGGATTTCGTTCCCCGGTCCCGGTTTTGTCCGTTTTTTAAAATAACGATCAAGAAAATGTCAAAACGCCCGGAAAGTGCCGGAAAGTGCGTTTTTCGGGGAAAGCCATACTTTTACGTGAGATGACACGTGTCAGTACGCTTCGACGTCGGAATGCACGGGCGATCCGGGGCGTCTCGTTGGCATGGCAACGGGGAGTTTAACGAGTTCTGGTTAACCTGGAGCGGGCCAGTTAACGAATTTTGGTTAACTTTCTGACGGATTTTGACGATCCGGATTTGGGTACTTACAGTTAGCCCCTTAGCGACGTCTCCTCCGAAGGAGGTGGGGTCGTTGAAAAAGATAAGGATCCAAATTGGGATGCCTTACTTTGAAAGACACAGGCGGTGGGTAGTGGACCCTTAGTGAAAGGATTCCTCGTATCCCGAGCGGGAATCAAGCCGATCGTAGTTCGTAGGTGCAAGGGCCGCGTGGGGACCTTGACTGGCGAGACCTGCTCAAGCGTGCGTCGAACACAGGACCCTGGTAACCTTCGAGGGTGTGTGACGCCTCAAACCGGAGCTGCTGATACTGACGAGGGCGTGTGGCACCTCAAATCGGAGTTGTTGGAGCTTACGAGGGCGTGTGGCGCCTCAAATCGGAGTTGCTGATACTGACGAGGGCGTGTGGCACCTCAAACCGGAGCTGCGACGATACGTTTATCCTGATATGAAGGCGTTCGTGCCTTGGAGTGCGGGCTTATTCTTTGCTTGCCGAGTTTATCTTCTTTGGGGATAGGGCGGTAATGATGAGAACGATTGTGTTAAGCGGCGTTATTAACAACTCGGAAGGATCGAAGTTTCTTCTTTAGAATCTGCCGGGGATGAGCATTCGGGCTTACCTTGATGGCCGAAGAGGGATTGTTGTGCGGAGCTTACCTTGATGGCCGGCGAGGTGGAACAGTCGGGCTTACGATCGATGCGGCGAGCGATTGAATGTTCACTTGCCGAAGTGAAAAAGGTGTTCGGAGCTTACGAGGATGGCCGAAGAGGGGATTGTTGCAAGGCGTTCGTGCCTTGGGGTTCGGGCATTGCAAATTGTCGGGATATGATGGTGAAAACCATTAGAAAATTTAACGTCGGGAGACGGAATTGTAACTGGAATGTCCGGAGACATGATTGAGCATTTGAACGTCAAACGTCAACTGAGATTGAATTTAACTTCTGGAGACGGGAATGTAAATGGAATGTCCGGAGACATGATTGAGCGTTTGAACGTCAAACGTCAACTGGGATTGAATTTAACGTCTGGAGACGGAATTGTAAATGGAATGTCCGGACACATGATTGAGCGTTTGAACGTCAAACGTCAACTGAGATTGAATTTAACGTCTGGAGACGGGCGTTAGTGAAAACTAACTGGGAATTTAACGTCTGAAGCGTCGAATTTAACGTAACCTAATCGGGAATTTAACGTGCGGAGACGAGCGTTAGTGAAAACTAGCGAGATTTTATCCTCGGGGATGGGGTGTTAGAAAGGTCTAAATGGTGGAAATTTTACACTTTTGGGGCCAAAAGTGGTAAGATTAGCTACGAAAAACAGAGGGGCCAAAGTGGCAAAAAATTTTTCTGGTGCAACAAGAGTCCGGCCGGACTTTGATTGAAATTGGCCATGTCCTTATGTGTAGCGCCGAGGCCGAGGAAGGAGAAGCCATTTTCTCCATTAATTCCGACGAGAGGGAGAGAGAGGAGGAGATAAAATCCACCCCAAATTGCAAGATTTCCTCGGATTTGCGAAGGAAAATCGATATGGAAGGTGATTGGGACCCAATGGCTCGTCATGGAAGGACCGATGACGAAAGAACGCGGTTGGTTCGGACCATTCGAACCATCATTCATCCATTGAATCCGGCGGAGTTCTACCCGGCTAGAGAGAGACACAACTCCAAAGGAGGGATCGAGAGACAAGTAAGCTTCCTACAAATTCCATTAATTTTAAGAATGTGCATTCTTTAAATGTTAGAAATTTGGTTAGGAATTTACTTAGGGATTTTGGTGCTTGAATTGGGGCTTTTGACTTTGCCATGAACCTTTGTCGAAATTGACTAGGATGTAGTTCAATTGACACCATGGGTGGATGACATAAAAATTTTGGTTGCAAAATTCCATGTCTAGATGCATTTTCCAAAATTAAAGTAGCTTTAATTCGGGACGGAGTAAATTTTCGAAATGTTCGAAAAAATTTGAAAGTTCCGGTTTCGACGGAGTTTTCGAAATGTTTTGAAAGTTCCGGATTCGACGGAGTTTTCGAAAGATTTTGAAAGTTCCGGATTCGACGGGGTTTTCAAATGTTTTGAAAGTTCCTGATTCGACGAGGAGTTTCGAAATGTTCGAAAGTTCGGATTCGACGGAGTTTTCGAAATGTTCGAAAGTTCCGGATTCGACGGAGTTTTCGAAATGATTTTTTGAAATATATGTAAGAAATGAATGAGAACTGTCATTGCATTGCATCATTTGGACATGCGTTCATGCACTCTAATGATGTTGCTCTTGTCTTGTTCACCTGCAGGGGAAAGGGAAGGTTGACGTCGACAATCAGAAAAGTCGGGGAGCCTTTGAGGCAGTGAGAGCATTGTGGGAGATTCTCTCGAACGTGGCTCGAGAGGGAGAGAGGAGTCCACGGCAGCTGGTGGGGTAGGTTTGATGCTGTCGCCGTTCAGATTGCTAGCGAGACTACACGGCGGCGGAATCTCCTGGTGGGACTTCATTGCGACGCTATGTATCTGGGGGAGAGGGTGACTCGTCGGCGCAAGTAGGCCCGGGGTCCCTTCCATTGTTGCTTAGGTGGATCCTCCTATGCACATGCGGCATCCTCGGGAGATGCCTTAGATGGGGAGGCGGAGGGGTATAGACGGGCGTGTACTATGACAGAGTACGTCATAGCGTGGAGCCGACTATGATACTTTCTTGAGGATGGTGAGGAGCCCGCGGTGCAGCGACGGGGAAGGTGAGATCCACCGGGAGGTCCTCGAGATCTTCGATTCCACGCGCTAGGCTGGCGTACGAGGTGGATGGCTCACGCGAGCGACTAGTGATCCCACTCCGGATGAGCCGAGACCACGTCTGGTGGGCTGACCCAATGCTGGTGCGCAGCTCATTGATTTTTACGCTTTTGATAGTAGTATTACGCAAATGTTGCATACGTACTCGGTTCGTCTTCGATGACCTTCTGGTTCGCAGTGTACGGCCGTACGTACAACGACGCTATGAGGCATTTGGTGGACGGGTGGGCCGCCTACGCTAGGAGGCTTGTGGAGTTCATGCGGTGCGGTTCCCGGAGGAGCGTTGATGTCCGAGTGAGCCGAGGCCGTCTAGGCCGAGAGGTTCACTTCCCACGGCCGGTGGTGGAGGATTTCGCACGGGGATTTGGCCGGTTCGCGGGCGGGCAGTGGGTTTGGAGCTCCTTCTTCTTCGCACTCGGGGCACGAGGGGAGAGTCCTCGAGTTCGCATACGCCGAGGAGGCCTTTTGCATATTCCCTTTGGAGGAATTTGGCGACTTCTTGTTTGTGACGGATCCGTAGTGGACGGAGCGGCAGTGCGTCGAGTGCTCGGATGACGAGCGGGACTCGGAGTAGTCCTCCTTTGCGCTTTCTTTCTTCTCTTTTTTTGTATCGTGCGGAACGATTTGATTTGAGCTGTATTTAAAAAGGCGCTAGTGATGGGGAAAACCTGTATTTCGTACTTCCATTTAGTGATTACCTTCTTTTATTTTCGACAAATAAGCAAGTAGGTTGATCAAAAGAATAAATAAAATGAAACATGCATTAAAAATTGAACGGGTTCGAAAATTTCAAGCCTATATGCACCTAACATTTAATTAATTACTTGCGCCATTGTTACACCTGAAGCTTAGGGGCGGAAAGGGAGGATATTGATATTGATTGAATGAAACCGGGGCGGCACGTTGGTTTCATAAAGGTGTGAATAGGGGATTGTTTGGAATACTTCCAATTTGGGAAGCGATTGGGCACACTTGAAGTTGACCGGGTCAGCTGCAAGGAGAGAATCACAGGCCGGGACTAGGATTGAATTTCCAGATTCCTTTTAAATTGCCGAGTTTCGGCTTTTGCAATTCGTAAAGACTACACCTTTGTTTCGAATCATTTGGCTGAATTCCTTTCCAATTCTTAAGGCTTTTCTTCACTTTTACGTCATGGCTCCACTTTCTAAGTTGTCGTCTCGGATGCAAAGAGCGATACTTGGAAAACTTTCGGTCGTGGAGTACGAGGAACCAAGACGCAGCGGAGAACAAGGGGTTTTTTGAAGGTTTGTTACAGGGATGAAATCTTGTTTGGGCTTTGAAGGAGCTCATGCCCAGTTGGGAATCTTTTGAAAGCTGACGTCTCGGTTACAGGACGTACGGAGGAACGTGTACGGCTTTTCAGTATAACAGAAATCACTCCTACATTTGAAGATTTCCGGGCCATTGCAGGAGGACTGAGAGGCCGGAACCCAGCTAGTTCTTCCGTATTATCTTTTGGAGTGGCATGGCCCCTATGTTGAGAAAGCAAGAATTGTCTTTGCTTGGTATCTCATTTGGAGAAGCATCACGAGATGCAGTTTCGGCGAATACGGGAAAATTATGTTGACATTTCGGGGTTTGCCCGCATGAAAGATTTGCTTAGGGCGAGGAGCGTCTTTGCGTGGGGCCGCGTTTGCTGTGCGCGATTGCTACTACTGTTCACATTCAATCGTCTGCAGGTGTGTGTGCCATCACGGTGTCTTTGGACACAGTGACGTCTTAGGTGCAGAGCGGGGAGAGCAGGCTCCGATCTTGCGGATTGGTCTTGGGCGAGGACGTTCTGGGCATAGAGTCGGATGGCGTGGCCGTGTGATAATACATGTGGGGAGGGAGTCCAGCTATGCTTACCATGTTATTAAGGGAGAGAGCTGCCAGATGATGCACGAGGTGCGATGTCTTGTGACGCTTGGTGCTTTTCTCTCGACGTCCTACAGTGATAGGGGGCCCGTCGGGGTGAAAGTTTGGAAGGCTACGGATGGCAAGACTCCATACGCATCACTTGCGATGGTGGGTTCCCCAATGGAAGTTCTGAGACTTGTCGGATCGCTCGGGAGGGTCACTTGGTTGTCGAGTGTCGGGGCATCTCGGACATCTTTCTCCATGTCCATCGTTGGTTCTGCGACAGATGCAGTGGAGCGATTTGCTATTGAATGATTTGAGTTATCTTTGCTACCTTTGAGGAATTGGGATCTTTGCGATGGAAGATCCTTCGATGCGCTATTTATTGCGCTCCACGCGGTGGTGGCGATACGTCCTTTCTGCCCGGGGTTCTCTTTCACCGAAGAGAGAGGCGTGCATTGTTGTCGGCGATATACGGACCGGTATGAAGAGTGTATAGGGAGACACGAGATGGCTATCTTGTGGAGATGGAGTGGTGTTGGAGTGCGATCACACTGAAGACGGCTCGACCTTGAGGAGGACCGAAGAAAGGGCTAACCACAGGAATCGTGCGATGCCGTGGCTGATTATGAGACAATGCGATCGGGAAGCCAATCAAAGCCTTTGTTATGATGGCTCGAAGCGAGGCGGCTCGAGACGAGAGCTAGAGAGAAGGGGCTGCGTTGACAGCCACAGGGTTGACGGAGGCATCGGGAAGAGTCCCTGAGCCAGGTAGAAGGCCTACCGGAATATTTCCTGTGAAGGTGAAGAACACTCGTCGCGGGAAAGGGAAGGGGAAGAAGGATGAAGAACCTAGTACGGGAAACTAGGTTGACGTTGTTGTCCAGAGTATCCACCCACTGTCATTGCAGACACATTAATTGATTAATGTTTTATTGTAGTTTTGCTAGCGTGTAGCGATTCAAGAGTTGACCGTGCTTGAACTCATCAAAGAATGTTTTAACCGTAATGAATTTGTAGGTTAAATGAAAAGAGTTTTTCGAAACACAAGCAATTGATGCTTGTTTGTTTTTTTTTTTGTTTTTTAGACCGAACCAATGATGGCTGCCTACGTTCCCCTTTTACAATTGGACTAAGGGGCTCAGGTCACCGTAGTTCGACACTTTAGGTGAATTTTGAGAAAAACAAAGACAAAAGAAGTGCGACCGTGTTTTTTACCTGGATCATTAGCGGGAATGTATCCAGTTCGGTATTACTCTTTTAGCACTTTTAATTTTACTGAAGGGACAGTGTATGGGGAAGGTGAGTTGACTCGTTCTCTTCCTCAAACGAAGTATCTGCGGAGCTTGCTTCCGTTTACGGGGTTAACGAAAGGGTTCGCGTCCAAATCTGCTAGCTTCATGGCTCCTCCGGAGAAGATTCTTTGTACCACGAACGGTCCTATCCAGGTAGGCTCCCACTTTTCGGGGGGATTGGTCTGCGTAGGAGGCTTTTCCTTTAGCACCAAGTCGCCTTCTCTGATGTCTCGGATCTTGACTTTCCTATCGAATGCTCGGGCCATTCTACTCTGGTAGGCTCGAGTGTGCTCCATGGCTTTCAATCTGCGCTCGTCGAGTAGAGCAAGTTCGTTGTGACGACTCTGTAGCCATTCGACTTCATTGATCCCGTTTTCCAAGAGGACTCGGAGGGATGGGATTTCCAATTCCACGGGTAACACTGCTTCCATTCCGTAGATAAGCGCGAACGGAGTCTCCCTGTGGTGGTTCGGCGATGTTACTGTATCCCAGAGGGCTAATTGTAGTTTTTCGGGCCAGTCCCGACCTCTGTTTGATATCTTTCTGATTATCATGGTGAGAGTCTTGTTGGCTGCCTCTACTGCACCATTGGTTTGTGGTCTGTAAGGAGAAAACTTGTGACGTGTGACTCTGAATTTGGTCAGTAGTTGGTCACAATCTCCTTCGAAGTGAGTCCCATTGTTGGATATGATCTCATTGGGCACTCCATATCGGCACATGATGTTCTCTCGGATGAACTCGGCCACCTTCTTAGAATTCAGTACCTTGTACGATCTGGCTTCTACCCATTTGGTGAAGTAATCTACTGCGACTAGAATGAACTCGTGACCATTGCTCCCTGGTGGAGTGATCTTGCCGATGACGTCGATTCCCCATGTGGCGAAAGGTCATGGTGTAGTCATGCAATAGAGTTCATGAGGAGGGATGTGATTGAGGTTGGAGAACCGTTGACATTTGTCGCGGCTTCGGACGGGCGGATGCGGTCTGTTTCCATTGATATCAATAGTATCCCATACGGAGAATGATACGTGTCAATGCTCGGGCGTTCATGTGCGGACCGCGAGTTCCGTTGTGAACTTCGTTCATTAGCTCGTGACTTTTTCTTTGTTTACACACCGAATGAGTGGTCCTTGGTGGCGGCTTCTTGTACAGCATACCCCCGGAATGACGAAATGGGATGCCGGGCGTTTTAATGTCATCATGTTTTTGGCTTTGATCCTTCTTTGTATTTTCCATCTTCATTGGTGAAGGAAGCTTCTCCGTTTTGGAGTGCTTGGTAAATTTGATTGTACTAGGGTTCGTCGATCGTTTCCTTTTTATTTCGATCTCACGGCAATAGGCGGGTGTTTCCCGTCTGCCTATTCGAGGGTTTCTTGCTTTCCCATCGGGAATTTCGACAAGAGGCGAGGTTGCCGGGGGCATGCGAAGCGGTTCTGTCTCTTGGCAAATAGTGAAAAGAGATGTCCTTGAGCTGAGCAATGAGCTCCCTCCATGCACGCGTGGTACTTGAAGGCCAAAATCTACCGTCTTCCATTTGTTGGATACTTGATTGATGATCAATGCTGAGTCTCCATACACATCCGGTTACGAGATGTTGCGCTCGAGGGCGGCTTCCCGGGCCGGGCTGCGCGAGCTTCGTATTCTAGCTGCATTGTTGGTTGTTTCAAAATTCGGCTTGATGGCTATGGGAGTGTGCTCGTCCTTGGGATCGACAAGGAGCATTCCAATACCATTCCCCTTCTTGTTGGCTGCCCCATCGAAGAAGAGTTTCCGGCGGTTTGCGGCTGTCGAGTGAAAAGATTCCGTCGTCCGGAAGTTGCGGATCGGGACCCTTGGGTTGGCTTTGCTCGGGGAAGTCGGCCGGGCTGATGCGCCATTACTCACGCCCTTTGTTGATTTTCTGACCATGTACTTGATGTCGAACTCGGCCGGGAAGAATGACCACTTGGCTAGTCGCATTGACGGGGATGGCTTGTCAAAGAGATATCGGACGGGGTCCATTTTGGAGACCGAGCACTGAATGTGACTGCATGTAGTGTTTCGGTTTCCGACTACCCATACCAAGGCGGTACAAGTTTTCTCTAATGCTTTGAGTAGTGAGTTCACTTCTTTTGAAGCTTCCGACTTACGAATTAGATGGCATGCTCAACCTTGGAATCTTTCTATTCTTGTGCCGGCATTGCTCAGATTGACGTGTGCATTGCAGTCGGATACGGGAGTAGTGGCTTGTCTTCATGTGGCGGGCACGGGGGGGGATTCACTGAAAGTTGGTCTTGATCTTCTCAGCTATTTGCCCCTCGGAGTCCCATTTGATGTCGGCATTCTTTTTCATCGGTTTGAACATGGGCTCGTGAGAGATGTCAGCGGTTGATGAAGCGTGATGTGCTTGAAGTCTTCCCATAAAGCTATTCACTTCTTTGTCAAAGTCTGAGACGGCTTCATATCGATGATGGCGCTTGATTTTCTTGGGATCGGCTTCGATACCCCTTTACGTAACCATGTACCCCGGTACCTTGCCGCGCTTGACGCCGAATGTGCACTTCGCGAGGGTTCAATCTCATGGAGTGCTTCGAGTGCGGTGAAGAACTTTCCTCGAATCTGTCATGTCTTGCATGTCGATCCTCTGGAGTGGATGATCATGTCTTCGACATATACTTCGATTTCTTTGTGAATCATGTCATGGAAGAGTACATTGCGGCCCACGTTGGTAAGTAGCCCCAGCGTTCTTCCCAGACCGAACGGCATGGCCGTGTAGCGATATGTCCCCACGGAGTAGTGAAGCGATCTTGGCTTGATCCTCCTCGGACATCTTGATCTGGTTGTATCCAGCGAACCCGTCCATGAAGGACTTTACATCGAAATTTGCCGTGGTGTCGACAAGCATGTCAATGTTAGGCAGTGGGAAATCATCTTTAGGCCTGGCCTTGTTGAGATCCCTGAAATCCACGCAGCATCTGACCTTTCCATTGGCCTTGGTGACCGTCACGATGTTGGAGAGCCAAGTCGGGTACTCAATTACTCTGATGAAACCAACTCGGAGCATCTTTCTCAATCTCTTCTTTAACTTGCAAGGACCACTCAAGCTTGATCTTGCGCAGCCTTCGTTTGATGTGGCTTGGATTCGGGATCCAGGGGAATTCTGTGCTCTACGATCGAGGGATCGAGTCTTGGCATGTCCTGGTATGACCAGGCGAACACGTCAACATACTCCCGGAGGAGGCTTATCAGGGCTTCTTTTCCTGCATCGGCAAAGAAACTGCCCACTTGTGTCTCTTTTGGCTCTTGTACTGACCCCAGGTTTACTTTGGTCATAACCTCTTCGGCAGCTTCGGCCCAGTTGTCCTCTTTGTCAACTACACACTCGAGAACTTCCTTAATGTATTGTTCATTTAATGTGTCTGCTTCTTTATCAATTGAATTATTAACGTCTTTTAAGTTGTTTGTTAACTTAAGCAAGAACGGAAATACATGGTTGGCTACATTATCATGGTCCTCCGGCGTAAGGCCATTAGATGACTCTGAGGACTGGACTCTGACAAGGACTGACTCAGAGGGTTTGAGACCGGGTTTAGGAGGATGTGGGTGCGGGCCCAGCTTGTCTTCCAGTTCTGCCTGGCTTTCCCTTGGTCCGGTGAAAGTTACCCAGTTCTTCAGTGGCATTGTTGGATGCTTGATGAGGATTCGGGATCGAGAGGCTTGGCTTCTGCTGTCCCAATCAAGGCAATCATGTTGTTTTTGGAGCCCAGGTCAATCAGGTTCGGCACTTCCATGACCTCTTCAAAGAGATTCTGTAGAGCTGGTCCACTGAGAGCGTCTTTTATGAATTCTGGTTCCTTTTGCTTTGGAGTTACTGTCTCGAATGTGACCTCGGTGGCTGATCCGAACAATCTATTTCCCATGGAGAGTACCTTGAGTTGCTCCTCCAAGTCTAGGATTCCCTTGAATGTGTACTCGTGCTGGACTGTGGTGGTAGTTGGTCCAGGTAGAGCTGTGATGTTAAGGAATGCTCTCCTAATCAGATTAGCTTTGAGTCCTCTGAAACGCATGAGGTCCCTTGCTAGCTGTTCCATTCTTTCTGTAGTCTCTGTGCTGACTATCTCTACTTCTTTCTCATCTTCATCAGTTTCACTGTCGGTCCCCTCGATTCTGGCGCATCGGTCCCTCGATTCTGCTGTTGGTTCCCTTGTCGGGCCCCTCGGCTTCTCAGCTGCCGGTTCCCTTTGTCGGTCCCCCTCGCTGCTTTGTCGATTCTCACGGTGAAGTAATGAGCGAGGTAAAAGCTGTAAGGCCGAAGATTGGGTGTGCCGTCGGAGGTTCCCCTTTTGCGGGCTGCTGCCTTGGTACGGGCGAGCCTTTTGTCTTCCTTGATGTCAGCCGGTGTTAGCACGTAGCCAAGCCCCTGGACCGTGGTGTGGTCCTTGGCTTCAATGACTTGGTGTTGGCCTTGTAACCTTTTGCCAAGCCCCAGTCCTAGGATGAAGTTCATGAGTTTCATCATTCTCATGGCAGGAGGAATCTGGTCGTGAGATAGTGGAAGGTCCACGTTTCATATTTGGATCTTGGAGGTCTCCAGAGTGAATCCAGTTAATGCCATGTTGTCATTATGCTTGATTTCTAACACTGGAATGTCGTTGGTGCCGGGTCCCCTGGTGGTGACGCCGTCGGCGTAGATCGTGGTAAGCTCGTTGCCTTGCATGAACTCGAGGCACCGATGAAGGGTGGATGCCACGCCATTGATTTGATGCAGCCGGGGACGCCCGGGATGGGCTGCGGAAAGTGATTGGAATGTCCAATACTTGGAATTCGGTGGAAATCGTCCGCTTGCCGAACCAAATGTTAAGAGTAGCAACTCCGAGAACTGTACGGGAAGTAGAGTCATAGGCCTTGACAAAGGTGGATCGAAGGCTTCAGATTCGTGGGCTTGATGTCAAGGTGTCCATCATCTTGGCGGGCAAGACATTCATTCCTGAACCTCCGTCTACCAACACGCGGAAGGCGACGCTCGTCCACTGGACTGTGATGTAGAGCGGCTCATTGTGACGCCTCAAATTTTGGAAGGTCCAAATCGTGAAGGTGATAATGTTGCCGTAGTGGATGCTGCCGATCATCCGAATGACTTCATCTCGGGGTTGCGTCCCATGGGGACCATGATACGGGCCAGGCTTTCCTCTAGCTTGAGCTTGTGAGGATAAGAGGAGGTGAGCAGAGACCAAAGGGAAATGTTCGCCCGAGTCTCGCTTGAGCCGAGCGAGGATCGGGTCCTCTTTCACGGAACTTGTGTCTTCTGCATCCGGGTCATAGCCTGCCCGCAGTCTTTTGGTGGCCTTGGGTGGTAATGAATGGATTTGACCCGATCGAGTTAGAACGCCGACATCGTTTGGTTCCTTCGAACAGTCGCTTCCGAGTTGAGCCATAGTTAGAGGAGGATTCCTCATAGCATAGGGCCATATGTCTTCCCTCAACTCATTGATGTGGATGTATTCCCCGAAGCTTCTAAGCACTGGCGGATTCTCGTCCCAGATACCGGCTTAGGTGCCTTCAAGGGGAAGTAGCCTACGCTTTGACGCACTGCTCGAATGTCGTGCACAACAATGGTCGTCTGAGCCGAACCGTGCATTGCCGACCCTCCTGGGGAGGTTGGAGAGTTCTAGGTTCAGCGAACAGCCTCTTTGATCTCTTCACGGTATACCGCGCTCCTTTCCTTCTTGCCGAGCATACTCAAGGCATTCTCGGAGTTGGGTCCGGCGATACTCATGGTTTGCTAAGCTTCCTCCACTTGGCCCAGATTAACTTTCTTGCAGCAGAGCCTCGCGTCGAGAGTTAATGATCGTGTTTCTTCCGATGTGAGAATAGCGGGCTTCTTGAATCGCTCATGCGGCGCCTAGATAAACTTCCACCGGGAGAGCTTTCTTTTCGCTTTATCTCGAGTAACGGGTATGTCGGAAGGTGAGTACACGACTTCCCGAACATCTCGCCCATGTAATCGGTGGTCGACCCGGGGCCGATCGTCTCTATAAACGTAATGTCGTAGATCGTGGAATCTCCTGCAGTAGTTGCTCGAGACAAGTTTCCATCCTCCTCTTGTTTTTAAATAGACCTTCCTCCCTGAGTTGGCCTTTCAATTTGAGTGTGGAAATGATCCGTTTCCATCCTCCCAGGACCCTTGGGAGACCGGTTTTGTTGACTTCATGCCCGGCCTGGAAGAGAATAGATTCATCGTCTTCGTCATCGTCTTCACTGAGAACTTGCTTTCCTCGGGGAGGTAAGCGCTGGGATTCGTTCTGCTGTGTCGTTCCATCTCCTAGGTCATCGGGACCGTTGACCACCCTCGTGTGGCAGAGGGGGTTGGATGAGAACAGACGGTAGTCGAGGAAGTTGCCGTGAGTAAAACCCCTGAGGTCGAACTGGTCTAGACTGGCCTCTAGCTTCGTCTGAAGCCGCTCGTGACACTTTAAGGGCTTGGTCCCTGTTGGTCCTTCGAGCTTGGTCTTCGTCCCAAAGACGGCTTTCTTGAGCGGCTAGTTCCATGAGGGCTTTCCTTGCGAGAGCTAAACAGTCTCCGTAGGTGCGCGCCGTCTGGCTAGTGTCTAGAACTGTGATCACATCCAAATCGCCGAATGGCGGGAACACTTGGATTACGTTAACGAAGGAAGTCGGACTGGGACATTCCATGCGGCCTTCCTTGATCTCGATTACCAAGAATTTTGCCCAATTTTGCTTGATTGAACCCACGGGGGTGTTGAACTCCTCGCGATGTTGACAGCCTCGTAATCTCGCTCGATCGCTAAGTCTATCAGAGCTAGCGCCCATCGGCGTGATGTCTCGAATCCGGGGCCGTGACGACTGGGAGTAGAATCGAACTGGAGCATGTTGATGCTGAGGTGGTCATTTCCTATGTCGGAAGCTGACTCTGCCTTGCGGGGAAGACCTTCACAGATGTTTTCGGGGTGGCTGCCGGAAGCGTTCCCGAGGTTGATCTGATTCGTGACAGGGTGAGGAGCTTGGTCTCCTTCACTGTTGCCCTTGTCCTTGGCGGCGCTTGAGGGTATAAGCTTGACTGACGGCACGTGCGACACAAGGTGACCATGATCAGCAGCTATAAATCAGATCCTACCCCTCTCAGAAATAGATCCCAATTTCCACTCCATAACGTCACTGTGCAGAAATCACACCAGAACCTCTCTCTCTCTTCCTCCCACACAAAAAACCAACCAATTCCCCTCTAATTCCTTCATCTCTCATATACATCCTACCCAATTACCCACATACTTCCTAAACACCTTGAAGACCTCAATCCAGCTCTCCATCCGTGTCTAAATCTACACTCCAGCAGCTGAATCGAAGACTTTTGCGCCTAACTAGGTGTGGAAGTTGAGGACTACAAGGGTAACATCTCCTTCCATCTCTCTCTCTCCCATTTATTTGTTTCATTGTAATTCCTTCCCCTCCACTTGATAATCAGGCTCCATCCGCCTCAGATTATCAAGTGGCAACTGCCATCTCTCTATTTAATTTGTGTTTACTTGAATCCAATTGCATGTTCATGATGTGATCTACTTGTAATTGCAATTTGGGTGTCAAGGGAGTGTGGATCTCCCATATCCACACTCCTTTGGTTGATATGTATTTGATTCGTGTTGTTCTGATTGGCCTTGGTATAATTGCTTGATTTAGTTTGGCATCTGTTGAATCTGTTTCTTAGTTGTAAGGTTCCTGCAGATGGTAAACATGTGTCGCGCGACACAATTGAACATGAGGAGTCCTGTGTCACGCGATACATCGTGCCCATCTGCAGGGATCATCCTTCAGTTGTAAGTTGTGTTATATAGTTTGTTTGTCACTCAGTTGAGGTGACTATGCTGTTTTAATGTTCAAATCTAGTTTGTAATTGTGCTTTGTTCTTGAGATTGTTGTAATCTGGGTGTTGCAAGTCTCTGCAACGTGACCATTGGTGTCACGCGACACATTTGGACATGAGGAGTCCTGTGTCACGTGACATAATTGGCCCTTTGTAGAAGGCTTGGTTTCAGTTGTAATCTGTTCTTCTTGTTGTAATGAGATGTGGCCTCCCTGATCAATTGGTCTACAAGTTGTAATAATCTCATTCGTTTAATAAAATTCATGTTTTATTGCACTTGTCTATTATCATTGTTTACACATGTTTTGACTTATTTGGATGTCTAATTAGAAAGACTAGTCTACGGATGAGGCGTGTTGGCTGAACTCTCGGTTTTTCCCAACACGTAACCTGACCCCCGGACCCATTTCTCTTTCAAAAGGTTTTTCAAAGTATACCTTTAAATATGGCGTGGCGACTCCTAACTTTTTCATTTGAAAACCGAATTTTATTTTTCGTGCGAGCTGTGAGTACCCCGACCCGAACTCGTGTTTATGGGTCCACTTTCCTTGAGTTGCATTTAGTTTTGGGCTCGATTATTTATTAAAATGCATTTTGGGCCTAAATTATTCATTTATTAATTTATTCACCTTGACCCATTTGATTCTTCCTTGGGCCTGCCTCCCTTCGACCCAATTTGTCCTAGGAATGACCGGTGTCGTCCGACAGAGGACAGACCTAAGGCGGTTAAAACTCCATGTCGTACGACATAGGAGCTTCTCTCAGCATGCGTATAAATAAAGGGCTTTGCCGATCATTTTAGGGGGGAATTTGGCAAGTAAGGTTACTCTGCTGAAATAGAAACTCGAATTCTCTCTCATACACACACACTCACCTCTCTCCACACACATACACACATCCAAGCCAAGGTCCAAAGAGTGATCTTCCTTGTTGGTGTTTTGAAGGGGCAAGTACCATACGATTGGCGTATTTGCCTTATGGACTAAAATAGGTAGACCCTAACCCCTTTAATCTCTGGTTCATACATTGCTTACTTGTTCATTTCATCTTGCATGCTTATATTGTTTGACATTATGTGAATATATGGGAATTTGCATGATAAAGGTTGTGGAGATGTGAATCATCAATATTCACATCTCCTCACCTCAGATCTGAACATTTAGTGTCATTAGTTGCATTAAAGTTTGCATATTGGTTGATTTTGTTCGAGTTAGGAGGTGATGGCTACATGATCATGGCCAAAAATATGTGATTATTCACATTTGACCATTAAAGCCATGTGATCCTCCCATAATACTCACGTAGGATTGTTATTCTACTATTTTCATTTGGTATTATAGATTAGTTTCATGTTTTTATCAATGTGGGATCAATCTGCTGAGGATCACTGAAATAGGACATCTATGTCGTCCGACACAGGACATCCCTAAGGTCCTGTGTCATACGACATAGAGATCCCAGAAAGCTGTTTGGCTTCAGTGACTTCAGACAAGCTCAGATTGATCCCCTTTACAGTTTCAACCTCTGTTTAGTGTCATATTACTGCTCTAATTTAGTATTGTAGCTTAATATCACTATTTGGGCAGTCTGGGATCATTTGGGTGAATCTGATGATGGATGCGTCTTATGTCTGATGGTGGAAATCTCCCTCTTGTAATAAAAATACCGAGCAAGTGTACTCACAACCAGTGTAGCAGTATGCACGAGCAGGGGTCGAATCCACAGAGACTCGTTGGTAAACAAATAGAGTAAACGCAGTGAATTGAGTAACCACAATTTATGGATTTGATTTAAGACTAAAAGCATAAATTAAATAACAAAAACTAATTAAACGAGAAAACAGATTATGAGCATAGATTCGTAGTTTGGATTTCACTTTACCATCATTCTATGCAGAATTTTACTTATAAAACATCAACTCAACTTCTAGTGTTCATTCACTTTAACTAGGATCGACACAGTTAGGTGGCCGGATTACAATCCTAAATACTCTCTTACTATTGTGAATTCTATTACGGTACCACAATATGCCAAGAATACATTAAGAACAAAAGAATAAAAGAACCTAACTTTGATCAGTTTCTATTACGGCCCCGATTAAAGTTAATCAATAAATAGTGGTCTATGTATCAAAATCCCAAATTAATGGCGAATTCAATACCCAATTATTCAAAGATGAGTTCGCATCTTAACATACATCTCAAATCTAAGAACAAGAAATTAAGATCTATTAATGAACTAGAAGGAATTAAATTGAAAGAATTAAAATACTATTGGATAGAAATCCAGATAAAGATCCAACCAATCTACAAATCTAAGAAATTTAGCTACTCATAATTTACAATAATAAAAACCTGGAATTGAATTGTTCTTCTTCAAAGAAATTGTTAATGAAAAGCATAAAAACTCCAAGCCTATGACATGATATTCGATGTAAAACTCAAAGTAGGCTGTGAAATAAATAGAGACTAGGGCAAAACTATGGGCAAAGGCTGAGAAATGACGAGAATGCCCTTGTTTAAAACGTCCAAACTGTTACTGGAATCGGGCTGAGCGCGGCCGCTCTAGCTATTGGCGCGTCCGCGCTAACTGGCAGAAAGTTTGATGCGTAATTCTTCTTCTGAGCGCGGTCGCCCTTGCTTTGAGCGCGGTCGCCCTTGAGTTTAGAAAGGTTCGATCGGCCATTGTTGAGCTCTTCACTGGAGCGCGGCCGCAATGGTATTGAGCGCGGCCGTTCTGTTGTTCAGTCCCTGGAGATCGAATTTGCTTCTTTATTTTCCTTCTCTGCTCCGCTCCACTTTACTCCTTTTGCACTTTTATGATATTTAAATACACCTTTTCCTCTTCATACCCTGTACTCACTAAATACTCACAAACCATATCAAATGTACATAAAACTCGGGTATCGAACACAAAGAAAGCCTAAAAGTGCATCATTTGGATGGGAAAATACACATCCATCAATGTCGTTTGACACAGGACACTCTTGGTGTCCTGTGTCGTATGACATCCGTATCACAGAAAGTCAATCTTGACTTTATTTACTCCAATCAACCCTGAATTGCTTCCAGACCCTAAATAGTGCATCTCCGTGGTTAAAGTAACTTTGTTTCGGTGTTGGATTAACTTTGGTGGCTTATCCACCCCCATTGAAGAGGCAATCTGACCAGGATGTCCTATGTCGTCCGACATCCCTCTCCTGAAGAAACCCTCTGTCAGACGACATCCAAAGTCCCTGGACAGACTGTCTCAACCTTTTCCATGCAATTTGTGCAATCATTTGTAATGGTGTGGCCCCCTTTAATGGCTCACAAGTTGTACTCAGTTTCAATATTATCAATGAAATCCAAATTTGCATGTCTTGTTTGTTGACACAAATTACACACACTTTGAATGATTATAATTGTCCATTGTTTGATTGAAAGTCTCGAAAGAGGCGATGTGGGTGAGCTCTATATTCTCTTCCCACATCGTAACCTGACCCCCGGACCCATTTTCTCATTTCAAAAGGTTTTTCAATGTTTTCCTTAAAAACGGCGTGGCGACTCCTAAAAAATATTTTATCTTATATTTTTTTTCGGCGAGCGTTCATTCAGTGGCGACTCCACTGGGGACGAATTTTGAAACGCTTTTATTTTTAATGAAAAGAGTGATACGTGGTATATAGTTGGAAACCATTGAGCTTCCCGTATCGCTTCCTAACCTGAGGCTTGGGATAAATTATGGTCTAACAATGCCATGTACCGGTATCATTCTTCTTTTTTGAAAAAGAAAAGCTTTTTTTGAGAGGGTCTAACTTCTTTAATCAACTTGGACAATTTTCGCATTCTCTTTGTGTATGATTTGTGTCCTTGTGTGTGCTCCTATGTGCCTTGCCATGCTTCTGTGCCTATATGCTTTTTATGCCTTGGTATGATTGTATTTTGGTGTTGGGGTTTCTCCCCCTTGCTATTTGTTTGGCTCTGTTGGTGAGAACCCCTATGTCGGACGACATCCCTTTCCTAGGAAGTCCTGTGTCGGACGACAGAGGAAGGCAATGCAGGGGCAGTTTCAGTTGATCAGTTGGACAGGGCAGAGTGATTCTTAGATGCAGCTGCTGGTTTTTTCTTGGCATTTGGGGTAGTCCCCTTTTGTCATGCTTTGGACTCATTCTTTTCGATTTTCCTTTTTGCATACTTGTAAATATTGCATTTTTTTGAAAAAAAAACTCTTTTTTTACAAAAAAGCAAAATCTTTTCATAGAAAATACATTCACACTACTCGCACACTACCTGCACATAGAGTTAGAACCCTTGGAGTGTACGGACGGCATCGCGGACGTTGACGTGTTTCGCCTACGCTTGAGCGCCTAAAGTCCTCCCGGCCTATAGAGTGTTAGGAGCCACACTTGTCCGTGACACACTTTTCACCGTGACCGGTTGGTTTTTGGCAAAATACTTTTCAAAACATTTTCAAACTCGATTTTCAAAATTTTCTCACAAATTCCGAGTCATATTTCGTTTCCAAAGTCTTGGCATACTCTCCCTCTTCATGTCGAAATTACGACATAACTTAACGTGAGCACATGCCAAAATTTTGACATGTCTCGACGTAGGTACATGTCGATTTCTCGACTTGACTTCGAAAGAGGTCATGACGCGTTTTCGACATGAGCTAACGCGAGATCATGTCAAATTTTTGACACGTACTAACGAGAGGTCATGCCGAAATTTTACCATGAAGCGACGAAAGGTCATGCCGGATTTTCGACTCGAAGTGAGGAGAGGTCATGCCGAATTTTTTCCAGGATTTTACCTGTAAATTGCGGTCTCGTACTTTCAAACATACTTCTAACCCTCACTCCTCCCGAGTCAAGACATTGTTGACTTGAACTTGGTTTTGGAAATCTTGAGTTTGACTTGTTTTGACTTGTATGCCCCTTAGGTTCGATCCAGTTCAAAACAGGTTAGAATGCGAAAAAGAAGGAGTCCCCCTTTTCCAACCATTCTTAGGGTTAATAAAAATTGTTTAAATTTTTAATAAGACATATGCACGAGTCCGTCCTAAGCCTATCCTCTCCCGTGCCTGAAATAGTTCTCTCCCCCTTTCAGCGAGCAAGTATTGGGTTAGAGTTCCGGGTGGTCGGTTGCTCAGGTTCTCTCCAGTCAAGGATTCGTTTCCAGTAGTCTCAGAAATGGCAGATTCGCAAGTTTCAGCAGGCTTGAGTCAGAATCCGGGTTTTGATCCAGCTTAGGGTCAGAATTTCAGTCAAGGTTTAGGGCCAAATCAAGGTCAGAATGTGAGGCCGAACGTGAGTTTGAATGCCTCTCCTAGCAGTGGTCATGGCATGGGTCCTCATATGACATCCCCGGGGAGTCCGTTTGTTAATCCTCACCCAGGTTTTAACTTCTCTCAGGATTCTTCTCTTCGTGCTGCTCTCGAAGCCTCTCGTGCCCGTGAGGAGGCCGGTTGGGCTCGTTATGTTGAAGTGATGCGTATGCAAGGGGTTGCCATAATCCATCGCCCCAATGGGTCGTATGAAGAAGTTAGGGAGGAGCCCGATGTTACTATCACCGACACTGGTTTTCTTCCCCCGTCCTCACCTAGGCAAGGCTATCACAATGTGCCCCCGCCAATCTCTTATGGTGTGCCTAGCTCCTTTCCGATGCCGACTTATGGGAATGTGTCAAGACCTCCCCCCATCCCAGTGTCTGCTTATGGCGGGCAATAGGATTAAGAGGCGAGTCATGCTCCTTCCCGAAGGTTAGTGCTCAGGACCAGTTTGCGTTTTCTCCTCAGAATCAGTGTGGGCAGAATCAGAACAGTGGCATCAACCAAGATCAGTTTGGGTTTACTCAGAATCAGTTTGGGCCAGCTCAGAATCAGTACGGGTTCCAAGGTCAGGGTCAGTATAGCAGCACGGGTCAGTCGCTCAACCCAACCTTTGGCAGTCAGCTTGTTGCTTCTCATGGTCATCCCACTCAGCAGCAGGATGGTCAATATCGTCTGTCAGGAGGCTAGATTTGCCAGGACAGTATTCCGCAGTATCCTAGTTCCCAGTTTCAAAGCTTTCCTCCACCAGTAGCGCAGCGACAGTTTAACGGGTATGATGCTTTTGGAGTAAAGATCCAAGGTCCAAGTGAGTTTTAAGCGGGTGCCCAGTGTCATTGCCACCAGCCGCTTTGCCCTTTAACCCGTCAGTTTCTCAGTTTGCAGTTCTTCGTTTTGTGGCACCTGTTTAGGCTAGTGGTCCTGTTCCGTCCTCCATGGTAGCTCCAACCGTAGGGCAACCCCCGTCTTCCGAAGTTTCAAGTTTGAAGGAAGAGTTGAAGTATGTGAAAGAACAGTTGCACAAGATGACTTTCGGATCAAGTGTGGTCAATTTTGCAGAGCTCAAAGACTCCCGAGCTCTCCCGCAGAACTTCAAGATGCCCCATATAGCTATGTTTGAAGGCTCCACATGCCCTAAAACTCACGTGAACAGCTATATCATGTCTATGGGTGCTAAAGAGGCCACCGAGGAAATGGTAGCCCTCTATTTACATTTGTCTCTCGATGATTCTCCTTTGAGGTGGTTTCTAGGCCTCAAGCCGGAGGCGCGGGCTACATGGTCCCTGATTAGTGATGCTTTTTTTGAGAAGTACAAGGGAAGTGTCGAGTGGTACACTACTCGTAGTGACTTGATCGGCACCATCCAGAGGCACGATGAGTCCGTAACAGATTTCTATAAGAGGTGAAACAAGAAGTTGAATGAGTTGATTCATCCAATTCCCCTATCCGATGAGAAGGCCATCTTCCTTTCATGTGTCAAGCCAGTTGTTAAGGAAGCCATTGGGCGTGGGTATTACCCGAATCTGAGTGAAATGGTGAGTGCGGGGGCTGAAAGCGAGAATGCCACCTATGCCATCGTTCCAAGCTCTACCCCCGTTTCTTTGAAGGGTAAGGAAACTGCTGTCTCTAACACCGTCAACAATATTCAAGGGGAGAAGGGTCAGTTATCCGGCCGTGGTAGGGGAAAGCCTCATCGACAGAGTTATGATGATTTAGGGATGTCGACTGAGGAGGCATTTAATGGACTGGTAAAGACTGGGCTGATCAAGCCTCTGAATAGTTACAACCCAGTTAAGGCAAATCCCAATCTGGACACTAGTTTGTTTTGCCTCTACCATCAGTACCCTGGACATTTCACCAACGACTGTGTCACTCTGAAGTCGCTCATTCAAAAGCTCATTGATAAGGGGAAGATTGAGAAGGCTCCTCGCCCCAATGTGGTTACCAATCTTCTTCCGTGATCTTTACCGGAACCCAGGGCTCTCCCATCCAATATTAATATAGTCAATCAGTCTTTGTAGGTTCTAGATTGTCTGTTTGTTTCTTCAACGAATGTCCTTTATTGGACAAGAGTCTGTTAAGTCCACGATAGACTAGTTTTTGCTTTGCAGTAATAAAAATCTTTGTTTCTCTTCTTGCTAGACTCGAGACATCTCTTGCACACCCACGTTACGCTCAATTGAAATGGTCTTATTCCACATGATCACTTGTGTTGCTCAACCACTAATTCTTTGAAATGATTAATATTTAAATTGATCAAAGTAAGAAAATCAACTGATATCTTTCTCAAATTGAGGCTTACCAACTCCCCATCTTGCATCTCGTATGCTCACATCTCTTTCATCATCCTAATCATTTCATTGCTCGATGAATTTGCATAAATCTTATCACATTTAAAGTTTAAGCAAGCAATGAAGACTTAATTTCGTTTAGGTCATCCGGTAGGGATTGCGGTTGAATCCTTTCACCCTAGGGAAGCCATTACCTCCCCCTCACCAAATAATATCCTTTCATTTCAAGATCCGCATGTTTTGAAACCCCATTTAGCCATCATCTTTGCTAAGAGAAGTCCATGCAACGCCAAAGCAGTTAGCTTCGAGAGTCGGCGACGCATAAAATACTCAAGTTGTGAAGGAAGGAAGGATAATCCTAAACTCCCCAAAGAGGCCTTCCAAATTCTCAAAAGAAGGATTATAAATCCTCACGGTCTCAGATATAATCCTCAACTCCTCAAAGAGGCCTTCCAAATTCTAAAAAGAAGGACTGTCGATCCTCGCAATTCAGTAAAAGTCCCCGACTTCTCAAGAGGCTCTCCAATGTTCAAAAAAGAGCCCAAATCCTCGAAAGTTCATAAATGTTCTAGATAGCTTGGAGTTCCTCTCACCATTTCCTTAACCAATCCTAAGCCATCCTCTCGCTTTTAGAGGATATTCCCATTACTATTACCCTTGCCTTTGGCCAAAGTCAAAATCTGACCTCTCATTCTTAGAGGCAGTCAATCTTCCTCGCCATAGATTTCCCAAACACATCCCCAAAAGCCAACCTCTCATCTTTAGTGGTTCAGTCAGCAAAAAGCCCAGCCGACCTCTCATCTTAAGAGGTCATGATATTCCGAATCACCCGATGGCCGATCAAAGCCCGGAAACTCAGCTACAGTCCCTACCGAATAGCTGTTTCATTCTAATCTACTCGAGATCTAAATAAAATTAATGCTTCATTGCTTGCTTAAATTGGAATCTAATCCATCTTGGCTCAAAGTCATCGATCTAAGATTATGCAAATTCAGTCCATGCATTTGATACTTCATGTGAGCATGTTTCATTTCTCCTCCGCAAACACTTGCCGTGGATGCCTCACCGGGACTTCACATCCGTGTCTTTCATCGACAATCCAGGAGGACATGTTCTTTCAATTCTCCAAATCCTCAAAGGTCCAGATCCTCGAATTTCAACATTCGTTCTCTTTTCAATCGGGACTTGCCCGAACTATGGCGACCTGAGCTCCTCCCAAGGAGGGGAACGTAGGCAACCATAATTGGTCCGGTCGAAATCACAAACAAATCTCAGAAAATCCGGTCTCATCAAGGACCGTTCATATACATTTTCCATCCTCTCGAGCTTGATTCTCGATATCAGTTGATTTTCTCCTTGTGATTAATCAAAATATTTGTTCATATCAGATTTAGTGGTTGAATAACCCGAACATCAATAAATGGTTTTAAGCAGCCTTGTGATCATCATGAATAAGACAAGTTTTCAAGTGTCTTGACAAGTCTTCTCTCTCTCCATCATAGGGAAATAGAGCCAGACACTGTCTTTCTGTTAGCAGGGGCTTCCATACACTTTTCCACACCTTGCAATATTTATACTCTCTCAAAAGAGTCAAACCTAAAAGCGAGTGTGTCACGGAATCGGGATCCATTCCCACCCTTGAAAAATGTGCCCCTGCACATATACATTTCCAAGTCTTGTCCAGTGACTGATTGACTGAGGTCTGAAAAGATGGGCGCCTCCTTGGCCACATGATGATTCTGCCTGTAATGGGGCTGAATGGGATCTCTCATCCTAACGTTCCATTTTGGGCCAAATGCTGGGTCTTTAGGCTATTTTTGATGTTGAAGATTGGTTCTGGGGCTGCTGTGACAGCTGGAAGTTGCCTTTTGTGAATCTGTCCTTTTACAAATGCAGGGGCTTGCTGTCCAAGAAAGTCCGTTAATGTGACCATCCACCAGACATCAGCAATTGTTGCATATGCATCAGTCCTTCAACGAACCAATGCTTGCTCAAAACCTGTCCAAGCCTGTCCAAAGCACCCCAAAACAGTATATATCCATTCCACTTACTCACCAGGCGCATGGGAGAGGATTTGGCAAACTCTGCATCCAATATATACACAAATAACACCCATTACATCACAAACCACAAAAATACCAAACCCCAACAAATGCCATTCGTTTTTGCCATTTCTTGGGAGGGACTAATGCATATAAACAAATAAGTCTAGATACCATCGAAAGAATACTTTAGTCGCTAAGTTGCGAAGTACAAAAATATTGTTTTACAAAGTGAGAAGCAATAGAGTAGTGCATGCATTGTGTTTTCTCTCTTTTTCTCCCTAAAAGTCCTAAAGCATGGCAAAAGGGGGCCGCCACAATCATTTCGACTCAGAGTCGTCGCCAGAGTTGTCACCACTCTCCCCATTAATGGCTCACAAGTTGTATTTAGTTTCAATATTATCAATGAAATACAAATTTGCATGCCTTGTTTGTTGACACAAATTACACACACTTTGAATGATTATAATTGTCCATTGTTTGATTGGAAGTCTCGAAAGAGGCGATGTGGGTGAGTTCTATATTCTCTTCCCACATCGTAACCTGACCCCCGGACCCATTTTCTCATTTCAAAAGGTTTTTCAATGTTTTCCTTAAAAACGGCGTGGCGACTCCTAAAAAATATTTTATCTTATATTTTTTTCGGCGAGCGTTCATTCACGAGGGCACATTCACTTCGTGACGAGCATTATTTTGAGAAGGAGCGAGGCTCAGTCTGATCCTGCTAATGAACGGAATGATCCAACCTAAGATTTTCTTGATGGGGATTGGTACGAGAGAAGAGGTAAGGGTCTTCCCGGAAAGATGCAAGCTTTGGATAGGCCCAATGTCTTCAAGAGGCTTTCATAATCTATTTTCACTCGCCTTGAAGGATGATTTGCTTCGAAGGGTCCAAATTGCAAGAGAGATCGAGATGACGGGGGTGATCATGTCCGCCGGCCTACCAAGTCAATGAAAGGCTAGATCCTAGAGAGTACCCAGAGATTGCTTTGATAGATCAATATTTTTATTTATTAGTATTTTTTTCAAGATTGTTAGCTTAGCAAATTAGTCGTTTTCGTTAGGATTTCCCTTTTGTTATTAATAAAATGCATTCGATTAATAAAATGACGAAACTTTGATTTATTTATTTGATTAGATCGAACCCGAAGGTTTCCTACGTTCCTCTTTTAAAACAATTAAATAAGAGGCTCAGGTCTAACATAGTTCATTTTTGAGAGAAAAGGACAAAATTCGATTTTAGACCGAATGTTAGTCTCGCGCGAGACAAGGCCTCTCTTTTTTTTCTTCTTTTTTTTTCAATGTACAACCATGCTTTTGCCTAGACCGCCCTTTCAGGTTTTCAATCTAGGGGGCTTCTTTTCTTATGCAAGCTCTAATTTTTGCCTAGGCCGTCCCTTTCTGGGATTTTCAACCTAGCGATCGATTTTTATTTTTTAGAGGCCAAGTCACGCGATGTACTTCTTGAGCTTGTCCATGTTGACCGGCTTCGGTAGCTGATCTCCGTCTAAGTCCACCAGCTGAAGGGCTCCCCAGAGAATATCTTCTTAACAATGTAGGGTCCTATCCATCTCTGTCCCCACTTGCCTAGAGGGTTGAAAGGTCCAAGACGGTGCTCTCGAAGAACCAGGTTGCCTACTCTATGTTTCTTGTCTTGACCTTTTTGTTGAAAGCTCTTGCCATTCTTCTTTGGTAAGTTTGAGTGTGCTCGGCTGCTCTCAACCTCCTTTCGTCTAGCAGGGCTAGCTCTTCATACCTGTTTTATAAGCAGTTGACTTCATTCACTTGGTTTTCTAGGAGAACCCTTAGTGATGGTATTTCCAACTCTATTGGTAGAAAGGCTTCGATCCATCCCGTATGTGAGGGCTTATGGAGTTTCACTTGTAGCTGTTTGGACAGAATTGTGGTATCCCTAAAGTACGAAGGGTAGCTTGTCGGGCCAATCTTTTCCAGTGACTGCCATTTTTCTGATGATGGTTTCGATCATTTTGTTTGCAGCTTCAACTGATCCATTAGTTTGAGGCCTGTAAGGAGATGACTTATGCCTTACGATTTTTTACTCTATTAAGAGGTGAACTGTTTCTTTCTCGAAATGGGAGCCATTATCAGATATCATCTCTTATGGATCCCCATATCGGCAAATGATTTTGTGCTTGATGAATTCTGCTACCTTTCTGGCATTCAAAACTTAGTGAAATAGTCGATGGCTACTAAGATGAAATAGTGCCCATTGGTTCCCGCGGGTGCAACCTTTTAATTACATCTATGCGCCATGTTGAGAACGGCCAAGGGGACGTCATAGGATACAACAAGGAAGACGGTGCGTGCTGAAGGTTGGCGTGTATCTGACACTTATGGCATTTCTTGACCATGTTAGTACTGTCGGCTTCTATGGTTAACCAAAAGTACCTATGTCTGATAATCTTTTTGGCGGGCATGTTTTCGCTCATGTGGGATCCACATACTCCTTGATGAACATTGTCCTTTATTTCTTGTGCCTCTTCTTCGGTGGTGCAAAGGAGGTTCCCCTAGGGGTATTTTTTTAATAGACGGCCAGCAATGATGACATAATTAGCTGCCAGTCTTCTATGGACAACTTGAGTTTTCTTGTCGATCTAAGGCGGGATGGTTCCATCTAGGGTGAAATGCCAAATGTCAAAGTACCATGGTTTCTTGTCAACCTCATGATGGTCTATGACGGCGCAGTAGGCAGGAGTCGCTCGCCGAGTTACTTTGAAGGGTTTTATTGCCTTTCCCGCAGGGATTTCAACCAAGGAATCAAGTGTAGCCAATGCGTCAGCAAACCAATTTTGTCTCTAGGGAGATAGTGGAATGAGACATCTTGGAATTGTTGCACCAACTCTTGAAGGTGGACATTGTATCTTTGAAGGGTCGGATCTTGGATCCTCCACATCTTCAGTGTCTAATTGATGATCAACTGGGAGTCCCTAAATACCTCGAGTTCGGTCACATTGCGTTCTAGGGCTCCTTCGAGTCCCACTATGCAAGCTTCGTATTCGACAGTGTTATTAGTGGCGTTAAAGTCAAGACATAAATCTAGTGGAGTATGGATGTCGTTAGGATCCACCAACAACATTCCGATGCCAAAACCTTTCTAATTGGCTGCGTCATCAAGAAATATTTGCCACTTATTTTTGTCTTCTATACTCATGATGTCCTCATCAGGGAATCGTGGGTCTTCCCCCTTCACTTTATAGCAAGGAAATTCGGCCAACTGATCTGCGAATACACTGACCTTGACGAATTTCTGAGTAACGTAAGTGATATCATATCCCGCGAGCATGAAATACCACAAAGCAAGGCATGAAGACAAATCTGATTTGTCTAGGATGTATTTTAGAGGATCCATTCGCACGATGAGATGAACCGGGAAGGCTTCCATATAGTGCTTCAGTCTCTGTGTTACCCCGACGAGAGCCGCGCAAGACTTGTCGAGTGGAGAGTAGTTGACTTCACTGCCTTATGTGGTGGAGCCAGGATGGGTGGGGCGGTTAAGTAGTGCTTAACTTCCTCGAATGCCTCTTGACATTCATCGGTCCATTCTTGAGGTGCATTTTTCTTGAGTAAATTGAAGATAGGATCCCACATTGAAGTCTGTTGATTGATGAATCGACTGATGTATTGGAGTCTGCCCATGAATCCTTTCACTTCATTCTATGTTCTGGGTGGAGGCATGTCTATGATGGCCTTTATCTTGGCGAGATCTGTTCTATTCCACGTTCGGTGACCATGTATCCCAAGACCTTTCATTTGACCACCCCAAATGAGCATTTTGCGGGGTTAAGCCTCATCTTGTGTTATCTCAGTCGATTGAAGAATTTTCTGAGATCTATGAAGTTCTGACCATCTGTCCCTCTAGAGTGGATAATCATGTCATCTACGTACACTTCTATTTCATTAAGGATCATGTCATGAAATAGTGTTGTGACTGCCCTTTGATAGGTAGCCCCTGCATTCTTTAGACCAAATGTCATGACCGTATAACAGACATCCCCCAAGGAGTGGTGAGCGCTGTTTTGTGTTGGTTTTCTTCTGCCTTGAGAATTTGGTTGTACCCTGCAAAACCATCCACGAATGAGCGGACTTCGTAAGTCACGGTAGCGTCGACCAACATGTCTATGTTTGGTAGCGGGAATTCATCTTTAGGGGATGCCTTGTTCAAGTCTCTGAAGTCAACACAGACTCGTATTTTCCCATTTGATTTAGCTACTTGCACTGTGTTGGCTAGCCTTTTCGGATATTCAATCACCTTGATAAACCCTACGTTCAAGAGTTTCATGATCTCTTCTTTCACTTGCATTGACCATTCAGGCTTAATTCTACGTAGTTTCTGTTTGACTGGTTTGGCGTTAGGTAACAGTGGTATCTTGTGCTCTATGATCAACTGATTTAACCATGGCATATCTTTGTAGGACCAAGCACAGATCTCGACAAATTCACTGAGGAGCTGCGTTAAGGTTTCTCTATCTTCCCCCTCGAAGAAGCTGCCGATCTTGGTTTCTCTAGTGTCTTCTGCTGTCCCAAGATTAACCGTTTGCATTTCTTCATTGTCAACAGAGCCATTCTTTCCACAACGACCTACTTGCTTTGCTAATTCTTTTAAAATTTATTCGTTTTCTTGATCTATCTCATCATATGATTTATTATTAACTTTTTTGTTATATTGATTATTATTAGTTAATTCATCATTCACGATGTTAGCAATCTCAGGGTACTCAGAAAGATAAGATTTTTCATTAAGTATGTAGGGGAATACATGCTCGGCCACCGCCTCAATTTCCTCTTGAGTGAGTACATCAGAGGCGGAGCCTGACACTAAAGTGAAAGCTATAGGGCCTATCTTCCTGCGGGGATGGGGAGTACAACTAAGCTCTTTGATCATGAAGTCTTCATCAACATCTGGATTAGCTTCGTATAATCAATAGTTGGTGCGTCCCCCTTGGATATGGCATGATTCTAGCTGTCTTCTAGCCGGAACAGGTTCTCAAACTGTCGCAGCATGTCTTCTCCCAACACGAAGTCCCATTTGCTGGTCATTTCAGCCTTTGTGCCCCCAAAATCTTTAAGGATTAGTGGGACGAGTTCTGTTTCGTCTGAAGAAGCATCGCAGTCATTGAAGATTTCAAAGCCCATATGGCGCTTTCCTTTATCGTCAGTTCATGGTTCTGAAAAGATAAAGTACGGGATGCTTTCCCCTTCTCGAACAAAGAAGCCATTGAGCGTCTTCCGGTATGGTTCGAGATTGCAACCCTTAGTCTTTGGGTTATTGTCATTTATGTAGGCAGTCCCTTCCCACTTGATTTGAGTGAAGTCACACTCTTCTTCGTTACTTGCATCGTGGATAGAAATGATGTATCCTAGGCCATGCTTTGTGTGTGGTGGGGGAACATGCGGTGGCTCTGTTATCCCTTGCATGTATTTGCCAAGTCCCAAGCCAGGAAAGTACCCTTTTTGCTAGCATCATTCGTTGCAAGTTTCGATGACATTTTTCACTATTATCTTTCTCAATCTCAAAACCACTAGATAAGTAATCAGAAGTGAAAGGAAAGATACTAGCTAAACTATTATTGAAATGGAAACTTGATACTCTTGCCCATTGGGTATGTAACCTTCCATTCGCTTCAGTTTTCCATCCTTGTGAAGACTTCTAAAGAGATGGACGAGAGAGATCCATCCGATGTCAGTGTAGGTCCTCCCTTTCCTTCGTTTAGCCATTTGATAATGGAGGTCTCGGATGTGGTTCTCATAATGCTGCACAAAGGTGTTGTGTCGGGAACGGTGTTCCTCCTCCATTTTTTCCTTGAGGTCACGGTAGATAGTACTGAGGCAGTACTTGACTCTTTCGTCGATGTCATCTTCAATGTGGGCTTCGAGGGCATTACACTTTTTTAGTCATATCCTCGAGTTCGCTTTTGACCTCCTCGAGTTCTTCAATCAGCATCTTTGTCTTGTCAGCATGGATGGACTCTTCCAAGTTATGACATGCATCGTTATTGTCAATCTGTTGCAGGGCTTTGGCAAGTTGGGCTTTGATATCAATTAGCTCTTCTCACACGGATGATTGCCCATTGTCGGAGTCACTTTCCATCCTCTGAAAATCCCTAGCAATGCGGGTGGTAGGCATATCAAAAGCTTCCCTCCAACCTTTCACATGCTCCATTTCAGCGACAAGAGACCTGGTCATTTTCCACAAATCTTCCTCTTCAAGGTCCTTCTTGGTGACGAAGTACTTTTCCATAGACATTGTGTTGGGAGTCTTGAGGTTGAGTAGCGTCGGAAAACTGACATAAGAGATGAAGAGATTGAACCAGGATGATATCTAGCCCCAACGAATCGGATGAAGGCTTAAAGGGTTCAGGCTCAATCACATCAAATAGAAGCATTATTCCGCGCGGGAAAGGCAGTCTCGCGCGAGACAACCACACGGAAAGTCGATTTTTATTAAACCTAATTTTTGGTCGGAACGGAGAATCCGTTTTGAGGGGTTTCTAAGGCCTTTATCCAAACCTAACGACTAAGTAA
Organism: Adenophora triphylla var. japonica; assembly: GCA_022495995.1. Lineage (NCBI taxonomy): Eukaryota > Viridiplantae > Streptophyta > Magnoliopsida > Asterales > Campanulaceae > Adenophora > Adenophora triphylla. Next base: position 484,651 of record JAFEMH010000624.1, on the reverse strand, counting down.
TCAATCTAATTTTGTAAAATAAATCCATGTGAGATTGTTTGAAGGATTTTTTTTTGACGGGACTATTTTTCTTTTGAAGGGACAAATCCGAAAGGATCATTCCGAAGGGACTTTTCCGAAGGGACTATTTCGAGTCCTTCTTTATCGTCAATTTTAAATGGCTTTATTTTGATCAAAAACAAGAAAGATCACCGAGTCAAAACCAAACGGTCATGGAGTGATCCTAGAAAGACATTCTATATGATATGTGGCAATGCAGGGCTGGAAGGCTAGGCTCCCCGCGATAAGACAATCTAGGTGGATTGAATATGCGGAGTGGGATGATCCAACTTCGGAGAGACTGGCGACTGCGTGGTTACCGTCATCCGTCCTTAGTGTGGGTCCCAAGTTAATCGGGGTATGTAGTACAATGACAGATATAGCATGAGTGCGCGTTGAGAGTTCATCTAGGTGATAGATAAAATAGAGATTTTTTTTTGAAAAATAAAAAGGAAAACAAATAATGGCCGCACCAAGTGGTTGCCTATGTTTCTCCCAAATCCGGAAGACTTAGGCCGTCGTAGTTCCACTTATTGAGAGAGATAAAGAAATAAATAATTTAAATTACAACTCCCGAATCCCCATTGGACTGGACTTTAATTTAAAAACCCAATCACAACAAGTTACAAATAATAATCAATTATTTAAGCCAAATACGGATTCGAGTTATACATCTTAAGGGGGGCCTTAAGATGAAAGAACTCTGCAGGTAATGTAATATGGAATCCTCCTTGCGTGTTTGATTCTTATCTCGGATCTTGAGACGAACGGGAAAACTAGAGCACAAACAGAATACCGAAGCATTGTCTCACACGAGAGAGAGAGTCGTCTCGTGCGAGACTAGCCTGAACTGAGTAAAAAAATGATTTTTTTTAACCTTCTTTATTAACGAAAGTTTAACCCACTTTAAATTTATGGTCCCCAGCGGAGTCACCAAACTGTAGCGATGCGCGAAAAGACTCGGTTTTTCCGAACTAGTTTGTTTTGTTTTGAGAGTCTCCACCTATATTATTTGATTGGAAACATAGAAAAACCATTTTTTGAAAGATTTTGGGTTCGGGGCTTAGGTTATGGAATGGGAAGGTCAAGGAGTACCCATTCCACCCAATTCAGAGATCGGTCTTGCTAAAAGGGGGGGTTTTCAAAGGAAAATACATTTTAAATAAACAAGTAAAATATACATTTAACGAGGTTAAATGAAATATATAATCGATTGCTTCGAGACCGTCCCCATGATTTGGGGAGGCTCTTGGCCGATCCTATATTCGATATTCTATACCACTCTAACAATCAATTAGAAATGGAAGGAAGATTGCCTTTTGTGAAAAGACTTGGACAGAGTTTTGACTCATTCATAGAGTCGAATCTTGACGCGGACAGAGCTTCGCCTCTGTCCTTGATTCTTACATTGATGTTTGTTGATCAACAAGGATGATAAAAAAACTTTAGGTGATATACAGGAATCTTTTAGGGAGAGAAACCAGTAAAATGTCGGAGGTTGACCGGGATCAAAATACTAGAAATCATCAAGTATTTATAGGATGTTGGAGAGGTGAAGGTGGAGAGGGAAATCACCCTGGAAAGGTTCCAGAAATCAAATGCTATTGGAGAACCGGATGATGATAAGATTTATCAAGAAAGAGGTTGAAATCGATGAGGAAATTTGCTTCTACACGCCTGCAGGAGCTTAGTCTTCCGCAAAACAAGACTGTTCCGCGCGGGAGATGATTGTTCAATGGACAATTCTGTCCTTCCCTTCTTACCTCGTATGCAGTTTAGTCCAAACTAACGGTTATTAGTCAAAACTTAACGAAACATGACGAAATGGTGGATTTCTACTCTTGACTTAAGGCTAGACTTAGAGTGGGTTTACTCTGCTCCGATGGGTTCAGAATGGGGTGTCTACACCAACAGAGCCAGATCTGCGACACAGACGGTATCCTTAGACCAAGGTACCCGAAGAAGCAATTTTCGAAAAGGAAGACCCGATCCTTACCCAGTTAAAGTAGACCCAAGCAAACATCTCCCTTTGGTCTCTGCTCACCTCTTCCTACCCTCATAAGCTCAATCTACAAGAAAGCTTAGCCTGGATCATGGTCCCCATAGATGTGACTCCTGCAGAAGCAATCCAGATGATCGACAATATCCATTACGAGAACATCATCACCTTCACCGACTTGGACCTGCCAAAATTTGGGGCTGGCCATAATGAGCCACTATACATCACTGTCCAGTTGAATGAGCGTCGCCCTGCGTACTTGTTGACGGGGGGTCAAGAATGAATGTGTTGCCTGCCAAGATGATGGAACCGCTAGACATCAAGCCCACCGACTTGAAGCCTTCGGCTCACACTATCAAATCTTATGATTCTATCTCTTATGCAGTTCTCCAAGTCGCTACCCTAAACCTCTGATTCGGCAAACAGATGATGCCTACAGAGTTTCAAGCCTTCGACATTCCTATCGCTTTTACAGCAATTTTGGGAAGACCATGGTTGAACCAAATAAATGGCGTAGCATCCACTCTTCACCAATGTATCAAATTCATGAAAATAAATGAACTGACAACTGCCTATGGGGTTAGCGTCACCACCGAAGGGACCTGCACCAATGGCATTCCAGTGATAGAAATCAAGCACGTTGACGATGATATAGCTTTAACTGTATCTACAATAGAAACATCCGAGATCCAAATATGCAGCGTAGACCTTCTGTTGTTATGGGATAAGATCCCTCCTGCCATGAAAATGATGATGCTCATGAAATTCATCCCGAGACTAGGGCTTGGCAAAAGGCTACAGGGCCAACATCAAGTCATCGAAGTCAAGGACCACAATACTGTCAGGGGCTCGATTATGTGCCTACACCTGAAAACATCAGAGAAGACAAGAAGCTCGTAAGCACCAAAGTCGTGGCCTATAAAAGGGGAACCTCCTACGTCACACCCAACCTCTGACATTACAGCTTCGACCTAGCTCGCTACTTTGTCAAAGGGAATGATGAAGATGAGAAAGGAACTGAGGGAACTGACAAAGGAAATGATGAAGATGAGAAAGGAACTGAGTGAGCTGATGGAGGAACTAATGAAGATGAGAAGCGAATAGGAAAGGTCAACATAGACACTGCAGAAAAGATGGAAAAGCTGGCACAGAACCTCAAATGTTTCAGAGGACTCAATGCCAATCCGATAAGGGGAGTATTCTTCAACGTCACTGCACTACCTAGACCCATCGCCACCACCGTTCAGCATGAATACTCGTTTAAAGGGATCCCCAACATATACGAACAGCTCGAAACGCTCTTCTTAGGGGACAGGCTGTTCGGTCCAGCCCACGAAGCAACATTCGAAATGTCGATCTCTAGGAAGAAGGAACCAGAATTTGTGGAGAATGCTTTAAGTGGGCCTGCTCTGCAAAACCTCTTTAAAGAAGTCAAAAAATTCCAAACCTGATCGATTTGGGCTCCCAAGATAGTGTGATAGCCATGATCGAGACATGAAAAACCAACCCAGGGCTCGTGTAGCATGCTCAAAGCACAAATAATAATATTCCTAAATGGATTACAAACCAAAATAGGAAATATTTCACCAAAATCTAAGCTCGTGCCTGCCTAAAACCAAATGAAAAACATCGCTCTAAGAGGTTTCATACTTGAAATGGAACGATTTATATCTTTTTCACTTGCCACGCTAACATATATAAGGCCACCATAAAAATCTGTCCAAATATGCACAAATACCCCATCTAAGGTGTCCCTCCATCAGACTGTACAAAATGCCGGTACCCTTGGCATCCGTGATGTCAAAACCCAGCAGATCCGTGAGCTGCTCCATCGTGAACTCCTCAAACCACTCTATGGGATTACCCCGGAAGGACAACCCGATGATAGTTGCGAAATTCGTGAGAGTAATTGTTGCCTCCCGCCACCTGAAATGAAAAGTGTGGGTCGTATCCCAGGCCACGTGAACAAGTTTGACCCTCTGCATCAATTCCACTACATCCACTGCACTATTGAAGCCCCTAGACTAGAATCTACTACCATCTGTCGAGGACTTCTCTTTTCACCCCAAGCCACGTCTGGGAGCATTTCCCACAACTCGCTCACCACCTCGACGTTCCCCCTACTCATTGTAGTGGACAATTCTATTGGTATGTTAATACCCAGGTAAGACACATCAAAGGTATGTTAATACCCAAATAACGTACGCAAAACGTACATGCCATGAAACAAAATCAAATAAATATATCAACACAAAGATATAATCCAATCATTCCAAAATTTTCGTTTCAGTTCGGAGGTATTTCAAAAGTCTTCTGTCTCAGTTCGGAGTCATTTAAAAAATCTTTTGTCTCAGTTCGGAATCAACTCTTAATTTGTGTTTCAGTTCGGAATCAGTTTAAAAAATCTTCCGTCTCAGTTCGGAATCATTTCAAAATTTCCGTTTCAGTACGAAATCTGTTCAAAAAATCTTCCGTCTCAATTCGGAATCATTTCAAAATTTCCGTTTCAGTTCGGAATATCCGTTTCAGTTCGGAATCATTTCAAAATTTCCGTTTCGGTTCAGAATCAGTTCAAATAATCTTCCGTCTCAGTTCGGAATCATTTAAAAAATTCCCGTCTCATTTCGGATTTTTTTCCACATCATTTCAAAATCTCCGTCCCAAATTAACACATGTTAAATTTAGAAAACATAGCTAATCATGGAATTTCTTTACCAAAATTTCTACATTGTCTACCCATCCCCTCAATTGCATCAAATAACAATTAATTTCAACAAAAGGGTATAACAAGATCAAAAGCCCCAACCACACAAAAATCTATTCAAAATTCACAATTCAAAATTCAAAAAACATTCAAAGAAATTAAAGAATTCTTACCTTTCTTTCGATCCCTGCCTTGGATTTGTGATTATCCCGAGCCTTGTAAAACTCGAACGTATCCAAAGGAAGCTCGGTCATTCCCACTGTCCTCTTAAGCTTCTTCCTCATATTGTCGGTCCTCCTATGGCGGCCCCGTCGTCCTAATCTCCCTTCCATAGCGTTAATCTCTCAAAATTTCCGCAAAGAATTGAAGAAATCAAAATTTTTTCTCTCTTTTCTCTCTTCTCTCTTGTTAGATTTTTCTAACGCCCCCTCTCCCGAGGTTAAATTTTTCGTTCGATTTCGCTAACGCACCCTCTCCCGAGGTTAAATTTCTCGTTAGATTTCACTAACGTACCCTCTCTCGAGGTTAAATTTCCCATTAGATTTCGCTAATGCACCATCTCCCGAAGTTAAATTTCTTGTTATATTTCACTAATGTCCCCTCTCCCGAGGTGAAATTTTTCGTTAGATTTCGCTAATGTCTCCTCTCCCGAGGTTATATTTCCAGTTAGATTTCGCTAACGTTCCCTCTGCCGAGGTTAAATTTCAGTCATTGTAGACACCCCATTCTGAACTTATCGGAGCTGATTAATATCACTATAAGTCTCGCCTTGATTCAAGAGTAGAAATCCACCATTTCGTCATGTTTCGTTATGTTTAAGAGACTAACGACCGTTAGTTTGGACTAAACTGCATACGAGATAACCAGGGAAGGACAGAATAGTCCACTGACAGCCTTGTCCCGTGCGGAACTTGTGTGTCCCGCACGATACTAAGCCCCTGCAGATGTGCAGAAGCCAGTTTCCTCGTTGATTTCAACCTCTTTCTTGTTAAAACCTTATCAATCTGGTCATCCAATAGAATTTGGGTTCTGGAACCTTCCCAGGGGATTTTACCTCTCCAACACCTATAAATACTTGAAGACTTTCAGTATTTTAGATCCCAGACTTTTCAGTCAAAACCCCTACATTTACTGGTTTCTCTCCCTAAAATATTCATGTAAACTACCCTCAAAATACCTAAAGTTTGTTTATCAACCTTGTTGATCAACAAACATTGAAGCTCGAATCAAGGACCGAGGCGGAGCTCTGTCCACGTCAGGGTTCGACTCTAAACTTGAGTCAAAACACTGTCCAAATCTCTTTACACAACCCCAATTCATGGGTAAGGTCTCGAAGAAATCGATCCTATATTTCGTTTAACTTCGTTAAAAGGATTCTTTTACTTATTTAATTAAAACGTCTTTTTCTTTGAAAACCTCATTTTTATCAAGACCGATCTCCAGATTGGGTGGAATGGGTGCTCCTTGACCTTCCAATTTTATAACCTAAGCCCCGAACCCAAAATTTCTTTTCAAATGGTTTTTTCTATATTTCCAACTAAATAAATATAGGTGACGACTCAAAAACATGTATAAAAAACTCACGCATCGCTACACTCGCGACTCCGCTGGGGACTGTGAATTTAAAGTGGCTTAAACTTTCGTTAATAAAAAGAGGTTTTCAAATAAAAAATCATTTTTTGGTATTCAAATCAAGCTAGTCTCACACGAGACAACCTGTTTCGTGCGAGACAATGCTTCGGCAATTCGGTATGTCTTCTGGTTTTCCCTGTTCGTCTCAAGATCTGAGATGAGAGTCGAACACGCAAGGGGGATTCCAGATCACATTATCTGCAGAGTTCTTTCCTCTTAAGGCCTCCCTTAAGATGTAGAACTCGAATTCGTATTTAGTTTAAATAATTGATTAAACTGCGTGTGATTGGGTTTTTTAGATTAAAGTCCGGTCCAATGGGGATTCGGGAGTTGTAATTAAATTATTTATCTCTCTCTCTCACTCATTAAGTGGAACTATGATGGTCTAAGTCTTCCTAGTTTGGAAGGAACGTAGGCAACCACTTGATGCGGTCACTATCTGTTATTCTTTTAGTTTTCAAAAACAAATCTCCATTTTTCTCTATCACTTAGATTGACTCTCACACACGCGCACGCATGCTATATCTGTCATTGCACTACATACCCCAATTTAACCCGGGTCCCACACTAAGGACGGATGACGGTAACCACCTAGTCGCCGGTCTCTCCATAGTTGGATCATCCCACTCTGCGTATTCAATCCATCTAGATTTTCATATCGCGGGGAGCCTAGCCTTCCAGCCCTCCATCGCCACGTATCATGTAGATTGTCTTTTTAGGATCACTCCGTGACCGGTCAGTTTGACTCGGTTATCTTTTATTATTTTTGACCAAAATAAAGCCATGTAAAATTGACCATAAAGAAGGACTCGGAAAAGTCCCTTCGGAAAAGTCCCTTCGGAAAAGTCCCTTCAGAAAAAGTCCCTTCGAAATGACCCTTTCGGATTTGTCCCTTCAAAAGAAAAATATTCCCTTCAAAAAAAAATCATTCAAACAATCATACATGGCTTTGTTTTACAAGAATTGGACTGATTACTTAGTCATTAGGTTTTGATAAAGACCTTTGAAACCCCTCAAAATGGATTTTCCGTTCTGACCAAAAATTTGGTTTAATAAAAAATCGACTTTCCGTGTGATTGTCTCGTGCGAGACTATCTGTCCCGCACGGGACAATGTCTCTGTTTGTTGTGATTGAGCCTGAACCGTTTAAGCCTTCTTCCGACTCGTTGGGGCTAGATTTGATCCTGATACCATCTCTGCGTCTCTTCTGTCAGTTTTCCGAAGCTACTCAACCTCAAGACTCCCAACACAATGTCCGGCATCGACGAAATTCCGGGTGACGAAACTTTGTCCGAAAACAACCGCAAACTGCTGGAAGAAGCCAATGATCTCTTAGAGGTGCAAGCTACCCAAATCCAAACTCTCGTGGAAGAAATCCAAGAGCTTAGGGTAGCACTAGCCAATAAAGAAAAAAAGAAGAAAAATGATTCTTCCTCTGAAGAAGAGGAATCATACACCAAAAAGGCCAAGGGTCGTCACCAAAGCAAAAGCAAGAAAAAGAAATACGAGCCTAGCTCGTCATCTTCCTCCTCTGACAATGAGAGTTACACATCTAAGAAAGAAAGCAAAGGGGAAAACAAGAAGGAGCCCCTTACCATGGCCATATTAGAAAAGAAACTTGCATCCCTCGATGTAAGTAAGGGAACCTCTCTCTCTATTGATTACGAAACCCTTCGTCAATCCATGTCCAAACTTCCTAGAAAGTACAAAACACCCGACATTGCAAAATTCAATGGTACTACCTGTCCCAAATCTCATTTGGAGACCTATTCTTGGGCCATGCTACCTATGGGTGTTGATGACAACCTGCTAGCTCAATGCTTTCCACAAACTCTCGATGGTTCCGCTAGAGATTGTTACATGACTCTTCCACTCTCTACAAGACTCGATTGGCCACTCGCCAGTCGTACCTTCCAAAATCAATATGAGGACAACTACACTTACCGCACTACTAGAAGGGACCTCGAAGAAACCAAGAGCCTCCGAATGAATCCTTCAAAGACTTCGTCAAAAGATGGAGGACCAAACTGATTGAAATTGTTGATAGGCCAAGCCTAGACGAATAAATCCACATCCTCATCCAATGTCTTTGGGAAGATTATCAAGACAAACTTACGGGCAACTATTTTCCTAGCCTCGCTAAACTTCACAAATCCGGCATACTATTATATGACCTCATTAAGCAAAAGAGGGAAGCCAAGAAAGAAAGTGGGTTTCATTACAACAAAAACTCCTCTTCCTCTTCCAACCCTAAGGACACTTCCGTTAATGCTATAGTCTTCAATCATTCCGTAAATGGTAAGTACTCTGCGGTACCTCCACCACAAAAGAAGAAAAGGAATCGGCATTATGACAAACTTGAAGGGATAACTAAAGAAGAACTCCTCGAGGTGCTTGTCAAGAATGGAAAAATCAAACCAAGAGAAGGTGGACCACCAAAGAAAGATCTTCCTACTAATCATGCTCATCATCTCTTCGGCAAGTACCACAACTTCACTAGCCACGACAACAACTCATGTTTCCACCTGAAAGATGGCATCCAAGATCTTTTCGATGATAAAGAGACAGGACTTCCTAATGTTGTTACTAATCCTTTACCAAATAATGAAGTCAATTTGATAGAAATAGAAATTAGCTCCAAGGATCCTACTCGTCTAGCCACAACTGTGGACGAGAGCCCTTCCGAATTTAATAAATCTTCTTTCTGTTACATGATGACTTGGGATGAAATCTTAGAACAAAAGGAAATAGGGTCTAAAATAGTCAATCTCCTCACACGATCCGGTCGAGTGATTATCAACAAAGATCCAAGGGATGAAAATCCTCCTAAACAAGCAAAAGCTTCCTCATCAAATGAGCCCGATAATCCTCTCTTAGCCTAGCTAAAGAAGACACAAGAAAATATCTCAGTTTGGGACATCATCAGAGCATCCCACAAACATCATGAAATGTTGAAGAAGGCCTTGCCTCAAATGACCATTTCCTCAGAAGCTACACCCAAAGAACTTACTCAAATGATTGGCCAAGTACAATTTGGCAACGTCATCTCTTTCACTAACTTGGACCTCCCATCCTATGGGAACAATAATCATGAGGCCCTATACAAAACTCCTAAGGTGAAGGGATACTGAATGCCACACATTTTGGTCGACAATAGTTCTGCAATCAATGTCCTTCCAAAGAAAGCCTTATTTTCATTAGGTCTCACCCACAAAGACCTTAAGCTATCAGTATTGCACATTGTACGAGGCTATGATTGTACTGCTAGAACTGCTTTGGGTTAAGTCATGATACCTATAGAAATGGGGCAAGTCACCATGAGCACAGAATTCCAAGTCATCAACATCCCAACATCCTTCAACTTACTGCTTGGCCGCCCCTGGCTACACGACATAGGAGGTGTACCTTCATCCCACACCAATGCATCAAGTTTAAACACAAAGACACAATAGTCACCATACACGGAGAAATGGATACTGCTAGCCCTATCCTCAAGGTACAGCACAGCACTTCTGATTACTTATTCAGTGGCTTTGTGATTGAGAAAGAAAGTATCGTAAATGTCATAGAAACTTGCAATGAAAACGATTACTCTAAAGCACTTTGGTTTTCTGAAAACCTTCCTGTTTGGAGAATGATGCAAGCGAAAGGGTACTTTCCTGGCTTGGGACTTGGCAAGCACTTACAAGGGATAACAGATCCACCGCTGGTTCCCCCGCCACACATGAAGCATGGCCTAGGATACATCATTTTCATCCACGATGAAAGTGACAAAGAAGAATGGGGCTTCACTCAAATCAAGTGGGAAGGAACCGCGTACAAAAGCTACAATGACCCGAACCATACCGAAAGACACTCAACAGCTACTTCGTCCGGGAAGGGGAAAGCATCCCCTACTTTATCTTTTCAGAACCATGGAATGACGATAAAGGAAAACGCCAACCAGGCTTTAAAATTTTCAGTGAATGTGACGCTTCGCCAGATGAAACATAACACGTCCCACTAAACCCTAAAGATTTATGGGGCACAAAGGCAGAAATGACTAGCGAATGGGACTTTGTGTTGGGAGAAGACATGCTGCGACAGTTCAAGAACTTGTGCCGACTTGAAGACAGCCATATCCATGCAATATCCAAGGGGGACGCTCCAACTACTGATTACACGAAGCTAATCCAGAAATGTGATGAGCCAATTCTAAACTGGCACGTCACCGGGGGACCAGTTGTTGATGAAGACTTCATGATCAAAGACCTTGGTTGTACTCCCCATCCTTGCAGGAAGATAGGCTATGTAACTTTCACTTTAGAGTCAAGCTCAACCTCTGATGAACTCACTCAAGAGGAAATTGAGGCGGTGGCCGAACATGTATTCCCTTACTTCCTTAATGAAACTTTGATCTTTTCGAGTACCCTGAGATTTCTAACATCGTGAATGATGAATTAACTAATAATAATCAATATAACGAACAAGTAAATAATGAATCATACGATGAGATAGACCAAGAAAACGAACAAATTTTAAAATAATTAACAAAGAAATTAGGTCATTGTGGAAAGAATGTCTCCGTTTACAATGAAGAAATGCAGACGGTTAATCTTGGGACAACAGAAGACCCTAGAGAAACAAAGATCGGCAGCTTCTTCAAGAGGGAAGACAGAGAAACCTTAACGCAGCTCCTGAAAGAATATGTCGACGTCTTCGCTTGGTCTCATAAAGATATGGCGGGTTTAAATCAGTCGATCGTAGAGAACAAGATACCACTGCTACCCAACGCCAAACCAGTCAAACCGAAACTATGAAGAATTAAGCTTGAATGGTTAATGCAAGTGAAAGAAGAGATCATGAAACTCTTGAACGTAGGGTTTATCAAGGTGACTGAATATCCGGAATGGCTAGCCAACACAGTATAAGTAGCCAAGTCAAATGGGAAAATACGAGTCTGTGTTAACTTCAGAGACTTGAACAAGGCATCCCCTAAAGATGACTTCCCGCTACCAAACATAGACATGTTGGTCGACGCCACCGCAGCATACGAAGTCCGTTCATTCGTAGATGGCTTCGCAGGATATAACCAAATGTTAATGGCAGAAGAAGACCAACACAAAATAGTGTTGACCACACCTTGGGGGACGTTCTGTTATACGGTCATGCCGTTTGGTCTGAAAAAAACACTGGGGCTACTTATCAAAGGGCAGTCACGATGCTATTTCATGACATGATCCACAAATAAATAGAGGTATATGTGGAAGACATGATTATCCAATCTAAGGGGATAGATGGTCAGCACATCAGAGATCTCAGAAAATTCTTCAATTGACTGAGACAACATAAGATGAGGCTCAACCTCGTAAAATGCTCATTCGGAGTGGTCAAAGGGAAGGTCTTAGGATACATGGTCACCGAACGTGGCATAGAAGCAGATCTCGCCAAGATAAAGGCCATCATAGATATGCCTCCACCCAGAACACTGAAAGAAGTGAAGGGATTTATGGGCAGACTCCAATACATCATTAGATTCATCAATTAACAGACTACAATGTGTGATCCTATCTTCAAGCTACTTAAGTAAAACGCACCTCAAGAATGGATCGAGGAATGTCAAGGGGCATTCTAAAAAGTTAAGCACTACTTAACTTCCCCACCCATCCTGGTTCCACCGCACAAGGAGAAACCCTTAAAACTATACCTCAAGGTTACTGATAATGCGCTAGGGGCTATGCTCACTCAAGAACAGCCAGCTTCACACATAGAGAATGTGATCTACTTTGTCAGCCACAGATTCCAAGGTAGCGAAATCAACTACTCTCCACTCGACAAGTCTTGTGATGCTCTCGTCTAGGTAACACAGAGACTAAAACACTACATGGAAGCATTCCTGTGAGTATGCCAATCCAATTCGCGACCCATTTCAGGTGCTTTTTAATATATAAAATTGCACTAAGGGAAATTTGGTAAATTTCCGGTCCATACCGAGACTCTCAGGAACTTTTCATAAGTTTCTCGCGAAGGAAGTACTTTTAAGTATTTTTTCCCATGCAAAAGGACCTACAGGGAATTAATTGTTTTGGACTTGTTGGGAATTAACTCGGAATGTTCCAGAACCAGTTGTTGGCGCCAGAAACGGTTAAGTGGCTCGTCATGTCGTGCGACACAATGAGCCATGGAAAAGCTAAGCATTACGCCGTGCGACACAACTGGCCCTCATCACCAGCCAATAAATTGGACCATCCCCCTCTCATTTCTGGATCCTTTTCAGCCTCCCTACTGTTACCCTATCATAATTACCCCAGAAGCTTGTCTCTCCCCTCCTTCCACACAGATCCACAACAATTCCTTTCAATTCCCTCATCTCTCATAACCAATTCTCTCCTTCTCTCCCTCAATTCAATCCAAATCACATATCACCACCTAGATCCTCCATCCTTCATCCTTCCAAGTCCAATCCGGTCCTAAAGCTGATTTAGAAGAGTTCTATACCTAACAGGGTATAGAATTTGTGGATCTGCAATGGTAACAACTCCCTCTCACTCTCTCTCTCTCTCATATTTGCTCTTTGCATGATCAATTCATTGTAATCTCTATCCATTAACTTGATAATCAAGCTCCATCTACTCTATTTATCAAGTCACAATTGCCATCTCTCTGTTTAATTCAAGTTGTTTAGCATAATTTCATTGTTTATGGTTTGATCTTATTGTAATTTTGGCTTATTTGCCAAGGGAGTGTGGATCTTTCCATATCCACACCCCCTTGGTCGATTCGTGGTTGATTCATTGTTTTCTGAGGTTTATTATTGTTATAATTGGATCTGGATCGATCTAAGTTCGTTTGTGTTTAATTTTGTAAGGTTTCTGTAGGATGGGAAATTGTGTCACGCAACACAACTAGCCAGGCTGAGTCCTGTATCACGCGACACAATTAGCCAGGCAGGTCCTGTGTCACGCGACACATCTTGCCAATCTGCATAAATCACATTTCAGTTGTAATCTGTTTATCATCATTGTAATTGGGATGTGGCCTCCCTTACCAAATGGTTCACAAGTTGTTCCCTCTCAGTTGATCAATAAAACAAAGCACATAATATGCATTTTATCACATATTTTGCCTCACACAATTTGTACACACTTATTGAATGAATTGGATGTTGAACATAGAAAGACTCGTTTTACGAGGCATGTTGGGTGAACTCTCGATTCTTCCCAACATGTAACCTGACCCCCGAACCCATTTTCTCTTTTCCAAAGGTTTTCAATGTTTCCTTTAAAATGGCTTGGCGATTCCCATTTTAACACAAATTTTTCGACGAGCGTACATTCAGTGGCGACTCCGCTGGGGACACTTAAAACTTGTTTTTCAAAAAGTGGGTCAAACATTCGTTCTCGTTCAACCTCCATTTCATTCATTTGTGTGTGCTTTATTGTGTGACATTTTATGTGCTTAAATGCATTTTACGTGCTTTGTTGTCTCTGTATCCTCAAGAGGGTGTTTCTCTGATTGCATTGATGCTTGGGGTTTTGAGCTATTGCATTGAGCTTGGAGGCTGGGGCTGGTTCTGCTTGTTATTCAGATTCTGGAAAAATGGCTTCTTCTGTCACGCGACAGAACTGGCCTCATCAGTCCTGTGTCGCATGACAGCATTTGCCATGCTACAAGATTTGATTTTCTTGGTACAGATTGTGATTGTGGGCAGTCCCTACGATCAAGTTCATGATTCTTTGACTATTATATCTCTGTGGGGTTGGATGTGTGTGTTGATTTTCCTTTTATCACCCCCTTTTCAAATAAAAAAAAAACAGAAAAAAAACAACAAAAATCTCTTTTTCGCAAATAAAGGAACCTAGTCATCCGCACACTACGTCACATAGATCTAGAACGCATTTGGTGCGATTGACGACATCGCGGATGGCCATGTAATTCGACTACGCTTGAGCGCCTGAAATCAATCCTATCCCCCTAGCGCATCATAGGTGAAGCCACACTTTTTCATCTTACCCAACGTTTGGTTTTTGACATACATTTTCAAATACACTAAAATGAATTGTTTTAAAACTAATAATAGACTTTCATACCTATTCCGAAACCTAGCATGTGTGGGCATGTTGCCATTGCAACATGGTTTCGCGTATGGACATGTCGTTCTCACGGCATGTTCTAACGAGAGATCATGCCTCATTGTCAACATGCAACAACAAGAGGTCATGCCAGATTTTTCCTTGAATTTCTTTGGGAATACCCGTTATGCTGCCCAAATTTCTCCAGAAATTGGGATTGCTCGTCCGTCCCATAAATGCTTCGGTTTTACTTAGGTATTATTGCCTATTATCAATTTTTAATCAATACATTTGGTGTATTTTTGGATGCTGTGTCCCTAGGTTCCCCCCGAGGTCTAGTTTGCAAGAATAAAAGTTTCCCCTTTTCCAACCGTTCCTAGGATTTAAAAGATACCGATTTCTACTTGAACATTAATAAAGCGCTTGCATGAGTCCATCTCCTTTCCCATTCTTCCCTCTCCCATACCTTCTCAAGGTTCTATCCTCCACCTTATGCACGCTCTCTCCTCTCCAGCTATGGCAAATTGGGTGCGTGCTCCTATTCCCGGCGCTTGTTTGGCCCGTATTCCCGAGACTGAGACAATTATAGTATCCGAGTGGTTTTCTTCCGATTCAGAATCCGAGATGTCTGATGCAGAGAATGTGTTGGCTAGCCAGTTTGGAGGTTCCCCTGCTTCGGGTCAGCTGGATATGAGCGATTTGTCTATGGTCGAAGTGCGAGCTTTTCTTGAGGTTGCCTTGGTTCGTGAGTGTGAAGCTCAGTTACTTGCCCAAGCTGCTAGGGCTCGAGAAGAGGAAACGCATTCTAGGTTTGTGGAAGCAATGCGTATCCAAGGGATTACCATCATTCGTCATGAAGATGGGTCTTATAAGGAGATCATCAGTGCTAAAACGCTAATTGTGGGGCTGGAAATGTTTCCCTCCCTCTTCATCCCATCAGTAATGCTACATCTCCTCTCGCTTATCAAATGCATGGGATGCATGGATGAACGTGAATGCAAAAGGCAAGACTCCTCCTCCAGCATATCAACCTAGCCAAACTCAGATTCAGGGCGTACAATTGATCCCCAATGCTTTCAGAGCTCCTAATCAGTTTGGGTCGCAGTGTCAACCTCAGCAAGGTTCCCAAGGCCAATGTCATTGTTTGGACTATCAGCTTAAGCAGAAGGGATTTCTACAGTTTCCACCTCAAGGAGTATTTTCTCAACCATTAATGGGTTCATTTTATGGTTTCAGCTCGTCGTCTGAATGGGGACAATATTCAAGGCCAACCCCATACTTAACTGCTAGTGCTCAGCTTCAGAATCAAATGTCCTCCATTCCCATTATGGCTCCCATTCGGCAAAGGGTGCCAATACCTGAGTCACCTCTAGAGTTAGTTCAAGGGATGAGAAAATACAGCATTTCGATGTGGGGATGCCTATTGATGAATTCTTCGAAATTTTAGTAAACGGAGGATTAGTTTGGCCGCTGGTCAATTTTAATCTTGCTAATCCCAAACCCAACTTGGATAAGAGCAAATATTGTCGCTTCCATCAATACCCTGGTCATACTACCAATGGTTGCATGGTTTTAAAAAGGATCATCCAAAGACTCATGGATGAAGGGAAGATTGAAAGAGCTTTCAGGAGAGAAATATTGTTTCGAACCATGTTTGGTTTCCACCTAGCAAACAGCAGTTTCCGCCCCATAAACAGTATCAGTTTGATGATCTCGGGATGACTACCGAAGAAGCCTTCAATGGGTTAGTTCAAAAGGGAATCCACTTGGCAATTACAACCCCACCAAATCCAATCCGGATTTGGATCATAGCAAATATTGCCGATATCACCAGTATCCTGGACATATCACCAGTGATTGTGTCCTTTTGAAGAAGGCCATTCAAAAGCTTGTCAATGAGGGTAAAATTGAGAAGGCATCTCGGCCGAGCGTGGTTACCAATCCTCTCCCGTTATCATCAGCAGAACCCAAGAGGTCTCCCATCTGATGTTGAGACATTCAATTATTTTGGGTTTTATGGGTCCATGCGCAGCGGAATTAAGCTTCTAATAACACAAAACCCAAGAGCCCTAAGATCCGTTCTATACGATTAAATTGAATTCCTATTAGATAGAATTAACCAACCTTAATAGCTTTCCGTTCTTGAGCTATCGAACAATGTATCGATGTGATTTTGAATCACAAACTTCGAACTCTAGGCCTTGATCATCGTACAAGCGAAGACCCTCTAGTAGTATCCACACCTTCGAATCACCCAAGAACAATTCTTGATGATTGCTAGATCTTTAAACTTTTATAGAGAATATTGAGAAACTTTTTTTTGTGATTTTCCTATGAAAAATTTGGCTAGCTCTTTAGGGTTTCACAGAACTCATATTTATACTACTTTAGTATAGGTATTTGTTTCCCAATTAAATTAGGAAACCAGTCTGTAAATTGCCTTTGGCTTGTCCTGTCGCGCGACCAGACGAGTCCTTTGGACAAGATCTGTCGCTCAATGTCTTATGCCTGATGAGTAACTCTCAATTTTCTTCCTTTGGTTTAACCAATTCATTTTAGTTGTGTGTGACCCAATAGGATTATATTATGTTGGCAATGAGCTCGATCATATCGACTCTCATAAAACATAAGCGGACTCTATCAAGCCATTATGTCTACCCAATTAATATAATGTAAGAGTTCACGTTTTCCAATGGTACACTTCCACTTCTCCCTTTGTCTCACGATGTTATATTGAACACAAGTCATGGTCCACGTCAACTTGTAATTGTTCAATGCTTTCTCGATCTTGAGTATAATGATAATCCAATCGCATTGGGGTATGGCCATTCAGTTTCATCATTATCACTCATCGAGGGGCCCAAGCAAAACATCTCTCTTTCGAGGGACAAATTCCATCTTGACTTATCATCCTTCCCATCATGAATCCGATCATGCCAAAGATAGCCTTTATAAATATCGTGTTAAGATATCATTTGACTAAAATCAAACATAACTTTCATCATATGTAAGGTCATGATAATCTCAGGTCTAGGGACTAAATGAAGTGACCATATGAGATTTAATTATGACATTTGACCATGACATAAATCTCATACGGGTCAAGTCCAGTCACTTGTTCTCTAACAAGTACCCATAAATTTAATGTGCATCTCTATGCATATAATCATCATATGATCATCGATTAATATTTATACTAATTATTCACTTAATAATTAGGGACGGAGATTATTACAAATAAATATGCAAAATATATAATAATCAAATATTGAACTTTTCATATAATAATAAATAATGTCAACATATAAGTCTATCAACTATAGGCCTAGAGCATAACACTAACAGTCTCCCACTTGCACTAGGCCCAATCTCCCATGTATCGTATACCCATGGACCTAACATGACCATCATGCTTAGCTTGCGGGAGAGCCTTAGTTAATGGGTCTGCTACGTTGTCATCAGTGTCTACTCGGCATATCTTTACGTTTCCCCTTTTGCATATCTCTCGGATGATGTGGAAACGACGAAGTATGTGTTTGGATCTCTGATGTGACCTTGGTTCCTTTGCTTGTGCAATGGCACCATTATTGTCACAATAAAGTTCAATAGGATCATTGATACTTGGAACGACTTCCAAAACACTAATGAACTTTTTGATCCAAACAGCTTCCTTACCTGCATCAGATGCTTCTATGTACTCTGCTTCGGTTGTAGAATCACCGATGGTAATTTGCTTGGAACTTTTCCAACTGACAGCGCCTCTATTCAGCGTAAACAAAAATCCAGTTTGCGATCTGTAATCATCTTTGTCGGTTTGGAAGCTAGCATCTGTGTAACCTCTTACAACAAGATCTTCTTCCATTCCTCCAAAGACCAAGAATACATCCTTAGTTCTTCATAAGTACTTGAGGATATTCTTGACTGCTATCCAATGTGATTCGCCGGGATCCGATTGGTACCTACTCATCATGCTTAGAGCACACGAGTCATCGGGTCTAGTACATAACATAGCATACATGATAGACCCAATTGCCGAAGCATATGGAATACTATTCATTCTCTTTCGCTCATTATTAGTCTTAGGACTTTGAGTCTTGCTAAGAGATACACCATGCAACATTGGCAAGTTTCCTCTTTTTGAATTTTCCATTTGGAATCTTCTAAGAACCTTGTCAATGTAAGTACTTTGACTTAAACCAATCATCATTTTAGATCTATCTCAATAGATCTTGATACCAAGGATATATGTAGCTTTGCCCATATCTTTCATTGAAAAGCACTTTCCCAACCAGGATTTGACAGTCTGTAGTGCAGAAATGTCATTTCCAATGAGTAAGATATCATCGACATACAACACTAGAAATAGTGCTACGCTCCCACTAATTTTCTTGTATACGCAAGGTTCATCTTCGTTCTTGATAAAGCCAAACTCTTTGATTGCTTCATCAAAACGTAGATTCCAACTCCTAGAAGCTTGCTTCAATCCATAAATGGATCTCTGCAACTTACACACCTTGTTAGAATTTTCTGGACTGACAAAACCTTCAGGTTGTTTCATGTATACATCCTCAAGTAACTTCCCATTTAGGAAAGCTGTCTTGACATCCATTTTCCATATTTCGTAGTCATAATATATGTCTATGGAAATTAAAATTCTAATAGACTTAAGCATAGCTACAGGCGAAAAGGTTTCATCATAGTCGATACCATGAATCTACCTATATCCCTTAGCTACAAGCCTAGCCTTATAGGTATGCACCTTCCCATCCATGTCGATCTTTTTCTTGAAGACCCATTTGCACCTTATGGTTTTTACACCTTCGGGTGGATCAATCAAGTTCCAAACTTGATTATCAGCCATGGATTGTAATTCGGACTTCATGGCCTCTTGCCATTTTTCCGAATCAGGAGAGGACATCGCTTCTTGATAGCAAGTAGGTTCATCATTTTCGATTAACTCCACTTCATCAATTTCCGTAATGAGAAATCCATATCTCTCGGGTTCAGATCGTGACCACACTTCTGCGAAGGACTTGTGCTTCTTGAACCGGTTCCACAACTCTTTGTGAACATGGTTCAGTTTTTACCATTGGTTCAATGTTGTTTTCGGGTTCTTGAATTTCTTCGAGATCTATTTTACTCCCACTGGTTCCTTTGCGAAGAAAATCCTTTTCTAAGAAGGTACCATTTCGAGCAACAAATGCTTTGTTCTCGTTTCGGTTGTAGAAATAGTATCCTTTAGTTTCCTTAGGATAAACCACGAAAACACATTTATCAGACTTAGGTGCTAGCTTGTCAGAAGTTAACTTCTGAACATATGGATCAAAACCCCAAATCTTCATGAAAGACAAACTAGGTTTTCTTCCATGCCACATCTCATATGGGGTCTTTAGAACTGATTTAGTAGAAACTCTGTTTATAGTGAAAGCAGCAGTTTCTAGTGCATGTCCCCTAAAGGATAAAGGAAGCTCAACTTGACTCATCATAGAGCGAACCATGTCCAACAAAGTTCTATTCCTCCTTTCAGACACACCATTCCATTGTGGTGTTCCAGGTGGAGAGAGTTCTGAAACGATTCCACAACTCTTAAGATGACTGTCAAATTCTTGGCTCAAATATTCACCACCTCGATCGGATCAAAGTACTTTAATAGTTTTGCCAAGTTGATTTTGCACCTCATTTTGAAATATTCGAAATATCTCGAACGATTCACTTTTATGTTTCATTAGATAAACATATCCAAATCTACTATAATCATCGGTGAATGTTATGAAGTACTGAAATCCTCCCCTAGCATTGCTACTCATAGTTCCACATACATCAGTATGAATGAGGCCTAATAAGTCGCCCGCCCTTTCACCAGTTTTGGTAAATGGGTCCTTGGTCATCTTGCCAAGTAAACAAGATTCGCAAGTCTCATATGATTCATAATCATGTGAGTCTAAAAATCCATCTTTGTGGTGTTTAGAAATGCGTTTCTCATTTATATGGCCAAGACGACAAAGCCATAAGTAAGTGTGGTTTACATCACTGGGTTTAGATTTCTTGTTAATGTTATAGACATCATTATCACGATTTTCAACATCAAGGATATAAAGGCCATTGAATGAAATAGCAGTACAATAATGCATATCACTCTTGTAAATAGAAAACTTCTTATCACATATAAGAAAATTAAAACCTTCATTATCCAAACATGAAATCGAAATAATATTCCTACTTAAAGTTGGAACGTAATAACAA
Organism: Adenophora triphylla var. japonica; assembly: GCA_022495995.1. Taxonomy (NCBI): domain Eukaryota; kingdom Viridiplantae; phylum Streptophyta; class Magnoliopsida; order Asterales; family Campanulaceae; genus Adenophora; species Adenophora triphylla. Next base: position 463,983 of record JAFEMH010000624.1, on the reverse strand, counting down.
TTGTTCAAAACAAGTATTAGTCCACTTGGTAAAGTAACTTCATAAGTTCCTACGGCTAATGCAGCAACTCTTGCTGCATTCCCCACACGTAGGTCCACTTCACCATCTTTAAGCATCCTTCTATTTTTTAGACCCTACACATTTAAACAAATGTGAGATCCACATCCGGTATCCAATACCCAAGAACTAGAAGTTGATAGGAATATATCTAAAACAAAGATACATGAAGTTGAAGCAACACCTTTGCTCTTCTTCAGTACTTCCTTGTATTTTAAGCAGTTTCTCCTCCAATGTCCAATCTCATTGCAATGGAAGCAGACTGTGTCCTCTTGGGACTTGGGCTTAGCCTCTTTGGGTTTGGCACCCTCTTTGGGTTTGGCAACATTTGCCTTAAGATTAGCAACTTTTGCCTTTCCCTTACCCTTGAAACCCTTCCCCTTGTAAACCATCAACACTTGATCGGTTTTTTTTTTCTTGACAATATTGGTTTCTGCAGTGTTCAACATTTGAACTAACTCGAAAAGGTTCTTATTCATGCCCCCATGTTATAGTTCATTATGAAATTACTAAAACCTTCGGGCAATGAATTCAATATCATGTCAGTAGCCAACTCTTGGCTTGGAAAACCGAGCCTCTCAAGATGCTCAATGTGGCCCTTCATCTTTAGAGCATGGGGACCAACAACTTGTCCTTCACTCATCTTGCATGAGGTTAGGGCCTTAACTGTGTTATACCTTTCTTGCCTTGCTTGAACTTGGAACATTTCCATCAGTCGATTGTTTAGATCAACTGTCCCCAAGTGCTCAAGACCCTTCTGAAGGCTCTTGCACATGGCAGAGAGCATGAGGCAACCACATCAGTAGCATCACGCTTATGCTTCAGATATTGATCCCTCACTACCCTAGTAGCATTGGCAGTAGGTTCAGGTGGAATAGGTTCCTTGAGAACGTACAACTTTTCTTCTTGCCTGAGAACAATTCTCACGCTACGGATCCAATCCATATAGTTTGTACCATTCTCTTCCAACTTTTCCTTCTCAAGGACAAATCGCAGTGACAGATGATTATTGTTTGATGCCATTTATTCTACAAAAATATATACATAAAATATGAACACATATGAGCAAACATATTATATGAGAAGTATAATGCATTTACATGAAAATAAATGCTCCCACTAAATTATACACCTTCCAATGCAAATAAGCATAATATACATTTAATGGGCTAAGATCCAACTTTAATTTAATTTCAAGTTTGCTATGGAAAACCGCTCAAAACTAAATTAATTAGGTAGAAACATCAATCATATCACATATATGACTCTTAGATCTTTTAAGAGATTTATTCAAGACATCATATGTCTAAGCATATTTTAATCTCATCTTATGCCTTTGGTCCAAAACCATTTTGATAACCCAATTAAGTTCATTCACTTTAAACGTATAGGAACCACCATTTCCTCATCTTGCTCGCAAACGAATAGAATCAAAGTACATTGCTATGGCAAGCCCACCCAAAACTATCAGAGTGGTCTCAAGTGTTTTAATCATGAATTGGCATAAAGAACTTAAAAGTTAAATGATGGTTCATTAAAGCAGATTATAAGCATGTCAACAAAGATAATTATAATCGCGCACCAGGTAAGTTCCCATGAAGATAGGTGAGCCACAAGGACTACTTAAGTACCAAATCTCTCCTTCGACAGAACTCTCCTAGACATGCACAATCAAAAATCAGCTCTCATTTGCAACATAATCAATACTTTATATAAACAATCAGATTCCTTTAAATTTTGCGTAAAATGACTTGTTTCTCATAAACAATCAGAAAACCAAATTTTAATGTTTCAATTTAAACATTCAGGAATTTATATTTCTATGTTTCAACTAAACATCTAACAAAGCTCTTAACACATAAAAACACATAATTCATGCATCGCAACAATTAATAAAATCATATTTTAATTAACTTTGCATGCATAAATAATGAATTAATCTAGCATAGCCCTATAAACTTAATTTCCAAAAATTTATAGCATCCAAATTAAGACATAAACATATCAGTTTGTAAACATATTCACAGATTAGCAGGATTATTTAACAAACTGATTCTGCCCAGATTAGGCAGGTTTTGTCGCGTGACAGAGGCCAACTCTGTCGCGTGACACAAACAAACTCTGTCGCGTGACACAAGCAACCTTTGTCTCGTGACACTGAGTTACCAGATTTGCAGATTTCCAGTTTCAATCAATTCTTAATCACAGAGCAATTAAATCATATAAACAACTTTTAACAGATTTAATTCAATATGAATAGAACACGATTTATGCATATTGTTTCAAAAACAATCAAACTATCGCATACAAAACATGCAAAAACCATATAAACAATTTATATCAATTTTTCTAGCATGTTAATTCAAACTTAACCCTACGAACGAGGCTCTGATACCACTGTTGGTTTTTATGGGTCCATGCGCAGCGGAATTAAGCATCTAATAACACAAAACCCAAGAGCCCTATGATCCGTTCTATACGATTAAATTGAATTCCTATGAGATAGAATTAACCAACCTTAGTAGCTATCCGTTCTTGAGCTATCGAACAATGTATCAATGTGATTTTGAATCACAAACTTCGAACTCTAGGCCTTGATCGTCGTACGAGTGAAGACCCTCTAGTAGTATCCACACCTTCGAATGAACCAAGAACAATTTTTGATGATTGCTAGATCTTTAAACTTTTAGAGAGAATATTGAGAAACCTTTTTTTGTGATTTTCCTTTGAAAAATTCGGCTAGCTCTTTAGGGTTTCACAGACCTCATATTTATACTACTTTAGTATAGGTATTTGTTTCCTAATCAAATTAGGAAACCAGTCTGTAAACTGCCTTTGGCTTGTTCTGTCGCGCGACCAGACGAGTCCTTTGGTTTAACCAATTCATTCTAGTTGTGTGTGACCCAATAGGATTATATTATGTTGGCAATGAGCTCGATCATATCGACTCTCATAAAACATAAGCGGACTCTAGCAAGCCATTATGTCTACCCAATTAATATAACGTAAGAGTTCACGTTTTCCAATGGTACACTTCCATTTATCCCTTTGTCTCACGATGTTATATTGAACACAAGTCATGGTCCACGTCAACTTGTATTTGTTCAATGCTTTGTCGATCTTGAGTATAATGCTAATCCAATCCCATTGGGGTATGGCCATACACTTTCATCATTATCACTCATCGAGGGGCCCAAGCAAAACATCTCTCTTTCGAGGGACAAATTCCATCTTGACTTATCATCCTTCCCATCATGAATCCGATCATGCCAAAGATATCCTTTATAAATATCGTGTTAAGATATCGTTTGACTAAAATCAAACATAACTTTCATCATATGTAAGTTCATGATAATCTCAAGTCTAGGGACTAAATGAAGTGACCATATGAGATTTAATTATGACATTTGACCATGACATAAATCTCATACGGGTCAAGTCCAGTCACTTGTTCTCTAACAAGTACCCATAAATTTAATGTGCATCTCTATGCATATAATCATCATATGATCATCCATTAACATTTATACTAATTATTCACTTAATAATTAGAGACGGAGATTATTACAAATAAATATGCAAAATATATAATAATCAAATAATGAACTTTTCATATAATAATAAATAATGTCAACATATAAGTCTATCAACTATAGGCCTAGGGACGGAGATTATTACAAATAAATAGCAAGTATTGCCGATATCACCAGTATCCTGGCCACATCACCAGTGACTGTGTCCTTTTGAAGAAGGCCATTCAAAAGCTTGTCGATGAGGGTAAAATTGAGAAGGCATCTCGGCCCAGCGTGGTTACCAATCCTCTCCCGTGATCATCAGCAGAACCTAAGAGGTCTCCCATCTGATGTTTAGACAGTCAATTCAGTCTTTATAGGGTCTATATTGTGTGTCATGTCATGAATGTCCCTTTTGTGAACGCGAGTGTGTTAAGTCCACTTTGGACTAGTCTTTTCTTTCAATAATAAAAATCTTTGTTTATTTTCTTCCTAGACTCGAGACATCACTTGCACACCTACATTACACTTAATTGAAATGGTTTTATTATATATGATCACTTGTGCTGCTCATCTACTAATGCATTGAAATGATTAATATTTAATTTAATCGGGGTGAGAAAATCAACTGACATCCTTCTCAAATTGGGGCTTATCAATTCCCCATCTCGCATCTCATATTCTCACATCTCTTTTGTCATCCTCATCGTCTCGTTGGTCATGAATTTGCATGAATCTTCCTCAAGTAAGCTTAAGCAAGCAATGAACACTTAATCTCATTTAGATCAACCGGTAGGGATTGCGATTGAAGCCTTTCACCCTAGGGAAGCCATTACCTCACCCTTACTAAACGATACCCTTTTATTTCAAGATCGGCATGTTTTGAAACCCTGTTTAGCCATCATCTTTGCTTCTTGTTAAGAGAAGTCCAAGCAAGGCCAAGAAATTAGCTTCAAGAATCGGCGGTGCACAAAATACTCAAGTCATGAAGGAAGGACATATATAATCCTCAATTCCTCAAGAGGCCTTCCAAATTCTCAAAAGAAGGATTTTAAAATCCTCATAATTCAGCAAGAGTCCTCAACTTCTCAAGAGGCTTTTCAAAAGAAGGACTTTAGATCCTCACAACTCAGCAAAAAAGTCCCTGACTTCTCAAGAAGCTCTCCAATGTTCAAAAGGAGCCCGAATTCTCACAAGTTCACAAAAAGTTCTCAATAGCATGGACTTCCTTTCACCAACATCCTCAAAACCAATCCCAAGCCATCCTCTCACCTTTCAAAAGATACTCCCATTACCCTTGCCTTTGGCCAAAGTCAAAATTGACCTCTCATTCTTAGAAGCAATCAATTCCCTCACCTTAGAAATCCCAAACACATCCTTGAAAGCCAATCTCTCATCTTTAGAGGTTCAGTCAACAAGAGGCCCAGCCGACCTCTCATCTTAAGAGATCATGATGTACACAAAGATCCAAATCACCAGATGGCCGATCGATGCCTGAAACCCAGCTACAGTTCCCACCAGATAGCAGTTTCATTCTAATATCTTCGAGATCGAAATCAAATTAATGCTTCATTGCTAGCTTAAGTTGGAAACTAATCTATCTCGGTCCAAGATCATCAATCAAAGATTGTGGAAATTCAAACCATTCATTTGGCACTTTATGTGAGCATATTTCATTTCTTCTCCGCAAACACTTGCTGTGGATGCCTCACTGGGGCTTCGTATCCGTGTCTTTCATGAAAACACCTAGGGGACATGTTCTTCAACACTCCCATCCTCAAAATCCTCAAAGGTCCTTAAAATCTCAAATTTCTGCATTGCTCCTCTCTTCAATCGGGACTTGCCCGAACTATGGAGACCTGAGCTCCTCATATTGAGGGGAACGTAGGCAACCAGAAATGGTCCAATCACAAATACATTCAAATCTCAGAAAGTCCAGTCTCATAAAGAGCCATCCTTATACACAAATCCTTTATTCCATCTTTCCGAGTTTGATTCTCGATACCAGTTGGTTTTCTCCTTGTGATTAATCAAAATATTTGTTCATAACAAGCTTAGGGGTTGAATAACATGAACATCAATAAAGGGTTTTTAGCAGCCTTGTGATCATTATGAATAAGACAAGTTTTCAAATATCTCGACAAGTCTTCTCTTTCTATATTCTAGGAATATATAGCCAAACACTTTCCTTCTGTCAGCAGGGGCTTCCAAACACTTTTCCACACCTTGTGATGATTATACTCTCTCAAAAGAGTTAAACCCAAAGCAAGTGTGTTACACAAAATCGGGATTCATTTCCACTTTTCGAGAGAAGTGCCCCTGCACGTATACATTTCTGAATCTTGTCCAATGACTGATTGACTAAAGTTTGAAAGATGGATGCCTCCTCAGCCACGTGATGACTCTGTCTGCAATAAGACTGCATTGAATCTCTTCAAGCTGGGGCTTTGCTATGCTGTTCTCTCAGGCTCTCCTGTAGTAGCTCTTCAAGCTGGGGCTTTATTAAGCTGTTCTCTCAGGTTCTCCTTACCAGATTCCCTTCGGGTTTACTTTGCATCATCAGGTGAGGCTTTGCCTAGTCATTTCTTCAAAGCCAGGACATTCTCTGCACTTCCTCTGCTGCTTGTCATTTCAGATGCGTGACACACATTATTCTTGTCAATCATCTGCTCAATTGCTGCAATCTGCACTCTCAGGACACGCCCCGACTTGCCTAGGCTCCTCCATATCATCTATCAGTCATACATTTCCCCAACTCATAGGAGAGGGTTCACTTCACCACATACATCCCTATACACATTTAACCCATACATCATCATACGTATACACAGTCATTCCATCATAAATCCATCATACCACAATTGCTGCATACACTTATCAGCTCGTCAAGCCATACAAAATCCTCATTCCATTTTCATCCCCAGACGAGATGGACTCGTGCATCAAGATTAATAATGCATAAAATTAACAGTAATTAAGTAAATAAAATACAAAGTGCCTAGAGTGTTGTGTTTTCCTCTCCCCACAAGGTACAATAATCAAGTGATCATAATCTGGTCATGGGGATTGCTCCTCAAATCACAATCTGGACAAGGATTTCAAATCCTGCAGGTGGCATGTTCTGCCCTCATCATCTTCATCAGACTTATCATCTTCAGATTCATCAGCATCGTCTAAAAGAGAGCTTGCCTCAATCTTCAAGCAACAGTTCTCATCAGCTTCGACAAATCATCGTCAAAAGCCAGTTCTGCTAGGTTGAATCATCAATAGAGTCCATTTGGAATGGCAAATCATCAAAATTCCCATGTTGGATGGAGAGTCATTATCAAATTCTTGTGTTGGACGGAAGATCATCATCAAAATCCCGTGTTGGACGGCAGATCGTTATCAAATTCCCATGTTGGACAGAGATTCCTTATCAATATCCCGTATTGGACAGAGATTCATCATCAAATTCCCGTTTTGGATGGAGATTCCTTATCAATATCCTGTGTTGGATGGAGATTCATCATCAAATTCCCGTGTTGGATGGAGATTCATCATCAAATCCCGTGTTGGACGGAGATTCATCATCAAATTACCGTATTGGTTGAAAATTCATCATCAAATTCCTGTGTGGGACGGGGATTCTTCATCAATATCCCATGTTGGACGGAGTTCCTTATCAAATCCCATCTTGGATGGTAATTTCTCATTAAGGTGCCCGTGTTGGACGGCTACTTATCATCAAAATCCCATGTTGGACGGCAGATCATTATCAAATTCCCGTGTTGGACGGAGATTCCTTATCAATATCCCATGTTGGACAGAGATTCATAATCAAATTCCCGTGTTGGACAGAGATTCATCATCAAATTCCCGTGTTGGACGGAGATTCATCATCAAATTCCCGTGTTGGACGGAGATTCATCATCAAATCCCGTGTTGGACGGAGATTCATCATCAAATTCCCGTGTTGGACGGAGATTCATCATCAAATTCCCGTGTTGAATGGGGATTCTTTATCAATATCCCATGTTGGTCGGAGATTCCTTATCAAATCACGTGTTGGATGGAAATTTCTCATCAAGGTGCCCGTGTTGGACGGCGACTTATCATCATAAAGCCCGTGTTGGATGGCAGATCATTATCAAATTCCCATGTTGGATGGAGATTCCTTATCAATATCCCGTGTTGGACGGAGATTCATCATCTAATTCTCGTGTTGGACGAAGATTTATCATCAAATTCCTGTGTTGGACGGAGATTCATCATCAAATTCCCGTGTTGGATGGATATTCCTCATCAATTCCCGTGTAGGACGGAGATTCATCATCAAATTCCCGTGTTGGACGGTGAATCCTCATCAATATCCCGTGTTGGATGGAGATTCCTCATTAATTTCCCTTGTTGGACGGAAGATCATCATAAAAATCCCATGTTGGACAGAGGATTCTTCATCAATATCCCGTGTTGGACGAAGATTCATCATCGAATTCCCGTGTTGGACGAAAGATTCTTCATCAAATTCCCGTGTTGGATGGAGGATCATCATCAAATGCCTGTGTTGGACGAAGAATCATCATCAATATCCCGAGTTGGAAGGAGAATCATCATCAAATGGCCGTGTTGGATGGCCAATCATCATCAGTCGTAGCCTCAGTCCGTCTGGCAGGTACAGGTAAGCACAGCAAAGGTATGAAAACATATATCCATCTGCACTACCATTTTTTTGCTCCTTGTTGGCATCTTCGAACTAAGTTCAGGCTTGATTCCATCCTAGGGATACGTAGTAATCCTTTCTCAAAAGGTCCAGTCGTCCAACCTCATCAATCATTTTCCTCCATCTGCCATATCCCCAGCCGCTCATTGGGATTAGGGTCCTTCTTATCGGCAACCTCACTTCTTCCATAAGTGACGTTGCCGAGGGGCTCTGTGAGTAAGCCAATCCAATTCGCGACCCTTTACAGGTGCCCTTTAATATAACAAAATTGCACTAGGGGCATTTTGGTAAATTTCTGATCCATTTCGAGACTTCCGGGAACTTTTCATAAGTTTCTCGCGAAGGAAGTACTTTTAAGTATTTTTTTCCATGCAAAAGGACCTACAGGGAATTAATTGTTTTGGACTTGTTCGAAATTAACTTGGAATGTTCCAGAACGAGTTGCTAGCGCCAGAAACGGTTAAGTGGCTCGTCAAGTCGTGCGACACAATGAGCCACGGAAAAGCAAAGCATTACGCCGTGCGGCACAACTGGCCCTCATCAGCAGCCTATAAATTGGACCCTTCCCCTCTCATTTCTAGATCCTTTTCAGCCTCCCTACTGTTACCCTGTCAAAATTACCCCAGAAGCTCATCTCTCCCCTCCTTCCACACAGATCCACACCAATTCCCTCATCTTTCATACCCAATTCTCTCCTTCTCTCCCTCAATTCAATCCAAATCACATATCACCACCTAGATCCTCCATCCTTCATCCTTCCAAGTCCAATCCGGTCCTAAAGCTGATTTAGAAGAATTATATACCTGACTTGGTATAGAATTTGTGGATCTACAAGGGTAACAACTCCCTCTCTCTCTCTCTCTCACTCTCTCTCTCTCTCATATTTGCTATTTGCATGATCAATTCATTGTAATCTCTATCCATTGACTTGATAATCAAGCTCCATCTACTCTGATTATCAAGTCACAATCGCCATCTCACTGATTAATTCAAGTTTTTTAGTATAATTTCATTGTTTATGGTTTGATGTTATTATAATTTTTGCTTGTTTGCCAAGGGAGTGTGGATCTTTCCATATCCATACCCCCTTGGTCGATTTGTGGTTTATTCATTGTTTTCTGAGGTTTATTATTGTTGTAATTGGATCTGGATCGATCTCAGTTCGTTTGTTTTTAATTCTGTAAGGTTTCTGCAGGATGGCAACCTGTATCACGCGACACAACTAGCCAGGCTGAGTCCTGTGTCACGCGACACAATTAGCCAGGCAGGTCCTGTGTCACGCGACACATCTTGCCAATCTGCAGAAATCTCATTTCAGTTGTAATCTGTTTATCATCATTGTAATTGGGATGTGGCCTCCCTTAGCAAATGGTTCACAAGTTGTTCTCTCTCTGTTGATCAATAAAACAAAGCATTTAATATGCATTTTATCACATATTTTGTCGCACACAATTTGCACACACTTATTGAATGAATTGGATGTTGAACATAGAAAGACTCGTTTTACGAGGAGTGTTGGGTGAACTCTCGATTCTTCCCAACACGTAACCTGACCCCCGAACCCAATTTATCTTTCCAAAGGTATTCAATGTTTCCTTTAAAACAGCTTGGTGACTCCCATTTTAACACGAATTTTTCGGCGAGCATACATTCACTTCCCAGTCCATCTCATCGCAAGAATGGATCCTTTGAAATATATCCTAGACAAATCAAATTTGTCTTCACGCCTGGCTAAGTGGTATTTCATGCTCGCGGGATATGATATCACTTATGTCACTCAAAAATCCGTCAGAGGCAGTGTATTTGCAGATCAGTTGGCCAAATTTCCTTGCAACGGAGTGAAGGGGAAGACCCGCGATTCCCTGATGAGGACATCATGAGTATAGAAGACGAAAATAAGTGGCAATTATTTTTTGAAACGGCGACCCTATAAAAACACGGTTCACATCCGCGATTGGGCCCACATTCACACCCTTGCGAAAGCGAGGCAAAGAAAGGTCATGCCAAAATTTTGACCCGATCTTGACTCAAGGATATTGGCTTTGTTCACTGTTCACATTGTGGAAACATTGAAACTTACATGACAGGGTCGGTCCTTAGGTTCGTTTCTCTTTTTTGTCTGTGGAAACCGCCTGCCCTATAGGACCGTCGCTCGGGGTTGTCCACCCTGAGAGGTCATAATACTGGTGAAAAATGAGGGGCTTACAGATGTAGTGAAGGATTCAACTGACCCAGGATCTAGAATAATTGCGTAAAAGAAGAGCAATCTTTTCCAACCATTTAGGATTCTGAGAAAACATGTTTTAAGTAAATTGAAACAACAAAAAATGAAAAGGAAACTGCATGTCGCATGAGCTTTCCCCCTTCATTCAAAAAGCCCTCCCAAGTCTTAACCTTGCCTTTTACCCCCTCTAGTGAACTGAGTGTGGTTGAGAGTCCCTAGGTGCCGTCTTTTAAGTATTGAAGTCACAAGGTCCGATCTTCCAACCCCAGCACAATCAATTTCTCGGCTCCGCTTTGCCTACTCAATATCACCAGCATACCTATGGGCCCGCTCACTTAGAGCCCAATGTCTCTCGATATCTCCCGGGATTCATTTTGCTGCCTCCATATGAGCCCCGAAGCTACAACTTGAAGTCCCAATGCCTGCAAGGGACACACATATTGAGTGGATACCCTGACATTTCGAATCTGCCACCCGCTAGACTACCTCTTGGGGCTAATGAAACATTCTCTCAGCTCCCAAACATAACCCAGCATGGTTCAGGTAATTACACCCTTGGCCCCAATTTCAATATTCCAGGATACGGGTTGGTGTACACTCATCTGCCTCCCCAAGATTCTCAAGTGGCAATCCCATCAAACAATCCACCTCCATCTTCGCTTTTCATCCAAGAAAATGGCAGCCTGCCTATGCTTAGTGACCCCCATATGGCTTGGTTGGTCAAACAAAATAAGCAGATGCAAGGGGAAATGGGCAACTATCGGAAAGACACGCTCTTGCCCACAGATCTGAGTAAGGTGGTCCCTCTCCCCCTGATGTTTAGAATGCTAGAAATGGAGAAGTTTAATGGGACAGAATGCCCAAAGACTCACATCGATAACTACGTCCTAGGTTTGAGAGCCAAAGGGGGCACACACAAATGGATGACCACTTCCAACACTCCCTTAAATCCATGACACTAAGGTAGTTTCTCAGTGTAAAAGTGGAAAATCGCTCCACTTGGGATCAAATCAGTGAAGTCTTCCTGGAGAAGTACCGCACCAACCTTGAGTGGGAAACCAACTACCATGATCTGCAAGCCACCGAACAAAAGGATGATGAGCCGGTGGGAGAATTTTACAAAAGATGGAACTGGAAACTAAGTGAGATAATGGATCCACTATCCAAAGAAGAGCAAATGGATATTTTCCATTCCTGCCTCAAACATCAGAAGGCCATGATTAGACACCACTTCTATCCCGACCTTTGCGCCATGGTAAATGCCGGGACCAAGTTCCAAAAGACCTTGAGCCTACAAAAAATGGTGTCCACTCCTGCTTCTTCCTACCGATACGAGCAGCCCCGTCAAATCCAGCACATGTCCCAAGCAAAGGAAAAGAAGCCGCCAGAGCAGTCAACTACGTCCAAAATGGAGTCTAAGGAAGCAATGATCAAGCGCCCCCAAGAAATAACAATCCCCCCCCGGCCGCAGTGCTTTCAGCACTTTGATAACAACGAGATTCCCAAAGCCAAGTGTTTGAAGCATTGGTAAAATGGAACATTGTCAAACCCCTTGAAAACTACAAGCCAAAGAATCTCAATCCCGACATAGACATGAGCAAACTGTGTGCCTTCCACAACTACCCCGGCCACGCAACCACCCGTTGCATCGTGTTAAAGCAAGTGGTCCAAGGATTAATCGAAGAATGAAAGTTGGAATGCCCCCGTGGCCCCAACACAGTCAAAAATCTGTTCCCCCAGAGCGATAGAGTGAATATGATAGAATTCAGCGAAAACACATATGTAGGCAGTCCCTCTACAATCTCCGGATCTGTCAACATGCTATCCCGTGACGATTGGGAATGCGAAAACTCATATGTATGAAGTTCCGACGAAAGCGAAGGAAAACATTTTAACATTCTAACAAAAACGGTTAGAAACGGGGAAAAACGTTTGAAGTTCTGACGAAAGTAGAGGAAAACATTGTAACTTTCTAACGAAAATGGTTAGAAATGGGGAAAAATGTTTAAAGTTCAGACGAAAGCGAAGGAAAGCGTTATAACTTTCTAACGAAAATGGTTAGAAATGGGGAAAAACATTTGAAGTTCCGACAAAAGCGGAGGAAAACGTTTTAACGTTTTAACGAAAAAGGTTAGAAATGGGGAAAACGTTTGATGTTCCGACGAAAGTGGAGGAAAACGTTTTAACGTTCTAACGAAAACAGTTAGAAACATGGAAAAACGTTTGATGTTCCGACGAAAGCGGAGGAAAACGTTTTAACATTCTAACCAAAACGGTTAGAAATGGAAGAGATGATTAACGTTCTAACAAAGCAGTTAGAAACGAAAGAAATGATTGATGTTTTAACAAAGCAGTTAGATGATTACACTCTTGTTAAAAGGACGGGCTTATGACCCTCTTGGGGAGAATTTTTCAGGCTTTTAATGATGGCTGTAGCGATGCGTGAGTTTTTTTTGTACATCATTTTGAGTCGCCACCTATATTTATTTAGTTGGAAATATAGAAAAAACCATTTGAAAAGAGATTTTGGGTTCGGGGCTTAGGTTATGAAATGGGAAGGTCAAGGAGCACCCATTCCACCCAATCCGGAGATCGATCTTGCTAAAAAGTAGTTTTTAAAGAAAAAGACGTTTTAATTAAATAAGTAAAAGAATCCATTTAACGAGGTTAAACGGAATATAGGATCGATTGCTTCGAGACCGTCCTCATGAATTGGGGAGGCTCTAGGCCGATCTTAGGTTTGATGTATTATATCACTCTAACAATCAATTATAAAGGGAAAGGAAGATTACCTTGTGTGAAGAGATTTGGACAGAGTTTCGACTCAAGTTTAGTGTCAAACCTTGACGTGGACAGAGCTTCACCTCGGTCCTTGATTCGGGCTTCGATGTTTGTTGATCAAAAAGGTTGATAAAAAAACATTAGGTGATTTTTAGGGTAGTTTACAGGAATCTTTCAGGGAGAGAAACCAGTAAACGTAGGGGTTTTGACTGAAAAGTCTGGGATCTGAAATATTAAAAGTTTTCAAGTATTTATAGGTGTTAGAGAGGTGGAGGTGGAGAGGTAAAATCCACTGGGAAGGTTCCAGAACCCAAATTCTATTGGATGACCGAATTGATAAGGTTTTATTAAGAAAGGGGTTGAAATCGATGAGGAAACTGGCTTCTGCACGTCTGCAGGAACATAGTATTATGCGGGACATGCAAGTTCTGTGTGAGGCAAGGCTGTCAGTGGACAATTCTGTCATTCCCTCGTTACCTCGTATGCAGTTTAGTCCAAACTAACGGTCATTAGTCAAAACATAATGAAACATGATGAAATGGTGGATTTCTACTCTTGACTCAAGGCGAACTTTAGAGTGGTATTAATCTGCTTCGATGAGTTCAGAATGGAGTGTCTATAGAGCCCCTCATCGACAAGTCTTATGGAAGAAGTCATGTCGACGATAGAAAAGACATCATTCTGGACATCGGGATTGTCAAGCCGCACGACTTCCTACGTATCTCTATCGGAGAATCAGACCATAACGTAGTTCGACTCCAAAACACGAAAAGGCTGCTTTAGGTATTTTGAAAATCGAGGAGATTTTATTTTGAAAAGGCAAATTCATACCGAGGAATCAAATCAAGACCCAATTATGAATATACCTATCTGTCTGAAGATTTGCCTGTCTGGGCTCCAAACCCGTGGGGAAAGATGTTGGAAACAAAGGTTTACCTATCTTGTCCATTGAGTCCTGTTGGTTTGATGATGATTCGCCTGTCTAGGCTGCGAATCGAGCTTTTACTGAGGATGACGATTCACATATTTAAGCATTGAATCGAGCTTTTTTTTTTATTTTGACGATTCACCTGTCTGGGCATTGAATCGGGCTTTTGTGATGACGATTCACCTGTCTGGGCGTTGAATCGGGTTTTTCTTTTGACAATTCAACTGTCTGGGCGTTGAATCTGCCTTTTTGGTTTGATGATCCACCTGTTTGGGCTCTGAATCATGTGGGGTGAGTTGATCTCTAGATCAATCATTTTCGGGTGACTGATGCCGTATTAGGCGTTTGTGCGGGTGTCACGTTCGGCTCGTTCCATGACTTGCGGTCCCGATTTTTCCATGTTTCCATGCTAGTATATTATTTTCAAGGGTAAATGTGTTAAAATTTTGAATTTTGACTTTGCGTGGACGCTTATTGTCGAGGACAATTTCGTACATTTCCAGGGGGTTGTCTCGCGCGGGATGGCTTGTATCGTGCGAGAAAAAGACTGTCGAGGCAATATAATAGCAGTGGTGTGTTTAATTTAAAACACCCATTTTCAAACTCTCTCTTCAAGTTCGATCCAAGGCATTTTACCCTGAGATTTTCGGTGCATTGCTTGTTGATTTCTTCTTTCAATCAACATTTTAATCCCTTCTTCTTCCATCATCCATGGCACAAGAGAGGAAGAATCCAACTTTCGGTAGCCACTTGCTCGGGAACGACTATCCGAGGGATGACCTCACTTTTGATCGGCCTATGCACATTTCCCATGCCATTCACGAGGGTTTGGTAAGAGTTTTTTTCTCAATTCTCATTTCATGCTTTGCATTGCATTGGATTTATGGTTTTGAATTTCCCAATTCATCAAATTGGTCATTTTGTTCATTTGTCTAGAACTTTTTTCAATATGGTTGCACGCTTCGTTTTTGTTGATTTTGTTGATGTTGATGTTACATTGTGTATGTATGAGTTCCCTACATATCATGGATTGTAGGAGGGGATGATTTGGGTGGCCAAATGCTTACTTGAACAGGGTTTTCTAGTGTGCACGGCAAGTGTTTGATGAAAGGCCTCAATGAAAATTTTCCCTTATTTCTTTGAATTTTTGTCGTGGAATGATTTCTGACATAGCTCCCTTGATTTTCCTCTGTTTTGCAGTCATATAGGCCAACCAAAAACTTCCGTGGGAGTGCAAAATTTGCCTAGGCTTTGTGGGACAAAGTCAAGGACTTGAATGGTGTTCGGGCTAGGATGGCACAAAACGGGGCTCCTTACTTTTGTGGAAAACATCCGGGGGATGCGGCGGACTCCTCAGGTCCTTCATGCGATTAGGGAGAGGTGGTGGGACACTACCCACACGGTCCATCTTCGCTTCGGGGAAGCTACGATGACCCCGATTGATTTTTTGGCTATTACCGAGTTGGAATTCACCGATGTTGCCCTCCCGAAGACTGCGGGTTACAAGCCTGTGAGTCTGGCTGAATGGAGGGGTTTGATTGGTTTTACCCCTATGAAGGTTAAGGGCTTTGATGCTGAGTTGTTGCCTCTCCGTGTTCAGCTTGAGGCTTATGCAGACAAGCCAAATGCCGACACATATAGGTTGGTGAGGGGTGCTCTCTGGTATATCTTATCAGATACCATCTTTGCTAACCATTCTTCCAAGGCTCGCCTTGATCGTTTGGGGTTGCTGGTGGATTTGGACCTGGTGAGGACGTATGATTGGGGCTCAGCCGGACTGGCCTTCTGTTATCATGCCATGGATGAGGCATGTCGGCACACCAAGGATACCTTATCAGGGTATTCTTATGCTTGGAGGTACACCTTTTGATTCTGTCTTTGTCATTTATCTGAACTTTTTACCTCCAATTTGTACTGAATTTGTTCTGCTTTCTTGTACAAATATGGGGGTATGCTGTCTTTCAACCGCACAAGTTTGAGCTGGATAACCAAAACCCTCAGTTTCCGGATATCAGGAGGTGGGGCCACTCCAACCAGACGGTGGACGAGGAGGGAGATCAAGAGTGGACCATAACTGTTGAGGAGGCACAAGCCATGCTGGATACCTTCGACTTTGAGCGGATGGGCATGTATAAGTGGACCATTGTGGAATGAGAGGTTCACTGTGCCTGGGATGCCAGCGAGATGCAGAGGATTTTGGTATCGTTTGAGGGGATACCATGTATCTGGGCGAGAGAGTCTTCCCTCTGTATGGCCGGGTTCACTGCCCTATAGGGTGCCAGAGGATCCGCCTAGGGCGATGTATCCTACCCACTTTATCTCTGATAGAGATTATGCCGATCTTGTGAATGGCTAAGCGGCGGCGGATTGCATTATCCGAGGGGCTTCATATGAGGAGTTCTTGCCTCTTTTGATGGGTCCCCTTGTGGTAGGTGATTGGCGGTCATGTGCTCGAGCTTCTACCTCTTCCTCAGCCTAAGGTTCGTCAGCCCCAAGCTCTTCATCGCAGTATGAAGGCCCCGTGACTTTTGCACCAGATTATGGTCCTCCAAGCTTCACGTATATGATGGGAGGTATGCAGATTGTGGGTCACATCCCGATCACGGACCATATTCCTGAGGATTACCGTCACCCTTCTGATGCCTCTTCGATACATTTCTGTTCATACTATTTCTCGTATTCGTCCATATATGTGTATATGTATGAGTTCATCTGAGCATCCTTTTTGTTATCAGATTACTATGTCCGCAGCTGATTACAACCGTGGGGCGAGCAGGATGGCTAGATTGATGCCCTTGGTGTCGGACCTGTCTGAGCGATTGTTTCAAAAGGCGGCTTTGGAAGCGTCGATGGTAGCCTCTGCAGTGACCCCGTCTTGTGGGGACAAACAGTCGAGGAGGGATGGTAGCCCCAATGGTGGTGGAGATGATGGAGTTGCCGGCAGCTCGGGCAACTTGATGGCATGATCACCTTTTTCTACCCATTCATTTCTTTGAGAACTTATAAATATTGGCTGGGTGGGCCCTGACAATTTTTCTTTTCTTGTACCTAGTAGCACGTAGGTTGCACAAAAACAAGATTTTCTTAATTCCTAATCCTAGGTCTAGTTAATTTTTTAACGTTCTCGACTTCCGTGGTGGAATGAAATGACCATTTAGGTCAAAGTTTTGAGCTTGATTTTGATGCCTGTATTGCATATTAGGAACTGCATTTGCAAGATTCGAGACTTGCTTTGTCAAGTCAGGGCTAGATTTGTGCAGGAGTGCTGCTGGAATTGTCGAAGAGTTGTATCGCACGGGACAAGGTATCTCGCACGAGACACGCTACTCAGGAGGAATTCTTTTCTTCTACGAACAGGATTCTGTCAGTTTTCCCTATATATAAACACCTTGTAGTCCGGCTAGATAAGCTATTCCAGCCTCTCAAACTCTAGAGATATTCTGTTAATGTCGAATTCTTGATTTCTTTTCCAACCCTGTGATCCATGGCTTCCAAGGAGGTTGTTCCAACGTCCATGATTGTTGATGATTTTTCTCTGCCGTCTGATGAAGTCAAAGCATTCAAGCAAGCATCGAGGAATTTTGTGAGGTCATTTCGTAATCGATCTCGCAATAAGTTTATTGCAGAATTCGGATTCAGAACCCTTTTTACTTTAAAGAACCTCCAACCGGATTTGAATCTTCTGCAGGGTGCTACTCAATTTTGGGATCCCTCTGTTCATCTCTTTAATTTCTCTCTTAATAAGATGGTGCCTACTGTTGAGGAATTTGCCATTATCTTGGATATGCCTTTGACTGGTGAAGTCCCTGTTCCTAAATTCAATAGGAACCATTTAGAAGCTTTGAATGAATTGTTGGGGATCCCCCTTGACACTTTCTATGAGTTGGTTCGATGCAGATGGGTTGATTGCTCTTCTTTTTCTGAGCGCTTCAGCAGAGATTCAGATGACGAGATCTTCCATGTCTACAAACGGAACTTTCTGGCCCTTTCTCTTTTCTGGGATGTGTTGTTCACATGCAGGGATGGCTTGGTTGACTCCCAATTGGTGGAAATCGTTATGCAGGCTAGGAAACGTTCTAGGAACATTATTTCGCTAATCTTGGGTGAGTCCCTGCATGGTCTTGCTGAGTTGCATAAGACCGGTGCCATGACTCAAAGGAGTCCTCTTTTGTTAACTATTTGTCTTAGGGAATATCTCAACTTGGTAGATCTTTCGTTGGAGTATTCCCCATTCACATACCATATGAGGAAGTTGCTGATCAAGGATCTCTCGGTGGATGAGTGGGCCAAGTTGATTGCAAAAACCGCCACTGCAGATATTAGTTGGTGTCCGCCTTATTGGAGACTGAACAAGTATGTTGCCAATACCAATGGTTTTGACAGGGTTGTTCTTCCGGGTTTGCGAGATTCCTCTTTTCACTTTCCCAAGCGGGTTCTTTGTCAGTTTGGCCAGCAGCAGGACACTTATCTTTTTGAAGGAGCTTCTCGCGAAGTGTCCTATATTGGTGTGGAGTTTGCGAAGGTGTTAGCTCAAGCATGGGGTGAAGAAACTAATCGAGATCGGTGGTCGAACCTTCAGACTTTTGATGCAAGGGTCTTCTTATCTGACAAGTATTTGGATTGGTTCCTTCATACCGGTCACACTAGTGCGGAGAAGATTGATGATCTGCGTCTTTCAATGTTAGGAGATTCTTTCATGGCGAGCAGTATTTTGAGAAGGAGCGATGCCCAGTCTGATCATGCCAATGTACAGACCGATCCAACCCAAGATTTTCTTGATGGGGATTGGTACGAGCGTCGAGGTAAGGTTCTTCTTGGAAAGATGCAAGCCTGGGATAGGCCCCATATCCTCAAGAGGCTTTCGGAATCTGTTTTCAATCGCCTTGAGGGATGTTCTGCTTCGAAAGGCCTAAAGCGTAAGAGAGATCGAGATGACGACATTGATCATGTTCGCCGGCCTACCAAGTCAATGAAAGGCTAGATCTTAGAGAGTACTAAGAGATTCCCTTAATAGATCAATAGATTTATTTATTAGTATTGTTTACATGATTGTTAACTTAGAAAATTAGTCGTTGGGGTTAGGATTTCCGTTTTGTCATTAATAAAATGTGTTTGATTAATAAAAGGACAAAATTTAATTTATTTATTTGATTAGATCGAACCCGAATGCTGCCTACGTTCCTCTTTTACAGCAATTAAATAAGAGGCTCAGGTATAACATAGTTCATATTTGAGAGAAAAAAGGTCAAAGTACAATTTCAGGCCGAAGAGTACTCTCGCGCGGGACAAGGCCTCCCCCCCCCCTTTTTTTTAATGCACTCCCTTGTTTTTGCCTAGACCGCCCTTTCAGGTTTTCAATCTAGCGGGCTTCTTTTCTTGTGCAAACTCGAATTTTTGCCTAGTTCGCCCCTTTCGGGATTTTCAACCTAGCGAGCAATTTTTTATTTTTAAGAGGCCAAGTCACGCGAAGTACTTCTTGAGCTTGTCCATGGTGACCGGCTTCGGTAGTTGATCTCCGTCTAAGTCTATCAGCTGAAGGGCTCCCCCAGAGAATATTTTCTTCACAATGTAGCGTCCTATCCATCTCGATTCCCACTTGCCTAGAGGGTTGAAAAGTCCGGGAAGATGCTCGCGGAGAACCAGGTTGCCTACTCTGGTGTTTCTCGTCTTGACCATTTTGTTGAAAGATCTTGCCATTCTTCTTTGGTAAGCTTGAGTGTGTTCGGCTGCTCTCAACCTTTTTTTGTCTAGCAGGGCTAGCTCTTCGTATCTGCTTTCTAGCCAGTCGAATTCATTCACTTGGTTTCCAAGAGAACCCTAAGTGATGGTATTTCCAATTCTATTGGTAGAACAGCTTCCATTCCGTATGTGAGAGCAAATGGAGTCCTCCCCGTAGCTCTTCGAATCGAAGTGTGGTATCCCCAAAGTGCAAAGGGTAGCTTGTCGGGCCAGTCTTTCATAGTGACTGCCATTTTTCTGATGATGGTTTCGATCGTTTTGTTTGCGGCTTCAACTGCTCCATTCGTTTGAGGCCTGTAAGGAGATGACTTATGCCTTACAATTTTGTACTATGTTAAGAGGTGATTAGTTTCCTTCTCGAGATGGGGACCATTATCTGATATCATCTCTTGGGGAACCCCATATCGGCAAATGATGTTGTGCTTGATGAATTCTGCCACCTTTCGGGCATTCAAAACTTTATAATAGGCGGCCTCGATCCATTTAGTGAAATTGTTGATGGCTACTAAGATGAAACAATGTCCGTTGGCTCTGCGGGTGTAACCTTTCGAATCACATCTATGCCCCATGTTGAGAACGACCAAGGGGATGTCATAGGGTATAGCAGGGAAGGCGGTGCATGCTGAAGGTTGGCGTGAATCTGAAACTTATGGTATCTCTTGACCATGCTGGTACAGTCGGCTTCCATGGTTAACCAAAAGTACCCTTGTCTGATGATCTTTTTGGCGAGCATGTTTCCGCTCATGTGGGCTTCACATACTCCTTGATGAACATGGTCCATTATTTCTTGGGCCTCTTCTTCGGTGACGCAAAGGAGGTTCCCCTGGGAGTATTTTTTGAATAGACAGCCAGCAATGATGACGTAGTTAGCTGTCAGTCTTCTAAGGGCAATCTGAGTCTTCTTGTCGGTCTCAGGCAGAATGGTTCCATCTAGGATGAAATGCCAAATGTCATAGTACCATTGCTTATTTTCGAAATCCTCAATGGTGGCGCATTCGGATAACCACTTGTCTTTGCAGTCATGGAGGTCTATAACGGCGCAGTAGGCAGGAGTTGCTCGCTGGGTTATTTTGAAGGGTTTTACTGCCTTTCTTGTAGGGATTTTGACCAAGGAAGCGAGTGTAGCCAATGCGTCAGCAAACCGATTTTTGTCTCTAGGGAGATAATGGAATGAGATATCCTGAAATTGTTGCACCAACTCTTGGAGGTGGGCATTGTATCTTTGAAGGGTTGGATCTTCGATCCTCCACTTTTTCAGTGTTTGATTGATGATCAACTGGGAGTCCCTAAATACCTCATGTTCGATTACGTTGCGTTTTAGGGATGCTTCGAGTCCCGCTATGCAAGCATCATATTCGGTAGTGTTATTAGTGGCGTCAAAGTCAAGACGTATTGCTAGTGGAGTATAGATGTCGTCGGGATCCACTAACAACATTCCAATGCCGAAACCTTTCTTATTGGATGCACCATCAAAAAATAATTGTCACTTATTTTCGTCTTCTATACTCATGATGTACTCATCAGGGAATCGCTTTGAAGACACCGGTTTATTGAAAAACGGAGATGCCATGCCATTTTGATTTCCTCAAAACTTTGAAAAAAAGGAATAGGGTCCGGGGGTTAAGTTACTCCTTGGGAAGAACGTTTGGCGTTCACCCAAGGAGCCTTGCCAAAGGCAACTCTTCCTAGATCCAATTTTTGTGCTTGTTTTCGGTGTTCGTGTGTGAGATGTGATTTTGAAAAGGGGAGGGAATGTGCCAAGTTATCTTCCGGACGTATAAATGTGATGATGTCGCCCGATTTTTTGAAATCAAACGGAGTCGCCACGCCATTTTTGTTTTAAGGGCCAAAACTTTGAAAATTGCCCGAGATCAGAGATTTGGGTTCGGAGGTCACGTTACACGCCGGGAAGAACGTTAGTGTTCACCCGGAATGCCTCGTAAAACGAGTCTTCCAAACATTTAAAATCATTTGTGTGTGTGTGTGTGTGTGTGTTACTTTGGCCAAAATAAGTTGAATCTAAAAAGTAAAAATTGGGAACTCTTCATTAGACTTTGAAAAAATCTCATGATTTTTGGTATGATTTTTGGGTTTAGTTTTGGGGCTCAAAAGGTTTTTTGAAGTTGAAACACATTTCTGCCAGAATGAAAAAGGCAGTGGACACTTGACTTTGAAATGGATTTAAGGGCTTCAAAACTTCATAATCTGAGAAAACTCAGAGAATGAAAGTTGTTCTAGACACCTAAAATAAGATTTCTGTGAAAGAATTTTCCATTTTGTAGATGATTTGGTGGACTAAAACCTTCTGGAAATCTCTGATAT
The DNA here is from genome assembly GCA_022495995.1 of Adenophora triphylla var. japonica. Lineage (NCBI taxonomy): Eukaryota > Viridiplantae > Streptophyta > Magnoliopsida > Asterales > Campanulaceae > Adenophora > Adenophora triphylla. The sequence goes on along the minus strand of JAFEMH010000624.1, from coordinate 441,718 downwards.
AAAATCTGGACTTCCAGAGACTGAGGAACTGACCTTTAAAAGAAAATTTGAAAAAGGGAGTTTTACTCACGTAAAAAATAAAGTAAACATATGTCTGGAAATCTCTGAATGTTGGATACAAAAAATGTTTTGTAGTCAACACCAAATTCCAAGTTTATCTGTGTCCAAAAAATTAGACCATGGACCGGGGTCTTAGAAAATTGCTACTGGACAGCAACTTCTCAAGAAGGAAAACATGATTTTAAAGGGGGGTTTTGCATCCATGCTTGTCCCCATTTCCCTAGGTTTTGATTAGTGATCACTTTACATTTTAGTGGTGAATCAACTATATCAAACCATCCTTGGGGTACATTAGGACTTAAGCATTTCATTTGCTTGGGAAAGGGGATTTTATCCTTGAAAATGAAGATTTGATGTATGAAAATGTTTTTTAGGGTTTTGAAAATGCATTTACAAGCAAGTAAGAACACTTTGAAGAGAATTTTGATCCCTGTAGAGGATCAACTATGGAGATGAACTTCCATGGTGATCTTCTTGGATCTAGGGTAAGAAGATGAACAAACTACATTTTGGAGTTTGAAAATGCATGCATGGATGAGAGATTTTAGGGTAAGAAGAGGGAGGTTATACCTATCTTCTTTTGAGTTTGTGTTGAATGGATTCAAGGCTTGAATGTGTTTAGGGTTTGAATTTGAGAGTGAGTGGGGTGATTTGGGAAGATAATCAAGAAAAGAGTGACAATTCTAGTGAATTCTCACTATTTTCTCCCTATTTTCGCCAAGGTGCAGTTGTGAAAATGTGTTGTCTCTCTTTATTTCTGTGACTGAAGGCCTCAATTTATAGGCCTGGAATTTTACATTCTTGTCCGCGCGGATGGTCTTGAAGGGGTGCACTGTTCATTAAATGCTGCTCCAGGCTTTGGACAGGAAGAATAAAATTCAAATTATACAGCTAGAAAATGTCCCAGCCACTTCTATTTCTTGTTTTTGACCATTTCTTTTACTTTTTTGATTCTTTTCCATGGTTTATCTTAAAATGGCAATCCCTAATCTACCCCCACTTTGTTAGAAATGTTAGGAATTGTTAAAAATGTTAGAAATGTTAAAACTTTCGTTAATTTTCTAACGAAAATTCTAACAACTCAAATTGGAGCACTTACAGTAGCCCCTCGGCGACGGCGCTTTCGAAGGAAGCGGGGTCGTCGATAAGAGTAAGGCTCCATATTTGACAGGATGATCAAGTGATCGAGTGGCTGAACCTAGCGATAGGCTACCTACGTATCCCGAATGGGAATCAAGCCGGCCGTAGTTCGGGTCTTTGACCCTGGAATGACTATTTTGAGGCGTCAACCTGGTGAGCGAGTTCTGCAGTCGATTGCTGAGAGAAACTCTGCTGGGGATAAGAGATGACCATTTTGGTCTGATGGCTGGAGTTGTATATCCGCTCTGCTGGGGATAGGAATGACCATTTTCGGTCTGAAATTGTATATCCGCTCTGCTGGGGATAAGAGATGACCATTTTCGGTCTGATGGCTGAACCTAATGATAGGCTACCTACGTATCCTTAAGAGGAATCAAGCCAGTCGTAGTTCGGATTTGTGACCCTGGAGTGACTATTTTGAGGTGTCAACCTGGTAATGATGGCGTTTTAGGTGCCTCAGACCTTGAAGATGGCGTTTTAGGTGCCTCGGACCTTGATGATGGCGTTTTAGGTGCCTCGGACCTTGATGATGATGGCGTTTCAGGTGCCTCGGACCTTGATGATGATGGCTTTTTAGGTGCCTCGGACCTTGGTTTGAAACGTTTTCCCTTAATGGTTTGGGATGGATGGTCCTTCGGTGGACTTTGTCTGCTGTAGGAGGAGAGGGTGACCGTGCTGGTCGAGTGGCTGGACCTATGGTAGGCTACCTACGTATCCCTAGTGGGAATCAAGCCCTTACGTAGTTCGAAATGCTGCTGAGGATGGAATCGAGGGGTTCCTTTGGCTTTAGTTGGGGAAAACGGGATTCCGTTAACTTTGCTGGGGAAATTCAGACGTATTCGTCGGGAAAATCGGTCTTACGTTTTACTGCCGTTGATGATTTTGATGAAAGAGACGGGATTCCGTTATCTTTCTCGGAGAAATCGGACTTACGTTTGACTGCCGTTTGATGATTTTGATGAAAGAAACGGGATTCCGTTATCTTTCTCGGAGAAATCGGACTTACGTTTGACTGCCGTTGATGATTTTGATGAAAGAAACGGGATTCCGTTATCTTTCTCGGAGAAATCGGACTTACGTTCTACTGTCGTTTGATGATTTTGATGAAAGAAACGGGATTCCGTTATCTTTCTCGGAGAAATCGGACTTACGTTTGACTGCCGTTTGATGATTTTGATGAAAGAAACGGGATTCCGTTATCTTTCTCGGAGAAATCGGACTTACGTTTGACTGCCGTTTGATGATTTTGATGAAAGAAATGGGATTCCGTTATCTTTCTCGGAGAAATCGGACTTACGTTTGACTGCCGTTTGATGATTTTGATGAAAGAAACGGGATTCCGTTATCTTTCTCGGAGAAATCGGACTTACGTTTGACTGTCGTTTGATGATTTTGATGAAAGAAACAGGATTCCGTTATCTTTCTCGAAGAAATCGGACTTACGTTTTACTGCCGGGGAGTTCTTTTGAAGAGGGGGGTTGACTTTGGTTAACTTCGTTAAATTTGGGACTAAACTGCAGGGTCCCGGAATTTTAAAGGGCAAAAGGGTCTTTTTGACCCTTCAATTTGGTCCGCGCGGATAGGAGCGTGACCTGGACTGATTTTAAAAGTGTCGCCGTCTTTTCTTCTTCTTCCTTGCTATTTTGCAGTCCTTGAGAGAGAGACGAGAGAGAGAAGGCAAAACCGCCATTGTTGGCCTAGGAAGCTCAAAATCCTTCCGATTTTGTCGATTTTTCGAGCAATGGCACACGGGGGAGTTGCTATTCAAGGCCAAGGACGCGGTTCGGTTGCCGAGATGCGATTAGAACTTGTTCGAATGAGGAGACATTATACACTCTCGCAATCGATTGCGGAGGAGCATTACCCCGATGCTTGGCAACATTGGGCTTCTGATCCGAGTCTCCGAACGGTATACTTCGAATCTCTTCGATCCCTTTGTCGATTTTTGTTTGAAAATTATTTTTGGTGATTTTTCATTTTTTTTTTTTTGAAATCCGAAAATTATGACTGAAAATCCGGAAATTATGTTCTTGGTTTTGAATTTTGATTTTGGTGCTTCGCATGTTGTAATGAGTATATGGGTGATCCAAATATGCATTTTGTTTGGGGAAAGAATTGCATTTTTGCCATTTTTTTTTTTTCGAAAATTATGAATGAAAATTCGAAAATTGTGTTTTTTTTTTTTTGGAATTGGAATTTGAATGATATGCATGTATACATAGGATTTTTTTCCGCAATGAATGGTGAATGATATGAATAGGATTTTTTTTTTTTTTTTTGAAATGAGATGATGACTCCATGCATGTTATCTTATGAAAATGGGACGGAGTTTTTACTTCCGTTGAACGAATGTATGCATGTAGGATTTTTTTTGCAATGAGATGATGAATGAGATGGATGTATGATGATTTTTTTTTTGAAAAGTGGGACGGATTTTTGCTTCCGTTGAATGAATGTGTGAATTTTTTTTGTATGAATGAATGTTGATTGGGATTTGCTGAAAACTGTCTTCTTTTTGTGCGAAAGAAAAGGGGGCTAGGTTCATTGCATGCCGTTATGCTGCCGAATTTTCTTCAGAACATTGTGTTGCATGATGCATGTGTATGCTTTCCTTTCTTTTTTTTTGTGCAAATGCAAATGCAGACTCTCTTTTTTTTTTTTCTTTTGACATCTTTCTCTTTTATTTTTTGAAATCGCAGGGCGGAGATGGCTTCGTGTCGAAGCAGCTGAGCAAGATGAAGACTCGGGGGTCAGTGGAGTCTGTGATCTACTTGTGGGACCGGCTTCCGATTTTGGGTAGGGGGGCGATGATGAGTCCGAGACAGATCGTCATCGAGACAGGATTGTATGAGTTTATTGAGAGCTTGAGGGGGATGGTTAAGTTCCCTAAGAGTAAGGGTCTGTTCTTCGCTTTGGCCCAGCATTGGTGGGACGCGACCCACTCTTTTCATTTCTTCTGGGGCGAGGCTACGGTTACGCCTTCCGACTATACTGCGATCACGGGTCTGTCTTTATTGGACGCAGCATTGAGTGGCGGGATGGTTACAGCGACTTGGACCTGCAGGCCCTTCTGGGATTTTCCCCTATTCCCAAAAAGGGGATGGGGATGGAGTATGCTGTGGTCGAGGGAAAGATTGTGGAGTGTATTTGGAGCTATGAGGACGGGGATGAGAGGGTAGGCGCTGAGCAGATTGCTAGGGCCTTTTTATGGTTTGCCTTTTCGAGCACACTGTTTGGACATGCCGAGGGGACGTCCGTTTTTGCCTTGCTGAGGTCCCTGGAGGACGTGGAGAGAGCCGGAGAGATTTCTTGGGGGGAGGCCGGGCTGGCAGAGCTTTAATTTGCTCTGGATAGATACAGCCGGAAGGCTGTGAGTTCCGTTTACTGCTTCGAGTTTCCTCTGGAGGTATAAGCTTTCTTTTTGCTTTCCCTCTTTTCTTTAAGCACGTGTTCTTTTTCGTACTTAATTGATTGTATTTTTACCTTTCCCAGGTATGGGCTCTAGAGTTCTTTCACGTCACGATGTGGCGGCAGCCGGCAGAGTACGTCGGGGCATATCCGGCCATGCGTTCCTGGTCCAAGTTTGCCCGGGAGAAGAAGGGTTCCGGGGGGCGCACGACCCTCAAGTATCCGGATTGTCTGCCTTTGGTGAGAGCTGAGATAGATGAGGGGATGATTTTCTACCCCTGGGACCGTTTTGGTATGGAGCAGCTGAAGGGCGCTGAGATATGGACCGTGCAGCGGAGGATCTTGAGAGGCTTGACTTGTGACATGTATTATCTGGGAGACAGAGTGACGCGCCAGCATGGCGTGATTTCGCCTCTGATGGCTCCGGTGGAGCCTCCTCCTGACATGATGTATCCGAGTGAGAACTCGGAGACTTGGGATGCTTATCGAGCCGGCCAGCACTTCTCGACATTCGTGGCAGCCGAGTCATACTCGCATTTTCTCTTGTGGAGGTTGAAGCCGCCTCAGGTTCTTGAGAGAGAGGGGTTGGGTGTCGCGCGGTACCCTCGATCAGATTTTTCGTATGTCCAGGACGGGGTTAGGTTGAGAGTACAAATCCCCGTCCCCGACCGGGTTACACGAGCTTTTCGGCCTCGTCCGGATATGAAGGTATGGCTTCTCCTTCTCTCTTTTTTTTTCTTCTGTCTTTTCCTTTCTTTCCTGTCATTATTTCTGACGCTTTTGTTTCCGTCCAGTTCCCGACCAAAGTAGTGGAGAAGCTGACGAATCAGGTGATCGGGGCAAAGAGGTTTATCAAGAATATGGTCATTTGTGGAGTGCGCTCGGGCGGGAGGAGACGAGCACCGCCGGGGCCTGTCGAGAGGGAGACTTCCCCTATTCCTTCCGAGCCTTCTTCTGAGACTCCTCTTTCTCCTCTCATTGATCCCCGCGTGGTACTACCTTCGGATCACGTCATTCTCGGAGATCCTTATGGACAGGGACATGTCTGGCACCACGGTGGGTCTTCCTCGCATGTCCAGGAAGCCGACGCATTTTCGTTTGGGTACGACTTCTTTACAGATCTTGGCTTCCCGTATCAGAGTGTGCCGGTTGGTCCTGACGAGCCTCTCTCTGGAGACGAGGATGATTCTGAGCCCGAGATTTTCAGGGCTACTGAGGAGGCGGGCTCGAGCCGCAAGAGGGATCGGGGAAAAGCCCCAGCCACCGAGGACTCTGACTGACTGATCTTCTGAGACTGATTTCTGAGATTGTACCTATTTTTTTTTGACAGATACAGTTTTTTTTGTACACTCTTTTTTTTGGAATGTAATAATTTAGGATTATTATTATTATTTTTTTTATGAATGCAATGCAGTATGAATGCAATGTTGCATGAGCCTTGGTTTTTTTGGTAAGGATGTGAGTATTGGGTATATGAACTGTTTGGGCAGGTTTTGCTCAGGTTTTGAGCAGTTGGGATGAAAATATTTCCTCCGTGGTGCAGCAGTTTGAACTGCTGCAGATTTTTACGGGTGACAATTACCGTCGCGCGGATGGTCTCGAATTCTGACAGAGTTCATTTATTTCGGTGGTTGGATCTGGTTTGGCCCATAAATGCCACCTGAAACTTCATCTTCTTCAGTTCAAACTGGAATTTCGGGAGAAAGGAGGGAAAAGCCATGGAAATGCCCAAAAATTCTCCAAAATTATCCAAAGAAATCCAAATGTCATTATTTGAAAAGTTCAAGGAGTGGTGTAGAGAGATTATGCAAGAGAGGAGGTCATTTTTTGAAGAATGGTACAAGGTGAAGTGCTTATGGTCCCTCAAAGAATTGGTTCCGGACTATGACCTCTTGAGAGCTTCTTCCTCATTTTGGGATATTAGAAGGCATGTCTTTTGCCTTTCTTACAATGAAGTGGTTCCGACCGTCGAAGAATTTCGGGCTTTGCTTTGTGGCCCGGAGGTGGAAGAGATTGCGGTTCCTTTGTCCGGAGGGGCCTCTTTCGTTGATAGGTTGTGCAACCTCCTTCAACTTTCCCCGGAGGAAGCACAAGGTATGATCCGTAGTCCCGATCACTTTGATATTTCCGGTCTTCCTGATAGATTTAGGAGCTTAGGCTTGATTGATGATGCCTATTGGGATGCCTTTGCACTTTGCATGTTTGGTACCTTGTTCATGGTCTATTCTTTTGGGATTTGTCATCGGTCTCTGCTGGATATCGTTGTTCATTGTCGCTTGGGCAGAGATGTTGTACCTTTGATTCTGGGGGAGACTTTTCATGCTCTCGATAGGCTGGCTACCGGGAGACGGTATATGCACGGGGGCAGCCCGTTCCTCTTGACTTTGTGGCTAATGGAACGCCTGAGGGTTATTCGGGAGACTTCTGATATGATCAAGCCTTGGACATTCGCCAGGAGAGGGGTTGCTGTAGATTTTGATGATCAGGGCTCGTGGGAGCGATGGATGGGCAGTCGTCAAGGCGAAGATATCGGATGGTCGGTGCCTCGCTGGCGGGTGGAGACTCGGAGAGTACTTCAGGATGGATCTCCGTGGTTATGCTTAGGGGCTTTCTCAGTCCAGCTTCTACATTCCGGCTTTGGTTCTGAGACAGTTCGGCTTGGAGCAGGTTCCTTTGGAGGACTTTGATGATATAGCCACCAAGGTGGTGGCTTCTGCTTCTATGGATGATCCTTCGGTGTTTTCCTTTCTTTCCCGAGTATGGAGGTATGACGTCTTTCCTCATCGGGTTATCCTCAGGCGTTCGAGACCTATGTTCTTGACCACTTGGTACCTGGATTGGTACGAGAGGCATTTGGGAGAGACTCAGATGGCTATTTTGAGACGGCGTGAGGCCATTTTGGGTGCGGAGGACCTGACAGTTTCGGAGAGGAGGAGGACCGAGGCGAGGGCCAACCCTCATGACAGGAGCGGGGATATTGTGACCGACTATGAGGCTTATGTCAAGAGGCAGGAGAGGAGGACTCCTATTCTACCAGCTAGGCTACAGGAGATGAGAGATGATGCTAGGGCCACTAAGGCCCTGACAGAGGCTGGTTTGATAGATCATGTTCCTATACCAGAGCTTGGTAGGAGGAAGACCGACATTTTTCTTGTTCAGAAGAAGAAGACTCGAAGAGGGAAGAAGAGGGGAGAGGCCAGTACGAGTGGCTTGGAGTGATTCTGAGTTTTCCGAGTATCCCTTTCTTGTTGTAGCAGACACATTAGTTTGATTATATATCTTAGTTTTTTTTTAGCAGGTTGCCAGTTGTAGGAATGAACCTGGCTTAGACTAATCAAAAAGCTTTTAACTATAATGAATATGTGAATTGCTTTAGAGTTTTTCGAGACGCTTTCATGGTCTGATCAGTGTATTGATGTCAGAGTATGACTTTTTTATGTGTTTTAGACCGAACCGTTTCCGGCTGCCTACGTTCCCTTTGGACAAAAGGGCTCAGGTCTCCGTAGTTCGACCCGGTTTTTTTTTTTGTTTTTTTTTTGTTTGTTTTTTTTTGTGCAACCCTGTTTTTTACCTAGGCCGCCCTTTTCGGGTTTTCAACCTAGTTGGGTATTATTCTTTTAGCACTTTTCTCTTCTTTTTTTTTTTTTTTGATATATTTTTTTTTGTTTTTTGACTCGGTGCTTTACGCGTAGTATCTGCGCAGCTTGTCACCATTCACTGGGTGTACAAAAGGATTTCCGTCGAGGTCTGCAAGTTGCATGGCTCCTACGGAGAAGATTTTCTGAATGACGTATGGCCCGACCCAGACAGGCTCCCATTTGCCAAGCGGGTTGACACGGACTGGGGGCTTCTCTTCCAAAACGAGGTCACCTTCTCGGATCTCCCGATGCTTTACTTTCTTGTCGAAGGCTCTGGCCATTCTCCCTTGGTAAGCTCGAATATGTTCCATTGCTTTCAATCGGCGCTCATCTAGTAGGGCCAATTCATCATGGCGACTTTGGAGCCATTCGACCTCGTTGATCTGGCTTTCCAACAGCACACGGAGTGAGGGGATTTCTAGCTCGATTGGGAGCACGACTTCCATTCCGTAGGTGAGGGCAAATGGTGTTTCCCCTGTTGCCGTTCTGACGGATGTTCTGTAGCCCCAGAGTGCCAGGTGTAGCTTCTCGGGCCAATCTCTGCCTCGGACAGCCATTTTTCGGATGATATTTTCCAAAGTCTTGTTTGCTGCCTCGACGGCTCCGTTGGTTTGGGGTCTATAGGGGATGACTTGTGATGGGTTATTCTGAATTCTGCCAGCAGCCTGTCGCATTCCCCTTCAAAGTGGGATCCATTATCGGAGATGATTTCGGCTGGCAACCCGTATCTGTATATGATGTTTTCTTTGATGAAGAGGGCTACTTTCCTTGAGTTTAGGACCTTGTAGGATTTTGTAGGGTATCCTTTTCAGTTCCCTCGGAGAAACTACCAATCTGCGTCTCTTTAGGCTCTTCCGCAGTTCCCAGATTCACACTTGTCAAAATCTCTTCGGCAGCTTGGGCTCGATTTTCCTCTTTTCGAACAACCTGCTTAAAGATTTTTGTTCTTCTTTTTTTTTTTTGTTTATTTAATGTGTCTGCTTCTTTATCTAATGAATCATTATTAAAAAAATTTTTATTTATTAATTTATCATTAGTTAAAGTGGCAATCAAGGGATACTCAGAAAGGTTCATCATTTCATTAGGAACGAAAGGAAATACAGCATTTGCTACAGACTCGTAGTCTTCAGGCGTAAGGCCGTCGGACGACTCTAGAGACTTAATCTTGACCATGAAGGACTCGGAGGACTCTAACTAGATTGACATAGAGGGACGGGGGACCAATCCAGGCTTGGTGATCATTTCTTCTTTGGTCGCGGATGGGCCTGAGAGAGTTTCCCGATTTTTTAACGGCATTGCTGTCAGTGACCTCCCGACTCGGGAATGACATAGTCTCTGTGCTCCTTCCTCAAGCATTGCTATCATTTCTTTAACTGAGCCGAAATCAATCAGGTCTGGTACCTGAACTTCTTCTTCGAACAACTGCTGCATAACCAGACCATCCCAATCGTCTGAAGGGAATTCTGCGGCTTTGGCTTTTGGCACTATCAGTTCGAACTCAGGCTTCGGACCTTCCTGGACAATCGGAGTTGTGGTAGTAAGCTTCTCGAACTTTTCCACTAGGCTTGGCACGCCTTTAAAAGTGTACTCGCTTTCGATGGTAGTGGTAGCCCCAGGTATCTTGGGTAGGTCCAGAAACATTCTACGGACCGGGTTAGCTTTGGCTCCCCTGAACTTGTTAAGGCTATCCTGTAGCTTCAGCCATCCTTCTGTAAGAGTGGGCTCTGTGATGTTACCCGATTGTGTGGGACCCTTTACAAAGTAGTCAGCCAAATTAGGACTGAAAGGGAGAGATTTAGGGTCGTCAACCGGGACCCTTCTTGTGATATCTTTAAATCCTTTTCCTTTTGCAGTGTCCACTGAGGAGGCCTCATATCCCAGGCCGTGGCAAGTTTTCTGTCCTTTCACCTCGATGAGTTTGTGAGTTCCTTGTTGGTGTTTCCCTAGACCGAGGCCAGGTAGATAGCTCATCTTTCTCATCATTTTCAAGACCGGAGGGATTTTATCCCGGGTGATTGTCAGATCTATGTTGCAAACTTGGGCCTTAGGAGGCTCGACCGTGAAGCCTGTTAGCATGAGACCTTCCTCATCATGTTTGATTTCCAGAATAGGTATTCCACCTGTATCCGTGCCCTCCAAGGTGACTAGATCCCCGTAAATAGTTGTCAGGTCCCCATTCGAGACGAATTTCACACACTGGTGGAGGCTCGAGGCGACCCCCTTGACCTGATGCAGCCAAGGTCTTCCCAATAAGGCATTAAAAGTGATCGGGATGTCAATAACCTGGAATTCCACAGGTATCAATTTCTGACCAAACCAGAGGTCCAAAGTAGCAACTCCAAGGACTGCTCGAGATGTCGAGTCGTAAGCTTTGACTGTGAGGGAGGAAGGCTTCAAGTCTGTAGTCTTGATATCAAGAAGGCTCATGATTTTTGCCGGAAGGATATTCATTCCGGACCTATTGTCGACCAGGACCCGAGGGAGGCGTCGTTCATCCAATTTGACTGTGATGAAGAGAGGCTCGTTATGATCAGCCCCAAATTGAGGGAGGTCGAGATCTGTGAAAGTGATTATGTTCCCGTAGTGGATGTTTCCAATCAGCTGTACCACGTCATCGGGAGTAGCATCAATGGGCACCAGAGTGCGAGCCAGGCTTTCTTCCAGCTTTAGCTTGTGAGGATAGTATGAGGTGAGCAGGGACCATAGAGAGATGTTGGCCTGTGTTTGCTTCAACTGGGTGAGCACGGGATCCTCTTTTCCGGGGTCAGGAGCTTCGGCTGTCTTAGCATAGGGGCGGCAGTTCTCCTCAGGTGCTTGATCTATGGCCTTCTTATCTGCCTTGGGATTCCCTTGGAAGATTTGCCCGGATCGGGTCAACAGGTTAACTTCCTCATCAGTTGCTTCTTGACTAAATTTCTTCAACGCTGCTAAGGTCAACGGGGGAGCCTTTTTGGCTATCGGCCACTGGTTCTGACGGAGTCTAGCAACGGTGAGGGGCTGAGCTGTACTGGCTCCTTCCTGGGTGGCCCTTATAACTGCTTCCCAAGTCACAGGATTTTGAGTCTGGGGTTGTGTTGTTGCCCCCTGGATGGCCCACAGAGCTAGGGCATCCTCCGATTCGCTCCCATAGTCTTCCTTGCTCATAGTTATCATACAACAAGAGTCGCTATTGTCGGGGCTCGGCGGCTTTTCGATCTCATCCCCAGTATAGTGCAACCATTCTGGTTCCTTTCTGTAATACTCAGAGCTGGAAATGATTATAGCATTCTATGTGGGAGGTGCATCCGGTATCGTGCCGGTTTCCAGGACTCCTCTGAGAGCTGACATACATTCGGGGAAGGTGACCTCTTCTTGGGTAACCCTGACAAGGAGTGTTACTTTGTTCCGAGGTGGATTTGATCTGACCATGGTTATTTTCTCATTTGGGCGGATGGGAGTTAGTTTCCCTCTCTCTATTAGATCTTCGACTATCAGCCTGGATCGGATGCCTGAAAACCCTTTCCCCAAAGCATGGTAGGCAGTGTTGAATTCTAAGACATCCACGTGCTCAGACCCACGAAACTTCATGGCCTTCATATCTTCTGTTTCATATTCGTCTTCCGAAGTATCTTCGGTCTTATGGCTATCAGCCTCCATTTCATCTTACATCTTCTTTCTTTCACCCTTGCAAGTAGGGCAGCCACAAGTGAAGGATAGGCAACGTTCCCCCTCGGAGTTCGATGTAGCAGCTCGATAGATCTGGGTCCAAATAAGGAGCACCCGGGGTCAATTGTCGAACCTTTGGAGCAATTAGGAAGGCGTCATGTGGATCCATAGGTGTGAAAGCCACCGGGGAGACGTTCGAGATCAATAACCCTTTTCGGTGATTGCGAGGCACTCGGCGTGCTCAGCGGCCCGATTGTGACCCTTACGGTTGTTATGCCATCCGTTCTCGGGAAAGAAGAAAAAGATCCGATGACGTTTACGAATTCTTCATCTTCTGGTCGCTGAAACCCTCCATTCTCGACCAGAGCTTCAATGAACCCTTTCCATTCACCGATTAGGTTCTTATAAGGAACATTGTGTTCTAGGATTTTGGATGTGTACGGATGCAGGGCGCGGGCTTTGTTGTCCCTCATCCTCTGAAGTATCCAGGACACGGCCGCAGTGCATCTTACGAGGTGCGGTTCTTGGGGACCCATCCCCATTGGCATTTGACTTGCATTTTGCGGTGGTTCTTCATCGTCGCTTGCGATAACCAACCATTATGCACGGCTCCCATGGGCTCATTTCCGGCATGATTGTTCCGCATTGATTAGGATCTGGGGCCTCAGGTTACTCTTCGCTCTCATCATCATCATCGTCGTCGCTGTCATCGGAATCATCTTCCCATACTACCGGGATTTCGGCTGAGAGGGAACGCCGATCAAACCCGTTAGGGGAATATGGGTGCGTGCAGCCGCAGAAATTGTCATATGCTCCCATTCCCGGAAGTGATAGTTGCGACTCAGCTTCTCCTCCCAGAAACTGCGGGGGAAGAGTGAGAGGGGGTGGCACGTATTTGACTCCCGGCAGGATATAGAAGGAGTCCTCCTCTTCCGATTCTTCGCTGTTCTCGGGATCATATTCGGCCTCTCCCAAAGCCAACTTGCAGAAGTGTACTAGCTCCAGATGCTCCTCGGCCTCTTTGCTGATAAGCCCCAGCACGGGCGCTCGCCGGAAGCTTTCTTGCTCGATTCTTCTTGATTGTTCTAACCATCTTGTGTAAATGGTTCTCTCATGTTTTGACCGGAACAGCCCCAGTTCTTCAGTATCGGTTTTCCCTTCATCCGAGAAATAGCGGGCCTCGTATTCTTGCAGGAAGTTTCTGACATGAGACCAAGGTGGGTTGATTCGTTCGATATCCTCAAGGCTGAGGGGGAATCCGAATTCAGGATCCTCGACAAGGTTGGCCATGGGTATTTGGGGAGTTTCGTCGGCATCTTCCTGGGCATGCGAAGGTTCTCCGCATTCAATCATATTCACCAGATTATGGTTCCTTGGCAGAGGATTTTTGGAGTATTAGGCCTCTTCGGGGCCTTCCAACTTTCCTTGCTCTATCAAGCCTTGGATCGCCTTTTTGAGTGAAGCGGTTGTCGGTCGGATGTCCGTGGGCTTGATGAAAAGCACAATACTTTGAGGTATCCACAGAGCATTCGGATTCTGGGTTGAAAATTCTCCAAAGGCCGCGGCAAGCCTTCTTTCACCGAGTCCCCTAAAGATGTCATTCGAGGCATTCCAAAGTTTTCAAGGTTCATGACTCGTGGCACAGGCTCTGGTTTTCTGGGAGCAAAAGGAGTTGTGTTATTACATTCCTGTCCCGCGTAATTAATCATCTCTTTGCCTTTAGCAGGAGCAGGGGCGGTGTTGGAAGGAGGAGCTCGATATCTGTAAGCAGGTGCAGCAGCCGGTTGCTGATTGTAAGCCTTTTCAAACTTAGCTGCGGAGTTAACCATGGCCCGTAAGTCTGAGTACGGGAAGTGACTGAGGGAGGCTCTCAGATGTGGTTTCAGGCATGACTGGAAGATGTCCAGTTGCTCCTCTTCAGAAGGAGGGATTGCCATCTCACTGAGTTTCAGATTCCACCGCTTGTAGAAATCCCCAACATTCTCGTCGGGACGCTGCACTGTTGTCTGCAGATCAACTCTATTTGTTTCCCATTCCAAGTTGGCCTTGTACTTTTCTGTGAAGGCATTAGTGATCTGGTCCCACGTAGTTCTGGCTTCGGGTTTCAAACGAAAGAACCATTTTAAGGCACTGGATTTCAAAGATAGACTGAAATAGTCAGCCAACTGCTGATTGGTGCATCCTTTGGCCTTCATTGCCAAGGTATACGTGTCCAGATGAGTTTTTGGGCATGCAGTCCCATCAAAGAGATCCAAGTTAGGCATCACGAATTTGTGGGGCAGAGGAACAATGGAGTCCGGGTCTGTAGGCCGGAAGGCAGATTTCTTAGCGGTCAATTCAGCAATCTGTGCTTTCATTTCCTTGTGTTGCTCCATGAACCAGGCCAGGTTAAGGTCTTGTGGCGGAGCCGTGGCATTTGAACCGGAGAGGGGGGTTACCACTGGAGGCAGACTGGTGGATGGAATGGCCGGCCCGGGGACGTAGGTGAAAACCTGTCCTTGGGCTGAGTTACCCTGGGGAGCATGAGTAGGAGCTTGGGCAAAGGGATAGAACCTTGCGGCCTGCTGTTGATTTTCAACCGGCAAAGTGGGTGGAGGCAGTCCTGATGTAGCCGGATAGCTTGGATTTCCAGAGTGGGGCCCATAAGTAGGCTTAGGTGCGGACTGCTGTCCCTGACTGTTGAATTGCATGACCGGCTGAGGTGATGGTGTATTACTCGGGGGGTACTGCGGTCCTGGTGATTCTGATGAAACTGGGATGGAGGTTTGGTAACCCATCGAACCCTGAGTGAGAAATGGGTTTGTGAAAGCTGTGGGAGGAGCAGCTTGTTGCTGCGAAGGCCCGGATTGATCGGTTCCAAACTGTGGCGGGATCCCAATTAGCTGTGGCATTCTGAGATAACCCCAACCATGAGAAGACATTCCGTACTGGCTTTGTCCCCACTGAGGAACTGTGAACTGATTTGTGCCGTCGGGCTGCGTGGATCCAGTGGTCTGAAACTGGGGAACTGGCTGACCCGAAGATCGAGGAGCATGGGTTCTGGTAGTGGTACCATAGGAGGTGGGTGGTGGCATCCTGGAGTAATCAGGGCGACTGAGAGTGGGATTGGCATCCTCTTCCTCTTCCACGGTGAAGGTGCCATCGGGATTGAGGCTGGCGGCCAAACCATGGCTTTTGATAGCCTCCATAAGGCTATTCAGCTGTGCTTCCTGTCGTAATCTCATCTGTTCTGCTAACTGATTCCACTGTTGTTCTGTCTGAGGGGTCCCGGGAGGCGGAGTGACGTTGTCCCCATCATTACCGGCTGATGCAGACATTCTGAAACCCGGAGTCGGAACAAACGGTGAAGCTGATGACGCGCTTGACTCTTCCCAACTGATCAAACGGTGACCCGGTGTCCGGAACCAACCTTTGTGAGGAGCTGCGGGGGAAAAGGCACGAGGGTTCAGATGTTTGAGAATTGAAGGAGGGTAGGTGTTTGGGCATTGGGCTCATGCAACATGCAGTTATTTGTTCTTATTTACTTAAAATATGTTTTATTAACCTAATCGGTTGGAAAAGATTGCTCTTCTTTTTCGCGAACTACTCTGGATCATGGATTAGTGGGCCCCATCACTACGTCTATAAGCCCCTCGTATTCCACCTGTATTTCGACCTCCCAGGGTGGACAGCCCCGGGCGAGGGTCCTATAGGGCAAGCGGGTCCCACCGACCGAAAGAAAAACGATCCTCAAAGTCTGGCGGGTAATCGAGTCTTAACGAGCATTCGATGTAAATTACGGACAAAGCTGGCATCAAAGTCAAGATCATGTCCGAGGGCTCGACGAAAAGTCGGCATGATTTGGACTGATGAATGTCCACAATTGATCTTGACTTGTCGTCAATTAGGCCGTAATTAGGCATGGAATAATCATTAATCCTTGATGACTCAGTGTCATGCTGGGAGTCAGTGTATAATTTGTGCGCCGAGTCAAAGTCAAGGCGCCAGTCAATATCTGGTCAAAGTCCATGACGGAAAACCGGCAAAACTTCGACTGATTAGGGTCCCGAAAGATATTGACTTGGTATGCCGACTAAGGCTTGAAAGGAAAGGTCTATACACCGACAGGGCATGACACAGACCAGACTAAAAACCAACCGGGTCTCGGACAAAGTGTGTCACGGACAAGTGCATGGTCGACACGAGGCTCCATGGGATGTTTGGGTAGTCCCGTGCTTGCACCGAGAGGCGTAATAAGACCAAACGGGCAGCGACAGGGATTTCCCCGGGTTAGGGACGTAGTGTGCAGTGTAAGGTCACGTGCGCGTAGTGTGCAAGCAGTCTATTTTCTTTTTTCTGAGTAAAATAGAAATTTTTCATGTGTCTTAAAAAGAATGATGCATGATTTTTTTTTTGAAAATTTTCTTTTTTTTTTTGAAACTCCTTTTTTTTTTTGAAATTCTTTTTTTTTTTTTGAAATTTAATGAACACATAAGCACATAAGCACAAAAATTCCAACAGTTAGGGACATGATTCCGACAGTCAAAATTTTGACTTTTTTCGAGGCGGCCAAAACAAACACGAAAATGTGCAAAAATCAACACACACAACAAATGATTTTAATGCCGGGACGGAAGCTTGACCCTCAAAAGCTTTTTTTTTTTTTTGTTGAAAACAATGATACCGGTACGTGGGATTGTTAAACCACAATTTATCCCCGACTCGTGCTAGGAGGCGTTAACGGGAAGTTTAATGGTTTCCACCAAAATACCAAATATCATTTTTTTTTTAGAAAAAGCTTATCTATCCCCAGCGGAGTCGCCACTGTGATGATGTCGGCCGATTTTTTGAAATCAAACGGAGTCGCCACGCCATTTTTGTTTTAAGGGCCAAAACTTTGAAAAATGCCCGAGATCAGAGATTTGGGTTCGGAGGTCACGTTACACGCCGGGAAGAACGTTAGTGTTCACCCGGAATGCCTCGTAAAACGAGTCTTCCAAACATTTAAAATCATTTGTGTGTGTGTGTGTGTGCGTGTTACTTTGGCCAAAATAAGTTGAATCTGAAAAGTAAAAATTGGGAACTATTCATTAGACTTTGAACAAATCCCAAGATTTTTGGTATGATTTTTGGGTTGAGTTTTGGGGCTCAAAAGGTTTTTTGAAGTTGAAACACATTTCTGCCAGAATGAAAAAGGCAGTGCACACTTGACTTTTAAATGGATTTAAGGGCTTCAAAACTTCATAATCTGAGAAAACTCAGAGAATGAAAGTTGTTCTAGACACCTCAAATAAGATTTCTTTGAAAGAATTTTCCATTTTGGAGATGATTTGGTGGACTAAAACCTTCTGGAAATCTCATATATGAAATCTGGACTTCCAGAGACTGAGGAACTGACCTTTAAAAGAAAATTTGAAAAAAGGAGTTTTACTCACGAAAAAAATAAAGTAAAAATATGTCTGGAAATATCTGGATGTTGGCTACAAAAGGTGTTTTGTAGTAAACACCAAATTCCAAGTTTATCTGTGTCCAAAAAATTATACCATGGACTGGGGTCTTAGAAAATTGCTACTGGACAGCAACTTCTGAAGAAGGAAAACATGATTTTAAAGGGGGGTTTTGCATCCATGCTTGTCCCCATTTCCCTAGGTTTTGATTAGTGATCACTTGACATTTTAGTGGTGAATCAACTATATCAAACCATCCTTGGGGTACATTAGGACATAAGCATTTCATTTGCTTGGGAAGGGGGATTTTATCCTTGAAAATGAAGATTTTATGTATGAAAATGTTTTTTAGGGTTTTGAAAATGCATTTACAAGAAAGTAAGAACACTTTGAAGAGAATTTTGATCCTTGTAGAGGATCAACCATGGAGATGAACTTCCATGGTGATCTTCTTGGATCTAGGGCAAGAAGATGAACAAACTACATTTTGGAGTTTGAAAATGCATGCATGGATGAGAGATTTTAGGGTAAGAAGAGGGAGGTTATACCTATCTTCTTTTGAGTTTGTGTTGAATGGATTCAAGGCTTGAATGTGTTTAGGGTTTGAATTTGAGAGTGAGTGGGGTGATTTGGGAAGATAATCAAGAAAAGAGTGACAATTCTAGTGAATTCTCACTATTTTCTCCCTATTTTCGCCAAGGTGCAGTTGTGAAAATGTGTTGTCTCTCTTTATTTCTGTGACTGAAGGCCTCAATTTATAGGCCTGGAATTTTACATTCTTGTCCGCGCGGATGGTCTTGAAGGCGTGCACTGTTCATTAAATGCTGCTCCAGGCTTTGGACAGGAAGAATAAAATTCAAATTATACAGCCAGAAAATGTCCCAGCCACTTCTATTTCGGGTTTTTGACCATTTCTTTTACTTTTTTGATTCTTTTCCATGGTTTATCTTAAAATGGCAATCCCTAATCTACCCCCACTTTGTTAGAAATGTTAGGAATTGTTAAAAATGTTAGAAATGTTAAAACTTTCGTTAATTTTCTAACGAAAATTCTAACAACTCAAATTGGAGCACTTACAATAAACCATTTGAGTTGGTTATCACTAGGGATTCTTTAGATTTGATATGTTTGGGATTTTGATCTCGTGCTCATCTTGGACTTATGATCATCATTAAGTGACCTTTTTACCCTCCCATTGGAATAATCAACCATAGTAGGCGTGAAAGCCTTGATGTGTTTTAAACAAACGTTCTTCGGGACTTGGTCATTATGTGATCGGGAGAGAGGGACACCTTTTATAGTCCAATAATGATGCTCTTTAGAAAGGAAGAGTCCTTGTCCATCAATCCTACATCTTGAGATGATTTGAGCTTGGTAGTGACATTTATGATCGTCTCAAGTGATGATCAGAAATGTAGGGGCCAAGATTCATCCACTTCTAAAGGTACTTCGACTATAGCAATTTAGTGGCAGAAATGATTTAGATGATGTATTTACACTGATCCACACCATGGGATGCTTCAAGTACTTAAGGGACTAGGGGCAGGGGCATAAAGATTAGATCTTTATACTCGTCCTATGTCTTTCGTGCCTTAAGAAGGTTACTAGACAATCCTTGGAGAGTGGTCCAATTAAAAGGGACATGGGGGATGACTTTGGAAAGCAAAGATTGCATTTTTATGAAAATAAGTGTAATGAACACTATGAGAAATAAAGCTATAAATATAAAGGGAAGACATTTGAGGCTTTCCTATGTCCTTTAAGAACCTTATGAGGTGGACAATCCTTGGAAGCAAGGTCAAGGGAGGGGGAATACTTTATGAGAGTAAAGATTGCATTTTTATGTAATAAAATGGGACTATTTCGCATCATCATGTGATGAATCCTCCCTAGAACAAGCCACGGTTGGACTCTTGTTCATTCTTGGGAAGGGATTCCCCATGAATCATTTGTGTTGGGGGAAATAGGGGGAAATGATATCTACATGATAAAGATAGGATCTTTATAGCAATATATCAAATTTAATGACAAGAAAAGGCAAAACAAATGGCAAGTAAACAATATAACAATAATATAAAGGTATTTCAAGGAGAAAGGAAGGAGAGATTACCAATGGTGGTTTTCTCTATCTCCCTTGGAGTTTTTCCTAATGTAGGAAGAGTTTTGGATGGATTTTATGGAGGAGGGAGGTGGTTTTTTGGGAGTTTTGGTTTTTGGAAATTCGAGTTTTCAGTTTGGCAGAGTAACAATGCTCTATTGTACTTGTTAAAATGTGTAGAGGAGGCCTCTATTTATAGGCTGATTTGTGTTTCCTAATGAAGCCGTGCGGCATTAACCTCTTGCAAAAGAAGCCATCCGGCGTTATCTGTCGATGACTCAGCATGCTTCTAGATTCATGCAAGGTGGCAGCTGGAAGCTTTATTCCAACGAGGGACTGCTTGGAATTTTAATTCCTAGCAGGTCCTTCCCCCTTTTGGCAGTTTGGAAAAGTTTCAGAATTGCCTCTGAACTTTAGGAAAGTTCGGGGAATTGCCGAGAAACTTAACCAGAAGGCATGAGCCAGTTTTGGGTACTTACAGAAGCCCCTCGGCAATGGCACTTCCAGGGCGAGTGGGGTTGTCGATAAAAAGAATCCAATCTGGCGAACTGTTGAGACGGATTGGGATTGAGTGATCAAGGAGGTCGAGTGGCTGAACCTTTGGAAGGCTACCTACGTATCCCAGAGGAATCAAGCCATGATCGTAGTTCGGAATCCACTGGGGAAAGGGTGTCAAATGCGATGAATTGGCTGAACCTAAAGTAGGCTACCTACTTATCCCGGATGAATCAAAACATGATCGTAGTTCAGAATCCGCTAGGGAATGGAAAAGAGAAACTGGTCCCTTACTAGGAAGATGGAAAGGATATGACCTAGGAGGTCAAATGGCTGATCCTACTAGGGATATGCCAAATGAAGGGAGTGACCAATGTGGTCGAATAGCTGGACTTTTATGAAAGGCTCATACATCACTTAGGAGTGATGAAGGAAGAGGGTGACCAATGTGGTCGGATGGCTGGACCTTTATGAAAGGCTACCTACGTATCTCGGAGGAATCAAGCCTTCATCATAGTTCAAGTCTCACTAGATAGTTAGGAACATGTCTAGGATCCTTAAGGTTTTGACGATTAATGGAGGAGTCACCCTAAGAAACTAAAGCTTACGTCGCTATCGAGGAGATAGAGGTAGCTAAAGTTGGAAAAACTAATGTGTACTTCGCTATCGAGGAGATAGAGGTAGCTAAAGTTGGAAAAACTAAAGCGTAATTCGCTATCGAGGAGATAGAGGTAGCTAAAGTTGGAGAAATTAAAGCGTACTTCGCTATCGAGGAGATAGAGGTAGCTAAAGCTGGAGAAACTAAAGCGTACTTCGCTATCAAGGAGATAGAGGTAGCTAAAGTTGAAATTTGACAATTCGGAGGCTGTCACCTAACATTATTCCGTTATAACGGAAGTAACGGAAGTGTTTTAAGAGAAAACATTATTCTATTTAGAGATAACGAAGATTTTTTGGGAGACAACGTTACTCCTTTAGGAGATAACGGGAATTATTAGACTAATTGGAAAGTCCAGGGGAAAAATCTTAAATTCAGCTGAGAGCGAATGAAGCCGCCCGGCATGAGATGCAGAAAAAGAAGCCGTATGGCTTTAAACCTGATTTTACCAGATTGATTTAAACAGAATTACAATAGGAAGCGGCGCCATTGCTGTTTTGTTTTGTCGAGTAGAGAGGAGAGAGGAGAGAAAAGAGAGAGAAACCTCAAAATTCTTCAAATCCCTAGCTTCTACCGCTCAGCATGGATCAAGGAGGGAACATCTTGCCTCGACAAGTGCGTAGAACCTTGTCGCAAGCCGCGAGGATGAGGCAGAGGGAATTTGTTATGACCGAGCGGAAATATGATATTACGACGCCTACCTCCGAGTTCTATCCTAGCAAGAGAGAGCATAAATCGATGAAACCTCAATCGATTGGGGTAAGCACTCTTGATTTGCTTGATTTCGTCAATTTTGGTTGATTTTTGATTGATTTAGGGCTTTAATCAATTTTTTGGGAATTTTTGGATTTTTCTTGCGATTTTATTGACGCTTTTAGGAATTTGATAGTTAACCTATGGGGCTAAGAACATAAATACACAGGCATGTGCAATTTATTTGGGAAAAATATGAGAATGACTCATTTTTTAAAATAAAGTAAGAAAAAAAAATGTTTAAAATGTGACGGAGTTCTTGCATGTCTTAGAACTAGGTCAACTTCTAATCATGGATGGGAAAACGAGATTTTGGATGATGAAAAGGATTCATGCATGCCATCTTGAAAAATTAAAACTTATGTGCAAAGAATTTTGTGAAAATTTGAATTTTTGTGTTTGGGAGAGCATGTGCTCGGGATGACGTGTTTCAAATGATGAAAGATACGTGTTCTAGACAAATGATGCTAGAATTCTCCTGTGAATGCTTTTCTTTGAAAACGTGTGCACCTTTTTTGTGAATATATGCTTGCTTTTGAGATAAAAATGAAGAACTAACAGGCTTTTGTTGTGTTTTCTTACAGGAGAGCAAGTCGAGGGGCCCCGCTGAGGTGGCGGTGAAGTTGTGGGACAGGATGCCCGAAATCAAAAAGGATGGTGTGAATCCTAAGCAGCTGGTGGTGGCGACTGGCCACCATTCCTTTGTCGAGGCTATCAGACGAGGCATTCATGTGACCTCTAAGAGTAAGAGGCTGGTCAAAGCCCTTTCAGAGTTTTCGTGGGACACCACTCCCAGCTTTCATCTTAGCTGGGGAGAGATCATAGTGACTCCCGCTGACTTTACTGCCATTACCGGCTTGAGATTCACTGATAGGCCTGTGACCTGGAGGGATCACATTTCTGAGGCCAAGTTCAGAGCTTTTGTGGGTTTTGACCTCCGTTCGAAGGGGCTCGGGATGGAGATGAGGTTCGTCGAGGTTGAGATTTTGAGGTGGATGGAGGGTTTTACAGCCATCGAGGTGATTGCCCACCAGCTCGCGAGGGTTTTCTTGAGGTTGACGCTGTCTGTCACCATTTTTGCTAACTCTGGGACATTGGCCATGATTTTCCTACTTGATTCTTTGGAGGACATGGATGTGGTTGGGGAGGTCTCTTGGGGCGAGGCTGGATTGGCTGAGCTCTATTTTTCTTTGGACCTGTACTGCCGGAATAAGGCTGCATCTATGGATTGCTTTTCTTTTGCACTGGAGGTACTCTTGCTTCCTTTTCTTTCTTTTACTTTTCTGTCTTGAATATTTTATGAGAGAAATGACCCTTATATTTTTGACATGCAAGCTGGTTCTGTGAGGTGATTGTGTTCTTTCCTTGGAACCAACAGAGTGATCCGGCTATCTTCCCGACCATGGTGCGCTGGAGGGGAGAGGCTATGGATAAGTTCACCGGGAAGACCCGGATCACCTTTGATTATAAGATGGTGAAGCCCGTCATCAACAGGGACGGTCATGAGGGAGTGTACTTCTATCCCTGGGGGAGGTATCCAGAGGCTTTGATGGGGGATGCCGTGGTGGTGACCAGGCAGAGGAGATGGCTGACAGGGTTGACCTGTGATATCATTTACTTGGGGGACCGCTTCTTCAGGCAGCACGGTCACGTCCCTCCTTTGGGCGCGATTACCCCTCATGACCCTCCTCCATTCATGCTGCAGCCGAAGCATTGGTCGGTGGATGAGATAGAAAGGTATCAGGCTGGCCTGGCGCCTGAGGAGTATTTTGATCTCGCTACCCCGTATGCCACCTTTGTGGAGGTACATTTGAGGACGCCGCAGAAGTTAGTGAAGATAGCCGCTGCTCAGGGTACGGGGAGGCCGAGCCGACTGATCCACCTATGCCTCCTGCTCACCTTTTTTACGTGGTGAACGGGGTACCGAGGAGGTTGATGGTGCCTATTCCAGACACGAGGGAGGGCGAGTATACATTGCTGGCTGATAGCACTATAAGTAACTCAGGGTCCCTTTTCTTTTCGGCTTCCTTTATTTTCTGCGATTTTGAATTATTCTGAGATTTTCTGAGCTTTTTCTTTTCTTTTCTCGTAGGTCCCTACTCATACCTATTACGGTTTGGTACGACAGAACAGGGGCTGGAAGGAAGTAGCTCGGTCCCTTCTGAGGAAGCTGGCCTGTGCGTCAAAGGCTGCGGGGAATGCGCAGAAGCCCGACCGCAAGAGGAGGCACATTGGGAGCACGACCTCTACATCCTCAGGCTCAGGGTACCACTCATCGTCCACCAGCACAGTGCCTCAAGGGCGAGGGCCTAACATGGACATTCTGGAGCAGCTGGCGGAGTATGAGCTCTATGAGCTGTGTAGTGATGATTATGAATCAGAGACTTTGGATTCCTTAGGGTTGAACTAGGAGAGGAAGAGTGAAACAATGAACAAAACTATGCACAATTTGTATTATATTATTTTATATGGGGTGCCAAGGAGGTAAAAACAATGTAATGTTATTTTATTTTCTTTTCCTATTGATGCTTTATGATTTTGCAAATTACTTGAGCCTCGAGCCAGCTTTTTAGCTTGGAAATGGGGCAAAAATTGAGCCGGAATGGTTTATAATTGTATGTGACTGCATGGATGATGTTTGGACATGTTTTTATACAGGTTTTGTTGAGAAAGTGGGGTGAGAACTCCACTTGGGTAGCAGCTTTGGCTGCTGCAGATTTTTTTTTCTGCAGAAGCGAAAGAGGCCGTCTGGCTAGGACATGGGCAAAAGAAGCCATGCGGCTTGGAACCTTGTCTGATTTTTTGCAAATAAAATCAAGGGAGGTCCTTTTCATTTCATTTTCACCCTAGACTTGTCCCAACTGATCCCAAAGAATATTTTTGGCCAAAAAATTATCAAGTTCAATCACAGCCAATGGAGAAACCAGTCCAATTGGAAAAGGGGAAAAGGGATCGTTTTATGTCCGATATTCAATCTTGGATGAGACACAACTTTCAATCACATAAGGGGCTATTTTACAACACCTTTAAGATCAAGTCTTTATGGCATTTGAAGGATCTCCCATGTGATTGGGACCTTTTGAGGGCAGCAGTGAGGTTTTGGGACGTCCTGAGACACGTTTACTACTTTTCCTACAATGAACTCATCCCAACCTTTGAAGATTTCCGAGCATTGATTGGGGGTCCGAAAATTAAGGCCATCTCAATTCCTATGACCGGGGACTTGCCGGTGACTGTAAAGTTGGCATCTTTTCTGCAAATTTCTCCAGAAGAGGCTGAGGGGATGATGATAGCCCCTGACAGGATCGACATTTCTGATATCCCGAGTAGGTTCGGGTCTCCGGGTACTGCTTCGACCACGGTATCCATGGATGCCTTTGTCCTCTGTATATTTTCCTTTCTATTGACTGTCGAATCCTTCGGGGTCTGTCATAGTGGCCTTTTGGACATGGTCAGAGACTGCAGGGCCGGGAGATATATTGTCCTGCTGATTTTGGGGGAGACACTACATGGCATCGACTGGATGGCTAGGGGGGACCATTTCATGTGGTCTGGGAGCCTAGATGTGTTGACTTTATGGTTGCAGGAGAGGGTTGGGGCTTTGCCTAGGGCTTTGCCTACTCAGTGCCCTTGGGTGATTTCCCGGAGGGGTGCACCTAGACAGGAAGATCAGGGTAGTTGGGAGCTGATGATGGCTCGGCTATCAACCTCAGACATTCACTGGTGGGTGCCTCATTGGAGGTTACTGACTCGTAGGACGTTCCAGGAGTCCTATGTAGTGAGTGTTCCGAGACTATCTTTATCCTCTTTCAACATTCCTTGCTTAGTGTCCAGGCAGTTTGGGACTTTGCAGGAGCTGTTGGATGATTGGGAGGACATCCGTACTATGGAGGTAGCGCCTTTTGACATGAGGGATCCAAACAACATCTCGTTTTTTTTGAGAACGTGGACATATGCTGCTTTTCCACCCAGGGCCATTCTCAAGAACAGGAAGAGTACCATCTTGACCATGGCTTACTTGGACTGGTACGAGAGGGAAATGGGCGTGACTCAGATTCCTTTGGGGGAGAGGCGTCAGGCTTTATTGGGTACTAACTGTGACTCGAGCAGGACTCTGAGGGAAACTGAGGCTAAGGCTAGCTGCCGTAACCAGTCAGGTGATCTTATTAGAGATATGGAATCCCGATATGAGAGACTATCGGAGGTCTCTCCCCTTACTGAGGCTCAGCGAGAGGAGATACGGACTCGTGCCAGGGTAAAGAAGGTACTTATCAACACAGGCTTGGTGGAGGCTCCAGTGAGGATTCCTGAGATAGAGATGAGGGAGACCGACATCATTGAGAAGAAGAGGAAGAACACTCGACGGGGTCGAGGTAAAGGAAAGAAAGGCAAGGAAGACTCTGAGGAAGAACACTTCGATCAAGTTTCTCCATTCACCAACTAAGTCTTTATAAGGAGTATTGAATTCTAAGATGTGGAATTCATACCCTGCCTCATCTGAGCTTGTGTCCATTTTCTCTTCTGAGCCCTTGCAAAGGTGACAACCGCACTTTGAGGTAATACAGTCCTCATTCCCAGGCTCGTGATTTTCTGCCCTATCTGGTCCTCCGAGTTTCACTCCCATTGGCTCTACGTTCATTGCCTCTACCGAGCTGTCATCATCACTGTAAACCCATCCATTCCTATTCTCATTTCTGACTGACTCTTCACTGTCACTGTCTAGGAGAGAGGCAAACTCACAAGCATTGACAAAGTTGGAAACGTCAGGTTGGTACTGAAGTTTTAGGATCAGAGGATTTGGTTTGTACTGAGGCGAAAGGATGAATCGTATGGGATAATGCAGAGACTGAGTGACTGGGGTGGTCATGGCATTTGTTCTCTGTTGATAGTGAACAAAGCTGGGTCTTATCTGAGGAGGCGAGGGGGTTGGAGCCCTGATAGCCTGAGATGTTGGAAAGGACTGAAAAGGGGTAGTCCTTAGTAATGGATCATATGTGGATGGAGGAGGGCATTAGTTATATGATGGAGGAGCTGAAATTGTCGCTTCTAGAGTCTCATCTTCTACCATGACCAAGGAACCATTGGCTTCGACCATTACGATTGTTCTCCAAGGCTAAGGCTAACTCTTCCTCCCTAGTCGTCGGGTTACCCAAACCACCGCTGTTTTCTGTCAACTCTGCCATTCTGACTCTCTGGGCTGACAAAACTAACGATTCTGGCGAACTATCTGAGACTTCTGCACTGACAAGCCGCTGACCCGGTAATCTCACCCACTTCTTTCTCGCTGCGGGAAAGGGATAGGCAAGGTTTAGACTCGGGAGTAGGTGTTTAGGCTGAAGGCTCAAGTAGTATGCAATTAGGAATCTTTAAATTTACTTAAAGTAGTGTCTTTTATTTATTTCTATTTGGTTGGAAAAGGGGTTGCCCTTCTTTTTCGCAACTACTCTAGATCTTGGATCAGTGGGTTCCGTCACTACGTCTATAAGCCCCTCGTTTTCCACCTGTATTTGACCTCTTAGGGTGGACAGCCCCGGGCGAGGGTCCTATAGGGCACGCGGATCCCATCGAATGAGAGAGAAGATTGGTCCTAGGGTCTAGTGGATCATAGGAACTTTTAATGCACGAGCAATGCGGATTATAATCAAGGCCATGTCGGGAAAGTCTCGTCTTTTAGCCTCAACGAAATTTCGGCAGAGTTTCGCTTATGCGATAGACGTTTTTGACTTTGGCATTGTCCAAGGAAAACAATAGGCATGGGTCGGATGGCAAAATTCAAATGACACGGCGTCACATTGAGCGTTGTTGTATACGTTGTGCAAGTTAAAGTCAGAGTCAATGCCGGGTCAAGATCTTGCAAATTTTTCCTTGACGGAATTTCGACCGAGTTTCGCTTGCGCGAGGAGATCTTGATGATTTTTGGCACAGACTCGGGCTTAACTCTTACACATCCCATGTGTTAGTACCCGGTCCTAAAAAAGGGTATTTTAATTATTCTTGGATGGATTAAGGTTGAGAAAACCCTAAACATTTTCTTTCTCGCGCCATCAACTGCAGCTGGCGTGGAAATTACGCTTAGAGAAAGTGCCGATCGACCCTTCTTGGGAGTGCCGATCGACCCTTCTTAAAAGGTTCGATCGACCATTCTTAGAAGTGCCGATCGACCCTTCTTAAAAAGTTCGATCGACCCTTATTAGAAGTACCGATCGACCCTTTCCTCAGTCCAGCCCATTTCCCGAAGCACTATAAATACGTGCACTCATTCCACATTTCAACACAACACTTTTCAACGGAGAAGTCAAGACTAGACTTGATTTTCTCTTCCGTACATCTCCCAATATTCTTCGAATCTTGTTAGATTCAAACCCCAAAGCCCTGCCACAATTGGTAAGTCTTATGTTTCGTTCCTTATTATTATTATTGTCATACTAGATTGAGATAGTCTATTTTGCATGCTTAATATGTTCTAATTGTGTCTATATTTAAGTATGTATAGCCGAGGATGATCTAAGGTTTCGTCCAAGAAACCCGATGGATCTAGGAACTATTTCTTTCCTTCCACCTTAGTAATAATTATCCCATGATCAACAATTCCCCAAGGATGAACATTGATTAGTGCACCTTCCGAGGGCCTAAATCAAAGGTTCTAGGGTGTGATCATCAATTATTCCTTTCTCTTCCCTCCTCCTTATGCATGATCCCGCTTCTTCTATCTATTCCTGTAAACACCGCACACAACCAACACCCCACATGCTAGAAAGACCGATCCGTCGGGCAATAGGAGTGATAACGTTTCTTCTTCCGTTGTAACTTGACCCCCGAACCCAATCACATGTTTAGCCTTTTTTCAATGCTTTGGGCTATATCAAAGCGGCGTGGCGAATCTCTTAAAATTAAACTAATATTTTTAATATGGTTTAAATCAAGTGTCACTTGAATGAATATCCCATTTCGGTCCGACTTTATATGATTATTTATTTTAAACCTCCGAATTCGTGTTGCATCGGGACGGGGTATTCACAGTGGCGACTCTGCTGGGGACTGTTTTGAACTTTTTCAAACTTAGTGGGTCAGAATTTCGTTTTCCTTTATGGTGTTGTATTTTGCTTTCTTTTTATTTTTTTGTTGCATTGCATGCATGCATCTCATAAAACAAAAAAAAATCTTTCTCTTTTTCCCTTAATAAGAATTAGACTTTTTTACCTCACACTACCACTGTCCGTGTCACACTGCACAGACACCCTTAACCCGTCGGAGAAACCAAAGTGCGGGAAGTATGGTGATCATGTCGCCTCCCTTTCGAGTCTCACTTGGCCATCCACTCATCAGTGCGCTTCGGCTGCACGGTGGGAGCCTGAAACCTAACCCTTGTGTCACCCACTTTTCTAGGAGTACACTCCCTGTGACCGGTCGGTTTGACTAGCTTTTTCATATAGACAATTAATAAGGTCTTTATGTTAAGTCACTACGAATCAGTGATAAGTCAAGATCTATAGAGAGAAAAGAGCACTAAAAAATTGATTTCCTTTTAAAGGACGTGCCATGTAAGTTTGAGTGCTTGTTAAAAGATCTTGTCCTATCATAGGTCTGTAGTACTTCCCATAAATATCTTCTTAAGTGTCTATATGAGACGATTAGTCGTTAGGATCCATCACTTTAGGACCTTTAGTTAGTTGCGAAAAAGGGGTATCCCTTCCAACCAAAGGTAGGTTCTATAGAGGGCTTTTTTTGTAAATAAAATGCATAACTATCCTTCAATCTAGGACCCTTCAAAGTTCTACCTCTCATCTCTTGAACCATCCATAGTCTGCTCCCTTAGTCTTAAAGCCATCCATAGTTTAGATCCTTTACCTCTAACACCCTTCAGCCAAAAATCCACCTAGATCAAACCTCTCTCGACCAAACCGCCATCTAGGGCCTATCTAAGCCAACTTACCAACCAAAGCTAATTCTCATCCAAGTCCAATTAACTCGTCTAGATCACCCTCACTTATATTCAAGCAAGGATCGAGTCATCTTCCTCTTCCTTTTTCACCAAACGGACTCTTTTACATCCATCCCCTCTCTTTCTCTAAACTTAACCCTGGTTGTATCATCAATCGGGGCCCCCTCGAACTACGGTGACCTGAGACTCGTACCTTAAATGGTAAGGGTTACGTAGGCAACTTCAGCCCGGTCAAACTCTCAAATTGTGGAGATCAACTATCTTCTCGAAGATGCCTTAAGATTAATTATGAATCTAATTCAACTCATTGGTTTGACTCTGCCACATGTTCTTACAGAATTCTACATCATGTCTATGGAGAAAAGCATTGAAGCTCTTAAAGAAGTCTCAGACATGAAGTTGGGAGTGATCAACCTCCTCAAAGACATACATGAAATTGAACGGCGCCATTTGTCTTACATTCACGAGTATTTGAGAAGAGCTCTTCCTCCTGTTCAGTTCCAGAGTCCCTACCATCCACATGCTTGTGATCCCACTTATGGTCCAACACATCAAAATTTCTCATTCAGGATGCCTGCTGTGGCCACCAACCAACGAAGGGCACCAATACCCGAGTCACCCCCAAATTCAACCCAAGAGAAGAGAATCAACAAGGAGCATTTTGTTGACTTGGGAATGCCTGTGGGTGAGTTCTTTGAAGTTTTGGTGAGAAAGAATTTGATCAAGCCGCTCGAGAATTACAAGCTTGTTAATAAGAGAGCTAACTTGGATACATCCATGTTTTGCAGATACCACAAGTACGTTTGGGCATACCAGCGACGGATATGCACAGGCGAAGCGCTTAATTCAAAGATTGATCAACCAAGGGAAAATCCAGGGCCTCATTGATGAAGAACCCCCCGTCCTTTAAGGGAAGATTTAGATTCATTCAGTCTTGTAGGTTCTAGTGTGTCTTTCTTACGTCCACTTTGGACATTGGTATGTAATGTCCACTTTGGACTAGCTACTTCAATAATAAAAGAGTCTCTCTTTCCTTTCTCTCTAGACTTGAGACATAATCTCGCATTACTTTCAAGAAGATTGTTTTATTTATAATTATCACTTGATTGCTAATGTCACTGATAAACTCACCGGCTAATAAAGTAAAAATGAATGCTTTGATTGGAGTGAACAACTCACTGTCCCTTCCTCATATACACCATCTCTATGCACCCTTCTCTCATACACTCTCTCCATACTCCACCATACAGACCCTCTCCTTGTACATGCCCTCTATGCTCTCTCAAGCATACACTTCCCCAAATACACCCTCCTTTCCATATGGTCAAGACAAGCACAAAGACCGTTGTTGCTAATACAAAGAAAATGCAAGGGGTTGTTCTTATCCTTCACAAGGGCTACATGAATGTCAAACTTGGGGCTCACCAAGCCCCCAATCTCTCGTCTCCTCTGTTTTTCCATTTGATCGATAAGCTTTCGTTGAATATGCTCACATATCTTTCTCATGGTCCGAATATATTTTGCCTTACTTAATAAAGTCGGTTAAATGAGTTTGCATGCTCTTTTGAGAATGCTATCCAGTAGCGATTAAAGCTTAAACCTCTCACCATAGGTAGCCATAACCTTATCCTCACTAAATAATACCCTTTCATTTCAAGATCGACAAGTTTTGAAACCCTAAGGAAGAAGCCCATACAAGGGGCTCCCTCGACTCACAAAAGAAGGGACCACCTCCAAGCCCAAGAGGGAAAAGGTAAACGCATCCTAAGGCATACGCTAGGGGCTATCGCGAGCAAACAAATCCGAAGGCTTTTCTCGAGAAGAGGGTGTCAAAAAAAAAAACCTTCATCACCCCGAAGTGAACCTCCCATCTCAAAGGTTGTGAAAATGAGACATCGAGTGAAGGTCCTATCGTGATCAAGTTACCTGCTGAAATCACAACAAACTCGCGAGAAGAAGCAACAAAGATTCCCTCTTGGACAAATCCCGTAAACCAATTCCAAAGTCCATCCTCTCACTTTTAGAGGATTCCATCACCACCCTTGACCGCGTCAAAATCAAAGTTAACCTCACTCTTAGAGGTTCTGAAGAAGCAACAACAAGAAAATCCCTTCACCTTAGAGATCCCAAACACATCCCTCAAACCAACCTCTCAGCAAAAGGCCCAGCCGACCTCTCACTTTAAGAGGCCATGTTAAGCATCACCTAATGATCGATCGCAACCCAAAGCCCAGCTACAACCGCTACCGGATGGTATTCTCATTTTGAGTCACTTGTTATCCCACGTGAGCATATTACATACTCTCTCCAAGTTTGGGAACTCGCCCTATTCTTGAAATTCGTTCATTCGACTCCTCAAACACTTTCTGCAAAAGTCTCACTGGGGCTTCGCATCCGTGCCTCTCAGCGGCACTCCGGTAAAAGCAAGGAGACACGCGCCAGGGACTACTCCCTTCAGTTTGCGAGAACAAAGGAACAACGAATCTTAACTTGAAAGACAGAAAAATAGAAGGGGCTATAATCAGTCAAATTCCCACCTTTTCTTCCACCCCAATCTTTATTCTATTTTTCATTCTTTCCCATAAAGAAGATCAATGCAGCGGCATCCCGCACCACAATTACCACCGAACAGCCCAGTGCAGCAAGCAACAATGGAACATCCTTCTCCTTCTAATGTCAAGCCAGATTTCACCAACAATCGATTATTTCTCCCTTATTCCAGCTTCAAATCAAAACATTCATTTGTTTACTTATATAATTGGAATTTGATAAACCAATCAGTGAGGTCCATTCACGAGTAATCAAGATATAATTCTGAATAAAACAATTCTTCAAATGTCTCGACAAGTCTTCTTTTTCTACATCATAGGAAAATAGAGCCAAACACTGTCTTTCTGTCTGCAGGGGCTTCCATACACTTTTCCACACCTTGTGATGCTTATACTCTCCCAAAAGAGTCAAACCCAAAAGCGAGAGTGTCATACACGAATTCGGGATCCATTCCCACCTTCGAAAAATGTGCCCCTGCACATATACATTTCCGAGTCTTGTCCCGCGACTGATTGACTGTTGTTCGAAATGATGGGCCCCCTCTGTGGCCACAAGATGACTCTGTTCGCAATAGGGATACATCAAATCTCTCCAAGCTGGGCTTTTTTTAAGCTGTTCTCTCAGGCTCTCTTCACCAGATTCCCTTCGGGTTTGCTTTGCACCATCGACTGGGGCTTCGCCACGGTCACCTCATCAAACATTGAGGCTCCCCTCAACGGAAATGGGTCGACTATTTGGTTCTTCAGAAAAAGGCCAGGGGCTTTAAACAAGAATCAGGGCTCCAACGAAGTCATATCTAGCAAGAAGGGCATCCCTTGTCATCAAGATCAGCATGTGGCAAACTCTTTGAGTTAGTTAGAAACATAATCAATCATAAGGCCTCCTTATCAAATTAACATACTTTCAAAATGCCATCCTCTTTGGCACCTTGTTTACAAAATCACTCTTTGGTCTCCACAAATTTTCAAACTCTTCAAGTTTATCAAAGACGTATCTCTGTGACTCTCAAGATGACTCGGTCCTACCCCTTATCTCTGGACAGCAAACATACCCAATCCTATCTTCTATCATAGACACCTACTCGGCCTCACCTGGTTTAAACCATAACCTTTCTGCTCAAACTGCCTTGTTTAGACTTACCGCAAATGCAAACCCTAGCCTCAAGCCTAGGTGACAAATACCTTTCTAAACCCTAGCCTTAAGCCTAGGTGACAAATACCTTTCTAAACCCTAGCCTTAAGCCTAGGTGACAAATACCTTTCTAAACCCTACCTTAAGCCTAGGTGACAAATACCTTTCTAAACCCTATCCTTAAGCCTAGGTGACAAATACCTTTCTAAACCCTAGCCTTAAGCCTAGGTGACAAATACCTTTCTAAACCCTAGCCTTAAGCCTTGGTGACAAATACCTTTCTAAACCCTAGCCTCAAGCCTAGGTGACAAATACCTTTTTAAACCCTAGCCTCAAGCCTAGGTGACAAGTACCTCTCTAAACCCTAGCTTTAAGCCTAGGTGACAAATACCGCTCTAAATCCTAGCCTCAAGCCTAGGTGACAAATACCTCTCAAAACCCTAGCTTCGAGCCTAGGAGACAAAGCTCCTCTCTAAACCATACAATAATCCCAATCTTTTAATCTCTTGTGTCATGGAAAGACGTACTTATCCCAATCACTTGATTCTTCGACTCGGGAAACCATAATAATCCCAATCAATTTCTAGGGTGACTTCCTTATACGTCAATTTCTAGGGTGACTTCCTTATACGTCAATTTCTAGGGTGACTTCCTTATACGTCAAATTTCTAGGGTGACTTCCTTATACGTTAATTTCTAGGGTGACTGCCTTATACGTCAATTTCTAGGGTGACTTCCTTATACGTCAATTTATAGGATGACTTCTCATTGCAGTATACAAAAATGTCCATAAATAGAAAATTTTAAATTAACTCATTAAATTTGTACATAAAATATTTGCATCATACTAGTGAGTCAGCATCAAAATAGAGTCTGCATACATTTTTCCTACAGGAATTACAAAAAATCTACAAAATGAAAAGTCCTAATGGCCCCGACGAGAGGTCAATCTGCGACCATGGGAGAATCTAGAGGCTGAACTACCCTCATCTTGGGACCGCTGCCTGCGTCGGACTGGATCCGCATCTACTGACCTCCCAGACTGACAAGAAAGTATCTGCAATGCACCCTTCAACAGACGGCTCAATATATTGGTTTGTCGGATAGCTCGTACATAAGAGTCGCGGGTAACCTACAAAATCAGACACAAGGGTTACAACATAGTTGAAGCATTGGTACATAAAGAGAGGGAAAGAAGTAAAAGGTATACCCCGCCGGCATCATCTGGGGGAAGCTGAGCAGCCTCGACCTCGTCAGCCTCTGTAGGCGTCAAATCTACC
The DNA here is from genome assembly GCA_022495995.1 of Adenophora triphylla var. japonica. NCBI lineage: Eukaryota > Viridiplantae > Streptophyta > Magnoliopsida > Asterales > Campanulaceae > Adenophora > Adenophora triphylla. The sequence continues at coordinate 407,494 of JAFEMH010000624.1, read as the reverse complement.
CTCACCTGCCGGTCACCCATCGGCACAAAAAAGTGGTCAGGGAACGGGGGCATGTCTACGATCTCAGGATGCCCAACACCCATCAGCTCGGGGATATCTAAGCCTTGGCCCCCTATACCGGCATCCTCACCAGCCTGCCTAACCACCTGTGGGGACCTCAGAAAGAGCTCCACGAAGGTCTGGTAATCCATGTCGGACCGGAACTCAGCAGCGGGAATCCCATGCAGATAATCCTCCCTCCTCGCCAAACGGTTGGGATACCACATGTTCCTAGGAGGGTGTTGGGGCGCATAAAGTGGAGCCCAGGCATAATGCTGCCTAGCCACCCGATCTCCCAAGTACATCTCATCACCAGACAAGCCAACCAACAACCTACGGGAAGCAGTCACATCCCGGACATCACCAACCGCCTCTGTAACCGTGGGAGTCCAAGGATAAAGCAGGAACTCATTCCTCCATGGACCACCAAGAACAGCCCCCAACTCGGACTCCCGGACCATCTTTTGGGCCACCTCTTCCCTGTTCTCCTTCCTCCAATAGTACAAAACAGGCACGTCCCGGGTCTGATCACGCAAGGTAAACGAGGTAACATTGAACACCTCATAAACCCATGCCTGCAAAAGATACAGAAAGCAGATATTCGTAATGATATAAGGACAGGCAATAAGCAAGCGGATAGAAAAAAGGGCGAAGACAGGTATACCTCCAGAACAAGCTGAAATGCATCAAAAGAAGAGGTATTGGACCTCGAAACGATGTCCGAGCCGTCTGGCTCAGCCAAGCCGGCTTCCCCCCACGAGATGTCACGCACCAGATCCAAGTCCGCCAAAGCACCCAACAAAGAAAATCGGCATACCGGGCCCGAGTTGGGAAAAAGGGCCACTGAGAAGCCATACCAAAGGAATCCCCAGACAAGGGCGTCAAGCCCATACAGACCAAGTGTATACTGACCAATGGCATCCCTAACAAGCTTATACAACTTTCCAGCATCAATGTCGAAAGTCCTGCTCGAACCCAAACTAGCACCAAACAGCTGGGTCTGACGAGCCGAGTCAGCATGGAGGGTCTCATCATATGGGAGCGCTATGTCAGTAAACCTCAACCCGGTGTGGTCTCACCCCAAATCAAGTGGAAAGTGTGTGTTGTATCCCACCAGAACTCGCGACACACCTTCACTACAACTGTGCACCGCCTGGTCTGGCCCATCCGTAACACCATATCGAAAAAGGGAGCCAGACCCAAGCTCTCTACCCGCTCCCAAGGGCTACCCTCACCAACTGGCAGAGATGCCCAAAACCCACCAACTGCCTTAAGGGAGCTACGCCCTTTCATCTTCTTCCCCTACAGGTAAACACAGCACAGGTATGTTACATTACTTGCATTTAAATTATAACATTTGATATATGCATGTAATATTTTTGTTGCTAAAATCAAAAAGCCTCTTGTACCTTTATCCCAACACGGGAACGAAGTCCCGTGGAGCCGTGACGCTCCTGACCCGCGTAAAAATCAGACTGGTTCCGCAACGGGAAATGTAGCCTAAAAGATCGGTAGTTGCGTAAAGCTCGTCGCCTCCTCGCCTCAAGGTCCCCGCCAGCATCACTCCTGTCGCTCTCCCCGGCGTCAAGGTCACCACCCTCGCCATCATCACTACCGCCAAGGTCACCACCATAGCTACCACCTTGGCCACCACCATTACCACCTTGGCCGCCACCATTACCACCTTGACCGCCACCATCACCTCCATAACTACCGCCAATATTTCCATACCCACTATCAAAACCACCAAAACCTCCGCTGCCACCAGCACTGCCGCCATAACCGCCGGCATGACCAAAGAGACCACCAATGTCGCCGGAGTACGAGCCCAAAGACTGATAATCTGAGCGATTCAGCAAGGAATGCACATCGTCGACCCAATCTGGAGAATCCGTGGCAGATCCTTTGCAAAATTAACACAAAAGCAATGGAATCACTCAAGTCACTCAAAATTTTCAGGCCAAATCCTCCAGAATTCGTGTGCTCGGCGGAGAAGAAGAATGAAGGAAGAAGAAGATGACAGACACAGATAAAGGGCCGATCGAGAAAACTATTTGGCCTATGAAAGTGCCGATCGACCCTTATTAATAAGGGCCGATCGAACCTTATTTTGTGTTACTCCTCAACGGCTCAGATCCCATCTCAGCGCCGCTGATCCTCGTCAAAAGGTTCCTACCCAATCAGAAGAAAGGGCCGATCGACCCTTCCTTTTCCCCACCTCGATAATGCCATTTCGGTCAAAGTCCTTGACCAGACTTGAAAAAAGGTCGATCGACCCTTTTCCTAATATCAGTTTTTTCCATATTTTACCCTTTTTTATTACTTATAATATATCTTCTTATAATCTTTGGGTGACTCCCCGAACAGTCAAATCCTTGGGTGACTCCCCGAACAGTCAAATATTTGGGTGACTCCCCGAACAGTCAAATCTTTGGGTGACTCCCCGGACAGTAAAATCTTTGGGTGACTCCCCGGACAGTCAAATCTTTGGGTGACTCCCCGGACAGTCAAATCTTTGGGTGACTCCCCGAAAAGTCAAATCTTTGGGTGACTCCCAGACAGTCAAATCCTTGGGTGACTCCCCGGACAGTCAAATCTTTGGGTGACTCCCCGGACAGTCAAATCTTTGGGTGACTCCCCGGACAGTCAAATCCTTGGGTGACTCCCCGGACAGTCAAATCTTTGGGTGACTCCCCGGACAATCAAATCTTTGGGTGACTCCCCGAACAGTCAAATCGTTTGGTGACTCCCGTGCAGTCACGTATCCCTGACACCACACGTCCTCCATTCTCGGGTACTAAACGCCCACTTTTCTGAACTACGACTCGGCTTGATTCCTCCTGGGATACGTAGGTAGCCCGACAAGGGTTCAACCGCTCGACCTACCTGGTCACCTTTCATTTCCAACATAGCTCGAGTTCAAGCATCACATCCGCAAGCTCATCTTTCCACCCCTGAAATCCCTTTTTAAAGGACGGATCCTATTTTTATCGTCGACCCCACTTGTCTTACAAGAAGCGTCGCCGAGGGTCTACTGTTAGTACCCGGTCCTAAAAAAGGGTATTTTAATTATTCTTGGATGGATTAAGGTTGACAAAACCCTAAACATTTTCTTTCTTACGCCGTCAACTGCAGCTGGCGTGGAAATTACGCTTAGAGAATGTGCCGATCGACCCTTCTTGGGAGTGCCGATCGACCCTTCTTAAAAGGTTCGATCGACCCTTCTTAGAAGTGCCGATCGACCCTTCTTAAAAGGTTCGATCGACCCTTATTAGAAGTGCTGATCGACCCTTTCCTCAGTTCAGCCCATTTCCGGAAGCACTATAAATACGTGCACTCATTCCACATTTCAAAACAACACTTTTCAACGGAGAAGTCAAGACTAGACTTGATTTTATCTTCTGTACATCTCCCAATATTCTTCGAATCTTGTTAGATTCAAACCCAAAAGCCCTGCCACAATTGGTAAGTCTTATGTTCCGTTCCATATTATTATTATTGTCATACTAGATTGAGATAGTCTATTTTGCATGCTTAATATGTTCTAATTGTGTCTATATTTAAGTATGTATAGCCGAGGATGATCTAAGGTTTCGTCCAAGAAACCCGATGGATCTAGAAACTATTTCTTTCCTTCCACCTTAGTAATAATTATCCCATGATCAACAATTCCCCAAGGATGAACATTGATTAGTGCACCTTCCGAGGGCCTAAATCAAAGGTTCTAGGGTGTGATCATCAATTAATCCTTTCTCTTCCCTCCTCCTTATGCATGATCCCGCTTCTTCTATCTATTCCTGTAAACACCGCACACAACCAACACCCCACATGCTAGAAAGACCGATCCGTCGGGCAATAGGAGTGATAACGTTTCTTCTTCCGTTGTAACTTGACCCCCGAACCCAATCACATGTTTAGACTTTTTTCAATGCTTTGGGCTATATCAAAGCAGCGTGGCGACTCTCTTAAAATTAAACTAATATTTTTAATATGTTTTAAATCAAGTGTCACTTGAATGAATATCCCATTTCGGTCCGACTTTTTATGATTATTTATTTTAAACCTCCGAATGCGTGTTGCATCGGGATGGGGTATTCACACCATGCAGGTCAAAGTCTAAGTCAATGCCGTAGTCAAGATTCTGCCAATTTTTCCTTAGCGGAATTTTGACAGAGTTTCGCTTGCTCGAATGATCTTGACTTTCGGAATGGGCTAGGGTTTTGACCTTTACGGGGTATACAACGAGGCTGTATGACACAGTCTAGACCAAAAACCAATCAAAAAAAGTCACGGTTTTAAATGTGTGAATCGGACAAGTGCATTGGTTGACACTGGCTGCAATGGGGAGTTTGAGATGATTTCGTGCGTGCCCGGGAGCATCGTAACACTGTCCATGACTGCAGCTGAACAACCATCTCAGGTTAAAAGTTCGTGCGTACAAAGTGTACAGGATATATATGGTGCGCGTAGTGTGCGGCCTCCTAAAAATATTCCTTTTTGAGTTAAAATAGAGATTTTCATAAATGCGTTTTAAAGGAATATTTTTCAGGACGTGGGGAAATGCGGCAAGTAAGCCCATAAATTTTCTGGAGCCCTGTCAATCTTGGAACTGAATAGCCCCAAGCTGCCAAAGCTGCCAGATTAACCTCAGAAAGTGTCCTGGTGGAACTGCCAAAGAAGCCGCCCGGCTATGATCAAGGAAGATCAAGCCGTCCAGCTAGATCTAGCAGTTTTCTAGGATCCAAATTTTTCATTTCCAGGATGTTTTCCCAAACATTTTTGGCACCTTTCAGCTTCAGAATGATCCCTGTTCAGCCTTCAGAGTATGCACAATCCAAAAACCAAGATGCACGCAAAATAAGAAAAGAAAAACAAGCACAAAAATTGGATCCGCGGCGGAAGGCTAACCCTCGTAAACATTTCCAATGCTTCTTAAGAGAAAATAAGCTTGGAAACATTTACATTCCCCAGCGGAGTTGCCAAACTGTTAATGTGGGCTCAATCGCGGATGTGAACCGTGTTTTCATTGGGTCGCCGTTTCACCTCAGTTTGAAGACACCAGTTTATTGAAAAACGGAGTCGCCACGCCATTTTGATTTCCTCAAAACTTTGAAAAAAGGAATAGGGTCCAAAGGTTAAGTTACTCCTTGGGAAGAACATTTGGCGTTCACCCAAGGAGCCTTGTAGAAGGCAAGTCTTCCTATATTCGATTTTTGTGCTTGTTTTGTGTGTTCATGTGTGAGATGTGATTTTGAAAAAGGGGAGGGAATGTGCCAAGTTATCTTCTGGACGTATAAACCATTTGAGTTGGTTATCGCTCGAGATTCCTTGGATTTGATGTGTTCGGGATTTTGATCCCGTGATTATCTTGGACTTATGATCATCATTAAGTTACCTTTTTACCCTCCCTTTGGAATAATCAACCATAGTAGGCATGAAAGCCTTGGTGTGTTTTAAACCAACGTTCTTCGGGACTTGGTCTTTATATGATCGGGAGAGAGGGACACCTTTTATAGTCCAATAATGAGGATCTTTAGAAAGGAAGAGTCCTTGCCAAACAACAATCCTACATCTTGAGACGATTTGAGCTTGGTAGGGACATTTATGCTCGTCTCAAGTGATGATCGGAGATGTAGGGGACAAGATTCATCCACCCCTAAAGGGACTTCGACTATAGCATTTTAGTGGCGAAAACGATGTAAAGATGATGCCTTTACAATGATCCACACCACGGGATGCTTCAAATACCAAAGGGACTAGGGGGAGGGGTATAAAGATTGGGTCTTTATACTCATCCTATGTCTTTCGTGCCTTAAGAAGGTCACTAGACAATCCTTGGAGAGTAATTCAATAAAAAGGGATATGGGGGATGACTTTGGAAAGCAAAGATTGCATTTTTATGAAAATAAGTGTAATGAAAACTATGAGAACTAAAGCTATGAATATAAATGGAAGACCTTTGTAGCTTTCCTATGTCCTTTAAGAACCTTATGAGGTGGACAATCCTTGGAAGCAAGGTGAAGGGAGGGGTAATACATTATGAGAGTAAAGATTGCATTTTTATGTAATAAAATGGGACTATTTCACATCATCATGTGATGACTCCTCCCTAGAACAAGCTACGTGTGGACTCTTGTTCATCCTTGGGAATGGATTCCCCATGAATCATTTGTGTTGGGGGAAATAGGGGAAATGATATCTACATGATAAAGATAGGATCTTTATAGCAATATATCAAATTTAATGGCAATAAAAGGCAAAGCAAATGGCAAGTGAACAATATAATAATAATATAAAGGTATTTCAAGGAGAAAGGAAGGAGAGATTACCAATGGTGGTTTTCTCTATCTCCCTTGGGGTTTTTCCTAATGTAGGAAGAGTTTTGGATGGATTTTATGGAGGAGGGAGGTGGTTTTTTTGGAGTTTTGGTTTCTGGAAATTTCCAGTTTTTAGTTTGGCAGAGTAACAGTGCTCTAACGTTCTTGTTAAAATGGGTAGAGGAGGCATCAATTTATAGGTTGATTTGTGTTTCCTAATGAAGTCGTGCGGCATTAACCTTCGGCAAAAGAAGCCGTCCGGCGTTATCCGTCGATGACTCAGCCTGCTTCTAGATTCATGCAAGGTGGCAGCTGGAAGCTTCATTCCAGTGAGGGACTGCTTGGAATTTTAATTCCTAGCAGGTCCTTCCCCCTTTTGGCAGTTTGGAAATGTTTCATAATTGCCCCTGAACTTTAGGAAAGTTCGGGGAATTGCCGGGAATCTTAAGCGGAAGGCATGAGCCAGATTTCGGTACTTATAAAAGGTTCTTTGACTTAAGGTTTTGACTAGGTCATATTTCTCATGGGTGATGCATTAAAAACTTGATGACATGGTGTCACATGGGCATTGATGCATAACCGATATAGACCGTTATCTAAGTTAACGCTAGAAATCATGATCGGGTCAAGATTTAGGCATGACATTTCTTTGTCTTGCTCTCGCAAGGGATCTTGATTTTTAGGTTTTGACTGAGAAAATGATCAACATGGGGTATACATTCAGGCTTCATGACATAAAAAGGGTGAAAAAAACCAACCAAGTCTTTGGACAAAGTGTGACACAAGTATTGCATGGTTGACACTGACGAGGATGGGCTGTTTGGAATGATCCCATGCGCGCAAGAGAGGCATAGGAACACTTTTCGAACTGCAACTGAGACCATCCGGGTTTGGGGTTGTAGTGTGCAAGTGTACAGGATAAGAGTGCGCGCAGTGTGCAGTCATTAAAATTCCCTTCTGAGTAAAACCTTAAGTTTTTGCAAAATGTGTTTTAAAGATATGCACACAAATATTTATATACATCATTTTTATGTATTTTTTAATAAGCAAGACAAAAAAATAAAACTCACACACACATACACAATTGTCAAAGAAAGGGTAAAACGAAAGTTTGACCCACATCATGTTTTAAAAATCTTTTTAGAAGTTTTTAAAGCAATTTTCCCCAGCAGAGTCGCCAACTGAAATTACCCGATCCGGTGGCACCCGACGCGAGTCTTTCTAAACCCTTCTTAGAAGTTGTTTCAAAGATGGGACGGAAAAATTTCTTTGAAAAGACTGAGTCGCCACGCTGTTTTGATTGTGCCCAAAACTTTGAAAAAAAAAAGCTTTTTAATGTGTGATGAGAATTTTGAGTTCGGAGGTCAAGTTACACCTCGAGAAGAGATTTTTGAGCTCACTCGACGTGTCTCATATACATGAGTCTTTCTAAACCCTTCTTTGAAAGTTGTGTGTGTGTGTGTATGTGCGTGTTTTAAGAAATAAAATATTTTTGAAAGTAAATAAAGGAAGGAGAGTACATGGAATATGTACAAACCCCTATCACCGTCAGACCTCCATTCTTGTGCACATTGTGCATGGAAGATCGTAGGCGATCACGTAGATGGTTTGGGACTACGTATATAGTAAATAAATACTACATTATAAACAATATATTTTAAGCAATAATGTATTTAATGACTTGGAAATTAAAGCATTTATTTAGAGTTCGGAAGGGAATCTTACCAATGTTCGTTATGTTCTATCTTCCGAGGGTTTGTTTGTGTAGGAAGTAAGGGGTTTCCTTAGGTGGTTTTGTTTAGGGTGATTTAAAGAGGAGAGAAATTCTGCTCTCACTTGGGCAGAACCTCCTCTAATTAACCCTCATTCACACTCGCTAAACGCGTGGATTTTAACAGCTTTTGAGTCGTTTGTTAGGTGTTTGGAGTTTTATGAGTGAGTGTAGGTTGATGAGGGTTGATTGAGGATGAATGGGGGTTATGTTGCATCGAGAGGTTGGTCGGGACGAACTGGGATGGATTGGGATGCCTCGGGATGGGCCAAAATGGCTTGAAATGGCTGGGGAAAGTTGGAGGATGTTTTGGTGTGTGTAAATGAGGCGACAAGAGGCTGTATTTATAGGCTCTGAAATCATGCTAAGAGGTCTGCACAGATCACTCAAGCACTGTCAGATTTGTCATCATTTTCTTGACTTTTTGTGTCGTTGGCGTGTTGATAAGGAAATCAGTAAGAGCAAGCATAGTTACATACAGGTCCACATGGCTCAGTAGGTAATGTCAGATTTTTTTGACTTTCGTGCCATTCCTGCAAGGCCCTTCTGACGTCTTTTTAATGCCTAAGGAGTCCTTCTCTGGTTTGCTTGATAAGTTTGATCCCTTTGGAAGTTTACGGGTCTTCGTAATCGCGGGGAGGTGATACATGACTATTCTATAGTTATTTATAGCATTTTATCTTAGTATTTATTTAGTTTTTATTCCCATTTTTAGTCTAAAATATAATTTAGCTTCCTTTGTATCATATCCTCGATTTTACACTTGTTGGTATAGTTCTAGTATTTTCTACAGGTTTTAAGTCGAATTTTTTAACAAATGAGGCTTAGGGAACATTAAGGGATCAAAGGCAAGGAAGGACAACTTCAAAACTGACATTCAGACCAAATCCAAGCTGGAGCGGCCGTGCGTTATGTAGAGGAGCGGCCGCGCACCTGCCAGGCCAAAATGGCCCCAAATCAATGGAGTGGCCAAGCAAACCAGGCCAGAGCAGCCGTACAGTGTAAAGTGTAGCAGCCGTGCTATATGGCCAGTTCAAATCCGAACTTTGCGCCAAGGCTGGAGCGGCCGTGCAAGATTATAGTGCACAGCTGTGCACTTGTTGTTGCAGTCATGGAAAGGCACCTTTTGAAGATGGCTTTCTGAAGAAACACAACCCTAGACAAGGATGCCTATTTAAAGGCCATTTGTATTAGTCAAAAACACCCAGAAAATCTTAAAATCATCAGAATTTGTGTAGAATTACTTGATATTATACTCTAGCAATTATTACTTCAAAAATCTCTCAAAGATTCAAAGTGTGTTCTTGGAGTTTGACTTGAAGTATTGGAGCAATAAGTTCTTATATCTCTATCTTTATTTATGCTTTTATGTTTGTTTTAATCATGGATCATGAGTAATCCCCCTAATTCATGGGGTTGGAAACTCAAAACGTCTTTTATTCATCATCTTTTATAAAGTCTTCTCATCTTCTCTTCATCTTAACAATTCTCTTTATATTAAACTAAAAATGACATACATTTTGGAGACGTCCAACTTGTATGATTTCAGTTAATCGAGAGAAGTACCTAGCGGAGAATCTCGATTAACGGAACCATATAAAGGAACTAGGTTTAATTGATCACGAGAGTAGTTCAATGACCTAGGGATGTTCCTTGAATGGAAAGTGCGTTGATTTCCAAACTTTAATGGATCCTTACTAATTATGGGCATCGAGAGATAGTGCATAATTAGTGAAGGGTACAAACGCTACTTGCTTAATCATGAGAAGTAGTGTAGGCTTAACGTACCATCCTTGATTTCGATGAGTATTTATATTTTCAAAGACATAGCTAAATGATGAATAATTGACTAAATGATTTCCAATCCCGAGAATGCTTCCGTTTATAAAAGTTTTTATTAATGTATTTTATGTATACGTTCTTATCGTTTTCTTAATTCAACTATATTTCTCCCAATCTCATCTTTATTTCTTAGTAAAAACAAATATATCCCAAATTAAACCCTGTCCTCGTGGGATCGACCCGTACTTGCACTTGCTATATTACTATAGCCCGTGCGCTTGCAGAAATTAAAAAGACCATTATGGTTTGAAGCTAACAGGAGGTGAACCCTTAGTGTTTTTCGTGTGCTCGGATGGAGAGCAGTCCGGATTGGGGTACTTACAACATTGACTTCTTCTTTGATTCCCTTTATATCTTCGACTCTCCAAGTGAAGACATCCAAACTTTATTTTAACAAGGCAACTATTTTGACCTTCTCTTTGGGCGATAAATGCCGACCTGTCACGTTTCTCTTCTCTAGGTAGGGTTTTAATTATGATTTCCCTGACTCTTCTTCTTTCTTCTGCTCCAAAGTGTGGAGCTTCTACCTCAATCATGCTATCTAACTCTATATCCATCTCGTTTGTATTGGTGGCACTCGAGTTTTGATCGACTGAGAGGCATAGGCTACCATTGGCGACTTAGTCCACCAAAGTTGTAACAACTTCATTTTTGTGGCTGCTAGACGGACGTGTCGACTCAATCATGACTAGGTCATGTGAGGGATAGGTCGCCTCATTTTGTACTATTTTCATATCCTCCTCTGCACATTGGATGGTTGCCAACCTTGATGTCGTGGTCACGGACATAGAAAATTTAGAGCTTGCCTCAAGTGTCTCTATCTCAAGCTCTCTTTTCTTTTTGGCTCCTAGGACATGATCAAGATATTCTCGAGTTGTTCCCAATACACATCCAATCCCAAGGGGGGATGGGGAACTTAAACCTTTGATGGGGGATAGAGGGTATCATTCCTAGTGCGACCTATCTAGGAATTCCATATATAGCATGGTAATCACTTATCCCATCAATAGCTACAAAATTTACCTTGGTCGTTGTCCTTAGAGGGTGTTGCCCAACGTTCATCTCAAGCTTGATCAGCACCTTGGAATCGACTCTGTGGTTGGTGAAGCCTTTCAGTTGACCTGAATAAGGTGAAAATATAGCTTCTATTGAGCCCATTTCTTGGAAAGTTTTTGAGTAGAGAATATCCTTGCACGCTCCCGTGTCAACCAAAATCCTATTGGATGTCCAGTTATCAATAAGCCCCGGGATTATAAGGCTTTGTTCTCTCGCTGCCATGCTGGTGGCCAACTCGTAGGGATGGAGACTGATAACCTCCTCTTGAACACAACTCCTTGAAGGGTCATAAGGAGCCTTGCTTAGTTGAAAAATCTTGTGTTTGAGTGAGGTGTTGCTGGTCTCCTTCGCTATCACCCTAAGAGTCAGTCTTGGTTTCCTTAGCTCAGGTATCCTCTTGCAGGTTGATCCCCAGCTGGGAGAAAATCATATTTCACAAGCCAATCTAGTATGCTCTCATTAACCAACATCTGTATGGTCCTCTTCAAAATCATACAATCCTCACTATTGTGACCAATATATTTATGGTACTCACATTATTTAATGTCATATCAATGGAACTTGTTTTGGGGGTTCATAGGAACGGGGGGAGCTATATCAACAGTATTCATGATCATAGTCTGGCTAATAGTGAGGGGAGTGAAGTTTTCTGGGACTCTTTTCAGTATCCCTAGTTCGGTTCTTCCCCTTGTTATTGTATTCGTCCACTTTAGCCGTCACCCCTTCGGACGACTTTACTGCGTCAGCATTCTTAGAGCCCCTTTCTCTTTTCCTTTCCTTGCGCTCCTTAGCAACAGCCACATCGTAGGTCCTCTCAAACATGTTTTTCCTCGTGTTTGCTCATCGGACTTGCAATGGGTAATCAATGTTGGGGGAGGATACTCCATTCCTTAAGCAATTGATGACCTCTCTTTCCATCAGGTCATCCTCAATTTGGTCGACCAACTCCTAGAACCTCGTAAAGAAACTCATAGTATTCTATGTCTTCCCTTGAGCTATGTTGTTCGAGTAAGTGACTTTCTTCTTACGTTCTTTATCAGGTGAGAACCTTTCCAAAAACATATGTCGCATATACCTCCACCTATTGTTTCAGCTCATTAACAAGCCACAGAACCAAGTCAATGATGCTCCAGTGAACGTGCTCATCAGTACCTTGCAAAGCACATCATCCTTGAGGATACCAAGCACATTGGCGCCTTGAAATGTTGCATATGATTCAAGGCATTCATTGTACCAACATACTTTTCTAGGATGGGAAACTTAAAACTAGGTTTAGGGGTTCCCTCGTCCAATATCCATTGGGCAAGTGGTAGAAGAGTGCTATCATTTCATTCGACCCTTCCATTGGTTGCCTGGCGATTCGCCTTCATATCATCCAACCTCCTCTTGAGGTTCAATAGCTCCCTAGCATCCAAGTCGGGCGCTTCATCTCTGTGATGGGAAATGGTGTTTGACTTTTATATGTCCTCCCTTTGGTGCATCCTCCTAGAGGGTGTTCGCTCCCCTTTGACCCTGGGAGGAGTCCTTTGTCTCCTATCCCTTTTGGGAGGTGAGCGACATCTTGATGAGGGAGCACCCCTAGCACTTGGAGGCAACCTACCTTGGCTTTGTTGACCTTCGATTGTCACCTTTGAGCCGAGTCAGCCTCTTGCTCCCTATTGTTGTTGAGTCTGTCCCTTAGGTCACCAGTGCGATCACCTGAATTAGCCATTGGCAAGGTCTTTCGTTCCTCCCTTCCTTCCTAGATGACGTAGGAGCTTCTTTCCTAGGTCGGTGGAATGTTTGGGATGGAGCTACAAAGTTTGACCGGTGGTCGTCCTTCCTATGAGACACTGGTAGCTCAAGTAGCTTATCGTGAACGTCCAATAAGCTCTACAACACCTTCGCCCTTTTCGAGAGGATGTCTCTCCTACTATTGAGGATCTGAGGGACCTGCTAGGTTTCCTGCAATTATTCGACCCGTTTTGTGTTTCTTACTCCGTTGACCACCCCCTTGGATGGCCATGAGCCTCTTTTCCCTTCTCCTATCTTCGATCCCTACTCCGTCTGCCACGCTATTGGAACGGGTAGGTCTCCTAAAATGATTCCCAAGTAGAGGAGGAGGAAAGTTGGCCGAGCAGTTTCCAGCGCCAACATCCATGCCAGGGTTGTTTCTGAAGCGTTTTCATTGATGGGGTCACTAGAAGAAGTAGCGTTATGCTCGTCAGATGCAATGTTTGGCGAATTGGTAGGATTTCAAGGTCTAGTATTCAATGATTCCCGGCAATGGAACAAAATTGATGATGCTGGAATCGTTCTGGATCAACCTTATTCCAGCAATAGGTTGTAATCCAGCTACTAAGACCTGAAACCACAAACAAACGACTTGCCGTGACAGTATCCGGCTAAAACCCTCTAGCGTGATGATGAGATAAGGTGTTATAAGCTTATGTAAAACTGTATGGAAATTACGTAATCTTAAAATAGTCAAGATGACATTACCTTTTTCCATTGGATATGGAGTAGTATTTACAGTGTTGTTAAGGGATGTTTATGAATCCCGTAAATCATGGAGAGATTTTAGGTGTAACCGTTTCCGAGAAAGCAGGGAACAGTTACGTACAGCGACTTAGGTTTAAGCTTGTTTAGTTTGGTCGAGATCGCCTGGTTTACAGAGGTCGACCAGAATTGGTGCCTAGGTTATGAAGACATTATATAAGGGGTAGATCGTATGTCGGACGAAGCTAGTTCGGTACTAAGGAAGGCCGGAGAATGAGCTTGGTTGACTGATCTAGCTTGATAGGCCGATATAATTATAACATCTTAATGGGCCCTACCCGCTCAATGGGCCTTTGGGCTAGATTGGACATATGGTCAAACCGTTGGGCTTGACCTAGCACATTTATTGCGGGATTACTTAAAATTGTAAAAATATATCACTCTATTTTAAATGCCCTGATTGACCTTTTTTTTCTACTCTACAAGTTTTAGAAAAATCACTGTCTATCCCTAGTTTTAAAAATATAAAACGGAAATATTTTACATTTATTAAAAAGGTAATTACTATTTACTTAAATATACACAAATATAAGAAATTATGATATACACAAAAATAATAATTTGATTAGCCTATTACTTAAATATCATACACATTTAATGTGTGTAATAATTACTAGTACTATTAAAGGAGAGTTTCAGGTGATACAAAACCACTGCACATCCATAAATATACCCCCTTAGTTCCGTAGTTTTTTTTTATATTGTATATAAATGAGTGTTGTACTCACTATTGACATTAGTTTTATACTATCTTCTAGTCCCAAAATTTACTCATTTTAATCCTATTTTAATCATATCTTTTGAAAATCTATGTATTTCTATACAATTTTAAAACGGGATAATGCCCCAAAAATATTTAAAAAGTTACATAATTTTCCATAAGTTTCTTTCCATAAATTATTATTCTGTAATAATAGTACATACAAAATAATGTATAATACTGTATACTCATATAATACAGCATTGATGATAACAAGTCGCGCCGAAGACCAGATTCTGACGACTTTCTGTTGACCGGCGACCGGATTCCGGCAGTTTCCGGCGACCATTGACCGGATTCCGGCAAGCATTGATCAGATTTCGGCGACCGTTGACCATTGAGAATGTTGTATCATAATTTATAAATACTGCATATATAAAGTAGTAAAATATTGAACGGAATAAAAGTGACGGGCTAGACCCAACATACGAAGCCCAATTATTTAAACAGCATTGCCACCACATCCTTGGTGGGTCAACCCAATTATTTACAGGCCCAAGGGCCATCAGTCAAGATCAGTCGACCTAGCTCATTGACCGACCTAAATGGTCCCGACCTAGCTTTGTCAAACATATGATCCACATTTTTTACGGGCATTATCCAGATACCTTATTCAACCAGGTTGACCTAGACCATGCAGGCGACCTCGACCTACAAAGGTGTACATCGATCTACTGAGTCATAACGTATCTATAATTATTTCCATACTAGAAGTCCTACAAATCAGGAGTTATTTATGGACGTGATCTCTCATATGATTCCTGCCACAATTCTAGGGATTTCATGCAATCCTATTACAATTATAACTCATATCAACGCCTATAAATACTACACAATTTAAATGATTCAAAGGTAATTGCAATTTGTTATTCTAAATTCATTGTTCATTATAATATTTAAGCTCTCAAATCACCATACTTACTCTCACGCCCGAGGGTCTTCGCCGGAGACCATTTCGGCTAGTCGTGGGTTCCTTGTTTCCTGTCAATCAAAGCCAGTGGATCAACCTAGTTTCTGGACGTAGGCTGATCAACATGATTCCTGCAGTATCTGTTTTCTTCCATTGCCGGGAATCAGAGCTTTTTGACCTCGAAATTTAATCAGAGAGTAATATGGCTGTAGACGGACAGACCGCATCAACCGCCATTGATCAAGTACTCAGTTGGACGGTAAGAAATATTGAGGTAGACACTAGAAACAGGACTACTAATCTTCATCCTCCACCGGGCAATCCACCTAGGAAAGCCACTCATTGCAATAGTGTGGCCGATGGCAGTGGCTTGCCAGATAACAGAAGGGAAAAGAGGCATATGGCCGAACATGAGGCGCTGCCACCTCCAAAATGGCAGCTAGTAGGTCAAACAATTGTAGGCGATAATTTAGGTCCCTAAACTAATCACCTCATTAGGAAGGATATGCAGCTGGAACAGGCTAGAATTTTACACGAATTGCTGGATATGCCGAAATCTCCCGATCAGGAGGATAGGAGATCGCATAGAGCTGCTCCCTCCGAAGTCTCTCAAAGGCAGCCTAGTAAGAATTGCCGACCGAATGGGAGTGCTAGGCAGAATGGCAAGCAGCGAATGATTGAATGACCTAGGCGTAGGTCGCCCGCCAGAACGGAGAGGTCGCAATCTCATCTAAATAGAAATCGGCGCAGGTCGCCACCAATAAGAGATAGATCAGTTAGGTCGCTTGTGAGACCAGTTAGGTCGCACTCCCACAGAGACAGACAGGGTAGAGAAGTAACTCCACCTAGAAGCGAAAGTCATAGGGCCTACTCCAGGGGGAGCCCCATCAGGAAGAAAGGCAGAGATCCAACGACGTCTCATACCAGAGGAATGACAACCCAGATGCTAGGGAGTTGTTGAATTTGAAAAAAAGGATAGAGAAAATGGAGGCTGACAAGAAGGAAGATGATGGAAAGGGGGAACAAAATTTCAATACTCTTCGACCCTTATCCAGAGCATTGCTCGAGCTCCGACCTCCAGTGGGTTTCAAGCTGCCATCACTTGACAAATATTCAAGTGCGACCAAAGCCCTGAACCATATTGTAAGTACCCCAATCTGGATCACCCCCTTTCAAACACACGGGAAACACCGCAGACTCATCCACGCAGTCTCAGAGACCTCTCTCACTCAAAACCCTCTCAAAACCCTCTCAAACCCCTAACCAAACCAAGGGAGGAGCCTTTACGGGATAAAAGGGACAAAAGGACCTTTTGGGAATTTTCAGAAATCGAGAAAAGCAATTAAGGTCCGTACGGACCTCTTTGTTTCAATGATTACTAAATCCCTTAAAGTCCACAATATTCCCTCAAATCCGGGAAAATGATTACTTCCCTGCAGAGTTGGTCCGTACGGACCTCTTTGCATGCAAGCTGGTCCGTACGGACCTTATTGCCCAGGAAACACCATCATTCCGAATATTCTCCATCATTGCGGATTCCTCAAATCGAGGAAATCCAAAATTCTGGATAACCAAGGAGGTCCGTACGGACCTCTTTGCTCCGAAATTTTTACTATAAATAGAGGGCTCCCCCTCCTCATTTTCACACACCTCCCTCTTCTCCCTTCCTCCCTTAGCCTTCTGGCTCCCCTCTAAGTCCTCTCGAGGCACTCCCGGCCCCTTTCGGATCCTTCCGAGGCCTTCCGAGCTCCCTTGTGGTGCTCCGAAGCCTCCCCGAGCGCTCCCGAGACGCTCCCGCGCTGCCCCGAGGCACTCTCGAGGTACTCTGAGGCCCCTCGTGGTACTCCGAGGCCTTGCCTGGTCTTTCCACGGTGTCCCGGCTCTTTCCGAGTCAAACCGACGATCCCAAACCACGCCGAAACTCTGCCCGAGTGACTCCTGCCACCACAACGCACGCCGAACCTCTGCCCGAGTGATCCCGACGATCCCCACGCACGCCGAACCTCTGCCCGAACGCAGCCTACAACCTCAACTCACGCCGAAACTCTGTCCGCAGACAACCGGTCCCTCCCGAAGCAATCCCGATCCATACCGGAACGCTACTTCGACCTCAAACACTATTCCCCAGCGGAAGACAGACACAAACCAACATTGGTAAGACTTCCTTCCTACACTATTTCAATACATTTCCATACATAGCATACAATGTAGACATCCGATACAGCATGCATTTTTAAAAGCACACACACACACACACAACATTTAAAGGATATTAGGGGTATCCGAAAGACTCGTTTTACGAGGCTACTCGGGTGAGCTCTAATATTCTAATATTCTCTTCCCGGGGAGTCATCTGACCTCCGAACTCAAAATCTCATCACACAAAAACAGTTTAAAATTATCTTTAAACTGATGCCCTTTTTCAATGTTTTGGGCTTAATAAAAACGGCGTGGCGACTCTACAAATGCGAAAACAAACGGCGAGACACCTCCAACGCGAAATATTGCCAGATGCCGGGGCCGCGAGGCCTTTCTCGGATCCGGGCTATTTCAGTTGGCGACTCCGCTGGGGAAATTTTGTTTTAAAAACTTTTAAACAAAACAAAAGATTTTTAAAACGATGATGAGGGTCAAACTTTCATTTTACCCCGTCCTTTAACTGTTGTGTGTGTGTGCACGTGCTTCGTTTTTATTTTACAAAAAATAAAAATACAAAAAAATGCATCAATATACATCTCGTGCATACATTTAAAATTCTTCAAAAACTTCTATTTTACTCAGAAAAAGAATTTTAGAGACCGCACACTACGCGCATCGCTTGCCTCGGTTACACCGCACTCTACTCACACTTCTTGCCTCGGTTACACCGCACACTATGCGCACTTCGCCTCGGATACACCGCACACTACAACCCTTAACCGGAGTGGTCTCGGTTGCAGTCCGTTTGGTCTTCCTAGGCCTCCTGGACGCGCACGGGATCATTCCAAACATCCCATCCTAGCCAAGCGTCAACCACGCACGTTTGAGTCTTGAGTCACACTCTGTCCGGACTCGGTTGGTTTTACCCGGTCCGTGTCATACGGCTGGATACATATACCATGCCGGCCATTTTCTCGAGTCAAGGCTCGGAACTCAAGATCCCTTGCGCAAGCAAAGCGATGAAAGGTCATGCTAAAATCTTGACCCGATCTTGATTTCCGGCTACACCTGCACGATGTTCCGTCCCGGATATACATCCATGCTTGCATGACACCATGTCATCACGCCTTTGATACGTCAGCCATGACGATATGACCCAGCCAACGCCTAACGTCACAGATCCCTTGCGCAAGCAAGGTAAAGAGAGGTCATGCCGAACTCTTGACACGATCTTGACTCGGTGGCGGCTCGGTTCACTATTCACATGGCTAATGCATCAAAACGAACATGACAGGCTCGGTCCTTAGGTTCGATTTTCTTTTAGGCCGGTGGAAACCGCTTGCACTATAGGACCCTCGCACGGGCTGTCCACCTGGGATGTCGAAATACGGGTGCAAAACGAGGAGCTTATAGCCGCACGGATGGTCTCCACTGACCCAGGATCTAGCATAGTTGCGAAAAAGAAGAGCAATCTTTTCCAACCTACCTAGGATTACGAGAAAACATGTTTTAAGTAATTTAAAACAACAAAAAAATCAATCAAAAAATAAAAGAAACGGAAACCGCATGCCACGTGAGCTTTCCCCCTTTTATCCCGTTAGGCCATTCCCGTATCTAAACCTTGCCCGTCACCCTCCGGCCTAACAGAGTGGTCGAGAGTACCCGGGAACCCGTCTCCCAGTCAAAACAACAAGGTCCTACCTCCTTCCCACTGTCACCAGACAATCCGTCAATTCCCCATGGCCAAGTCGGTGGATAACAAGGATGAGAACGGGACCTTACCCCCAAGAAATTTCCCAACACCGGAAGAAGTTTGGCAGTCCTCATGGCTATTGAGAAACGTCAAGGTGAGCAACAAGCTCGGATCGAAGGCGCCATGCACCACTTCGGAACCTTAGCCACCCAACTACCCGGGGCTTCCTAAGCCATGATCGCTCCTACAGCCTCTAACATCTCTCATTGTCTCCCGAAGTCAACCCGTTACCCTCGTACGAGCCACGCAGCTTATGGCGTAAGACCACAAGACCTTCCGAGAGGAAAGCCTCGCCCATCCAGCCTCCCGAGGTCCCGGTACCACCGCCGAACAACGAACACATCGGTGGGACATCTCTGCGACAGGAAGTGCTTGTCCGGGAAATGGAATTCCGTGATGCAATGAACGAGGGCCGTCCTCGACGAAAGAAGAAGCTATCTTCTCAACAAAAACTGAAAAAGAGGTATGAATCTCGGTGATCCCACGGTCGGAACCCTTGGAGAACCCTCAGAAAGTTTGACTACTATGTCATCTACTCCAAAGAAATCTCCCCACCTAGTTCTCGCACAGGCCACGGCAATGTTTGCTCCATGATCAGTGGGACGAGCTTCGCACCGCCACCGAAGGCCCGAAGGTCCAGATAATCCAACCCCGTCTTGGGAAGATCTCAAAGCCACTATTGATGCTTCGTAAAAGCCATGACAAGTGAACGAATTGAAATGCGCAGCCCGGCCTTACGCCAATCGGGCTCCTCCCACTTAAACGGGAGAGACAAGCAAAACCATAGGTCCAGAGGTGAATGTTCGACACGTTCCGGCCAAATCCCAGTGAATCCTCCACGGACAGACAAAAGGCCACCATACCCGAGCCACGAATTGAAAAGGGGCCCTACGCCAAAGAAGCCGAAACCTTGGACCCAAAGGTTGAAGATCTGTCTTGACACGCCTCAAGCGCACTCGGGCTAACATCTCACTCTGGTCCTTACTCACTTCATCTTACCCGCACAAGCTCAAGTTGGAAGAAAGTCCGGCCTGCACCATGGTTCCCATCACAGGTGACACTGATGAAGCGATTCGATGATTGGCAACGTCAATTACAAAGAATATCATCACCTTCACAGAGCTCGATCTTCCAAAATTTGGGGCTGACCACAACGAGCCTCTCTACATAACAGTTCAACTGGACAAGCGCCGTCTCCCTCGGGTCTTGGTAGATGGGGGATCATCCATGAACGTCCTTCCCGCCAAAATGATGGATTTGCTAGGGATCAAAGCAACTGATCTAAAGCCCTCGACTCAGGCAATCAAGGCATACGACTCAACATCCCGCCCAGTCTTGGGAATAGCCACCTTGAACTTGTGGTTCGGAAAACAAATGGTCCCGACAGACTTCCAAGTCATCGACATCCCAATCACCTTCACTGCCATTTTGGGACGCCCTTGGCTACACCAGATCAATGGGGTGGCATCCACTCTTCATCAGTGCGTAAAGTTCGTCCAAGGAACGGATCTTACCATCATCTACGGTGATAGCATAGTCAACGAAAGGACCGAAACAAACGGCGTCCCGGTCTTAGAAATCAAACCCGACGATGAGGGCATGATGCTCACAGGGTTCACCATCGAGAGCCCAAAGGCCCAGGTGTGCCACATAGATTTGCCTTTGATTTGGGACAAGATTCCTCCCCCGATGAAAATGATGAAGCACATGAACTACATCCCGGGGCTCGGTTTGGGAAAACGCCATCAGGGCACTCAACAGATCATCAATATCAAAGAACAGAATACCACTACTTGCGGCACAGGATACTCCCTACTCCCGAACACATTGCGGAGGACAAGCGAGCTGCACGAAAACGCTCCACGTATAACAAAAGAGGCTTGCAAGCCATCTCCGATCTTCGCCCTTACAGCCTTCGACATGACCAAGTACTTCACAAGGAAGGCCGGCAACTTGGAAGAAGATCCAGAAAAGGAACAGAGCCGATCGCGCCAAACAAAGCCGGCCGACAACCATGGACAAGCTCCAGCAGTAACCTCGGCAAGATTCAGTAGGCCTCAAGCCAAATCCCGTCCGAAGAGCATTCCTCGACACACCGCCCTGCCGGGATCCACAACCACCACTATTCACGGTGAATTTTGGTTCGAAAAAACCCCTCTTTGGCGGAAGAATTCGAAAACTCTCTCGTCAACACTCCCGCCTTCAACAAACGGGACGAGTCCGCATTCGAGCTAGTAATGCCCAAGACAAAAGCAAGAGACTCCGCAGACGATGCTTGGGACGAACCACCGCTACACTGCTCTTCAAAGAAGAAATCGAGATGCCGGATCTAATCGATTTTGTTTCGATAACTCGTGATAGCAATGATCGGGAACGGTGACATAAAGCCTTTCAAGCCCCATCTCCTATCAAGCTCATTGCCACTCAATAACCGGGCCACCTTCTCAGGACCCACCGCCAAAGAAAAAGGACATGATCGAACAACTTGGTCTGACCCCTCGAGTCCTAGAGTCTAGTGTCAAAACTCATCCGGAGTCCATTAGCTTTGAGTTTGAGTCTCTCGAGTCATCCGATGGCCTCACGCCGAAGATTACAAACTCATTGCCAATAATGTATTCCGTATGCTCTTAATGAATGCTTCGATCTTTCCGAGTATCCTCTTCATTGCATCTTTAACAACCGATAAATTAACTAACCCACAAACAGTTAATAACGATTCACTTGATAAAGAAGCAGACACATTAAACGAACAATACATTAAGCACATCTTTAAGCATGTTGTCAAACGAGAGAAAAACCGGGCCCAAGCTGCCGAGGAGGTTTTAACCAAAGTGAATTTGGGAATTGCTGAAGAGCCAAAGAGACGCAAGTCCGACGCCGTTTCCAGCACACACCAGATTTTCCAATACCTCAAGAGCGGGGAAGCCACCTTCATGAACAAGGGAGACCCACACACAGAAGGGGTCAAAACCAAGAGCGTCATGGCCCTAAAATGCCTCGCCTCTCACTTTGTCATCCTCGGGGACATGCTATACAAGAAACGCTACCATGGGCCACTCCTGCGCTGCATCAGCCAAGAAGAAGCAAACAAGTTCGTGAACGAAGTCCACAATGGGGCTTGCGGTCCCCACATGAACGCCAGAGCCCTGATGCAAATCATTCTCAGGATGGGCTACTACTGGATCTCCATGGAGGCAGATTGCATCCACTTTGTCCGAAGCTGCGATAAGTGCCAAGCGGTTCTCCAACCTCAATCATCTGCCGCCCCACGATCTCTACCGCATGACTACACCTTGGCCCTTTGCCACTTGGGAATTGACGTCATCGGGAAAATCGCTCCGCCGAGCGGCAACGGTCACGAGTTCATCTTAGTAGCCATCGACTACTTCACCAAATGGGTCGAAGCCAAGTCCTACAAGGTACTCACCTCCAAGAAGGTCGCGCATTTCCTCAAAGAAAACATCATATGCCGATACGGCATCCCAAATGAGGTCATATCAGACAATGGCTCACACTTCGAAGGGGAATTCGGCTGCATCGTCGGGCTGAATTCAAGATCACACGCCACAAATCTTCTCCCTACCGGCCACAAACAAACGGCGCCGTGGAAGCAGCAAACAAAACCCTCGAACGGATCATCCGAAAAATGACCACCCGAGGACGAGATTGGCCCGAGAAGCTGCACCTTGCACTTTGGGGCTACCGCACATCGATCGGAAACGACCACGGGAGAAACCCACCCCATTTGCCACGACCTACGGGATGGAAGCGATCCTTCCCATCGAGCTAGAAATTCCCTCACTCCAGAGTCTTTCTTGGAAAATGACATCAACGAAGTCGAATGGCTCCGAAGCCGACATGACGAATTGGCTCACGCTAGACGAGCGACGACTAAAGGCCATGGAACACGTCCGAGCCTATCAAAGCGGGATGGCTAGAGCTTTCGACAAGAAAGTCAAATCCCGAGACATCGGGGAAGGTGACCTTGTACTCGAAAGAAAAGCCTCCCACTCGAACCAACCCCACAGGAAAATGGGAACCCACATGGATCGGCCCCTTCGTGGTTCAAAAGATCTTCTCCGGAGGCGCCATTGAAGCCGACGGACCTAGACGGCAATCCCTTCATGAATCCGGTCAACGGAAGCAAACTTCGCAGATACTTCGCCTAAAGAAGAACATTTGTGCATCTCTTGGCACTCCATGTAGTGTCGAACTACGCGAGACTGAGCCCTCTAGTCCGGGGGAACGTAGGCAACCTTAATTGGTCCGGTCTAAAAACACACAAAAAGTCAAAAGTTTGAATGTCAATCAAGACCTCCATCAAGCTACGCACTTTTCAAGAACACGCCCAGCCAGTCACCTCGACCAAGTCAAACGACGGCGGCAACATCAAAGGACATCCGAGGGTCACTCGGCATCAAACGGCGGACTCATGTGCGCTTCCCAAGCCGGGGGCTTGTTTTCGCCCTCACGCGCTTCGAAAAAAAAAAAGAGCTCGAGCAAGGGCCCACAAAAAAAAACAATAAACAAAGAAGCTCAAAGCGAAAGGCTGCGAAATAGAGGTCAAGAGCCCGACGCCAACAAGCGGCAAGGAAGCTACGAAAAGACCGTCGAACGACTTGTCGGGAGCATTCAACCTCTCGGCCAAGCACAAAGCCTCGGCAAAGGGATTGCCGTCATGGCCATGGCCTTCGGTCCGCAAATGCAATGAAAAGTCCAAGGATGGACGCCGACAAAGTGCACAACAGAAGCAAAGGAAAACAAGAGATCTTGCGTCTCGACAAAGCTTTAAAAGTAAAATCACAAATCACTAACGGTTACAACATTTCTTGATGAGTTCAAGCACGGTCTACTCTCAAGTTCACAACATGCTAAAAGACGACTTAATACATTTAACTAATAATGTGTTTGCAATGCAATGAATGGATACCTAGGAGGTCATTCCGCGCCATCTGCGCTTGTCCCCTCGCCATTCTTTCCTTTCTTCCCTCGTCCCCGGCGAGTCTTCTTTCGCTCCACGTGAACCAACTCTGCGTCTCTCAGTCAGAGATCTGGGGTCCTCCCCGTAGAGTCAAACAATCCAGTAGCTCTCGGGGCTTCATTCGCCCGTGCTTCGGCTCGGATCTCCTCCCTGCGAGTACGTAAAAGAGGACCTCTCCCTGTCGGTCGGTCCACCCTAGTCTCGTAGTCAAACAAAGTGTCTCCCGTCACATCGAAAGGGTCGAGACCGGGCTTCGGCACTCCTAAGGCAATAGGCGCTACGGCAGCGGGTCCCGAGAATCGCTACACGCTGCTCTCCAAGACCACTTGGGACTGCCCAACATCTTGCTCATACCGGGCCGGATCTTGCAGGTCGTCGACACAAGCGCTCCCAGACATCTAAGGAGTACCGCGGGAGGAAAAGCGGAATACTTCCATACCCTCCCGGACAATACAAGAAGGCACCTGAGGTGCCATACAAAGAGGAACTACCTCCGCGGTAGCAAGGTCATCCCGGCCAACAAAGGCTCTGCTTCATCCCAAGCTGCCGGAAACAAGCGACGGAATATAGAAGGAGGACCAAGAAAAACTGGAACTATGACAACGTAGGACCCTTCCCGCAAGATCCTCCTGGTCTCAATCCTCGGTCACGGAACCCACCGGCGGATACGATGCGTACCAAGTGTGCCATCCATCTCTCCCGGGCGGGTGATCCATATCCAACACAAGAGGTCGCTGAGCAAATGACCACGGGCTAAACGACGTCGGAGCCTCGGGCATGGCCTGAAGTCTCTCTCGCAGCCACAAGGTGAGCAAAGCGGGGCTTCCCCCTCTCATAAAACGATCCCCAGTCGCCAGACGGTCGATACCATGAAGAGTCTCCCCCAGCACCAACGGGACAATATCCTCTCCGGCTCTGCAGTGCCCTACCACATCTAGCATAGCGCCATCACAAATGCCGAGGGAACGGACCAGAAAAAGCGTCGCTATCATGCACAAAGCAAATACATCCCAAGAGACGTCACTCTCATCATCAACCATGAACCGCTCTGGCAGCTCTGAAATGTCGATATGACCCGAATCAAGGATCATGCCCTGCACCTCTTCCAACGAAGCACGAAGAAAGTCTGCAAGCTTCACGCTCGCGGCGGCACCACCAACCAAAGGAAGCGAGATGGCCTCCACCTCCGGTCCTCCAATCAAAGCCCGAAAATCCCCAAAAGTGGGCACCATTTCATTGTAGGAGAAACGATTACACATGCCTCCTAACATCCCGAACTTCGCGGCGGCCCGCAACAAATCCCAATCGGGAACCAACTCCTTAAAAGACCAAGCCGAGCAAAGACGAAACCTTACCTCGAAAGCCCGTCTACGATGCCTCATACGGCGCCGCATCCACGTTTTCAACTGCTCAAGGAAGTGTGCTTGCCTCTCTGCGAAAGCCTCGGCAAAATTCTAGGGACGTACGAAGAATCCATGGCAAAAATGGAGGTTCCTAGAGAAAATGGGGAAGAAAGCTCGAAAATGGCCGCAAATGGGGAAATGAGGAAGAACCAGGCCTTTGGAAAGCATTTATGTCCTTCCCAAAAGCAAGGTTGGTCCGTACGGACCTCTTTGCATGCTAAGTATGTCCGTACGGACCTCCTTGCAAACAGAACCCATTTCCCCGGAAAACGGTACAAAAACCCCGTCCTCGGCAAAACCTTGCTCCAAACGGCCCAAACAACGGCCAAAGCCATTCCCGGCAAACAAACACTACCCACAAACACACTCTCAGCTCACGTGGCATGCACAAAATAAAAAAAAATAATAATAGCAACCATTTCTAGGACAAATCCCGGGAATCACAAAAAAATGACATTACATCTTAAAATAAAATACTGTTTGCCGTGCAAATACATGTGTTTTATTACAGGTACCAATAAATGTACATTTGCTAAACAAAAAAAAAAAGAGGGATATGAAAAGAGGGAAAGCAAATGAATACTAATCGGAATCCTCGGCATCATCATCCTCACGAGGTCCTCCAAAGAAAAGTCGGGCATCGGCGAACTCGCCCGTCACATCCTCATCGTCGGAATACCGAGGCACCCGCGGAGGCTCCCACGAAAAGTACTCGGAAGGATCAAATCCGGCGAAAGG
Source organism: Adenophora triphylla var. japonica (assembly GCA_022495995.1). Taxonomy (NCBI): domain Eukaryota; kingdom Viridiplantae; phylum Streptophyta; class Magnoliopsida; order Asterales; family Campanulaceae; genus Adenophora; species Adenophora triphylla. Next base: position 381,247 of record JAFEMH010000624.1, on the reverse strand, counting down.
ATCAAAGAAAGAAGGCTCACGAGGAACCCTCACCACGTGCGCCGTGCGGAGGCATGAGCGATAAAGGGCTGCTCCCTCGAAGGCCTGCGGCTCAGAAGATGTCCCGGCATCCATGCTATGCCGCCCCCTCAAAGGCCCCTCTGCTGCGGCTTCGGCTCGGCTCTAGGCGGAGGAACGTCCACAGAATGCCTCGAAGGCATAGGCTCGTACGCCGGCACACGACGCGAAGACCGGCAGGACATCTTCGACGCCATCTTCTTAGCGAAGGAGCGCATCGCCACGTAACGGCGAGTCAGCATATCGTAGGCTCTCCGGGACTGCACCAACAAGAAGCCAAGGAAACGCTCATCAAATGCAGTAATACTCAACAACAAAAAGAAAAATGCGAGAAAAGATGCCAAGATGGAAAAGAGTCGGCACACTCACCGTCTGTCGGGATCCGCTCGGTATGCGGCGGGAGCTGCTCGGAACGGGTACAGACACCCTCCTCCTCGACCCGTCCCCGCGGACGTACGTGAAATCCGGTCCCGGCATCGGAACCTCTGGGGGAGCCTGCGGGCCAGCCTCTCTCTCCCGCGCCAGCACCTGCGGCGTCCTCAGCTTCCTCCTCACGAAGGCCCCGTACTCCTCTCCGTATAAAATGAACTCCTCGGCACCGACACCGCCAAGGTACCTCTCGAAGTCAAGCACATCCATATCCCGGGAGTCAAGCATCCCAAAGGGAGGGTCCCTCGGAGCCACGGGAAGCACACCGGGGCCATGCTGCCAGAAGACCCGCTCTCCCAGATACATGACATCACAAGTCAAGCCCCGCAGCATCTTCCGCCGCGCTGTCACCTCGGGAGCCCCCTCAAACTCATCTCCCTCATACCGAGTCCACGGGAACAAGACAAACCCCTCACGGCTATCTCTCTCCAAACGCTCCTGCACATCCCCGTAGGCGATGGTGAGCTTCCCCCGGCTGGTCCTCCTCTTCCTCGCCGTACGAGCCCAGCCCAGCATAGCAGGGTACGCAGCAACAGCCCCCGGATCTCTATCCCACGGGAAGCACTGGAAAACCTCATAGAACCACACCTGTGACAAAAACGAGAGAAGGCTCGGTGCAAAAGACAATGGAGAAAAGACAAGTTGCTAAATCAAAACGGCAATAAACTCATACCTCCCGAGCAAAGTCAAAACAGCCAACGACGGCGGCCACCCCCCGGCTAAACCGGTCCAAGGAAAAGTAGAGCTCAGCCAAGCCTGCCTCGCCCCAAGCAATGTCGCAGACCCTATCCAGGTCAATCAAGCTCTCCAACAAAGCAAAGGGAGCTGCGGTCGCGTGGTTCGAGAACAGAGTCTCGGACAGTGCATACCACAAGAAGGAGCGCGCCAGCTGCTCCGCTGTCACCAGGCCGGTACCCCGGATGTAGGCCCCAATACTGGCCGTGATCCTCATCTCCACGTCGCTGTACAGCATCCCCAGGCCCCTGCGAGGACGAGGCTCAAAGCCCAGCAGCTCGGTCAACACATCATCAGCTATCATATCCCTCCACCGCACCGGCTCTCCTTTGAAGGAGAGCCCGGTAATAGCAGCAAAATCAGTGGGCGTCACTGTCACCTCGCCCCAGCTCAGGTGGAAGGTGTGGGTGGTATCCCACCAATACTCGGATAAACCCAGGAAGACACTCTTGTTCTTCCTCGTGTCGAGACACTCCGGCCCGGGTTCTCAACGAACACCCCTAGGCCGGAAGCATAAACCGGCCTCAGGGGACTCGGCCTACCGTCCACGGAAATATCGGGCATCATTTGCCCGTAGCTCCACAACGGCCTCGAGCGATCCCGAGTCTTCATCCTCTTGGCCTTCCCGGCCATAAGCCCCGCATCCTGCAGGTAAACACAGCAAAGGTACGTCAATCACAGTACTTAATATAAAGGCACATATAACCCGTCACAAAACACGGCACATATAATGCACATAATTTTCACATACATTATACATATAATTTTTCCATGTAACCCGTCACAAAACACGGCACACAATGCACATAATTTTCACATATATCATGCATATAATTTTTCCCATGCAGTCCGTCACAAAAACACGGCACACACTGTACACATTTTCTCAAAAGAAAAAAAGGGGGGGGGATTAAACCCTACACGACACATTTTCAAAAGAAAATCCGTCCCAACACAGCACATATTGCACATATTTTCCCCACAGAGTCCGTCACCCAAAAACACGGCACGACACATATGCATAAAAAAAAAAAAATCCGTCCCTACACGGCACACACTTTCACATATAACCCGTCACAAAACACGGCACGTGTCACATTTTTTCACAAAAATTATCACTACACGATAATTTTTCTCATAATGTACATACATAAATAGCATTAGGTACAAAACACCAAAGCATGCAATTCACTAGATAGGCACTTTATTTTCACAAATAAGAGCTAATCTACACATTTCTGCACAAAATACACATACCCACAATTTTTACATGTCCATTTTCAACAATTCATCAAGAATTTCACAAAAAGGCATAAAATAATAAAAAAAAAAATTCAAAAATGCGAAAAACTAAAACCTAGTTCTAGCATTCAAAAATTCGAGCAGGGAATCAAAACGGAACAGATTTCTTACCTCCCCGACGTTCATGGAGCGACGATTGTGCACCTCCGGATTCGGATACAAAACATCCGGGTTCTTCGAAGATGGAACGAACGAGATCCAATTTCTTTGAAGCTCCATTCGTTGCTCGACCACCTCCTGACTGCGTTGACGACGACTCCTTCGAGATCCTTCAGCCATGGCAAACAATTCAAGCAAAAAATCTTTGATTTTGGTTAACAATGGAGGTTTTTTCCTCTCTCTCTCTCGCCTGGTTTACGCCTGGAAGAAGAAGGAATGGGGAAGGGCTCGGTCATTTAAACCTGGTCAAAGCCTGGGAACTGTAAAAAACCAAAGTGGTCCGTACGGACCTCTTTGCAACCAGGTTGATCCGTACGGACCTCTTTGCAAGAGGGGGCCAAATTACTTTCCTGCCCTTATAATCTTTGCCCCTGGTTGTCCTAAGGCCTTTTCCAGCAAATCCAAGTGCAGAATGGTCCCCAACCCTTCGATTCAACCACCGGCCGTCATCGTAAGACCGGTCCTCGCCCACTTCAACGGCAATTCAATCCCCGGCCGTCAGCGTAAGACCGGACCTCGCCCACTTCAACGGCAATTCAACCACCGGCCGTCAGCGTAAGACCGGTCCTCGCCCACTTCAACGGCAATTCAACCACCGGCCGTCAGCGTAAGACCGGTCCTCGCCCACTTCAACGGCAATTCAACCACCGGCCGTCAGCGTAAGACCGGTCCTCGCCCACTTCAACGGCAATTCAACCACCGGCCGTCAGCGTAAGACCGGTCCTCGCCCACTTCAACGGCAATTCAACCACCGGCCGTCAACGTAAGACCGGTCCTCGCCCACTTCAACGGCAATTCAACCACCGGCCGTCAACGTAAGACCGGACCTCGCCCACTTCAACGGCAATTCAACCACCGGCCATCAACGTAAGACCGGTCCTTGCCCACTCCAACGGCAATTCAACCACCGGCCGTCAGCGTAAGACCGGTCCTCGCCAATTCAACGGCAATTCAACCACCGGCCATCAACGTAAGACCGGTCCTCGCCCACTTCAACGGCAATTCAACCGCCCGCCGCCTCGCTCAACGGCAATTCAAGAGGAGGAGCCAACACCTCCCGGCCACGAATCCCGAAGGCACGAGACGCCTCCAAAACGCCCGACGGCAATTCAAGAAGGAGCCAACACCTCCCAGCACGAATCCCAAGGCACAAGACGCCTCCAAACGCTCAACGGCAATTCAACCAACGCCCGCTCAACGGCAATTCAAGAAGGAGCCAACACCTCCCAGCACGAATATCAAGGCACAAGACGCCTCCAAACGCTCAACGACAACTCAACCACTGGCCCTCAAAAGAGGTCCGAAGTCATCTTCCCAACAGAAAAGGGCCCCTACAGGGTCATGCATCCCCAGCAATTCAAGCACCGGCCGTCGACGTAAGACCGGTCCTCGCCCACTTCAACGGCAGCGCAAGCACCGGCCATCAAAGTAAGCCCGAGCTCCTCCCCAACAAGTCAAAGGGAAGTCATACAAGACTGCATATCCCCAGCACCGATCATCATCCTTGCCCACTCCGCGGCAAAACAAGCACAAGAAGGAGCCAACACCTCCGAGTACAAGTCCCAAGGCACGAAGCGCCTCCAAAATGCCAAATGGGGAAGCAATCACCGGCCGTCATCCTTGCCCACTTCAACGGCAACGCATGCACCGGTAGTCATCGTAAGTCCAACCTTCTACTAAACATGCAAAAGCACAAAGGCATCTACGCCTCTCGAAGCACAAGGCAGCCACGCCTCCACAACTGCGGCTAGAAGACGATTCAAAGTCCTCGCGCATTACATCAACTGCGGCTAGAAGACGATTCAAAGTCCTCGCGCATTACATCAAACTGCGGCTAGAAGACGATTCAAAGTCCTCGCGCATTACATCCACAACTGCGGCTAGAAGACGATTCAAAGTCCTCGCGCATCACATCAACCGCCGCCAGATGACGATTCAAAGTCCTCCAGCGTGACACCAACCGCCGCCAGAAGACGATTCAAAGTCCTCGGCGTGGCACCAACCGCCGCAGATGACGATTCAAAGTCCTCCGGCGTGGCACCAACCGCCGCCGGATGACGATTCAAAGTCCTCAGTGGCACCAACCGCCGCCGAGATGACGATTCAAAGTCCTCCGGCGTGGCACCAACCGCCGCCAGGATGACGATTCAAAGTCCTCGGCGTGGCACCAACCGCCGCGGATGACGATTCAAAGTCCTCCCGGCGTGGCACCAACCGCCGCGGGATGACGATTCAAAGTCCTCCAGCGTGGCACCAGCGCAATCGAAGAAGACGATTCAGTCCTCACTCTACCTCCGGCCGGAAGGCTTTAAACCACTCGGTCCGGATGACCGTATAAACCTCCCAAATGATTATCCCCGGCCGGAAGGCCTTAAACCACCCGATTAGGAAAATCGTAAAATTTCCATCCCGGGACACCACCACGTCCTCACAATTGACCTCGGCGGTCACCACATCTTAGGACACCACCACGTCCTTACACCGACCTCGGCGGTCACACAACACTTCAGGGGCACCACCACGCCCACACAAATTCACGACCTCGAACTACGACCGGGCTTGATTCCCGCCGGGGATACGTAGGAATCCTATCACGAGGGTCCGGCCATCGACCTATGCGGTCCACCGGGACACCACCACGTCCTTACCACCGACCTCGGCGGTCACACAACACTTCAGGGCACCACCACGCCCGCATTCACAAAACACTCACCCCACACCCGAACTACGACTGGGCTTGATTCCCGCCGGGGATACGTAGGAATCCTATCACGGGGTCCGGCTATTGACCTAAACGGTCACACAAAAGGACACCACCACGTCCTCACATTGACCCTCACGGTCACTTCCTCTCCCGGCACGTGATCCAGTTAGGACCCTTATCTTATCGGCGACCCCACTTCTTTCATAAGTGACGTCGTCGAGGGCCTTCTGTAAGTACCCCAATCTGGATCACCCTTTCAAACACACGGGAAACACCGCAGACTCATCCACGCAGTCTCGAGACCTCTCTCACTCAAAACCCTCTCAAAACCCTCTCAAACCCCCAACCAAACCAAGGGAGGAGCCTTTGCGGGATAAAAGGGACAAAAGGACCTTTTGGGAATTTCGTGAAATCGAGAAAAAGCAATTAAGGTCCGTACGGACCTCTTTGTTTCAATGATTACTAAATCCCCTTAAAGTCCACAATATTCCCTCAAATCCGGGGAAAATGATTACTTCCTCTGCAGAGTTGGTCCGTACGGACCTCTTTGCATGCAAGATGGTCCGTCACGGACCTTATTGCTCGAGGAACACCATCATTCGAGAATATTCTCCATCATTGCAGATTCCCTCAAATCGAGGAAATCCAAAATTGGATAACCAAGGAGGTCCGTACGGACCTCTTTGCTCCGAAATTTTTACTATAAATAGAGGGCTCCCCCTCCTCATTTTCACACACCTCCCTCTTCTCCCTTCCTCCCTTAGCCTTCGGCTCCCCTCTAAGTCCTCTCGAGGCACTCCCGGCCTTTCGGATCCTTCCGAGGCCTTCCGAGCTCCCTTGTGGTGCTCAGAAGCCTCCCGAGCGCTCCCGAGACGCTCCCGCGCTGCCCCGAGGCACTCTCGAGGTACTGCGAGGCCCCTCGTGGTACTCCGAGGCCTTGCCTGGTCTTTCCACGGTGTCCGGCTCTTTCCGAGTCAAACCGATGATCCCAAACCACGCCGAAACTCTGCCCGAGTGACTCCGCCACCACCTGGCGACGCCGAACCTGCGCCCCGAGTGATCCCTGACGATCCCCACGCACGCCGAACCTCTGCCCGAACGCAGCCTACAACCTCAACTCACGCCGAAACTCTGTCCGTAGACAACCGGTCCCTCCCGAAGCAATCCCGATCCATACCGGAACGCTACTTCGACCTCAAACACTATTCCCCAGCGGAAGACAGACACGAACCAACATTGGTAAGACTTCCTTCCTACACTATTTCAATACATTTCCATACATAGCATACAATGTAGACATCCGATACAGCATGCATTTTTAAAAGCACACACACACACACACAACATTTAAAGGATATTAGGGGTATCCGAAAGACTCGTTTTACGAGGCTACTCGGGTGAGCTCTAATATTCTAATATTCTCTTCCCGGGGAGTCATCTGACCTCCGAACTCAAAATCTCATCACACAAAAACAGTTTAAAATTATCTTTAAACTGATGCCCTTTTTCAATGTTTTGGGCTTAATAAAAACGGCGTGGCGACTCTACAAATGCGAAAACAAACGGCGAGACACCTCCAACGCGAAAGATTGCTAGATGCCGGGGCCGCGAGGCCTTTCTCGGATCCGGGCTATTTCACATATGCAGCACTTTGAGGCCACCATGTGCTTGGTCTCTTCTGAAGATGATGTGTTGTGCTTGGCACTAACCAGCACCTTCACAGGTGCAGCACTGACTTGGTTCCATGGGTTGACGTCGGGCTGTATTACCTCGTGGGAGTACATGAGGAAGAAAATTTTGGATCGTTTCTTGACAGCTGGGCCCGAAAGATGACAGTCACTAACTTGAATAACCAGACTCAGGGGAAGAATGAAAGCTCTATGACTTACTATATCAGGTTCAAGGAAATGGTCGACCAAATTGAGGAGGACCTGACAGACAGAGAGGGGATAAGCTGCTTCAGGAATGGGATATCCTCTCCTGATCTAGATTACGAGCTACATGTTAGGGTGAATACCAGGCAGGAGCTGTTTGAAAGGGCTTACGATGTGGTCATAACTGAAGAGAGAAAAGAGAAGAATAAAGAAAAGGGTTCCAAACAATCTGAGGCTGGAGAGTCGAGCAAAGGGAACCAAGGCAAGAATAATGAAAATAACAAGGGGACAAACAGAACTAGAGCGACTGAGAGAGTACCCGAGATTTCTACCCCTTTGACAGTTAGTAGAACGGAGATTATAAATTATGTCGAGCTATGTCCACCTGCTCCAATGAACCCAGCAAACAAGTTCAGGAGGGACAACACCAAGTATTGCGAGTTCCACAAGGATACGAGCCATACTACAGAGGCATGCATGAGCCTGAAGCGTATCATTCAGAAATGGGTTGACAGTGGAAAGCTGGACAGGTTTGTGAAGGGAGCTCTACCTAGCGGAGGCGAGCGAGCTACTGGAGGTATGCTTGAGCCAAGACAACCTCTGATGGATTTAGGGATAATCATCGAGCATGAAAGCAACACCAGTTTGAAGCACAAAATTTTCCAGTTCACGAAAGTTCCATATGTGCCCCTAGGAGCTACATCAAAGAAGAAGTAATCAGTTTCTCTCCAGATGAGCAGGCGACCAATAACGTGGCCAAGGAGCAAGTGCTACTGATTCCGGGGTTGATTGATGGGTGTACGACAAGCAGGCTGTTGGTAGATACAGGGGCATGCAAGGACATCCTCTATTACAAGACTTTTAAGGAAATGGGATTGACCAAAGAAAGATTGTCGCCTTATGATGGCCGACTTGAGGGCTTCACTCATCATAGAGTGGAGGCCAAGGGGCAGGTCGACCTTGAGGTTGACATTGGACAGCACCCTTACAGGGTCGTGGCCAAGGTAACTTTTATAGTTATTGATGCAATAAGTGATTATGCTGCTATCTTGGGAATTTCTGGCCAGGTACCATTAGGAATGGTGGCCTCTATCCCCCATCAGCGGGTAAAGTTTCCTACATTAGCTGGAGTATGTTGCATCCTGAGTACATCTCGAGCTTATCTGGATCATGTCCTTTGAACAAGGAAGAAGAGGGAGCTTGAAATTGAAACTCTTGAGGTGAGTTGGATGCTATCTAGATCTGTCACCACAACATCTAGGCTATCTACAATCACCTGTGTTGATGAGGCGACCTATCCCTCTTATGACCATGTTATGGTCTAGACAACACGTCCCTCTCTAAACAACATGGTCGAAAACAGATATAGTTATGGTCGACCAAATCATCATAGGCTAGTTATGCCTTCAGATCGACCAAAACTCGGGGGCCACCACTGGGGAGATCGTTGCTGAGTTAGATGGCATGATAGTTGAAGAGGCTCCACACTTGGGGCCTGAGGAAAGACAAAGGGTTCGTGAGATCATCATAGAAACCTTGCATTTCAGAGATGGTCAGGAGCTAGAATCTGTGGATGAGCTAGAAGAGGTGTTGACTAATCCCTCCTACCCTGATAAAAAATTTCAAATTGGAAGACAACTGACATCAGAGGAAAGAGCAGAAATAGTCGAGCTGTTGAAAGAAAGAAAGGACGTCTTTGCGTGGCGAGTAGAAGACATGAAAGGAATCAAGAAGGAGGTCGATGTTCACAGGCTGGAGGTTAACCCGACTGTCAAACCAAAGGAGCAGAAGCTTAGAAGCTTTGCTTGAGACAAAGAGGAAGCAATAAAGCTGGAGGTAAATAAACTCTTGAGTGCAAGTATCATCAAGGAAGCCTCCCATACCACCTGGCTAGCCAATGTAGTGATGGTGAAGAAAGCAAATGGCAAATGGCATATGTCTGTCAACTTCACCCACAATCTGGCCTGCCCAAAGGATAGCTACCCACTACCAAGGATTGATAAGCTGGTGGATTTTATAGCTGGACATACTACTCTGAGCTTCCTTGACACTTATTTGGGCTACTTTCAGATCAAGATGCATAAGGATGACGTAGTGAAGAGTGCCTTCCAAGCTGCTGGGGGTATATATTGCTACCACATGATGCCATTCGGCCTGAAGAATGCAGGTGTGACCTACCAGAGGATGGTCAATAAGGTCTTTGCCTCTCATATTGGCAGAAACATGGAGGCCTACGTTGACGATATGGTCATCAAAATAAAGGCCGGACATCACGTAGTCGACCTAAGGGAAATGTTTGCCAATTTTCGGGCAAGCGACATGAAGCTCAATCCTAGCAAGTGTGTGTTCAGGGTAGCAGCAGGGATGTTTTTGGGTTACATTGTATCTCATTGGGGTATTGAAGCCAATCATGAAAAAATCAAGGCTCTTGTCGACATGAAGGGGCCCACGTGCATCAAGGAGATGCAGTGACTCAATGGTAAGGTGGCAGCCCTAGGTTGCTTTATAGCCAAGTCAGTGGAAAGGTCTCTCCCCTTCTTCAAATCTTTGAGGCGGACAAATTTTTTGGAATGGACGGCCGAATGTTCCTTGTCGTTCCAGAAGCTTAAGGAGTATCTTACCTCTCCTCCCTTATTGAGCTGCCCAATCATGGTGGAATCTTTGTTCGTGTATCTGTCAGTAGGCGACCAAGCTGTTACAGCCGTGCTAGTTCGAGAACAAGGGGGGCTTCAGAAGCCCATTTGTCGTTATGACTAATGCTCCCCTGAGGAAGATTCTGTATAAGCCAGAAAGTTCAGGTCGACTACTCATGCTCAATAGAATTGACTGAGTTCGACATTGAGTATTGTGAATACCCCGTCCCGATGCAACGCGCATTCGGAGGTTTAAAATAATTAATCATATAATGTCGAATCGAAATGGGATATTCATTTAGTGACACTCGCTTTAAACCATATTAAAATATTAGTTTAATTTTGAGAGTCGCCACGCCACTTTGATATAGCCCAAAGCTTTGAAAAAAGGCTAAACAGTTAATTGGGTTCGGGGGTCAAGTTACAACAGAAGAAGAAACGTTATCACTCCTATTGCCCGACGAATCGGTCTTTCTAGCATATGGGGTGTTGGTTGTGTGCGGTGTTTACAGGAATAGATAGAAGAAACGGGATCATGCATAAGGAGGAGGGGAGAGAAAGAATTAATTGATGATCACACCCTAGAACCTTTGATTTAGGCCCTCGGAAGGTGCACTAATCAACGTTCATCCTTGGGGGATTATTGATCATGGGACAATTATAACTAAGGTGGAAAGTAAGAAATAGTTCCTAGATCCATTAGGTTTCTAGGGCGAAACCTTAGATCATCCTCGGCTATTGCATATTTAAATATATTAAAACAGTCCTAAATCTAGCATAAAGGAACAATTAAAATATAATAAGCATGCAAATATAATAAGACAATAATAATAATAGGGAACAAAAATATTAAAAAGAGTCTTACCAATCGTAGCAAGACTTTGGGGTCGAATCTAGGGCGATTCGAAGAGAGTAGGAAGAAATACGGGTAAAGCAAGTGTAATCTCGCTTCTCTCGAATTAATTGTGTTTTGAATGGGAGCCGAGCACACTTATTTATAGTGCTTCGGTAATTGGGCTGGGCCAGCTGAAGGGTCGATCGGCCTTAAATTAAAGGGTCGATTGGCACAAAATAAAGGGTCGATCGGCCCTAAAAATAAGGTCCGATCGGCACTAGAAATTAGGTTCTGGCGGCGGCTGATAAATGGTCGATCGGCCAAGTTTGGGCTTAGGGTCGATCGGCACAAATTTGGCCCAATCATGATCTGGCCCAATCAGCCGGCAACTGGCCTTCACCTTGGCCCCAAATGTCCTAGGCAATATTCATGGAGTGGCCGGCCAACACCAAGGATTTGGGCCAATCCTGAAGCAAAGCTCGGCCAGCCTTGGCCTTTAGTTTAGTATCAAAATTTATCCGTTTCGTCTCCGCTATTTCCAAGTCCATTTTGACCACTTTAATGAATTCTTTTGCACTTCGCTCTTTGGGATTTTATACTTCAATTAATCCCAGGAATTTTTATATATCAAATTCGTCCAAAATTTCCATATTTCCATTTTAGTCCCTGAATTTTCCAATATTTCCTATTTGGTCCAAAAGCTCCCAAATGCCAGTTTAGTCCCAGATTTTCCCGAATTGCACTTCAGTCCCTTTTTTCGGACCGGGTACTAACAGTAGCCCCTCGGCGACGCTTCTTGTAAGACAAGTGGGGTCGACGATAAGAAATAGGATCCGTCCTGAAAAAAGGATTTCAGGAGGTAAGACAATGATTTTGCGGATAAGAGGTTTGGACTCGAGCTGAGTCGCAAATGGAAGATGACCAGGTAGGTCAAGTGGCTGAACCCACGTCGGGCTACCTACGTATCCCAAGAGGAATCAAGCCAAGTCGTAGTTCGAAAAAGTGAGAACGTTCAAGATGTACCCAAAGAAGGTATATGTGAGACGGACTCAAAGGAGGTGCGGGGCGGACCCTTTGAAATGCGGGACGGACCCTTTTGAAGGTACGGGACGGACCCTTTGAAGATGCGGGACGGACCCTTGAAATGGAGGATAGACCTCTGAAATGCGGGACGAACCCTTTGAAGGTGCGGGACGGACCCTTTGAAGATGCGGGACGGACCCTTGAAATGGAGGATAGACCTCTGAAATGCGGGACGGACCCTTTGAAGGTGCGGGACGGACCCTTTGAAGATGCGGGACGGACCCTTTGAAAGTACGGGACGGACCCTTTGAAGATGCGGGACGGACCCTTGAAATGGAGGATAGATCTCTGAAATGCGGGACGGACCCTTTGAAGGTGCGGGACGGACCCTTTGAAGATGCGGGACGGACCCTTTGAAAGTACGGGACGGACCCTTTGAAGATGCGGGACGGACCCTTTGAAATGGAGGATAGACCTCTGAAATGCGGGACGGACCCTTTGAAGGTGCGGGACGGACCCTTTGAAGGTACGGGACGGACCCTTTGAAATGGAGGATAGACCTCTGAAATGCGGGACGGACCCTTTGATATGCGGGACGGACCCTTTGAAGGTACGGGACGGACCCTTTGAAATGGAGGATAGACCTCTGAAATGCGGGACGGACCCTTTGAAAGTACGGGACGGACCCTTTGAAGATGCGGGACGGACCCTTTGAAATGGAGGATAGACCTCTGAAATGCGGGACGGACCCTTTGATATGCGGGACGGACCCTTTGAAGATGCGGGACGGACCCTTGAAATGGAGGATAGACCTCTGAAATGCAGGACGGACCCTTTGATATGCGGGACGGACCCTTTGAAATGGAGGATAGACCTCTGAAATGCGGGACGGACCCTTTGAAGATGCGGGACGGACCCTTGAAATGGAGGATAGACCTCTGAAATGCGGGACGGACCCTTTGAAGATGCGGGACGGACCCTTTGAAAGTACGGGACGGACCCTTTGAAATGGAGGATAGACCTCTGAAATGCGGGATGGACCCTTTGAAGATGCGGGACGGACCCTTTGAAAGTACGGGACGGACCCTTTGAAAGTACGGGACGGACCCTTTGAAGATGCGGGACGGACCCTTTGAAATGGAGGATAGACCTCTAAAATGCGGGAAACTGTAGCTGCCAAAGGACTTAGGCTACTGTTTACTGATGAAGAATAGTTGTGTGAATTGATTGGGATTATTATGGCTTCCCGAGCCGAAGAACCAAGCGATTAAAAGATTGGGATAATCATTGCTAAGGCTTAGAGAGGAGTCTTGTCTCCTAGGCTTAAGGCTAGGGTTTTAGAGAGGGATTTGTCACCTAGGCTTGAGGCTAGGGTTTAGAGAGGTATTTGTCACCTAGACATGAGGCTAGGGTTTAGAAGGGTATTTGTCACCTAGGCTTGAGGCTAGGGTTTAGAGAGGTATTTTTCACCTAGGTTTGAGGCTAGGGTTTTACATTTGCGGTAAGTCTAAACAAGGCAGTTTGAGCAGAAAGGTTATTGGTTTAAACTAGGCGAGGCCGAGTAAGTGTCGATGATAGAAGGTGGGATTAGGTAAGTTTGATGTCCAGAGATAAGGGCCGAGTCATCTTGAGAGTCACAGAGATACGTTTTTGATAGATTTGAAGAGTTTGAAAATTTGTGGAGACCAAAGAGTGATTTTGTAAACAAGGTGCCAAAGAGGACAGTATTTTGAAAGCATGTTTATTTGATAAAGAGGCCTTATGATTAATCATGTTTCTAACTAACTCAAAGAGTTTGCCACATGCTGATCTTGATGACAAGGGATGCCCTTCATGTTAGATATGACTTCATTGGAGCTCCGATTTTTGTTAGAGCACATAGTCGACCCATTTTTGTTGAGGGGAGCCCCAATGTTTGATGAAGTGACCTTGGCGAAGTCCCAGTTGATGATGAATGGCGAAGCCCCAGTTGATGATGCAAAGCAAACCTGAAGGGAATGGCGAAGCCCAGCTTGATGATGCAGAGCAAACCTGAAGAGAGCCCGAGAGAACGGCTTAACAAAAAGCCCCGGCTTGGAGAGATTCAATGCATCCCTATTTGCAGACGAGAGTCATCTTGCGGCCACGGGCGACCCCTCGTTTCGAACAATGGTCAATCGATCATTTGGACAAGACTCGGAAATGTATATGTGCGGGCGCATTTTTTCGAAGGTGGGAATGGATCCCGAGTTCGTGTATGACACTTTCGCTTTTGGGTTTGACTCTTTTGGGAGAGTATAAGCATCACAAGGTGTGGAAAAGTGTATGGAAGCCCCTGAGACATTTAAAGATAGTGTTTGGCTCTATTTTCCTATGATGTAGAAAAAGAAGACTTGTCGAGACATTTGAAGAATTATTTTATTCAGAATTATATCTTGATTGCTCGTGAATGGACCTCACGGATTGGTTTATCAAATTCCAATTATATAGGTAAACAAATGAATGTTTTGATTTGAAGGTGAAATCGGCTTGTCTTTAGAAGGAGAAGGATGTTCCGTTGTTGCTTGCTGCTCTGTTCGGTGGTAATTGTGGTGCGGGCTGCCGTTGCATTGATCTCCTTCATGGGAAAGAATGAAAAATAGAAAAAAGATTGGGGTGGAAGAAAAGGTGGGAATTGACTGATTATAACCCAAAGATTTTTTCATTCCTTCAAGTGAAGATTCTTTGTTCCTTTGTTCTCGCAAGCCGAGGAGTAGTCCCGGCGCGTGTCTCCTTGCTTTTACCGGAGTGCCGCTGAGAGGCACGGATGCGAAGCCCCGGTGAGACTTTTGCAGACAGTGTTTGAGGAGTCGAATGAACGAATTTCAAGAATAGGACAAGTTCCCAAACTTTTGAGAGAATATGTAATATGCTCACGTAGGATAACAAGTGACTCAAAAATCTGAATATGCATTTCTGTATACGTTCTACTACTTGAATAAAAGTTGCAGTTATATTCAACCAAGTTGTGTTACTTCTATCATTCAAAATTAGGTTCGACTCTTAGTCGACCTCGTTATAACAGACTCGAATCCTAGTCAGTCTCGTTCCTCTAACAAGTCTGACTCCTATGTCGACTTCATTCTAACAGACTTGACTCATAGTCAGTCTCGTTCCTCTAACAAGTCCGACTCCTAAGTCGACTTCATTCTAACAGACTCGACTCTTGGTCAGTCTCATTCCTCTAACAAGTCCAAATCCGAAGTCGACTTCGTTCAAACAGACTCGACTCTTAGTCAGTCTCGTTCCTCTAACAAGTCCGACTCCTAGGTCGACTTTGTTCTAACTGGCTCAACTCTTAGTCAGTCTCGTTCCTCTAACAGGTCCGACTCCTAGGTCGACCTCATTCTAACAGATCCTATCCTAGGTCGATCTCGTTCTAGAAAGGTACTTGGTCGACTTAATTCTTAAAATTGGTCCAACCAAGGACTTGTGTCAAGTTTCATTCACCCTATCAATCTTGTTCGACGAAAAAAATACAAGTATGGATCAAAGCAAAATGATTCAAAGTATGGAGTCAACTACGATCAAATAAATATAAGTTTCCCAAAGCAGGCTAGAACATGAAGCAGACAAAGTATTACGAGTAAAATGCCTCCAAAAAACTGGGCCAAGGCATGGATACATAAACAAAACAAAGAAAGTGTTTGAAACTTGTTCATTACAAGATAAGAAAAACCGTCTTAGTGCTTGATCGATTGCATAAATGGTTCGAAGAAAGGCGAGTCAACTAGCTTGGTCGTCTATTAGATCTTGCTGATCTTGCTCCTTTTCTTGTTGTTGTTGCTGGTTGATCTTTCAGGATTCAGAATAAACATAACCTGGGGCGTCAGCATCCTCCTCCATCTCAACTTCTTTGAGTATTGTATTAAAATTTACCTGCTTAACGGGAGGGGCGATCCAGGGCTCAGCTTCCAGCTCTTCATCTTCTTGAGCAATTGCGGTCAAGTCGTTATTGTTATATGGCACTTGGGGATGACCAAGGCGAGCCCGCATGTCATATTGTTCCTCCGAGGCCCACTTTGCCAATTGTTCGAGGGAGATGTCAACAGTAGGGTCTACAAGAATACATCGATGCTCATCACTCAACTACCTTCAACCTGACATGGGTTTTCTCCTCCCACTTAGCCTTTGCAGCTCGATGCTCATCACACAATTTTGTCATCAGCTCAAAGCAATCTTGGAGTGATTTCTTGTATCTATTCAGCTTGGCTACAACTCCTCTAATCTTTTTGCAAATTGGCCGTGGCGGTCTCCTCCTTTGATATTTTGAGCTCCTCCTTAAGCTTGGATAGTGCCTTGTCCCTGGCTTTTATAGAGTCATCATGAACAAGCTTCAGGGAGTCATAGACAGAATTAGCATCCACTAGCTCTTCTCTCAGCTCAATGACCTCTTGAGACATCCGGGCATACTGGGCTTTGGCAATCTTCTTCTGTTCTAAAGCCGCCCTCCAACCACATTTGGCTTGCTCAACAAGAATGAGGGACTGCATCAGCATATGGGAATTTATTAGCTTGACAAAGTAATCACAAGTGAGAATGACCTACTAATGTCACGATTAAACTGGCAAAGAAAGATAGACAGAAAAGACAAGTCTTACCTCACAGTGAGATAGGCCGGACCTATCAGAAAATTCCTTTGGGGTGAGCCCCTTCTCATTAAAGCGAGCTAACATATTAGGCTCCACAGATCGTCTAACTATAACCTGGCCATATCCTAGTTTTGGATACTGACGGCTCAAGTTGTCAACAGAAGTCAGAGGAGGCAACTCGCTTAGCCTAGCTACTTTGGCCAGGACAAATTCTTGGCGAGTAGGGGAGCATAATGAGGGACAGTCGGAGCACGACATCTTCTGAGTTTTGGTCCCCGGCCCCCAGGTCCATGGTCGTCTGATGTCCTCTTCCTCAGCCTGGTCAAAGGAAGGGAATCCTCGTCTTCTAAATCGACGACGTCGACCTCAACATTTTTCTAGGGGGCCTCCCCAACAGGCTCCAGTGTTGGATCGAGTCCGAGTTAGGCTTTGTCGAAGCGTCGACCTCATCAACTTCCACTCCAGTGGTTTGATCTTGGAGGGAGTCACTTTTTAGAATGTCGGTATGTGCGATCTCCTCAAGGGGGACCATCCCCACACCGTCCTTGGGCAACAACTTATTTCTTTCCACTGCCTCCTTATCCCTGCTAGCCCTGGCATTGGCTGCACCATGGGCCTTGGTGGCTTTCTTCCTCTGGCTGGTGCTAAAAATTCGTACCATATAGGAAGCTTGATTAGGGGTGAGAACTGTACAAGCAAGGAGCAAACAATTAATAAGACACAGGCGAGCTAAAGTATTGACGAGGAAGAAGTTTAAAGCAAAAAGTTAAGGCAGAAAATCATTTTTACCCCAATTAATGGGTCCTCTACTAGCTATCAATTGCAAACTTATCACTTAGCTCTCTACACCATTCAGGAACCCAGTAGTCCTCCTCCTTCATCTCTAGGGACTCAGCAGTAGGAAGTGGGAATTCCCAGTCGTATTTACTCGCGACCAAAATCATGTGGGTATTCCAACCCACCACTTTATCAGGCAAATTTATAAACAGCTTGGGGGCCTTAGCTCTAGCTTGGGTACTAAGTCCTAGAGTTCACTTATCAAGGACAATCTTGAAGAACTTCCTAAAAACATTCATACAGGACTCATATCTTTTAAACCTGCATACCATGGCAAAGCACACTAGCACCCTACAGGTATTGGCTCCTATCTGCATTGGGACGACATTCATGCATTCTAAGAATTCGTAGATAAAAGGGTCGAGCGGGAGTCTTAGTCGGGCCTCGAACTGGCTGTAGAAGAATACTACTCTAGAAGACTTAACGCCCAATTCCCCCACTCTTGGGCCTTCCTCTCCATAGCTATGAAGTGAGTAAGTCGGCATTCCTCCTTGTTAATTTCAAAGAAGTTGTAGGGAATCTCCAGCCTCAAAGCAGCACCCTTCTTTCCTGCTTCTGGCTTGGGGGCCACATACCCCCTTTCGATTTCTAAGGAAGGATGGTTTATTGGGATCCCTAATGTAAAACAAAACCAGGTGATCTAGCAGCTCGTGAAAAAGGTGAAAACAAACAATTCGTGGGTCGTCTACTGCCAAATCATCCATGTTCTCTCCTACGGGAAGCTCTAGCTTGCTAAAATCTAAACCCCACCTAATCAAGACAGAAATACACTCTTCTTTTGTCATCTCCTTCATTACGCCGTCTACATGTTTATATACTCTATGGTCAACTGTACAGTACCCATACCAAGCCCCAGGTTTGCAACTAAAGGTCCTAGCTATGACGAAATCAAAGGGAAAAGCATAAATTAAGTCCAAAAATGAAGAAATAGAAGGGTACCTCAGCTGGTTTGGCGATGATGGTTTTCTAGAAAGAGGTGCAGGTCTGGCTAAGATGAGGATACCAGTTGTTGTGTTGCTGATCTTGCTGCGAGTATTCAAAGTTTCAAAGATTGTAAAAGTTCGAAAAGGAAAAGGTTTTTCCTTTTATATATTTCCTAAATTGAATTGGAGGGGAAAGGGTTTCAAATGGTTCATTTCAAATTAATGCTACGAACGGTTCCCAAGGCGATTGTCCAAACGTCAAACGGAGCAATGATTATCGGATTTACGACACTTCAACGTATCTGACCGTCAAAACAGTTAACGATCAAGATTGGGCCACGTCATCAGTGTCGACTATCTATCAGTTTGAACATCTATCAACAACCTACTCAAGTCTTCATCAAAATTCCTATAACTTTCTGGTCGACAAAAGTCCACCCAGAAAGTTGGGGGCCACTGAACGGAATAAAACTGACGGGCTAGGCCAAACATACGAAGCCCACTTATTCAAACAGCATTGCCACCACATACTTGGTGGGTCAGCCCAAGACCTATCAGTCAAGATCAGTCGACCTAGCTCATTGACCGATCTAAATGGTTCCGACATACGATCTACATCTTTTACGGGTATTATCTGAATATCTTATTCAATCAGGTCGACCTAGACCATGCAGGCAACCTCGACCTACAAAGGTGTACATCGATCTACATCTACAGAGTCATAACGTATCTATAATTCTTTCCATACCAGAAGTCCTACAAATCAGGTGTTATTTATGGACGTGATCTCTCATATGATTCGTCCCACGATTCTAAGGATTTCATGCAATCCTATTACAATTATAACTCATATCAACGACTATAAATACTATACAACTTCAACGGTTCAAAGGTAATTGCTATTTTTTATTCTGAATTCATTGTTCATTATAATATTCAAGCTCTCAAATCACCATACTTACTCGTATGCCCGAGGGTCTTCGCCGGAGACCATTCTGGCTAGTCGTGGTTTCCTTGTTCCAGGTCAATCAAAGCCTGTGGATCAACCTAGTTGCTGGATGTAGGCTGATCAACAGGATTCCTACAGCATCAAATATAATACGTATATTAACTTTTGAGACATTTAAATAAATGAGGAACTTGATGGGAAGTGATTTATCCCATAAATAACTTATGCTAAAATTCCCTTTTAAAATTCGTTATTGTTTCACCATTATAAATGTTATAAATAACAATTTCTATAATTGAATAGAGATATCTGTATTTTATTAAATTAAGTATAAATTTTGATTAAGTTGACCATAGAAATTAAAATGGAACCTCTTAATTTATTATGGTGTAAGAGATTTCTTGTCTAGTGTTATCCAATTATATAGACAAGCATTAACTATATAAATATTATGAGTTACTCTCGTTCAGGTTAGAACGCTTGACTTTCTGTTATAGACAAGTTGTTGCTGTTATTATTTTACGTTAAATCATGTTGTATTTCATGAAATAACTAGTGTGCCCATATTTTTATATATTTTGTTAAAAGTGTTTACACATTTGTGTTTTCTTTAATACTATCATGCTATCATAACTTCTAGTTGGACTTGTGAACGGTGATTACGATTTAATGTCATTTTCCAAGAGTAGTTATTAACCTAAAAGAATAATGTAATGCATTCAGGACTGCGTAATGACAATCCTAAAACATAGTTATATATTCTAAACTTATTAAGTTGTTCCCTTTTCTAATAGATATGGTTAACTAATTTAGACAATATTCTTTATGATCTAGACTTTTTCATATTAAATTGTATGAATGTTATTTTATAAACAGTATTATTATAGAATGCATTAATAATTGCTAGGGTGGAACCATAGAAAAAACATGATAAGAATTAACTATGGGTAGATGGGTAAGCGAAATTTTAGAATCATCTGAAACATAAGAGACTTCACATAAATGGTCTATACTAGAAGCAGACGAACTATGAAAACTAGATGATGACAAACACAACCCAGAACGAGACATCAGATTATCTGATTCCATCTTTTCTGAATGGATTAAAATCTTCATTTCAATTCCTATAGGTTTCCTGGAAGACACGATTGTGACCACATTGTCGACGTACGATTTCTTCAACAAGTATGATAGGAAAATCAAGAGGTATTAAAATATTTAACAACAAGCCTGAAGTGAGGGGACCGACAACGGAACCAACAGCAGAAGTGAGAGGACCGACAGCGGAACCAATAGCAGAACTGAGGGAACCAACAGAAGAACTGGGGGAACCAACGGCAGAACTACTGAGGGAACCGACAGCGGAACTAATGAAGATGAGAAAGGAACAAGAAAAGTCAATGGAGAGACTACAAAAAGGATGGGAAAGCTGGCACAGGACCTCAAGCATTTTAGAGGACTCAAGGCTAATCCGATAAGGGGAGCATTCCTCGATATCACGGCTCTACCTAGACCAGTTGCCACCACAGTTCAGCATGAGTACTCATTCAAAGGGATCCCAGACATAGAGGAGCAGCTCGAGACACTCTTCATGGGAAACAGACTGTTCGGGTCAGCCTCCAAGGCCACATTCAAAATAGTAACTCCAAAGCAGAAGGAACCAGAATTCGTGGAAGATGATCTCAGTGGACCCGCTGTACAGAATCTTTTCGAAGAAGTCATGGAGGTGCCAAACCTGATTGACATGGGCTTCGAGAACAACGTGATCGCCATGATCGGGACAGCAGAATCGAAGCCTCTCGACCTTCAAACCCTCACCAAGCATCCAGCAATGCCATTGAAAAACTGGGTGACTTTCACCGGACAAAGGGCAAGACAGACATAAATGGAAGACAAACTGGGCCTGTACCCATATCTCCCTAAACCTAGTCTCAAAGCCTTCGAGTTTATCATTGTCAAAGTCCAGTCCTCTGAGTCGTCCGACGACCTCACGCCAAAAGACTATAATAATGTAGCCAACAATGTATTCCCATTCATCTTAAATGAAAAATTCAACCTTTTGGATTATCTCCTCATTTCCACTTTAACAACTGATAAGTTAATGAACAACTTAAAAGAAGTTAATAATGACTCACTTGATAAAGAAGCAGACACACTAAATGAATAATACATTAAAGAAGTTCTGAAGCGTGTAGTAGACCAAGAGAACAATCGGGCCTAAGCTGCCGAAGAGGTTATGACTAAAGTGAACATGGGGTTAGTGCAAGAGCCTAAAGATACACAAGTGGGCAGTTTCTTCGCCGGTGCAGAAAAAGAAGCCATGATAAATCTCCTCAAAGAATATGTGGACGTGTTCACCTGGTCATACCAAGACATGCCAGGACTCGATCCCTCAATCATAGAGCACAGAATTCCTCTGGATCCAGAATCCAAGCCTGTCAAACAGAAACTGCGCAAGATCAAACCAGAATGGTCTCTGCAAGTGAAAGAAGAAATTGAGAAGATGCTCCGTGTCGGCTTCATCAGAGTAATTGAGTTCCCAACCTAGCTCTCCAACATTGTAATGGTCACCAAGGCCAATGGAAAGGTCAGATGCTGTGTGGATTTTCGAGATCTCAACAAGGCCAGCCCTAAAGATGATTTCCCACTGCCCAACATCGACATGATGGTCGACACCAAGGCAAATTTTGAAGTAAAATATTTTGTGGATGGGTTCGCCGGATACAATCAGATCAAGATGTCCGAAGAAGATCAGGCCAAGACTGCTTTCACCACTCTGTGGGGGACATAATGTTACATGGTCATGCTATTTGGTTTAAAGAACGCTGGGGCAACATATCAACGGGCTGCAACTACCCTCTTCCATGACATGATCCACAAAGAAATCGAAGTGTATGTCAACGACATGATCTTCCACTCCAAAGGATCAGACATGCAGCACATGAAAGATTTGAGAAAGTTCTTCAACAGACTCAGAAAACATTCCATGAGATTGAACCCTGTAAAGTGCACCTTTGACGTCAAGCTAGGTAAAGTACTTGGGTACATGGTTACATAAAGAGGCATCAATGCAGATCCCAAGAAAATCAAGGTCATCATTGACATGAAGCCACCACAGACACTGGCAGAAGTGAAAAGTTTCATTTGAAGACTTCAATACATCAGTCGCTTCATCAACCAGCTGACATCTCTCTGCAAGCCAATGTTCAAGCTAACGAAGAAAAATGCCAACGTCAAATGGGACTCCAGATGCCAAACAGCCTTCATGAAAATCAAGACATACTTGGTGAATCCCCCAATCATGTGCCCACCACATGAAGATAAGCCACTCTTCCTGTACCTGAGAGTGACAGACACATCAATTGGGGCTATACTGGCCCAAGAACAGAATGATTCCAGAGTTGAGCATGCAATCTACTTCGTAAGCCGAAAGCTTCAGGGAAGTGAACTCAGCTACTCAACATTAGAGAAAACTTATACCACCTTGGTATGGGTAGTCAGGAAACTGAAACACTACATACAGTCACATTTAGTGCTCTTGGTCTCCAAGATGGACCCCATCAGATGTCTCTTCGACAAGCCATCTCTATAAATGAGATTAGCCAAGTGGTCAGTCTTCCTGGCTGAATTCGACATCAAGTACATTACCAGAAAGTCTAAAAAGGGTCGAGTAATAGCAGATCAGCTGGCAGACTTCCCAAGCGGTGAACTCAAGGGTCCTGATCCGTAGTTTCCATATGACAGGATCATCTCACTCAACAGCGCAAACCGCTGGCAACTCTTCTTCGATGGGGCAGCTAACAAGAAGGGAAATGGTATTGGAATGCTCCTGGTCGATCCTAAAGACGAGCACACTCCCAAAGCCATCAAACTAAATTTTGAAGCAACCAACAATGCAGCAAAATATGAAGCTTGTGCAGTCGGCGTAGAAGCCGCTCTTGAACGTAACATCATAGAACTGGAAGTATACGGAGACTCAGCATTTATCATCAATCAAGTATCCAACAAATGGAAGACAATAGATTCTGGCCTCCAGAAGTACCATACGTACATGGAGGAGCTCATTGCTCAGTTCAAGGACATCTCTTTCCATTACATGCCAAGAGACAGGAACCGCTTCGCAGATGCCCTGGCCACCCTAGCATCTCTTTTTGAAATTCCCGAAGGGAAAACAGTAAAACCCCTTATAATAGGCAGACGGGAAACCCCTCGCCTAATGATGTGAGATCGATGTTGAACATGAAACAATCGACGAACCTTGGTACAATCAAATCTACCAGTACCTCCAAAATGGAGAAACTTCCTTCACAAATGAAGATGAAATATACAAAGAAGGGATCAAAGCCAAAAACAATTCCTCTAAAATGCCTGGCATCCCATTTCATCATTCTGGGGGTATGTTTTACAAAAAGCGCCACCAAGGACCGCTCCTCCGGTGTGTAAATAAAGAAAAAGTCAGGGAGCTGATTAACGAAGTTCACAAAAGTACCTACGGTCCGCACATGAGCGCCAAAGCATTGACACAGATCATCCTCCGTATGGGTTACTATGGGGTATCAATGGAAACAAACTGCAACCAGTTCGTCAGAAGCTGCGACAAATGTTAACGGTTCTCCAACCTCAACCACATTCCTCCTCACGAGCTCTACTGCATGACTACGCCATGGCCTTTCGCCACATGCGGAATTTACGTCATTGGCAAAATCACTCCACCAGGGAGCAACGGTAACGAGTTCATATTAGTTGCAATCGACTACTTCAACAAATGGGTAGAAGCCAGATCATACAAAATACTGAATTCCAAGAAGGTGGCCGAGTTCATCAAAGAGAACATTATGTACAGATACGGGGTGCCCAACGAGATCATATTCGACAATGGGACCACTTTAAAGGAGATTGTGACCAACTATTGACCAAGTTCAGAGTTACATGCCACAAGTCTTCTCCCTACAGACCACATACTAATGGTGCAGTAGAGGCAGCAAACAAGACTCTTGCAAGAATAATAAAAAAGATGGCCGTCAAAGGTCGGGATTGGCCCGAAAAGCTACATCTAGCCCTTTGGGGATACAAAACATTAGTCAGAACCACCACAGGGGAAACTCCTTTCGCACTCGCATACGGAATGGAAGCAATATTACCAGTTGAATTGGAAATTCCATCCCTCCGAGTCCTCTTGGAAAACGGAATCAATGAATTCGAATGGCTCCAAAGCCGTCACGACGAACTAGCTCTACACAATGAGTGAAGATTGAAATCCATGGAACATAATTGTGCCTACCAAAGCAGAATGGCCCAAGCATTTGATAAGAAAGTTACGATCCGAGACACAGCAAAGGCGACTTGGTACTTAAGGAAAAGCCTCCTACGTAGACCAATCCCCTAGGAAAGTAGGAACCTACCTGGATAGGCCCGTTCGTGGTACAAATAATCTTCTTCGGAGGAGCCATGAAGTTAGCAGATTTGGATGGGAACCCTTTCGTCAATCCAGTAAACGGAAGCAAGCTCCGCAGATACTTCATTTGAGGAAGAACACGAGTTAACTCTCCTTCCCCATACACTGCCAATCAGTAAAATCAAAGTGCTAAAAGAGTAATACTCAACTAGATACATTCCCGAAAATGATCTGGGTAAAAAATAGCATCGCACTTTTTGCCTCTTTTCAAATTTCACCTAAAGTGTCGAACTATGGTGACCTGAGCCCCTTAGTCCAATTGTTAAAGGGGTACGTAGGCACCCATCATTTGTTCGGTCTCAAAAACAACACTAATTGCTTGTGTTTTGAAAAACTCTAAAATTTAACCTACAGATTCATTACGGTTAAAACAATCTTTGATGAGTTCAAGCACGGTCTACTCTTGACTCACTACATGCTAGCAAAACAACAACAAAACACTTAATCAAATTAATGTGTCTGCAATGACAGTGGGTGGATATTCCGAACAGCAAGGTCAACCTATTCACTCGTACTCGGTCCTTCGTCTTTCCTCCCCTTCCCTTTCCCACGGCGGGTATTTTTGTCCTTCACAGGAAATATCCCCGTAGTCCTTCTACCTGGCTCTGGGACCCTTCCCGACGCCTCTGTCAAACCAGTAGCTGCAAATGCAGCCCTTTCCCTAGCTCTATCACGAGCTGTCTCTCTTCGAGTCACCATATCCGTGTTCTGATCGGCCATCTGACTAGCATTGGCCTCATAGTCAGCCATATCATCCCCAGTACTATCCTGAGGGTTAGCCATCGCTTCAGCTCTCCTCAAAGTCGAGCTGTCATGGCGGTCAAGGCCCAATAGCTCACTTCGTCTCCACAGAAGAGCCATTTGTGTCTCCCCTATACACTCGTCGTACCAGTTCAAATATCGAGTGGACAAAACAGTGCCCCCTCTTCGATTAAAGGGAACCCTGGCAGGAAAAGACGCATATTGCCACAACTGCATGAAAAGCAATGACGTCGAAGGATGATCCATAAAGAGCGATCCCACTTCAAAGGTAGCAGCATCACTCAAGCCTGTCAACGGAACCTGCTCCAGCCCGAACTGCCGCATCACCAAAGTTGGAATATAGAAAGAAGACTGGGACAGCCCCAAAACTCTGACAACGAAGATACCCTCCTGAACGGTCCGACAATTTTGCAACTTCCAGTGAGGAACCCACCATCGCAGACGATGTGTGCGGATTTTGGCCATCCAATGCTCCAAGTCAGCCTAACTGCCTCCAATAACCAAGGGTTGCTGAGAGAAAGACCAAGGATCACATGTTGCTGGTACCTCGGACATCACTTGCAACCGCTCCCTCAACCACAAAGTAAGCATAGAAGGACTTCCTCCCCACATGTATTAGCTACCGGTCACCATCCGACCTATGCCAAGGAATGTCTCACCCAAGATCAAGGGTACGATGTCTCCTCCGCTCCGCCACTGCCTCACCAGGTCCAGAACACTGTGGTGGCACACCCCCAATAACGTGAATGTGAACAAAGTACCAACCACGCATAAAGCAAAATTGTCCCACGCAGCAACGCTTCCATCAACACCGGCAAACCTAACGGGCATACCCGAAATGTCAACATGATCATTATTCGGTATCAACATCCTGTATGCTTCTTCATCTGAAATGCCAAGCAGGGACATCAACTTCTCAACGGTGGTCAGGCCGCCCGTCAAAGGAAGAACAATCTGTTCCACCTTAGGTCCTCCAAGGATAGCCCAAAAATCCTCAAGTGTGGGCATAATCTCGTTTATGAGAAGATGTACACGTGCCTCCTTTCATCCCAGAAATGATCCGCAGCTCTCAAAAGGTCCCAATCTGGCGCAAGCTCCTTCAAAGCCCAAACCTCCCTCATCCTATAACAACCCTCAAAAAAATCATTATTTTGCCTCGTGCGGTGCCGTACCCACAACTTGAACCTTTCCAAAAATCGCTCTTGCATCTGAGATGACAAACTTGGAAACGTGGCCATGGAAAGCAAAGGAAACTTCAAAGTATTTGAGAGAGAAAAAGAATTCAGCTTTAGAAACAAGCGTGAGACTTCTAAATGTGCAGAAACTGAACTACAATTTAAACAAGCTGAAATTGAAACATGGGCCATCCGGCCTATTTTTCAAGTTGACCAAGTCAAACCTGCAGCTTTGCTGCACCAATGTCCCTCGACATTTCCAAAGGTAGTCCTATTCACGCCTTGACCAAAACATACCAACCAGTGATCAATTCACTCATTGCAAATACCACATCCTGGAAAACCTAGTCATCCCATCCACACGTCTGACGACCTGATCGTAAGTACGGCCAGAAACCTGCAAACCAGGAAAGCCATCAAAAGACAGACATTAGAGCACAGATGCAACATTTGTAGAATGCTACAACAAGTACAGAAAAGCAACAAAATACTCACCGAAGCACTGGGTTCAACTCTGTATTGAGGCCTCTCCTGCTCTGGGACGAGAATCCTCAGCCGCCTGCGAGAACCACCAATGCCCTCGAATGCCAAGCGAGTACGGGGGAGCGGGTAATCTCTGGGAAGCGCAGGGTCCTCACCCTCTCTAGCCATCACCTGTAGGCTCCTCAGCCTCGTCCTCCGAAAGATGTCATAGACAGCATCCTCAATGATGTTCTCGACGTGAGGCACTCCCTGGAAGTACCGCAGCAACTCCTCCTTAGCTATGGATATAGGGAACTGCATGTGAAGAGGCGGATCCCTCGAAACCAAGGGACCAGATCCTGGAGCGCACTGGCAAGACACCCTATCACCAAGATACATGGCGTCATAGTGAAGCCCCACTAGCAGCTTCCGCTGACTAGTCACTTCCCTAGCAGCCTGCACAAAAGCCTGATCAAACCGGCTCCACCAAGTCAAGTTGATCCGCGGTGAAAAGTCTCAGTCCAGAGCCAAAGACACCTCCTCATAAGTCACATGGGTACTCTCCCTTGACTTCACAGGCCTCCTAGCTGCCTTCTGCCAAGTCAGCATGGCAGGAAACAAAGGAGCGTACGCCTCCCTGATGGTCCACCGATGTGGGTGAAACACCTCAAAGCACCACACCTCTAAAATGCCAGGAAATTTATATCAGTTACAAAGCAGATACATACAAGTACAAGCGAGACAAGGAAGAGAAAAATAAGGAGACTCACGTCTAGCACAAACTGAAAGCAACAGAACGAGTTGTCCTCCCCCCGAAAACACCTGTCCAAGGCGAAGAAAATCTCGGCCAGACCAGCTTCGCCCCAGGAAAAACCCCTCATGACCTCTAGATCAATCAGGGAGCCAAGCAAAATCAAACTTTCATGTCGTGTCAGCATTGGGAAAAAGGATTGCTGACAGAGCAAACCACAAAAATCCCCTGACCAAGAAATCAGTTGTCATCCTCTCGGAGCCAGCCAGATACTCATCTATCCCCCTCCTCAAGTGTGCCTCCATCAGCCCATAACGAATACCAAGGCCCTTGGCATCCGTAATGTCAAAACCAAGCAGTCCCGACAGCTGCTCCATGGTGAAACCATCAAACAACTCTATAGGATTGCCTCAAAACGACAACCCGGTAATAGCGGCAAAGTCCGTGGGAGTCACTGATACCTCCCCCCACCTAAAGTGAAACGTGTGGGTCATGTCCCACCAATACATGTCCAAAGCGACATGGAGCACCTTAACCCTCTGTGTTGAAGCCACCACGGCCACCGCACTGATAAAGCCTCCCAGGCTGTTAGTACCCGGTCCTAAAAAAGGTATTTTTAATATGTTGGGCTGGTTTGATTAGGGTTGACCAAAAACCCTAATTAAAACCTTTTAACTATTCTTATTCCTCGCGCCGTCAATTGCTTGCGTGGAAAGTACGCTGAGAAAAGTAACGATCGACCATTTATTGGAAGTGCCGATCGACCCTTTCCTCAGTCCAGCCCATTTCCCCAAGCACTATAAATACGTGCAGACGTTTCACTTTTTTCAACACACAATTTCCACGGAAAATTCAACACTATACTTGATTTTCCTTCCGTACCTCTCTCATACTCTTCGAATCTTGCTAAGATTCGACCTCCGAAGCCTTGCCACAATTGGTAAGCCTTTTATTAATATTCCATTCTTTATTATCATTATTGTTATGCTTGCATATGTTTTAATTGTGCCTATATGCTAGATTTAGGACTATTTTAATGTATTTAAGTATGCATAGCCGAGGATGATCTAAGGTTCTCCCCGAGAAACCCAATGGATCTAGGAACTATTTCTTTCTTTCCTCCTTAAATAATAATCATCCCATGATCAACAATTCCCCAAGGATGAACGTTGATTAGTGCACCTTCCGAGGGCCTAAATCAAAGGTTCTAGGGTGTGATCATCAATTAATTCTTTCTCTCCCCTCCTCCTTATGCATGATCCCATTTCTTCTATCTATTTCTGTAAACACTGCACACAACCAACACCCCACATGCTAGAAAGACCGATCCGTCGGGCAATAGGAGTGATAGCGTTTCTTCTTCTGTTGTAACTTGACCCCCGAACCCAATTACATATTTAGCCTTTTTTCAATGCTTTGGGCTATATCAAAGCGGCGTGGCGACTCTCAAAAGTTAAACTAATATTTTTTAATATGGTTTAAAGCCAGTGTCACTTAATGAATATCCCATTTCGGTCTAACTTTTCATGATTGTTTATTTTAAACTTCCGAATGCGTGTTGCATCGGGACGGGGTATTCACAGTGGCGACTCCGCTGGGGAATGTTTTGAAACTTTTTCAAACTTAGTGGGTCAGACTTTCGTTTTCCTTTGTGGTGTTGTATTTTGCTTTCT
Source organism: Adenophora triphylla var. japonica (assembly GCA_022495995.1). Taxonomy (NCBI): domain Eukaryota; kingdom Viridiplantae; phylum Streptophyta; class Magnoliopsida; order Asterales; family Campanulaceae; genus Adenophora; species Adenophora triphylla. Next base: position 351,899 of record JAFEMH010000624.1, on the reverse strand, counting down.
TTTTATTTTCTTTATTCTTAACTGTTGCATTGCATGCATACATCTCATAAAACAAAAAAAATCTCTCTCTTTTTTTCTTTAAAAAGAATTAGACTCCTTTACCTAACACTACCACTAGAGTCCATGTCACACTGCACAGACACCCTTAAACCATCGGAGAAGCCAAAGTGCGGGAAGTGTGGTGATCATGTCGCCTCCCTTCCGAGTCTCACTTGGTCATCCACTCATCAGTGCGCTTCGGCTGCACGGTGGGAGCCTAAAACCTAACCCTTGTGTCACCCACATTGCTAGGATTACACTCCCTGTGACCGGTTGGTTTGACTAGCTTTTTCATGTAGACAATTAATAAGGTCTTTATGTTAAGTCACTACCAACCAGTGATAAGCCAAGATCCATAGAGAGAAAAGAGCACAAAAAATTGATTTCCTTTTAAAGGACGTGCCATGTAAGGTTGAGTGCTTGTTAAAAGATCTTGTCCTTATCATAAGTTTGTAGTACTTCCCATAAGTATCATATTAAGTGTCTATACGAGATGGTTAAGTCATTAGGATCCACCACTTTAGGACCTTTAGTTAGTTGCGAAAAAGGGGTATCCCTTCCAACCTTAGTAGGTCTAAAAGAGACAAAGCTTTTATAAATAAAAAATTCAAGCAAGTACACTACATGAGTCAACCCTTCTCCTAAAACCGAGTCTTTTGGAAATTCCGCAGAGCTCAGGTCAGGCCGCGTTCTACGTTCAGCAATGACAACCTTGCCTCTCTCCACTGCTGCAAGCTTGCCAGCTGTCTCTGCAACCGACTCTACACCAGTCACTTCAGTCGGAGGTTCAGTCAACCCCAACTTCAATGACATCCCACCTGCTTTGCACTCCTACTTTGCTGCTTTGACTATGAGGATTGAGAAGCTTGAGGAACAGAATCAAACCTTGGTGAACCACAACCAAGAGTTGAAAGACCATTTCGTGGAGGAGTTCAGTAAAAGGGGACACAAAGTTATTTTGATGGGGAATGAAGTTGTTGATGTTGAAGATGAAACGGTCGATGCTCCTAACTCCGCCCACACTAATGCACCTGTTTTCCCTCTGCCTAACTATACTCATACACCTCCACCTAGCTAAAAAAATGTCCCACCTCCAGTTATGTATGGAAGCTCTAGTAAGACTAAAGGACCCTATCAAGATGCACCAAAAAACCACCTACCTCCTGCTACCTTACCCTTTGCTTACTCTGAACACCATATTCCAACCTATTCTACCACCCCTACCACAATTCAAACCCCAGCCGTCCAGAGATCCAATGTTGCTGCAGACCCGACTGTATTAGCTTTGATAGAGCAAGTGAAGGCATTGACTGAACAAATGGGGAAACAAGGTGTGTCCCCTATCAAGATGCTCAACCCGAACAAAGTTGCACCTTTGCCTCAAGACTTCAAGATGCCTAAGATGGCCATGTTCGGAGGAGGTACTTGCCCGAAAACTCATCTAGACAGCTATACATTGGCAATGAGGGCCAAGGACTGCACGCCAGAACAGATGGCTAGAATGTTTCATAGCACGTTGGAGGGGGCTGCCCTTCGTTGGTTTCTGAAGTTGAGTGAGGAAGAAAGAGATACTTGGGACAAGATTAGCAGAGTGTTCTCAGAGAAGTATCAAGCCAATATGGACTGGCAAGTCAATCGAGCAGATTTGGAGCACACGCTTCAAAAGAATGGGGAGTCAATCTATGATTTCTATAAGCGTTGGAATGACAAGTTGAGTGAGATTCAATACCCGCCTAAGGAGAATGAGCAGAAGCAGATTTTCTACAAATGTTTGTTGCCCGGGCATAAATTGGCAGTCGGTAATGGTTATTTCCCTAATCTTAGGGAAATGGTGGATTCAGGCGTACGATACGAAAGTGGCATCACTGGGATAACTCCACCGAAAGATACTGGGGCTAGTAACAATTCATTCCGCTACAGAGCTCCTGCCAACACTGCAGCGAAGAAAGAGTCAGTGGGTCAAGTGAATTATGTGCAAGAAGGAGTTGCTGTGGATGTTCAAGCTGTGATGAGAGGAAATGGCAATGTTCACCGTGAGAGGGAAGTGTTTGATGACTTTGGGATGCCAATGGGCAAGGTCTTTGAAGTACTAGCAAAGAGGGGCTTGGTCAAGCCACTTGAGAACTATGAGCCGATCAATAAAAGAGAAAACTTGGATGCTTCTAAGTATTGTAACTACCACAAATACAAGGGCCACACTACTGATCATTGTATTCAGTTCAAGCGGTTAGTGCAAGATTTGATTCGACAAGGAAAGGTGGAAAAGCCGAAGTCTCCAAATGTTGTGGGGAATCCCCTTCCTAACAATGGGATCCACATGGTGGAAGGTAATTACATCAGTATGGTAGAAATGGAAGATTCTTTTGAGAAGTTGGGTTTGTCAATAGAGAAGGTGTTCACGGCTCTTGTCAGAAAGGGAGTGCTTGTTCCGCTAGAGGGGTATGTTCCGATGGCCACTGCAGATTTACCCAGTTTTGCTTTGAAGAGGGCTGTGCAGAAGCTCATCATAGAAGGGAAGTTAGAGAATCCACAGAAAGTAGTTGGTAGTGATGTTGCTTTAGTAGAGGAAGACCTCACTGATCCGATCGAGTTTGTTGTGACGGACAGTGAGGCACTTGAGTCAGTCTGTACTCCAAATTTTATTAATGAAGAATTTTCTTGTTACATGCTGTCTTTTGAAGAATTGTCTAGAGAAGTGGCCTCATTGAGCAATGTTTACGCGGGAGAGAGTTCTAAACCACTGTCTTTGGCAGAGATTCAAGCAGAAGTATCCGATATGGAAAGAAATGGGGTTAATTTACTTACGAGATCCGGGAAGGTGTATCAACCAGAGGATAAAGGCACGAAGAAGGTCTTTGGTCCAAAAACTGAAGTAGTAAATCCTGAGAAAGAGGACCCTATTCTCACTCAACTGAAGCAAACCCAAGCCAACATATCCCTATGGTCCTTACTCACATCTCATATGCCCACAGAATGATGTTGGAACAGAATCTAGCTGCAACTTTGGTACAATCTGATACGAAGCCAGAAGATGTAACGCAGATGATTGGAAATATTCACTTTGGAAACATCATCACGTTTTCAGAGTTGGACATGCCAGAATTTGGGTCAGATCACAACGAGCCGCTGCATATTACTATTGAGGTCAATGGAAAGAAATTGCCGCGTATTTTCATCGATAATGGTTCAGCGGTGAATATATTACCCTCCAGAATGATGGATGTCCTCGATCTAAGCCCTACAGATTTAAGACCTTCGGCTCATTCCGTCAGAGGATATGACTCTACTAGTCGGTCGGTGTTGGGTATAGTCAGTCTGCCTCTCACTTGCGGAACCACCACCATGATTGCCGATTTCCAAGTCATAGACATACCTTCCACTTTCACCATGTTACTGGGTCGGCCGTGGCTACACCAAATGAATGGAGTCCCTTCCTCGCTACATCAGTGTGTGAAGTTTCAGTCAGGCGACCAAGTGACGGTTATCTACAGTGATTTGGTGACATCTCAAGGGTCAAGCACTGGGGGAAAGCCTGTTCTACAGATTCAGCATGAAGAAGGTAGTTCGATGTTCAGTGGTTTTCAGCTAGTAGCACAGGCACAGATTTGCGCAGTAGACCTCACGAGGACATTGGATAGAGTGCGACCAGCTGTCAGAATGATGAGGAATATGGGATTTGTACCAGGACTGGGGCTTGGTAAGCATCTTCAAGGACCTACGAGGGAGGTGGAAGCTATTGATCACCGCGGCCAACATGGTTTAGGCTATGTCCTTACCCCCGAGGATAAGGCCGAAATGCAGAGAATTGAGTATCTCAAGAGAGTGAAGCTGCCTTACAAGAAGCCAGAGATGAGACCATACCGCCTATCCCTTAATAGTTATTTTGTCAAGGAAGGCGAGGAGTTTTCTTGCATGGAGTTTAACGAGCCTTGGTTTGATCACACAGGTAGACTGCAGAAGGGTTTTGAAATCTTCAGGGATACAGAGTTCGACAGATCAGAGTTGAAGACAGTTCTCATGGACCCGCGTCAGAAAAGAGGCAAGGTTGTCATGATTCAGAGCCGGTATGCTATCAAGACTGAGGACAAGTTGACAGACCAGTTCGAACAGGTATCTTTGGATGAGCCGTTGGTCGAGAACACTGCAGCTCCAGAAGCACCAGAGGAATGGGATGGACAGACCCTGCTACAGCACTTGGGGAATCTGAATATAGAGGATGATGTGGTTGCAGTCATTGAAGCAGAGCAGACAGATGACATTGATCCAAGGACGTTGGTGACACCTATGAGCGGGAAGCTGAAAAATTGGTGCATACTTGGCGGACCCGTAGCAACAAAGAAGTACATGGTTGAAGAGCTAGAACTGATTCCTCCTCCTGTTGAGTCTCCTGTTAGTTCCCCCAAGTCCTCTGTTTCTTCTGAGTCGTCTTTTTTGTCTGAGTCAGATATATTTTCTTTTGAATTTGAGTCCTCGTCTAAGTCTGATGACCTCACGTCAGAAGACTATGACTTAGTCGCAAACGTTGTATTCCCTTTTGCAATGAATGAAAAGCTAGACCTTTCTGAGTATCCCCTCATAGCCAGTCTTTTAAATGATAAATTAACTAAAAATGCTCAACTTAATCAAATTAACTTAGTTAATAATGATTCATTAGAAGAAGCAGACACACTAAATAACGAATACATTAAAGAAATTTCTGAGCAAGTTATTAATCAAGAGGAAGGTCAAGCCCAAGCTGCCGATGAGGTGTTAGCATGTGTTAATTTGGGAACGGAAGAGGATCCAAGAGAGACACAAATTGGAAGTTTCTTCGAAGGCATAGAGAGGGAAGCCTTGATTGAGCTGCTCAAAGAATACTCGGATGTGTTCGCATGGTCATATAAGGATATGCCGGGGCTGGATAACTCAATAGTGGAGCACAGAATACCGCTAGCACCAGAAGCCAAGCCTGTAAAACAGAAATTACGCCGCATCAAGCCAGAACGGTCTCTGCAAGTCAAAGAAGAGATAGAGAAGCTCCTCCGGGTGGGTTTTATCAGAGTCATTGAATATCCGACGTGGTTATCTAACATTGTGATGGTTAGCAAGTCGAACGGAAAGGTTAGAGTTTGTGTTGACTTTAGAGATCTCAACAAAGCTAGCCCAAAGGATGACTTTCCGCTGCCCAACATCGACATGTTAGTGGACGCTACTGCTAATTACGAGGTCAAGTCCTTTATAGATGGTTTTGCGGGTTATAATCAGATCAAGATGGCCGAGGCAGACCAAGAGAAGACAGCTTTCACTACTCCATGGGGGACATATTGTTATACGGTAATGCCATTTGGGTTGAAGAATGCAGGGGCTACTTATCAGAGAGCGGTCACAGCACTATTTCACGACATGATTCATAAGGAGATTGAAGTGTATGTCGACGATATGATCATTCATTCTAAAGGGTCAGACGGCCAGCATTTTATTGATTTGAGGAAGTTCTTTGACAGGCTGCATGCGCACTCCATGCGTCTAAATCCGGCCAAGTGCACGTTCGGAGTTGTTCGAGGAAAGGTTCTGGGTTACATGGTCACAGAACGCGGGATAGAGGCAGATCCAAGGAAGATTCAAACAATCATGGAGATGAGAAAAGGAAGTTAAGGGATTCACGGGACGGTTACAATATATCAGCCGCTTCATTAACCAATTGACTACTATGTGCGAGCCAATTTTTAAACTGATGAAGAAGACTACAAGTTTAGATTGGGATTGGAAGTGTCAGGCTGCCTTCGAAGAGATCAAGAAATATTTGGTTAATCCCCCTATCCTTCGCCCCCCTCATTCGGAGAAACCATTGCTTTTGTACCTAACAGTGACGGATACAGCCGTTGGGGCTATGCTGGCACAGGAAGCCAAGGATTCTCGGGTGGAGAACGCTATTTATTTCGTTAGCCGGAAGTTGCAGGGGAGTGAGTTGAACTACTCAGCATTGGAGAAGACTTGCACCGGGCTAGTTTGGGTGGTTAATAAGCTCAAGCATTACTTGTTGGCACACCCGATTCTACTAGTGTCAAAGATGGATCCGATTAAGTATTTGTTCGACAAGCCGTCCCTATCCATGAGGCTAGCCAAATGGTCAGTGTTTCTTGGGGAATTTGACATCTCTTATGTACCGAGAAAAGCAGTTAAAGGGCGAGCCATGGCAGATCAGTTAGCAGAATTTCCTAGTACAGAAGAGCAGGGGCTTGAACTGGAGTTTCCAGACGAGGGGATCTTTAGCCTAGAAACAGAAGAGAGATGGAAACTATTCTTCGATGGGGCTGCAAACAAGAGAGGCAGCGGAGTGGGAATCCTTTTGATTGATCCCAAAGATGAACACACCCCCAATCGCCATCAAGCTGAATTTCACGACTACCAACAACGCAGCAGAATATGAGGCATGCATAGCTGGTTTAGAGGCAGCCTTAGAGCGTAATGTGAAAGAATTGGAGGTATATGGGGATTCGGCTTTAATCATCAATCAGACATCCAAGAAGTGGAAGACAGTTGATCCTTACCTGCAACAGTATCAGACTTACATGGACGAGCTAGTCAGACAATTCAGAGAAGTGACATTTCACTACATGCCAAGAGACAAAAATAGGTTCGCTGACGCTTTAGCCACTCTAGCTTCGTTAGTCGAAATCCCTCACGGAATGTCTGTAAAACCATTCAGAGTTGGTCGGAGGGAGAACCCCACTTATTGTTGCGAAGCCTACTGCTGTGAGATTCAAGCTGACACCGAGGAAAGTAGAGACCAATGGTACACACAGATTTATGAGTATCTCAAGAAGGGCGCCGTATCTTTCCTAGGAGACGTGAAAGCCAAAAGCTTGCAGGCGTTGAAGCGCTTGGCCGAACAGTTCGCTCTACTATATGACACCTTATATAAAAGGCACTACGATGGTCTCCTGTTACTATGTGTGGATGCAAAGCGGGCAGAAGCAATCATGGAAGAGGTACACGAGGGTTTATGCGGCCCGCACATGAACGCCAGAATGTTGAGACAGAAAATCACGCGGTTGGGTTATTATTGGATCACTATGGAAGCTGACTGCATCCAGTATGTACGGAAATGTCCCAAATGCCAAATGTGCTCCAATCTGAATCATGTACCCCCTCACGAACTGTACAGCATGGTAACCCCTTGGCCACTTGCGACATGGGGGATTGATGTGATTGGCAAGATTACACCACCGGGAAGCAATGGACATGGTTTAGTACTAGTAGCTGTCGATTACTTCACCAAGTGGATCGAAGCAAAATCTTACAAGGTGTTGACTTCTAGGAAGGTGGCACAGTTCATCAAAGAGGATATCATATGCAGATATGGGGTACCGAACGAAGTCATCTCAGACAATGGGTCTCACTTTGGCGGTGAATGTGATAGATTGCTGGCAGAATTCAAGATTACCAGGCACAAGTCCTCCCCTTATAGACCACAGACCAATGGAGCAGTCTAAGCAGCTAACAAGACGATTGAGCAGATAATCAGAAAAATGGCAATCCGAGGTAGGGACTGGCCCGAGAAGTTACCATTAGCACTTTGGGGGTACAGAACTTCTGTCATTACCGCTACAGGTGAAACTCCTTACGCTCTAACATATGGGATGGAGGCAGTGCTCCCGGTCGAACTGGAAATCCCGTCTTTGAGGATCCTACTAGAGAATCAAGTAGCAGAAGTTGAATGGCTCCGCAGTCGATACGACCAGTTGGCCACGCTTGACGAGCGCAGACTCAAAGCCATGGAACACATCCGAGCCTATCAGAGGCGGACAGCAAGAGCTTTCAACAAGAAGGTACAGCCGTCAGACATAAGGGAAGGAGATTTAGTCTTGAAACAGCGACTTCCCAATAAGTTCAACCCTCTCGGGAAGTGGGCCCCCACCTGGACTGGTCCGTATGTGATTAAGAAGATATTTTCGGGTGGAGCAGTTAAAATGGCAGATTTGGATGGCAACGAAATCAAGGAACCTGTCAACCTCAGCAAGCTCAGACGCTACTATGATTAAACTCCCCCTCTAAAAAAAAAAAAAACGCAAAAAGAAGCCCGCTAGACTGAAAACCCGCAAAGGGCAGTCTAGCAACAAAAAAAGGGTGCGTTCAAAGCTCGCTAGATTGAAAACTCGTAAAAGGGCGGTCTAGGCAAAAGTTAGAGCAAACAAAAAAAAATAAAAAATTTACCCGCTTCTATCTTCCCTTTCTAAAATGAACTACGACGACCTGAGCCTCTTAGTTCTCATTCTAAAAGGGGAACGTAGGCAGCCTTAATCGGTGCGGTCCAAAAAATAAATAAACATCCAAGTCTGTAAAGTCTGTCTTTTTTTTTTTACTAAAGCAATAAATTCTCTTTTATTCCCACAATCAATGCATGATTACACTTATTTGATGAGTCTAAGCTCGACTATACTAATGACTACATAACTTGCAAAAGAAACTAAAAATGATTAAAAGGCTAACTAAATCACTAACGTGTCTGCATGTGACGGTGGGTGGATACTCGGATGTATAGGTCTACTCCTTGGCGCTAGGCCCCTCTTTTCCGTCCTTCTTCTTGGCAGCTCGTTGAGTCGGTTTCTTCTTGACCTCCCTCTTAAAATAAGGCGAATACTTCTTCTTCAATGGGGGAACATCTACAATCGCCTTACCCTTCAATTTTCGCTCAATCTTCTTGGGAGAACACTCTTCCACTGTGTCTGAAGAAGTCGCCAAAGCTTCTCTATCTCTAAGAAAACGACTCGTAGATATGTTAGGGATCAATCTTCGTCTCAAGTCGTGTAAAATCTCCCTCATCGGTCCCAAGTTCTCTTTATACCATGTCAGATAAGCATGTGACAAGTAAGTGCTAAGGGTCCGCTGTGCAAGATAAACTCGTGGCATCCCATGAGAACTCCATAAGCTTACCATCAGAACCGAAACACCAACGTCCATTGGAAAAGCCTTCGCAGAATCATCAAGCTCAGAAGTTCCCCATGTTTGAGGACGAATCTGCTCCATACCATATTGGCGAAGTACCCGCTCTGCATAGTAAAAAGTGGTATCCTCGAAAGCTGGTACCCGAATCAGGCATTGTCCAAGCTGAAGGCTCTGAATAAAAGAGATACCCCAATGCTGTACTCGCCACTGAATCTTGTCTGTATCCATCTCTGCCAAGTACATCTTCCACTCCCGCTCTGATAAGCTAGAAAGCTGATCAACCTTCCTTCTGCAACCATGGAACCAAGGCCTAACACTCGAAGGAGGAATCTCCAAAACAAAAAGTCGATACTCAAGCCATGTGGTTAGCAATTTGGCACTGCCTCTAGTCATGAGTGGAGCACTCCTAGCCATCTGAGATATGCCATGGAGAGTCTCGCCCAAAAGAACCGGAATGACACTTCTCCCAGAACGGGCCTGATCGACCATGTCAAGACATCCACTGGTAGTTGTAAGTACCCAAATCTGGCTCATGCCTTCCGGTTAATTTCCCGGCAATTCCGGTAATTTTCCCGATAATTCCCCAGACTTTCCTGGAGTTCCGGAACAATTCCGAAACAGTTCCAAATCATCTAAGGGCTGAAGGGAATGCTTACAATTTAAGAAACACGTTTTTCTTAATTTGGAAAAGGTTCTAGAATTGCCACCTTGCATGATTCTAGAAACATGCTGAGTCACAAGGGATAATGCCGCACGGCTGCATTAGCCAAGGATCTCTGGCCGCACGGCTTCATTGGTCTTATCCAGACTGCCTATAAATAGAGCCCTCCTCTTCCCATTTTACACACCAACAACAAGGCAACCAAACACGAAAAACACACACAATACACTCTATAATACTGCTGGAAATCCAAGAAGGTTGAAAAAGCAAGCCAAGAAGCCACCTCCCTCCTCCTTGAAGATCCCAAAGTTGGTCCTTCCACCTAGCTCAACCCAAAGAAGAAGAGGCCACCATTGGTAACCTCTCACTCCCTTGCCTTGCATTTTAATTACTCTATGTGAATTAGATTGCTCCTTGCATTCATATATTGTTATTATCTTTGCTTGGGACTTGGTAGTTTTCATTAAAGATCATATCTTTATTATACTCCCCTTCCCCTTTGCATAAATTAGGCATCATTTGTCATTAAAAATGTAATCTTTATACTCAAAGGTGCATCCTTTGCACCTAAAACCCCCTTTTACAATAAAAATGCCATCTTTATGCATCCTTTGCTCATAAAAATGCAATCTTTATATTAAAGATGCATCCTTTGCACATAAAATTCATTTTCATGCATCCTTTGCATTAAAGGTCATTCCTTCATCATAAAAATGCATCCTTTGCTTTTCAAAATGCAATCTTTATGCATCCTTTGCATATGAAATTCTAATTTCCTCATAAAAATGCATCCTTTGCATAAAGATCACTTCTTTACATCAAAATGCATCCTTTGCATAAAAATCATGTCTTTACATTAAAATGCATCCTTTGCAAATCAAAAAGCATCCTTTGCAATCCAAAAATGTCATCTTTTCACTAAAAATGTCATTTTTACATGCATTCCCCCCATGTCCTAATTAGCAACCTTGGAACGGACCGGTGTAAAGATCCTATCTTTACATCGTTTCTTCCATTAAAGGTTCTATAATCTCTTTAGAAAGGGACAACCTTGAACCCTATATCTCCGATTATCACTTAAGACGAGCATGAAGCATTCATATAAGCTCGGTCGTCTTAAGGTGTAGGATTGATGGGCTAAGGACATTCCTTTCTAAAGAACCTCATTTTTGGACCATAAAAGAGAGTCCTTCTCTCGATCACGCAAGTCCCGAGGTAAAATGCGATGATCACAAGTCCAAGATGAGGACGGGATCAAAATCCCGAATACATAAAATCCAAGAAATCCCGAGCGACAACCAATAAATGGTTTGTACGTCCGGAAGACAACTTGGGACATTCCCTCCCCTTCTATTTAAACACATGCACACAAGAAAGCACGCAAGCAAGCAAAATAAACGGAATCTAGGGAGACTTGCTACGGCAAAGCACCTTGGGTGAACGACGATCCGTTTTTCCCAAGGGGTAACTTAACCTCCGAACCCATAAATCCTTTTTTCAAAGTTTTGAGGAAATCAAAATGGCGTGGCGACTCCGTTTTTCAAATTAAACGGGATGTCTTCAAACTCGCGTGAATTCCACAAATTTGGGCACACATTCACAGTTTGGCGACTCCGCTGGGGAATATCCCAAAGGAGAAAAGCTTTCATTTTTAAAATAAACGATACCTGGTATATAGGTGGAAACCACTTAACATTCCTGTATCGCTCCCTAACCTGGGGCTTGGGATAAACGGTGGTTTAACAATCCCACGTACCGGTATCACTTTTCGAAAAAAAATAAAAGAAAGCTTTTCCCTTTGAGCGGGTTAGACTCCCATCGCGGATTCCGTTTATCTTGCTTGCTTTATTTGCCTTGCATTGCATCATTTGCATCTTGGGATCTGTGCATACTTTAAACGGGAAACAACCCGAAAAATAGCAAAGGAGTGGAACCTAGAAAATTGATCCATGCAGTCGTACGGCTCAATCCTCCTTGAATTTTGACCGGACGGCCTCAGTGGCAATTCCACCAGGAAAAATTAAGGTTAATCTGGCAGTCCTAGCAGCTTGGGGCTATTCAGTTCCAAGACTGACTGGGGCTCCCAGAAAATTTACGTGCTTAACTGTTGCATTCTTCCCCGTCCAAAAAATAATTCCTTTAAAACACATTTATGAAAATTTCTGTTTTAACTCATAAAGGAACATTTTTAGGAGAACGCACACTACGCGTACCTTATATATCCTGTACACTTTGCACGCACGTCCCTTTAAACCCGGGGTGGTTGTTCAGCTGCAGTCACGGAAAGCCTTACGATGCTCCCGGGCGCGCACGGAATCACCCCAAACTCCCCATGGCAGCCAGTGTCGACCAATGCACAGTCCGTGTCACACGTTTCAAAAAACCGTGACTTTTTGGTTGGTTTTTGGTCTAGTCCGTGTCATATAGCCCAGTTGCATGTCCCCGTAAAGGTCAAGCCTTAGTTCATAACGGAAGTCAAGGTCCTTCGCTCAAGCGAAACTCTGACAAAATTCCGACAAGGAAAAATTGGTAGAACCTTGACTCCGACATTGACTTTGTCCTTGACCTGCACGAAATGCGTAAGAGTCGAGACCGAGTCTTTGCCAAGAAAAGTCCAAAGATCTTTCGCTCAAGCGATGCTCTGTCAAAATTTCGACAAGGAAAAATTTGCAAGATCTTGACCCGGCATTGACTTCGATTCTGACTCACGCCCGGCGTATGCAACGAAGTTCAATGTGACACTGAGTCATCCGGCTTTTACCGCCCGACCCATGCCTATTATCTTCTCGGACATTACCGAAAAGTCAAAACGTCAATCGCGCAAGCGAAATTCTGCCGAAATTCTATCAAGGCCGAAAGACGAGTGGGATCCGCGTGCCCTATAGGACCCTCGCCCGGGGCTGTCCACCCTGGGAGGTCGATATACAGGTGGAATACGAGGGGCTTATAGATGTAGTGACGGAACCCACTGGTCCAGGATCTAGAGTAGTTGCGAAAAAGAAGGGCAAACCCCCTTTTCCGACCAAATAGGAATAAATAAAAGACATTGTTTTAAGTAAACTTGAACAATTAATGTAATCATAATTGCATGGTCCTATCTCTGATATCCCTAATCGAGACCTCCTCGATCCGATTTCCAATTTTCCTATCTCTGATATCCCTAATCGAGACCTCCTCGGTCCGATTTTCGATTTTCCTATCTCTGATATCCCTAATCGAGACCTCCTCCGTCCGATTTCCGATTTTCCTATCTCTGATATCCCTAATCGAGACCTCCTCGGTCCGATTTCCAATTTTCCTATCTCTGATATCCCTAATCGAGACCTCCTCGGTCCGATTTCCGATTTTCCTATCTCTGATATCCCTAATCGAGACCTCCTCGGTCTGATTTCCGATTTTTACTGTTTCGACCTTTCATGGTCAAACCCCTAATCGAGACCTCCTCGGTCCGATTTCCGATCTTCCATCACCCGACCTTTCATGGTCATATCCCTAATCGAGACCTCCTCGGTCCGATTTCTGATTTTCTCTCCCGACCTTTCATGGTCAAACCCCTAATCGAGACCTCCTCGGTCCGATTTCCGATCTTCCATCTCCCGACCTTTCATGGTCAAATCCTTAATCGAGACCTCCTCGGTCCAATTTCCTATTTTCCTATCTCGACCATTCATGGTCAAATCCCTAATCGAGACCTCCTCGGTCCGATCTCCTATTCTCCCATCTCGACCTTTCATGGTCAAATCCCTAATCGCGACCTCCTCGGTCCGATCTCCAAATTTCAATCTTGACCTTACAAGGTCTCATCTTTTCCGATCAATTAGGATTAGGAGAAAATGTGTTTTAAGCAAAACTCAAGCGATAAGTGCATGTTACTTGAACCTTCAGCCCAAACATTTACCTTCAAATCTAAACCTTACCTATCCCCAAGTCTAAACCTTTCCTATCCCTTTCCCGCAGCGAGAAAGAAGTGGGTGAGAATACCGGGTCAACGGCTTTTCAGTGCAGAAAACCTTAGGTTCAGACAGTTCGGCAGAATCGCCAGTTTTGAGTCAGAATGGCAGATTTGACAGAAAACAGTGAGGGTGCAGGAAATCAGATGGTTAGGAAGGAAGAGTTAGTCATAGCTTTGGAAAGTGCCCATAAGGTCCATGAAGAACAGCTGTCACTGCTCATCGGCACTCTCCGTCGTCATGGAATTCAGGTAACAGTTGAGTCGAACGGTTCTCTGGTAGTGGTCGAAGATGAGACTTCGGAGACAGTGGTTTCAGTCCTTTCATCCTATAACCAAGACCTTCCATCCCACAGCCAATACCTTCCTCCATCCACATACGATCCCTTGCCAAGGATCACTCCTCCTCAGTCCTTTCCAACATCCCAGGCCATCAGGGCCCCATCGCTCTCAGCTCCCCAGAATGGATTGATCACACTTGTTCCCCAGTTTCAGCAATACCTACCAGTCTATACTCCAGCTTCACATAATCAGTTCGAGCTATGTGGCTATGTTTTGAAGCCACTATACCCACCTGAATGCAATCATGAGTTGCCAAAGGATGATTCAAGTTTTCAGTTGTCACCAACCGGACTTAATGAATCCAGTCGTCAGTTTCACCAGTTTGCTACTATGGTTCCCTCTACTGATAAGAGTCCTGTTGCGAGTTCCAGTAACTCGAGAGTCCCCGTTGACCCCCATGTGGCAATATTGATGGAACAAGTGAAACAGATGCAAGAAAAGCTTGACCTCATCAATATTCCTTGACCCAAGATGTCGAACCAGGTAAGGAATTGATTCCACCAAGTACAACCTAATGCCACCAGCACCAAACAGCAACCGTACCCAGCTCAGCACCAGTCCCTCACAAAGGAAAGAGTGTCGCATCTTCCTTCAACCAAATCCAACAATGGAACCAATTGGACAATGGAAATTCGAGTCTTGAGAACAACAATGTCTCCCAAAAACTCCGCTCCCTTCATTTCGACAATACGGATATGCCTTTAAGCAAGATGCTGGAGAAGCTGATGAAAGAAAAGCTGATAAAGCCACTGGAGAATTGGAAGCCCAAGAACCCCAACGTTCAGTTGGATGAGTCTAAGCATTGTCTTTTCCATCAATACCCCGGGCACGACACTGATGATTGCTGCTATTTGAGGCATGAGATCCAGAAGTTGATGGAAGACGAGAAGCTCGAGAACCTCTATGGGCCAAAAACAGAAAGTTATGGTAAGAGGTCGATTCAGGGGGTGCAAGGTCAGAAACGTCAGCATGATTTTGGGATGCCCATGAGCAAAATTTTTGGCGATTTGGTGAAACGAGGCCTTCTCACACCTCTCGAGAATTATAAGCCAAGAAACCCAGGTAGAGTTGACAGGACCAAGTTCTGTGAGTACCACAAGCATTATGGTCACGTGACAGACATGTGTTTGGATCTGAAGAAAGTAATTCAATGGCTGATTTACGAAGGAAAGCTCAAGTTCCCTTGCAGTCCAACCGGCGAAGAGTAGCTAGACTAGGGTCTACCTATCCTTAAGTAAAAAAAAAAGAAAAAAATAGTCTCTCAGTCAACCTTCGTAGGTTCTAGTACTTTTCTCTTTCAATCAAGTCCTCCACGGACATTGTAATTAATCTTCAATTTTCTAAAAAAAAAAGTCTTCTTCTTTTCTTGCTAGACTTGAGACATTATTTGCACACCTACATTACATTTAATGAAATGGTTTTATTTTATATGATCACTTGCATTGCTCAACGAATAATCTCTCGAAATAATTAACGTTTTGATTAATCTGTGTGAGAAAGTCAACTAATGCCTTCCCCATACACTTTCCTTACCTTCACAAAAGCCTTCATCAAGCCATACACTTTCCCAATCATGCCCTCACCTTCATCTTGACCAAGTCAACGACGGCGGCATTGTCAAGGGACAACAAGAGGCCACTCAGCTTCAAAAGATTGACCCCATGTCGACGACAACATAGGAGCTTGACTTAGACCTCAAGGGTATCAAGAATGTTCAAGCAGGGGCTCGCCTTGGCCCTCAAGTGCTTCAGAAAATAAAAAAATGTAGTGCAAAAAGAGTAATGCCCAGCTAGGCTGAAAATCCCAAAAAAGGGCAGTCTAGGCAAAAAACAGGGTTGCACATAAAAAAAAAAGAAGAAAAAAAATCTTAGTGCAAAAAGAGTAATGCCCGGCTAGGCTGAAAATCCCAAAAAAGGGCGGTCTAGGAAAAAAAAAAAACAGGGTTGCACATAAACAAAAAAAGAAAAAAAAATTAGGCCAAGGACCTAGCATCGCCAATCAAAATCTTGATGGATGGGCAAAATCAAAAGCTCGAAGAACAGATGTTGTCGACAACGATGAAGCGGTCAAAGCGAAGGCAGAAATATTTCATAAGCCTTTAGGCATATGCAAATCCTTTCTCCCACAATGAAAGACGAAAATCAGGAAGCAATTGAAGCAGCCGTCCAAAAATGACTTGGTCAAGGAGCCATCCCGAGGCCCACGCCTCATGATCCAACCTTCTCATCCGAGCCTTTTCACTAAAGGAACCACAAATCCCAAAGCCTGAAACAGTCCGGCCGAAGCCGAACTACGGCGACCTGAGCTCCTCACAATGAGGGGAACGTAGGTAACCAGAAATGGTCCGGTCAATAGCATATCCAAATTCCAGAAAATTCGGTCTCATCAATGACCTCTCTCATAGACACAGTCAAATCCCAGAAAACCCGGTCTCATCAATAACCTCCCTGTACACAAAGCTTTCTTTCACACACAGCCAACCTTGATCCGCAGAATTGATTGACTTTCTCCTCATGATTAATAAGAATGTTTTTCTTCATATCGAGATTAGTGGTTGAGTAACCCGAACATTAATAAATGGTTTTAAGCAATCTTGTGATCATTGTAAATAAAACAAGTTTTCAGATGTCTTGACAAGTCTTCCTTTTCTACATCTTAGGAAAAATAGAGCTAAACACTAATTTTCTGTCAGCAGGGGCTTCCATACACATTTACAAACCTTCCTACGCTTATACTCTCTCAAAAGAGTCAAGCCCAAAGCGAGTTTTTGTGCCTACATCGAATAAGGCTATCAAAATAACACAAAATCGGGATCTATTCCCACCTTTCGAAAAATATGCCCCTGCATGTATAAAATCTTTTCTTTCACATCTTCTTAAGGTTGACTGATTGACTAAAGAAAATAAAAAAAAGAGAGAGAAGGATAGGTTTTCCCTCTTCTGCCACAATTCGCATTAGGGCTGCCTCGAAACTCTGTCGAAGCATTCCTTTAAACTGGGGCTTCTTTAGCCATTTTTGGGGTTCGCATCGGGTTCTTCACTAGGTCCCTAGATGGATTCAGTTTTGTTCAGATCAACCTCAGGATCACTTCCGCAGTACCAATCATATTGGGATTTTTGTTAGGTCATCAGATTGGGGCTTCACCAAGCCATTTGTTCGTAACCTAAAACTTTGCCTACTCAGTTCATCCAACCGGGGATTTGCCAATGAAAGGATCTTTCCTTACTTTAGTAAGACATGGGGCTTTGCAGAAATTGTTCCTCAGACCAGGGCTTCGATAAGTCGCATCCATCTCTAGAAGAGAGGTTTGGTCACTTCGACATCTGCTTTAGTCTTTTGTTGTAAAAGCCTGTCAGCATCAGCTTCAAATGCTAGAGTGTGAGAAAGGAACATTCATCGAGAGCCGAGGTTTAAACCCAGTCTCAACCCAAGAGGGAATTCTAGTCCACGTTGACAACATCTAAGTAACAACAACAGTTCAGTCCGCACCCAAGGGATACGACGCCACTTGCTTGAAACCCATCTTAAACAATTTCCAAACACATTCCATACGTACATCCAGACCCAGTCCCTACCATGTTTCCAAGAAAGAAAATCACCCTTAGGCTCAAGTAACGTGTCAATTGCTAATGATAACATTTTCTCCCAAAAAGCGCCTCCCTTACTTCCGTTATAACGAGATAGCGCCAGGTGACAGTTTCCTAATTGTCAAAAATCCAACTTTAGCTACCTCTATCACAAATTGAGAAGTATGCTCAAGTTTTCCAGCTATAGCTGCCTCTATCTACTCGATAGTGATGTAAGCTTTAGCTTCCTCAGGTGACAACCACCATTAATTGTCAATTAGGTGACTCCTCCATGAATTGTCAAAACCTCAAGAATCTTAGACACCGTTCCTAACTATCTAGTGATGCTTGAACTACGACCAAGGCTTGATTCCTCCGGGATACGTAGGTAGCCTTTCATGAAGGTCCAGCCATCCGACCACATTGGTCACCTTTTTTTTCTTTCCCCATTCCTCAATGGTGCGTAAGCTTTTCATAAAAGTCCAACTTTATGACCACATTGGTCACCCCCCCCCTTATGATGTGGCACATTCCTAGCAGGATTGACCGTTTGACTTCTTTGGTCACCCAAATCCACACTCCTCTGGGTGTCTCTGATGGCCTTCACCATCTCAAAAAATCGCCCCAGCCTAACGGCGTAGACCATGCCCTTAGGTGAATGTATCTGCTCCTGGCTGCCCGGCAAGATCTGCCATAGCCTACCAATCACCTCCGGAGAACCTCGGGTGCGCAATCCCTGCAGGTAAACATAGCACAGGTATGAATATTTCGTGCTATTTCTTGAAATCATCTCAAATGAAAATAGTTCAAAACCTATCAATAAAAAGCATGCATTTTAGCATCACACTTCTTAGTTCAATCCATGATTTCATGCAAATTCTTGACAATTCATAGCACAGTCTGGAAAATTCAGTTCGAATCAATTTCACCCAAATCAAAAAAAATTCAAAAAACCTAGGTCACTTACCACATATTTCTTCCCGACATCTGAGGTATGTTCATCAAGTTGTGGATAGAAATCTCCTCTTTGAGCTTCAGGAAGAAATGGCCTTTGGTTCCTTTGCACCCCCTTCCGTCGAGTAGCTAACTCGGCGTGTTGAGGAGCCCTTTTTGTCGGATAGAACCTAGGAGGCATTTTCCAATCAAATCGAACTAAAGGTGTTTGATTTCTCTCAATTTCTCTCAAATCTCCCTCTGATGTTTGCTCTCTCCCTCTTCTCGTTGTCGCCTCCCTCTCAATTTCAAGTCTAATTGAATTTCAAAATGCGACTGTGCGAATTTTTAATGAATCTGTCCACATGGCCTATTATGTCGTGCGACATACTAAGCCCCTGTGGATGATTTTTACAATTTTGCCCCTGAAGGCTCAATTTTACAATTATATCCCCCATAGGCCTGTTTTGCCCTTTTGTGCCCCTGGCATTTCCAATCATTTCCAATCCAATTTTCCCTCAAGTGCCCCCGTGGCCTATTTTTTCAAATTTACCCCTGTGGATCATTTTATTTGCCTTTAACATTTTCAATTTTTTCAAATAACAAAATTATTGGGTACATCCCACTTTTCTTTACAAAATTATCGGGTACGTCCCACTTTTCTTTACAAAATTATCGGGTACGTCCCACTTTTCTTTACAAAATTATTGGGTACGTCCCACTCTCTTTAACAAAAAATTATCGAGTCCTTCCTACTTCTTTACAAAATCCATCCTTTTTCGCGATCTCCGTTATTCCAAGATGAAGGAATAACATTTCGCTCTCTTTCGATCTCCGTTATTCCAAGATGAAGGAATAACATTTCTACCTTTTTCGCGATCTCCGTTATTCCAAGATGAAGGAATAACATTTCGCTCTCTTTCGATCTCCGTTATTCCAAGATGAAGGAATAACATTTCGCTCTCTCTTTCGATCTCCGTTATTCCAAGGTGAAGGAATAACATTTCGACCTTTTTCGCGATCTCCGTTATTCCAAGATGAAGGAATAACATTTCGCTCTCTTTCGATCTCCGTTATTCCAAGGTGAAGGAATAACATTTCGACCTTTTTCGCGATCTCCGTTATTCCAAGATGAAGGAATAATATTTCGCTCTCTTTCGATCTCCGTTATTCCAAGGTGAAGGAATAACATTTCGACCTCTCTCGCGATCTCAGTTATTCCAAGATGAAGGAATAACATTTCGCTCTCTTTCGATCTCCGTTATTCCAAGATGAAGGAATAACATTTCGACCTCTCTCGCGATCTCAGTTATTCCAAGATAAAGGAATAACATTTCGCTCTCTCTTTCGATCTCCGTTATTCCAAGATGTAGGAATAACATTTCGACCTCTCTCGCGATCTCAGTTATTCCAAGATAAAGGAATAACATTTCGCTCTCTCTTTCGATCTCCGTTATTCCAAGATGAAAGAATAACATTTCGACTCAGTCAAAGTTCAGAACTACGGCCTGGCTTGATTCCCACTCGGGATATGTAGGTAGCCTTCCAGAGGTTCAGCCACTCGACCACCTTGGTCACCCAATCCGTCTCGGCATTTGCCAGATTGGATCCTTTTCTATCGACAACCCCACTCGCCCTGAAAGTGACGTTGCCGAGGGGCTTCTGTATGTACCCAAATCTGGCTCATGCCTTCCGGTTAATTTCTCGGCAATTCCGGTAATTTTCCCGGTAATTCCCCAGACTTTCACAGAGTTTCGGAACAATTCCGGAACAGTTCCAAATCATCTAAGGGCTGAAGGGAATGCTTACCAATTAAGAAACACGTTTTTCTTAATTTGGAAAAGGTTCTAGAATTGCCACCTTGCATGATTCTAGAAACATGCTGAGTCACAAGGGATAATGCCGCACGGCTGCATTAGCCAAGGATCTCTGGCCGCATGGCTTCATTGGTCTTATCCAGACTGCCTATAAATAGAGCCCTCCTCTTCCCATTTTACACACCAACAACAAGGCAACCAAACACGAAAAACACACACAATACACTCTATAATACTGCTGGAAATCCAAGAAGGTTGAAAAAGCAAGCCAAGAAGCCACCTCCCTCCTCCTTGAAGATCCCAAAGTTGGTCCTTCCACCTAGCTCAACCCAAATAAAAAGAGGCCACCATTGGTAACCTCTCACTCCCTTGCCTTGCATTTTAATTACTCTATGTGAATTAGATTGCTCCTTGCATTGATATATTTTTATTATCTTTGCTTGGGACTTGGTAGTTTTCATTAAAGATCATATCTTTATTATACTCCCCTTCCCCTTTGCATAAATTAGGCATCATTTGTCATTAAAAATGTAATCTTTATACTCAAAGGTGCATCCTTTGCACATAAAACCCCCTTTTATAATAAAAATGCATCCTTTCCACCTAAAACCCCCTTTTATAATAAAAATGCCATCTTTATGCATCCTTTGCTCATAAAAATGCAATCTTTATATTAAAGATGCATCCTTTGCACATAAAATCCATTTTCATGTATCCTTTGCATTAAAGGTCATTCTTTCATCATAAAAATGCATCCTTTGCTTTTCAAAATGCAATCTTTATGCATCCTTTGCATATGAAATGCTAATTTCCTCATAAAAATGCATCCTTTGCATAAAGATCACTTCTTTACATCAAAATGCATCCTTTGCATAAAAATCATGTCTTTACATCAAAATGCATCCTTTGCAAATCAAAAAGCATCCTTTGCAACCCAAAAATGTCATCTTTTCACTAAAAATGTCATTTTTACATGCATTCCCCCCATGTCCCCATTAGCAACCTTGGAACGGACCGGTGTAAAGATCCTATCTTTACATCGTTTCTTCCATTAAAGGTTCTATAATCTCTTTAGAAAGGGACAACCTTGAACCCTATATCTCCGATTATCACTTAAGACGAGCATGAAGCATTCATATAAGCTCGGTCGTCTTAAGGTGTAGGATTGATGGGCTAAGGACATTCCTTCCTAAAGAACCTCATTTTTGGACCATAAAAGAGAGTCCTTCTCTCGATCACGCAAGTCCCGAGGTAAAATGCGATGATCACAAGTCCAAGATGAGGAAGGGATCAAAATCCCGAATACATAAAATCCAAGAAATCCCGAGCGACAACCAATAAATGGTTTGTACGTCCGGAAGACAACTTGGGACATTCCCTCCCCTTCTATTCAAACACATGCACACAAGAAAGGACGCAAGCAAGCAAAATAAACGGAATCTAGGGAGACTTGCTACGGCAAGGCACCTTGGGTGAACGACGATCCGTTCTTCCCAAGGGGTATCTTAACCTCCGAACCCATAAATCCTTTTTTTCAAAGTTTTGAGGAAATCAAAATGGCGTGGCGACTCCGTTTTTCAAATTAAACCGGATGTCTTCAAACTCGCGTGAATTCCACAAATTTGGGCACACATTCACAGTAGCTACCCCCACATAAGGAGAAAACAGAACCTTGGAAAACAAGCAAAGGGCCAAGCAATCCAAAGCAAAATCCAAGCTAAAATCATTACCATGAGAAAATCTCCCCGGCAAATCGCATATGTCAATATCCAAACCCTCAACCAAACCTCTGGCCACAGCCGTAGGGATGCGCAGAAATTTGGCTACCCTTGTCACCAATGGGACTCGATCTTGAGGAACTGCTATCAAGCTAACATCATCTCCTCCGCAGAGAGCAAGAAAATCCTCGTAAGTTGGTGTGATCTCATTGTAAGAAAAGTTGAAAACATGGTTGGACTCATCCCAGAAGGCAATTGCTGCATGTAAAAGATTCCAGTTAGGGTGCATGGGCAAAAGGGACCAAACGCACTTTACCCCAAAACGTTTGTCAAAAGCATGACGAACGGAGCGAGGGACTTTTGACACCCAAACAGCCAAATCGTTCTCAAAGATGCTTTGTTTCTCCATCAACACGGAAGGGTGGGAATTCATGGTTCACGACAGAAAAAAAAAGACAAAGAAAAGAAAAGCGACAGAAAAGACAAAGAAAAGAAAAAAAGAGGATGTTATGGCAGCGTCGGCAGATTTCAAGGGAATTTACAGGTTTTGGGTTATCAAAAACCGTACAGGAAAAGGACTGGAAAAAAAGGTCCGATCGACCCTTTCATTAAAGTGCCGATCGACCCTTTTCTGAAAGTGCCGATCGACCCTTTGTTTAAATAGAAGCACCGATCGACCCTTTATCAAGATAGGGCCGATCGACCCTTTCTGGTTTCACAGGCACGGTACAACTTCAACTGTCCAAGAATTCTAAAGGATCCACCATTTTTTGTTACAATCTTGTCCTTACTCATTGCAGTGTACAAAAATAAAAAAATGTCCATAAATAGAAGATACTAAATTTCAAATTAATTTAATAAATTTGTACATAAAACATTTGCATCATACTAACGAGTCAGCATAAAATAGAGTCTGCATATAGTCTTTCTTTTTTACAGGAGTTTCAAAAAATCTACAAAAAAATAAAAATCCTAATGGCCCCAATGAGAGGTCGATCTGCGACCACGAGTGGATCGGGAGGCTGAGCTACCCTCCCCCGGAGATCGCTGTCTGCGCTGAGCCGGATTCGCATCCACCGACCTCCGAGACTGGCAAGAAAGTGCCTGCACTGCACTCCTCAGCAGACGGCTCAATATATTAGTCTGCCTCACAGCCCGCACATAAGAATCACGGGTAACCTGCAAAATCAGATACGAGGGTCACACCAAGGCTAAAACATAAGGATCGATGCATAAAAGGAGAAGTAAGAGGTATACCCCGCCGGCACTGTCTGGAGGAAGCTGAGCAGCCTCGACCTCGTCAGCCTCCGTAGGCGTCAAATCTACCCTCACCTGCCCGTCACCAGCCGGCACAAAGAAGTGGTCAGGAAACGGGGGCATGTCTACAATCTCAGGATGCCCAACACCCATCAGCCCGGGGACAACTAAGCCTTGACCCCCTACGCCGGCAACCTCACCAGCCCGCCTCACCACCTGTGGGGACCTCAGAAAAAGCTCCACGAAGGCCTGGTAATCCATGTCAGACCGGAACTCAGCAGCAGGAATCCCATGCAGATAATCCTCCCTCCTCGCCAGACGGTTGGGATACCACATGTTCCTAGGAGGGTGTTGAGGCGTATAAAGCGGAGCCCACGCATAGTGTTGTCTAGCCACCCGCTCTCCCAAGTACATCGCATCACCAGACAAGCCAACCAACAACCTACGGGAGGCAGTAACATCCCGAACATCACCAACTGTCTCTGAAGCCTCGGGAGTCCAAGGATAATGCAGAAACTCAATCCTCCACGGACCACCTAGAACAGCCCTCAACTCGGATGCCCGGACCGTCTTTTGGACCCCCTCTACCCTGTTCTCCTTCCTCCAATAGTACAAAACAGGCACGTCTCGGGTCTGATCATGCAAGGTAAACGGGGCAACATTGAACACCTCATAGACCCACGCCTGCAAAAGATACAGAAAGCAGATATTTGTAAGGATATAAAGGACAAGCAACAAGTAAGAAGGCAATAGAAAAGGACAAAAGGCCGATATACCTCCAGAACAAGGTGAAACGCGTCAAAGGAGGAGGTATTGGACCTCAAAACGGTGTCCAAAGCCCGGTACAACTCAGCCAAGCCAGCTCCCCCCCACGAGATGTCACGCACCAGATCCAAGTCCGCCAGAGCACCCAATAAAGAAAATCGGCATACTGGGCCCGAGTTGGGAAAAAGGTCCACTGAGAAGCCATACCAAAGGAACCCTCGGACAAGTGCATCAAGCCCATACAGGCCACGTGTATACTGACCAATGGCAGTCCTAAGCTCTCCACCCGCTCACGAGGACTACCCTCACCAGCCGGCAAGGACGCCCACAACTCTCCTACCGCCTTAAGGGAGCTACGCCCTTTCATCTTCTTCCCCGGGTAAAACAAAGACAGGTATGTATCATTACTCGCATTTAAATAATAACATTTGTACGTACTTGTATTATTTTGTTGTTAAATAAAAAATTTCCCGTACCTGCATCCCAACACGGGAACGAAGTCCCGTGGAGCCATGACGCTCCTGACCCGCGTAAAAATCAGACCGGTTCCGCAACGGAAAAAACAACCTCAAAGAGCGGTAGTTGCAAGAAGCCCGTCGCCTTCCCGCATCAAGGTCCCCGCCAGCGTCACTCCTGTCGCTCTCCCCGGCGACATGGTCACCTCCCTCTTCATCATCACTACCACCATTGCCACCACCTTGGCCGCCACCATTGCCGCCATCATTACCGCCATCATTGCCGCCACCATAGCCACCACCGTCACCTCCATAACTACCGCCAATATTTCCATACCCATTATCAAAACCACCAAAACCACCGCTGCCACCAGCACTGCCGTCATAACCGTCGACATGACCAAAGAGACCACCAATATCGCCGGTGTACGAGCCCAAAGATTGATAATCTGGGCGATTCATCATGGAAACTACATCGTCGACCCAATCTGGAGGATCCATGGCAAATCCTTTACAAGTTTGGCACAAAAGCAATGAAGTCACTCGAAACTTTCAGGCCAAAAGTTCTTCAAAATCTTCTCGGCGAAGAAGAATGGAGGAAGAAGAAGACGTTCGCAGATAATAAAGGTCGATCGCCAAAATTCTGACCAATCCAGGAAAGGGCCGATCGACCCTTTTTATAAAGGGTCGATCGAACCTTTATTATGGGTTTCTTTGTGATCAATGAACGGTGAGGATTTCATCTGGGCCTCGTTGATCCTTGTCAAGTGTCCTTGACCAATCAGAAGAAAGGGCCGATCGACCCTTCCTTCTCCCCACCTCGATAACGCCAATTCAGTCAAATCCCTTGACCAGACCTAGAAAAGGTCGATCGACCCTTTTTCATAACATCAAATTCTTCCCAAATTTACCCTTCTCAATTATTTATAACTTATCTTCTTATTAAATTTCGGGTGACTCCCACACAGTCAAACCCTTATTTTCCGGGTGACTCCCACACAGTCAAGCTCTTATTTTTTCGGGTGACTCCCACATAGTCATACTCTCTTATTTTTTTGGGTGACTCCCACATAGTCATAAGCTCTTATTTTTCGGGTGACTCCCACATAGTCATACTCTCACAATCTCCGGGTGACTCCCACATAGTTACACCATGACACCTGCGCGGTCATACAGTGACTTTCACGCAGTCACGTCTTCACATTCTAGGATGACTCCCATGCAGTCGCATATCCTTGGGTGATTCCCACACAATCACATCTTTGGTTTGAGACACCACACGTCCTCCACTCTCGGATACTAAACGCCCACTTATCTGAACTACGATTCGGCTTGATTCCTCTTAGGATACGTAGGTAGCCCGACTAGGGTTCAGCCGCTCGACCTACCTGGTCACCTTTCATTTGCCACTCAGCTCGAGTTCAATCATCACATCCGCAAGCTCATCGTTCCACCTCCTGAAATCCCTTTTTTCAGGACGGATCCTATTTCTATCGTCGACCCCACTTGTCTTACAAGAAGCGTCGCCGAGGGGCTACTGTTAGTACCCGGTCCTAAAAAAGGTATTTTTAATATGTTGGGCTGGTTTGATTAGGGTTGACCAAAAACCCTAATTAAAACCTTTTAACTATTCTTATTCCTCGCGCCGTCAACTGCTTGCGTGGAAAGTACGCTGAGAAAAGTGTCGATCGACTCTTCTCAGAAGTGCCGATCGACCCTTCTCAAAAGGTTCGATCGACCCTTCTGAGAAGTGCCGATCGACCCTTTCCTCAGTCCAGCCCATTTCCCCAAGCACTATAAATACGTGCAGACGTTTCACTTTTTTCAACACACAATTTCCACGGAAAATTCAAGACTATACTTGATTTTCCTTCCGTACCTCTCCCATACTCTTCGAATCTTGCTAAGATTCGACCTCCGAAGCCTTGCCACAATTGGTAAGACTTTTATTAATATTTCATTCTTTATTATCATTATTGTTATGCTTGCATATGTTTTAATTGTGCCTATATGCTAGATTTAGGACTATTTTAATGTATTTAAGTATGCATACCCGAGGATGATCTAAGGTTCTCCCCGAGATACCCAATGGAACTAGGAACTATTTCTTTCTTTCCTCCTTAAATAATAATCATCCCATGATCAACAATTCCCCAAGGATGAACGTTGATTAGTGCACCTTCCTAGGGCCTAAATCAAAGGTTCTAGGGTGTGATCATCAATTAATTCTTTCTCTCCCTTCCTCCTTATGCATGATCCCGTTTCTTCTATCTATTCCTGTAAACACCGCACACAACCAACACCCCACATGCTAGAAAGACCGATCCGTCGGGCAATAGGAGTGATAGCGTTTCTTCTTCTGTTGTAACTTGACCCCCGAACCCAATTACATATTTAGCCTTTTTTCAATGCTTTGGGCTATATCAAAGCGGCGTGGCGACTCTCAAAAGTTAAACTAATATTTTTTAATATGGTTTAAAGCGAGTGTCACTTAATGAATATCCCATTTCGGTCCAACTTTTCATGATTGTTTATTTTAAACTTCCGAATGCGTGTTGCATCGGGACGGGGTATTCACACAGGCCAGAGTCTATCACGAACTGCCGTGGACTCCTCTCTCCGTCACGAGCCATGAAAGTAAACACACTAAAGGTATGTTACTACAGGATAACATACATAAAATGTATATGCACATGTAAAAATCACAAAAATATATCGACACAAAGATATAGTTCAATCATTTCCCTGAAATATTTTCATCCCAGTCTGAGTATTAACGGTTCAAATTTCAAAATGCTGTTCATTAACGGTTCATTTACCTAAAATGTTTCCGTCCCAGTCAGAACATTAATGGTTCGAAATCCCAAAAATGTTCAAGTCATTTCGAAAAAACCCGTCAAACCTGAAACTTTTCAAAACTAAGCTGAAAAACCCGTCAAACCCGGAACTTTCAAAACAATTTGAAAATCCCGTCAAACCCTGAACTTTCAAAACCATGTTGAAAAATACGTCAAACCCAGAACTTTACCATTCAAACCTGGAACTTTCAAAACATTTTGAAAAACCCATCAAAACCGGAACTTTCAAAATCGTGTCGAAAAACCCGTCAAACCCGAAACATTCAAACACTTCAAAATTACTCCGTCCCAAATCAAACACATTTTAATTTTGGAAAACGCCCCTAGACATGGAAATTTTCTACCAAAATTTATACGTTGTCTACCCATAATATCAATTGCACTAAGCTTAAGTCAATTTTGAGAAAATGGCATCGCAAGGTCAAAAGCCCCAAAACGGGCGCCAAGAACCCTAACTCAATTCAAATTAAAATTCCAAAATTTCAAGAATGAAATTCTAAAATTCAAAGGAATTTAGAGGATTCATACCTTCCTCGCTATCGCCTCCTTGGATTTATGGCTATCCCGAGCTTTGTAAAACTCGGTCGGATCCATAGGAAGAGTGGTTGTTCGCACCATCTTTTTAAGCCTCTTCCTCTAGTTGTCGGTCCTTCTATGTCGACCCCTCCGCCCCAATCTTGCTTCCATAGCAATAATCTCTCAAAGATTTCAATAAAGATCGAAGAAAAATGATGAATTTTTCTCTCTTTTCTCCCTTTCTCTCGACAGAACACTCAAATTTTCTCTCTTTCTCTCTAATGGTTGACGACTGCTTTTAGTTTGTCCAAATTGATAGAGAGGTTGTCCAGCCTATTTTACGTGATGGGGCATTTTGGCCAAATGCCAATTCAGCCCCTCATCTTCCAAATTTGACACTTTTACCTCAAAAGTTAAAAATTCACCAGTTAGACATTTCTAACGACCCTCTTCCGAGGTTAAATTCCAGTTAGACATTTCTAATGCCCCTCTCCCGAGGTTAAATTCCAGTTAGAAATTTCTAACGCTCCTCTCCCAAGGTTAAATTGCGGCCGTCAATCATAAGCCCAACCATCTCATCTCAGCGGCAATCAATGTAAGCCCGCACAACAATCCCTCTTCGGCCATCATAGTAAGCCCAAGTATCTATTTCCCCAGTAGGTAAATAATTACTTCCCCAACAGTCATCGTAAGCCCAACCATCTCATTTCAACGGCAATCAATGTAAGCCCGCACAACAATCCCTCTTCGGCCGCCGTTTTAAGCCCGAACATTTCTCCACAGCTCGATCCTAAGACACTCCTTCTAAAGGAACGTCAATCAATCTCCTTATTTCCTAACTAACCTTGTTAGAACTATGGAAGCTTTTCCCCAACAATGTGTCGTTCTCTCCCGAGATCACATTCCGTTCCTAACCCTGTCGTTAGAACATTAATCCTTTCGTGTTGTTAAAAATGCCAGTTTAACACAGCCATTCCCATCGTCTCCACCATATCCCCAGCAGAAAAACCCTGGCCTTCATCATAAGTCCAGCACCCAAGGCACGAATGCCTTCATTTCAAGGCATGAACGCCTTACAAAAATCAATCCCAAGGCACGAACGCCTTCACCTCAGGAACGAACAGTCTCTCTCTGGATGGAACGCCTGCGAACAGTTTCCCGTAGGTTTAGATGCCTCCGAACAGTCTCACTCAGGTTAGAATGTCTCCGAACAGTTTCCCGTATGTTCAGATGCCTCTGAACAGTCTCACTGAGGTTAGAACGCCTCCGAACAGTTCCCCGTAGGTTCAGACGCCTCCGAACAGTCTCACTCAGATTAGAACGCCTCCGAATAGTTTCCCATAGGTTCAGATGTCTCCGAACAGTATCACACAGGATAGAATACCTCCGAACAGTTTCCCATAGGTTTAGACGCCTCTGAACAGTCCCACCCAAGTTAGAACACCTTCGAACAGTCTCCCGTAGGTTCAAACGCCTTTAAATAGTATCACTTAGGTTTAGACACCTTCAAATCAGTATCAACAAGGACGAACTCCTCCTAATCATTCCCCACAGGTCGAGGCCCCTACAAAATGCCCTCACACCCATGAACTACGATTGGCTTGATTCCCGCTCGGGATACATAGAAATCCTTTTGCTAAGGGTCAAGCCATTTTGCCGCTCAGGTCTCTCCAATAAGGCATCCCCCGATTTGGATCCTTATCTTTTTCAATGACCCCACTTCCTTCAAAAGTGACATCACTGAGGGGCTACTATAAGTACCCTAATCTGGATCGTTACAATCCGTTAAAAGTTAACCGGAATCCGTTTCCAAGTTAACTGGAATCCGTTAACTCCCCCTTTTCGAGTCAACGAGACTTCCCAGGACTGCATCGTGTATCTCGATTCCAAAGTGTACTCAACACACGTTATCACATGTAAAATTACCACTTTCCTCGAAAAATGCAATTTCGGGGCTTTCCGGGGCTGTTCCGGACATTTTTCGGACAGGTATTTAGAAAACAGTCAAAACCGGGATTAACGGGACAAAAAACCCTACTTTGGTGACTCACAGGGACACGTGACACACATGCACAGCCTCCCCCATCTCCATCAATCAAATTCAAGGATGAAAAGACCAAAATACCCCTGAAATTGAAACATAGGCCATCCGGCCTGTTCTTCATGAAAAATCAAAATCCTCATCAAGCTCTTGCAATTTCCAAAATACCCAAAAACCCCCCAAATTGAATGAAAGGCCGTCCAGCCTGTTCTTCAATTTTACCTCGTATAAATACAGAGGCTGTCGTTCTGTAAAAGGGTCAAAAAAAATTACCCCTCCTCAAATCCTCACGGTTCCAGCAGCCTACACCCCCTCCCGAGCCCCGAAAATGCCTCGATTTGCATGAAACCCAGGTTTTCCGACCAAACACGAGCCAAACACTTCCGAAACACCTCCCAAACACTAAATCATATCCTGTATACGCCTTTCTGATCCAAAGAGTCAATACCTAACCATTGGTAACACTCTCTCTCTCTCTCTCTAAACTTCGTTTCTATCTCCATTTACGCATCAAACGCTACTTTCGATCCGATCGAAGTTCTCAAAATGTAGACGTAACGCCGTCTACAGGACTTGATACGTTTAAGTCCATAATCATCTTCTCTCCTGTAAGAGAAGTAATTTCGGGTTAAAACGGCGTTCAAGTCACGTATTTTACTTTTCTGTCATTTACCATTTAGATCGTTCGATCCGTTGATTCACTTTTTACCGTCCGAACCGTTTGGTTCGTGATTGTCATTTACAAGTTCGGATCGTTTGATCCATCGATATTGTCATTTATTTTACGCACCTTTACAAATCTAAGTTGTTTGGCTCGTCGATCGCAATTTTACCGTCCGGATCGGTCGATCTGTCGATACCGCACTTTCAATACTGTCATTTAAAAGTCCAAGCCATTTGGTTTGTTGATAGTATTTTAAGAATAAATTTCCGAGTCACAAAATGACTCATTGATCGCATCTTACTTTCCATCATTTTCATAAATGGGTAACATCATAATGCCTGGTTCAAAACCGAAAGTTCGTCATTCGAACTCCTTTTTAGAACACCTTAAAATCGACGCTTGACATTCAAACCTTCATTTCTGACTCAAACTCGACGTTTTACATTCAAATGCTATTTTACCAAAATCAACGTTTGTCATTCAAACTAAAGATTCCACTTCGTCATTCGAAACCATTTTCAAACTCAAAAGCGACGTTCGTCATTCAAACGCTCATTTTTTTACCACAATCAACGTTTGTCATTCAAACCAAGATTAAAGCTTGTCATTCAAGCCCCTTATAAAAAGCAACACAAACACACACACACGAACACTTTTCGAGAAAGGTAGAAAGACTCATCATACGAGGCATTTCGGGTGATCTCAATAGACTATTCCCAAAACGTTACATGACCTTCGAACCTAACAATCTCTGATCCAAAAAGCCTTTTTTCAAGTTTTGGCTACCAATTAAAATGTCCCCTTTTTTTAAAGCCTTTTTCAAGTTTTGGCCACCAATCAAAAAATCCCCCTTTTCAAAGCCTTTTCCATGTTTTGGCAACCAATCAAAACGTCCCCTTTTTCAAAGCCTTTTCCAAGTTTTTGTTACCATTCAAAATGACTTCCTTTTCGAACCAGTCTTTTTCAATGTTTA
This sequence comes from Adenophora triphylla var. japonica, assembly GCA_022495995.1. Classification (NCBI taxonomy): domain Eukaryota; kingdom Viridiplantae; phylum Streptophyta; class Magnoliopsida; order Asterales; family Campanulaceae; genus Adenophora; species Adenophora triphylla. Next base: position 320,417 of record JAFEMH010000624.1, on the reverse strand, counting down.
GGCTCATATTACAAAACTGTGTGGCATCTCTTTCTCTTTTCAGCGAGGTCCGAAGTTGCGAAAGCCACTCGCCGCGTTCCGCGCGTGATTCAGGTAATTTCACATACACCTTACCATACCCCACACAAAGGCCTCCATCAAGCAGTACACTTTCCAAAATCACATCCCTACCATTACCTTGACCAAGTCAACGATGGCAACGACATCATTAAATGATCGCTCTTATGTCAATGACAAGTTAGGGACTTTTCCTTCCCCCTCATGTGCATCAAGAAAGTTCAAGCCGGGGCTTCAAAAAAAAAATAAAAAATAAAGAAAAAGAAAAAAAAAGAGCCAAGGAACCAGCACTGCTTGTCTGAAGCTCAATGCAGCTAGGCAAAGGCAAAAGCATCATAAGTCCGTAAGCTATATTCAAATTCTTTTTCTTCCCGCGAGAGCACCGATCAAGAAGCAATGGAATAATTGAAGTTGACGTCAAATACGACTTGTCAAGCAATCACCTCAAAGCCCGTACCTCATCATCCAACCTTTGGTTTGAGCCTTTTTGCCAAAGGGCGCACAAATATTCATGCCCTTGCCCCAAAACCAAACACGATTCACTCTGAACTACGGCGACCTGAGCTCCTTGTCTTAAGGAGAACGTAGGCAACCAGAAATGGTCTGGTCATAAAGACATACAAATTCACAAACTCGATCTCACCAATGACCTCTCCTATACACAAACCTTCTCTCACGCCGGATCCAACTCGATCATTGATACCGACTGACTTTCTCCTCGTGATTAATCAATCATATCAAGTTTAATTGTTGAATAACCCGATGATCAACAAAGGATTTTAAGAAAACATATAATCATTGTGAACAAATCATGTTTTCAGATGTCTCGACAAGTCTTATTTTTCTTCAAAATAGGGAAAATAAAGCTAAACACTGATTTTCTGTCAACAAGGGCTTCCATACACTTTTACATGTTTTCCAGTGCTCATACTCTCTCAAAATAGTCAAACCCAAAAGCATTTCTTTTGTGCCTACATCAAATAAGGCATTCACACAAAAAGGGACCCGTTCCCACCTTTTCAAAAAAAAAATGCCATTGGGATTGTACATTACAAGTCATTTCTTTCACATTTTTGGTTGACCGATTGATTAAAAAAATACAAAGGTGTTGAAGAACATACCCAGCTAGATTGAAAACCCTCAAAGGGCAGTCTAGGCAAAAAATCAGGGTTGCACCATTCTACCCTTTCTCTATCTCCCCTTCTCTCACAAAAAGAAGGTCGAACTATGGAGACCTGAGCCCCTCAAGGGGAAAGTAGGCAGCCTTCATTGGTTCGGTCCAAAGCATACACAAAAATCCAAAAATTGGACGCCATCAAGGCTCAGACAAGAAGAAAGCAAGAGAATTTGCGTCTCGACAAAGCTTTTAAAGTAAATCACAAATTATCACAGTTAAAAAAATTCTTGATAAGTTCAAGCACGGTCTACTCCTGACTCAAAACATGCTAAGATAACATAAAGCATCTAGTAATTAATGTGTCTGCAATGACAATTAATGGATACTCATTACTCAGAAGGTCATTCCATGCCGTTCGCGCTCGTCCCTTGTCCATTCTTCCCTTCCTATCCTTGTTCCCAATGTGTCTACTTTCGTTCCACGTGAACCATCTCTTTCTCCCTCCTTCCAAGACCAGGAGTCCTCCCTGTCATGTCAAGCAATCCGGTAGCTCTCAGTGCATCGTTCGTCCAGGCTTTGACTCGGATCTCCTCCCTATAAGTCTACAAAAGGAGACCTCTCTCCGCCAGTTTGTCGACTCTAGTCTCGTAGTCAAAACAAAGCAACTCCCGTGATATCTTGAGGGTTAACCCAAGCTATTGAACTCCTAAGGTGGTAGCTGAAATGGCAACCTTGCCCCGAAATTGCCTCGTGCTTGCTCCCCATAATCACTTGAGTCAGCCCGAGATGCTGCTCAAACCAGTCCAAGTACTCGGTAGTCAAAAATGGTACTCTCCCTACATCGGAGAAGTACCCCTGGAGGGAATGCATAATATTTCCATATCCTCATAAGGAAAAGGAAAGAGGATGCATCTACCATAGAAAAGGAATCTGCCTCCATAGTAGCAACGTTGTTCCAGCCCAGTAAAGGCTCCTGCCTCATCCCAAGCTACCTGGAAATAAGGGATGGGATGTAGAAAGAAAACTGAGACAACTTCAGAACCCTGACAACATAGGAACCTTCTTGAAAGGCCCACCTAGTCTCAATCCTCCAATAATGAACCCACCAACGGATGTGATGTGATCCAAGTCGAGCCATCCACCTCTCCCAAGAAGACTGATCCGTCTCTAAGACCCAAGGGTTGCTGAGCAAAGATCCACGAACTAAAAGATGTCAGAAGCACAAGCATAGCTTGAAGTCTCTCTCTCACAACCATAAGGCAAGCAAAGTGGGGCTTCTTCCACGCATGAATCGGTCCCCCATCACTAGACGTTCTATGCCATGGAAGGTTTCCCCTAAAACCAATGGAACGATATCCTCGCTCACTCGGTGAGCTCAGCACCTTCCTCGACCAGATACTCCGAGAAGTCTGCAGAAGTAAGAAAGAAAAAGGAAAATGAAGACGAGCCATCCCTCCTCTCCTTGGCCAGCACCTGCGGCGTCCTCATCATCTCAGCAGAGGCGCTACCACATCCTCATCATTTTAGCAGAGGCGCCACCACACCCTCATCATCTCAGCAGAGGCATCACCACGTCCTCATCATTTCAGCGAAGGCGACTCCACGTCCTTAAAATCTCAACAGAGGCACCAAAATGCCCTTATCATTTTTGCTAGAGGCACCACGTCCTAATTATTTTAGTCAGAGGCCCTACCACGTCCTCATCATCTCAGTTAGAGACGCCACTAGATCCTCATCATCTCAGCAGATGCGCCACCACGTCCTCATCATTTTAGCAGAGGCGCTACCACGTCCTCATCATTTCAGCCAGAGGCGCCACTACGCCCTCATCATTTCAGCCAAAGGTGCCACCAAGCCCTCATCATTTCAATCAGAGGCACCACCACATCCTCATTATCTCAGCTAGAGGTGCCACCACCTCCTCATTAACTCAGCCAGAGGTGCCACCACATCCTTATTATCTCAGCGAGAGGCACGAACCCATCCTCCTCAACTTCCTCCTCACAAATCGCCTCCTCCTCCAGGTAAACATCGCAAAGGTATGTTAATAAACTTTAAATGCAAGACGTAGCAATAATAAATGCTACATAAAAGGTCTGTCCCAACGCGGCATATTTCCTTTCTAAAAATTCCCACAAACGAAATTCCATACATGATCCACAAAATATGCCATCAAATTCAACTTAGGGTCATGCTCCAGAACTAAGCCTCAACTTAGGTTTCATACTCCTAAAATAAGTCTCAAACTCAGGTTCATATTCCTGAACTGAGCCTCAACTTAAGTTCATACTCCTGAACTAAGTCTTAAACTCACGTTCATACTCCTGAACCAAGCCTCACCTTAAGTTCATTCTCCTAAACTAAGTCTTAAACACCAGGTTCATACTCCTGAACCAAGCCTCAGCTTAAGTTCATACTCCTGAACTAAGTCTCAAACTCAGGTGCATACTCCTGAACCAAGCCTCAAGTTATCTTCATACTCCTGAACTAAGTCTCAAACACCAGGTTCATACTCCTGAACCAAGCCTCACCTTAAATTCATTCTTATGAACTATGTCCCAAACACCAGGTTCATACTCCTGAACCAAGCCTCAACCTAAGTTCATATGCCTGAACTATGTCTCAAACACCAGGTTTATACTTCTGAACCAAGCCTCAACTTAAGTTCATACTCCTAAACTAAGTCTCAATTTAGGTTTATACTCCTGAACTAAGCCTAAACATAGGTTCATATTCCTGAACTAAGGCTCAACTTAGGTTCATCTTACTGAACTAAGACTCAACTTAGGTTCGTAATCCTTAACTAAGTCTCAAACTCAGGTTCTTACTCCTGAACCAAGCCTAAACTTAAGTTCACACTCCTGAACGAAGTCTCAAACTCTAGGTTCATACTCCTGAACCAAGCCCCAACTTAAGTTCATACTCCTGAACTAAGTCTCAAACACTAGATTAATACTCCTGAACCAAGCCTCAACTTAAGTTCATACTCTTGAACTAAGTCGCAAACACCAGGTTTATACTCCTGAACCAAGCCTCAACTTAAGTTCATACTTTTGAACTAAGTCTCAAACACCAGGTCCTGAACTAAGTCTCAAACTCAGGTTCATACTCCTTAACCACGTCTCAATTTAAGTTCATACTCCTAAACTATAAGTCTCAAACACCAGGTTCATACTCCTGAACCAAGCCTCAATATAAGTTCATACTCCTGAACTATGTCTCAAACACTAGGTTCATACTCCTTAACCAAGCCTCAGTTTAGGTTTATACTCCTGAACTAAGTCTCTCATACGTTAAGTCGCCTTCGAACAGTCACACTCAGGTATAGACGCCTTCAAACAGTAACACTTAGGTTTAGACGCCTTCGAACAGTCACACTCAGGTATAGACGCCTTCAAATAATGACACTTAGGTTTAGACGCCTTCGAACAGTCTCCCTTAGGAATGGACACCTTCAAATAGTCACAACTCAGGGCACAAACGCCTTTCATAATCGGTCAGAGGCGCCACACCTCCTCAAATATTTCAAAAAAAATTTATCAAAGGTGAACACGTCCTCAAACATTTTAACAACTCGGTCTGATGCCACACAACCTTAAATATTTCAAACAAATTGGTCAGAGGCGCCACACTTCCTCAAATATTTTAAACAACTCGATCAGTGGCGCTACACATCCTCAAATATTTCAAACAAATCGGTTAGAGGTGCCACACGTCCTCAAATATTTTAACAACCCGGTCAGAGGCGCCACACATCCTCAGATATTTCAAACAAATTGGTCTGAGGCACCACACGTCCTCAAATATTTCATACAACTCGGTTAGAGGCACCACATCCTCAAATATTTCAAATAAATCAGTCAGAGGTGCCACACGTCCTCAAATATTTCAACAACTCGGTTAAAGGCGCCACGCGTCCTAAAAGAATTTCTAAGTCCCAACTTTAGTTCATACTTCTGAATTAAGTCCCAACTTTAGTTCATACTCCTGAACTACGTCCCAATTTTAGCTCATACTTCTGAACTAAGTTCCAATTCTAGTTCATACTCCTGAACTAAGTCCCAACTTTAGTTCATACTCCTAAACTAAGTCTCAACTTCAGTTCATACTCCTTAACTAAGTCACAATTCAAGTTCATACTCCTTAACTAAGTCCCAATTCTAGTTCATACTCCCGAACTAAGTCCCAACTTTAGTTTATACTCCTGAACTAAGTCTTAATTTTAGTTCATACTCCTGAACTATGTCCCAATTCTAGTTCATACTCCTGAACTAAGTCCCAACATTAGTTCATACTCCTGAACTAAGTCCCAATTTTAGTTCATACTCCTGAACTAAGTCCCAATTCTAGTTCATACTCCTTAACTAACTCTCAACTCATGCCGAAGCCTCAAAATAGTCTCAACTCTGGACGAATGCCTACAAATAGTTCCCCACAGGTCGAGGCCCTTACGAATTGCCATCCGGACGAGCAGTCCAGATCGGGATTCTTATTTTTATCGACGACCCCATTTTCTTCGTATGTGATGTCGCCGAGGGGCTTCTGTAAGAACTCCAATCCGGACCTCTCTTCATGCGAGCATACGTAAAATACCAAGGGCGAACTTCCGGAGATCATAACTTCTTCATACGGACTCCGATTGAGACGTGCCATATATGGTTGGAAAGCTATCGATGAGTAATATATTAAAATGGTGTATGTAGGGACCTCTTTGCATGAAAAATGTGTCCGAATGTACTTGTTTTTCAACACCTCAGAATCATTGAAAAATCTCCACAATGTCTACAATATTCTCTGAAATCCAAGTAAACCAAAAAAATTGTAATTGCATACATGTCCATACGAACACTTTTGAAATTTTTTGAGTCCTATAAATAGAGGGCTCCCACTCTCATTTTACTCACACCTTAACCCTCTCCTACCTCCCTGCAACCTTCTAGCAGTTTTCTATGCCATCCGGACCCTTCCGGTCCTTCTCGAGGCCTCTCGAGCCATCCCGAGGCGCTCCCGAGCCATTATGAGGCACTCCAGAGCCATCCTGAGGCCCTTAGAAGCCCTTCCGAGGCGATCTCGGTCCATCCCGATCTACCCTTCGACGTCCCACAAATACTATTCATCTCCAACCAAACTTCAAACACACAAACGGCTCAAATTGGTCTAAACCCGCGAGTCCAAATGAGTGTGAATGAGTGCTAATTAGGGGAGGTTCAGCCCGAGTGAGTGTATAATTTATCTCCTCTTAAAACTATCCCAAACCAATATTGGTAAGATCTCCTTCCAAACTTTAAACAACTACTTTCATTTAAAAGTTATTTCAATATTTATGTTTAAATACATCGTTTACAATGTCGACATTTATTTATTATCAAATGCATTTTATTTCCTAAAACACACACACACACACACAACTTTCAAAGAAAAGGGTACAGAAAGACTCATCACACAAACATAAAGCCTTTTCTCAATATTTTGGGCATAATCAAAATGGTGTGGCGACTCTACACTTTCAAACGAGAAATGTCGTCTGCATTCCGGATAGGGTAATTTCACCAAGGTGAGCAGTTTTCCATCTTAGGCAAGAAACCTTTCTACCACAGTGACCAGTTTTGACCCTTTTCCAGAATGAGCTCCAACCTTTTCCAACCCAAAATGAGCTCCAATTGACCTTAGGTCACCAATATTTTCAAAAACTATAACATTGTCTGGTGCCCGACATTCATACCGGCGTAGCCTCTATATCAACAAATAGTTCCACAGCGCCTTCGGATGGGGCCATTAGAGACGGTGGAGAAGAGACGGTGGTGCTTGAGGAAGTTGATTGTGCAGGAGACACCAATGAACCTGATAGAGTAAAAATAAAAGAAAATAGAGAGAGAAGATGAGATCATTGAGCGTTTAGAGAGAGAAGGCGGTGGCAATGTGATCGGGAGTTGATTAAAGATGTGATAGCAAGTGACCTTTTAGGAGAAGGACACCTTGGGGGATAGAGTTTTAACTAACCTTAACCTATCTTAAAACCCATTTGTATGAGATGCTTAGTGAGCCTCCCATACCAAGCCCTAGGGGCTTGTTTCAAGCCATATAAGGCTTTCTTTAGCTTATAAACATGATCAAGGCAATGGAGATCAGTAAATCCCTTTGGTTTCTCAACATACGCTTCTTCATTAAGGACACCATTTAAGAAAGCACTCTTTACATCCATTTGATGTAAAGTGATGTACAAGTAACATTCAATGGCAAGAAGAAGCCTAATAGATTCAATTCTAGCAATCGGGGTAAATGTTTCTTTAAAATCAATCCCCTATACTTGGGTGTAGCCTTGGGCTACAAGCCTAGCTTTGTTTCTTGTTATTTGCCCATTTTCATATGTTTTGTTTTGAAAATCCACATGGTCCCTATAACATTTCCCCTTTTTGGTCTAGGGACCAGGACCCGCACATCAATTTTCTCAAATTGGTTTAATTCCTCCACCACAAGAAAACAGGGCAACTGAAACAAAATTTTGCAACCGAAATGAAATCAGTTTCAGAACAGGGCAACTAAAACGAAATTTTGCAACCGAATTGAAATCAGTTTCAGAGTAAAAGGTGCTCATTGAAAATTGACGTGCAAAATTAATATTGCAATGGAAAACCATTTTGTCGCTTCATGTTTCGGAATTGCAGCGGTTTTTGAAACATATGAACTTCTGTTTCAATCATCTGTTTCAATTTCAGTTGCATTTTGCAGCTGAATAAAAATCAGTTTTAGAGTAAAAAGTGATCATTGAAAAATGACGTGCACAATTAATTTTGCAACTCATATTGCAATGGAAAACCATTTTGTCACTTCATGTTTCGGAATTGCGACGGTTTTTGAAATAGATGAACTTCTGTTTTAATGTTCTGTTTCAATGTTTTAATTTTCTGTTTCAATTTCAGTTGCATTTTAGAACTAAATTGAAATAAATTCAGAGTAAAAAGTGCTTATTGAAAATTGACATGCACAATTAATTTTGCAACTCATATTGCAATGGATAACCATTTTGTCGCTTCATGTTTCGGGGGAAAAGTTGGAGGGAAGAATGCCGCTTAGTTTTGCAATGGTTTTTGAAACAAATGAACTTCAGTTTCAATTTTCTGTTTCAATTTCAGTTGCATTTTGCAACCAAATTGAAATCAGTTTTAGAGTAAAAAGTGCTCATTGAAAATTGACGTGCATAATTAATTTTGCAACTCATATTGCAATGGAAAACCATTTTATCGCTTCATGTTTCGGGAGAAAAGTTGGAGGAAAGAATGCTGCTTTGTTTTGGATAAATAAAACTTTTTGAGATGTTAGTTAGTAATGAAATTTTTTACAAAAATTTATATAAAAAAATTAAAATTTTTTTTTTTAAAGAAATTAATGTATATAATAGAAAAAAGTGGGATGGACAATAGCATTTACTTTTTTTTTTTTGGATAAATAAAACTATTTAAGATGTTGGTTAGCAGTTAAATTTTTTACAAAAAGTTATAAAAAAAAGTTAAGATTTTTTTAAGGAAATGAATGTATATAATAGAAAAAAGAGGGGCGGACAATAGCATTTACTTTTTTAATTTTTTTTTTTTTCGATAAATAAAACTATTTACGATGTTAGTTAATAGTGAAATTTTTTACAAAAAATTTATATAAAAAAAGTTAAGAATTTTTAAAGAAATGAATGTATATAATAGAAAAAAGAGGGACGAACAATAGCATTTACTTTTTTAATTTTTTAAATTTTTTTTGGATAAATAAAATTATTTGAGATGTTAGTTAGAAGTTAAAATTTTTACCAAAAGTTATAGCATTTACGTTTTTTTTTTTTGGATAAATAAAACTATTTGAGATATTAGTTAGTAGTGAATATTTTAACAAAAAGTCATATAAAAAAGTTAAAATTTGTTAAAGAAATCAATGTATATAATTGAAAAAAGAGGAACGGAAAATATCATTTACTTTTTTATTTTTAGAATTTTTTTTTTTTGGATAAATAAAATTATTTGAGATGTTAGTTAATAGTGATTTTTTTAAAAAAAAAAGTAATATTAAAAAATTTAAGCATTCATGAATGTATATAATAGAAAAAAGAGGGACGGACAATATCATTTACTTTATAATTTTTTTTTTTGGATAAATAAAACTATTTGAGATGTTAGTTATTATTAAATTTTTTTACAAAAAGTTATATAAAAAAAGTTAAGAAATAAAAGTATATAATAGAAGAGGGGCGGAATATAGTATATATAATTTTTTTTATATACTTTTTGGATGAATAAAACTATTTGAGATGTTGGTTAGTAGTGAATATTTTTTAAAGTTATATATAAAAAGTTAAGAATATTTAAAAAATAAAAGTATATAATAGAAGAGGGATGAACAATATCATATATACTTTTTTTATTTTTTTATTTCTTTTGGATAAATAAAACTATTTGAGATGTTGGTTAGTAGTTAACTTTTTTAAAAATATTTATATAAAAAAGTTAAGAATTTTTAAAGAAATAAAAGTATATAATAGAAGAGGGACGGACAATAGCATATATTCTTTTTTAATTTTTTAATTTATATTTTTTTGGATAAATAAAACTATTTGAGATGTTGGTTAGTATTGAAATTTTTTATAAAAAGTTATATAATAAAGTTAAGAATTTTTAAATAAATAAAATATATGAAAGAAATTATGGTTTAGAATATAGGGTATGGGTTATGATTTAGGGTATATCAATGATATGGGTATCTGGTGTATGGGTATATGATATATGTTTAAGGGATTTGGTATATTAAAAATTATTTTATTTAAAAATTCTTAATATTTTTTATGTGTATGAGTTAGAAGGTGTTTAGGCATATGATTTAGGATTTAGGGTATGGGGTATGATTTAGGTTTTAGGGTATTGGGGTATATGATTTAGGATTTAGGTATATAAATTTGTATTTAGGGTATGATTTAGGGTTTAGAGTATGGGTGTCTGGTGTATGGGGTATATGGTATATGATATAAGTTATGATTTAGGGTATAGGGTATCGGTGTCTGATGTATGAGTAGATGATATATTTTTAAGGGATTGGGTATAATAAAAATTATTTTATTTTAAAATTCTTAACATTTTTATGTGTATTAGTTATATGGTGTTTAGGCATATGATTTAGGATTTAGGGTATGGGGTATGATTTAGGGTTTAGGGTGTTGGGGTATATGATTTAGGATTTAGGTATATAAATTTGTGTTTATCGTATGATTTAGTGTTTAGAGTATGGTTGTCTAGTGTATGGGGTATATGTTATATGATATAAGTTATGGTTTAGAGTATAGGGTATGGGTATCTGATGTATGAGTATATGATATATGTTTAAGATATTGGGTATATTAAAAATTATTTTATTTAAAAAAATTTAAATTTTTTTATGTGTATGATATAATATAATTTTATATTTTAGATTATTATTATTATAAATTATTTTTACTAATTATTATAGTATAGAAATGAGGGTTTAGGGGTATATGTATATGATTTAGTGTTTAAGGTTTGGGGTATAAGTATATGAGATTTGAGATGTAGTAATAAACATTATTAATATTTCTTTTAAAGATTAAATTATTATTATTGTTAATAAGTATTTTTGTTATAATTTATTACTATCAATTATTACTTAGGCATATTAATATTTCTTAGAAGTTTAAATTAATAAATTATTATTATCAATAAATTATATTTTTAGGCATTATTGTTTTAGGATTTAGAGTGGAACTCAAGGCTTAGGTATACTAATATTTCTTAGAAGTTTAATTTATTTTGTTTTTTTAAGTATTTTTTCTATATTATTATCATACTTTTTATTTATTATATATCATTCAATTATTATTTATTATCTCTCAACAATATTAGTTAATATTCTTCTTCTTGATATTTACTGGTTTTATTAATAATGATTATTACTATTATTATTATTAAATATTATTATATATTTAATTATTATTAATATAAAATATTATTTTATATTTATAATAATTATTATTGTTTGAAAGACAAATTATTATTATTTTTTTTAACTAATTATTATAACCATCAAGAAAACATGTATATTATTATTATGATATATTATTATTTATTATTTAATTATTATTATTAGATACTTTTATTTTATATTTTAAATTATGTTTATATTAATATTATTTTTACTAATTATTATGGTCATTAAGAGATTTTTGTGATAAACAAATAAACATAAGAGGTGGCAATAAATCATTAGAACACATATATTCACATGGATCACTACCCTAAGCAACATATTCACCATTAAATACATCAAATATAAATGAATCCAATGATCCAAATTCATCCCGGCGAAAACACAAATACACTTTCTTTGATTGGTTTCCCTAATTTCACATGGATTGATTTTTAAATCAATCTGGACCATTAATCACACACATCCAATGGTCTAAATTCAACATAAAAAAACCATACCACATTCTTTTCTCTTTTTTCTCTCTTTCTCCCTCATTTCTCTCTCTATTCTTTTCTCTATTTCTCCCTCATTTCTCTCTCTATTATTTGTCGCCGGCCGCCGTCCCAACGCCGACCAAATTTGCCGGATCTGGCTATGTGCGTCTCCATTTCTCAAACCCATGTTACTGAGTCCCCTGCCTCTTCTCCGACCACAACACCTACACCACCAAACACCCCAACAATTCTCCGCCTACAGTCCAACACATTTTGCTGGAAAATGCGACCTGTGGACACCGTACCTAGACGTCATTTACGTCATTATCAGAAAGGCAAAACTGGAGAGTCTAAATAAAGAAGATCAAGTTCGACTTAATCGAGTCCAGATCAGGGACGACGACAATTGAAATCGACTTTGAAATTGAGCCCAGCTCAGTGGTTTTAATTATGAATTTTATGGGTACTTGATTTTATGTTTGGGTTTTGGATGTGGTTTCTTTGGTTGAAAATATTGTATACTGTGAGACATTTGTGTTAGAAATTGGGATATGGATTGATGGGGGGTTTCTTCTCAATTTTTGTTGCTTTGTTATTGGTGCGTGGCAATAGGCAGTGGCGGTGCGCCTCAGTTGGATGGTGGTGGTGATGCAGTTTAGTTGGATGGTGGGTGGCAATAAGCTAATTCATGAATTGTTAAATTGTTAAATTGCTAAAAAAGATAAGTTAGTTTGTAAGGACGGATTTAAGATTAATAAAAGTTAAGGTACTGATTTAAATTGATTGACATTATAATTTATTTTTGATAAAAATATTTAGGATATATATATATATATATATATATATATATATATATATTAGAAAATAATTTTCTGCAACATAATTTTTCATTGCAAATTAGGTTACATACTTGAAACAGAACAATCAGTTGCAATTAGAAACAAAAATAAATCAATTGCAAATTTTCGAAACAGAAATAACATATTTGAAACAGAACATTCAGTTGCAATTAGAAACAAAAATAAATAAGTTGAAATTTTAGAAACAAAAATAACATTTTGAAATAGAACAATCAGTTGCAATTAGAAACAGAAATAAATATGTTGCAAATTTTAGAAACAAAAATAACATAAACAGAACAATTAGTTGCAATTAGAAACAAAAATAAATCAGTTGGAAACTTGAGAAACATAAATAAATCAGTTGTTGTTTATAACGGATGTAAAAAATGTCATAGGATACACATTGCAACAGAAAGTAAATCTACTTTTTCTGTTGCAAGGATTTTGCATCCACAAGAAAGTGGTCGCATAAATTGCGACGATGCTTCCTGCGACTGCCTTTATGGTGGCAAATATCAATTTGAAACCGATTTTCCTGAATCAACCGAAAAATCTGTTTCAGTTGCCATGTTTTCTTGTAGTGCTCTAACATTTCCGTAATCCAATTTTCATCTTTCATTGCCTCTACGACATTCTTTGGCTCAAGATGAGACACAAAACAACAAGAGCTTACCTTGCTTACACAGCTCAATCCAGCCAATTCTCTGTAGTTGACTCTTGACTTCTCCCTTGTTTTTACCTTTTGATTTACATTGCGAACCACATGTGTAACTGGGTGGTTCTTTTGAATCCGGCTTGGTATGTCTCTGGTCCTATCCAGATTCTCCTCTTCACCATCTGAACTTTCTGAGTCTGATGTAGACTCATTTTGACCTGATGTAAGTGGTGATATGATCACATCAGGGCCTACCTCATCTTTCTGTAGCCTTGTTTGCTGCTTCTGTTCAGCTGTATTTTGGGTATCTTCCATTGTTTTCACACAACCTGAGACATCATCTTCATGAGTTTTTAGATTCAAATCGGCAGTATTATCAAAAGTGACATAAATGGATTCCATCACCATTTTAGTTCCAAGGTTGTAAACCCTATAAGCACGGCTATTTGTGAAATACCCTAGGAATATAGCTTTGTCACTCATAGAATCAAATTTTGACAGATAGTCTCTATCATTCAGAATATAACATATGCATCAAAAAATATGAAAATACTTGAGAGTAGATTTTTTACCAAGAAGAATTTCATAAGGAGTCATGGTTGACCCAACCCTCAAGTAGACTCTATTTCCTATGTGTCAAGCTGTGTTAAGAGCCTCAGCCTAGAATCATTTAGAGATGTTTCTAGAACTAAGCATGACTCGAGCCATCTCTTGCAAAGTAAGATTGCTTCATTCAGCCACCCCATTTTGTTGAGGAGTTTTAGGGGCTGAAAAATCATGGGTTATTCCTTTGGAGTTACAAGATTCAGAGAACAAAGTGTTCTCATATTCAATTCCATGATCGGATCGAATTTTAATTACTTTCAAACCATGCATGTTTTTGACTTTCCTATACCAAACTTTAAGCACTTCAAGTGCTTCGGACTTTTCTTTCAAATATAGGACCCATGTGTACCTAGAGAAATCATCTACACACACATAAAAGAGTACTTCTTTTTTACTTAAGCTTTCAACCTCAATGGGTCACATAAGGTCAGTATGAATTAATTAGTTCCAAAATCTTAGAAGTGGAACTTTGATCAACCTTTTTGTGGGAAGCTTTAGTTTGCTTGCCCTTTTGACAAGGACCACACACACTCACTTGTTTAAAATCAAGTTTGGGTAAGTGTTTAATAGCATTGAATCTCACCAACTCTTCCATTTTCCTAAAACTTGCATGACCTAACTTTTGATGCCAAACCTCAAGATCATTTATTTTGGAACTAAGGCAGGATAAGTTGTCATAAAATTTGTAACAATTATCTTGAGACCTTACTCCAGTGAAGAAGAATTGATCAGTGTTATCAAACACTTTGCATTCATGCTTATCAAATCTAACATGCAAATTGTCATGTGCCTTAAGCACCCTCTATCGGTGAAGAACTCTACATTACCTATCATGTGCCTTGAGCACCCTCTATCGAAGTACCATGAGCTAGCTATGCTGCTCTTGAGTGAGGTGAATACCACTTTGCATTCCTCACTTTTCTTTTCCACCCACACAAACTGACCAGATTTCTGGTGATGTGAGTGGTGTTGTGAGTACATCCGGGGGCTCATCTGTGGAGCAGATTTTCTGAGGTCATGAATCCTTTGGTAGAAAAAGGGTCTGATGTGAACTGGGGCAAAGTAGTAGTGGCATACAAACCTCCTTTTATTAGGATTTGTTTTATGATTTGAAAAAACTTTGGTTTTTGAGGAACTCTCTCCTTCTTTCACAAAAGTGGATTCATAGCCAAGACCAGTTTTCAAATTATTTCCCATATTCAGAACTTCCTCAAGTTTGGCCTTTCCAGTATTTAATTTTGCAAAAGTTCCGTTGGCCTTTTCGAGTTCTGTTTTGGTCTTCTCGAGTTCAATATCACGTTTGGTGAGCATGACCTCGAGTTTGGCTATGGCATCCTTTTGGTTGTCATTTTCAGTGGTAACTTTTTCAAGATCACGTTTTAAAGTGGAGATTTAAGTAGAGAGTTTCTCATTAATTTTCTCGAAAATTGACATTTTTTCTACTCGTTTTTCCCTGTCAGCAAATAAATCAGCATAAGCATCAAGAAGTTCTTGGTAACTTCCATCACTTTCTTCTTCATCTCTGTTCTTAGTGTTTCATCTTTGTCCTCACTACCGCTAAGGGTCGCACAAAATCTCATATACAAAGCCTTTGCAGGCTCTAGATTGAACAGTTTCAGATCTTTTCTTAGCAAAACTAGTAGGTTTCTTGATACTACTCTTAGTATCCTCTTTTTGTTTTTCTAAAGTGTTTTGAATTTTCGAAGGAAACTTGTTGTCCCGTTTATTTTTTTTAAAAAGACATAAATATTTTGGTCAAAAGGGCAACATCTTCAGTTTCCAAATTTGAAGTGTCAATTTCTTTGGAGATTTCTTCAATTTCTTTTGAAACTTTGGATACATTAGAGAGAGTAGTTGCAAGAGTAATATTTTCAGCTTTATGTTTTTGTTAAATTGACAAGTTCATCTCAAACATGGTCAGAATACCAACAAGAGTATCTAAACTCATGGTTGTGGTATCGTGTGCTTCTTCAACATCAGCAATTTTAATAATGAATTTTTCAGTAACAGTTCTCAACATTTTACATACCAATCTAGCATTTGATATAGGTTCACCTAGGGAGAGACATTCATTTGAGACTTTTTTCAATTTAGCGGAATAGCTTTTTATGTCTTCAGTCTCATTCCTCCTAATGTTTTCAAACTTGGTCATGAGAATTCTCAACCTAGTGGCCTTAACACTACTATCACCTTTACAGTGACCTTGCAGAATATCACAGGTGTAGCGACGATGAATTTTTAATCTGGGAGTCGCCACTTATTATATATTGACGGAAAACAATAAGACAAAAAATGGCCGCACCAAGTGGTTGCCTACGTTTCTCCCAAATTAGGAAGACTCAGGCCGTCGTAGTTCCACATAAAACGTAGAGAGAGAGAGAGAGAGAGAATTAAATTTATTAATTACGAAGCCCGAGTCAATTGTTGATCGGTAAAAATTAAAATAATTAAATCTCCCGCAAGTATATGGTTCAAGTAATTAATAATTAATCTATCCTGCAAAATAAAGTTAATACAAGAAAAATAGAAATAATAATTTATTTTGACTTTTCTGAATTTTAGAAAGTTTTTTGTAAGTTTTGTTATTTTTTTTTATTTGAAGTTTTTTTTTTAACTGTTTTTTATGGTCAAACTATTTAAAGAAAGTCAATTGGCAAGCCAAGTCCTTTTTTATTCTTGTGAGGTCAACGTGGAAGTAAAGTCAAAACCAAGGGTTTCTTTGTTTTTTTTTTCTTTTCTAATGCTCGCCGCCAAACACACTATGCTTTCCGAATATTAGTCTCGCGTGGGACTACTTTGTCCCGCGCTGGACAAGCAATCTTACAGTAATTTTTTTTGGACGAAAACAGTTCAGAAAAATTCTAAAAAATTCAGAAAAATCTGATTTCAAACAAAAAATTGAACAGAAAATTAAAAAGATTAATAACACCCAAGTTAACCCAAGTCTAACCCTCTTAATTAATTGTCCCCAGCGGAGTCGCCATTGTACCGATGGTGAATTTTTAACATCTGAGAGTCGCCACTTATTATTTATTGATGGAAAACAATAAGAATAACCTTTTTAATATTTTCAAGAGATTCAAGGGTTCGGGAGTTAAGTGATGGAATGAGTAGGTCAAGGAGCATCCATTCCACCCAATTCGAAGATTGGTATTGCTAATTGGGTGTTATTAATCTAATCAATTCAATAAATAATAAGAAGAAATAAATAAACCCTAATTAATTTATTAATTAGGAATGTCGGATCGTATGCTTCGAGATCGCCTCCATGAATTGAAGGGACTCTAAGCTAATCCTTTTAATGGGATTACACTACTCTATAATCAATAGAGGGATTGAGAAGAGAAACGGAAGTTTAAGGGATGAATACCTTTTGAGAAGAGATTCAGACAGAGTTTCGACTCAAACCTAGATTTGGACTTCGATGTTTGTTGATCAACAAGGTTGATAAACAAATTTTAGGTAATTTTAGGGTGATTTTATATAAATCTTTCAGGGAGAGAAACCCACAAAATATGTGTGTTTTGTGTTTTTTCATCAAGGATCGGGGACCTGATATACTAGAAATCATCAAGTATTTATAGGAGGTTGGAGAGGTAAAGGTGGAGAGGGAAACCACCCTAGGAAGGTTCCAGAACTCAAATGCTATTGGAGAACCGGATTGATAAGATTTATCAAGAAAAGAGGTTGAAACGGAGAAGGAAAGTGATTCTGCACATACTGCAGATGAGTTGTCTCGCGTGAGACACATATGTCCCGCGCGGGACAATTGTCATTTGACCATTTTGTCCTCTTCAGTTATTTCGTTAGTCTGTTAGGTCCAAAACTAACGAGGTTAGTTAGAAACTGAACAAAATATGACGAAACTGATATGCTTTCTTCAAAACAAAAAAGAGATATGAAGAGTAGTGTAATCATGAATTATTGGTTCAGAATGGGGTGTCTACAAAAGGCTGTTTTTGCTTCATTTTGATTTATAACAAGTCGAAACATGTGTTCATCCACATGACTTGATATAGCACCAAAAGCCTTGGAATTATAATTAGCTAGAGTGACTTCGGTCGTAGTTCATTCTTCCTCAGGTTTGAGTTTGATGAAAAGACGCATTTTTGCTTTCCAAATAGCATAATTAGTTCCATCCAAAACATGAGGACGGTATTGATTCAAATGTCCTTCCATAATGGCTACACTTTCTTGGATCTCACTTAGTGTAATTGAGTGGAGCTCTGATACCAAATGAAAGAAATTGAGCGGCTAGGAATAACAATTGAACACAAAGACGCCTGTTATGAGTCCTAGTGTGATAGCACCAGTAATAGCACCAGCACAAACAACATCAGAATAAACAAATTTAAATCAATGTAAAACACAAATATAACACTTATCTGCATCAACAGCTGTAGACAATAAAACTTTTCTTATTAATAATAAATACTCGGTTACACGAAAGAACACTAAGAGAAGAACAAAATAATGAAATAACCAAAGTAATCTCTTACACTTTATAATTCTATAAATATATGAAACTCTTATGCGGAATTGAGTCTTCAAAGCGGTAACAATAATGGATCGTGTGGTTCTCATTTTATAGCCAAAGAGGTCCTCCAATGTAGGATAAGATTTGCTAGAGAATATCTTCTTAGACTTCTACCTTCTTTGTTTAATCCAAGCAATCCTTCCTTATCATGGACTCTTTCCTTTTGTAAGAGAAACATATCCAATATTATGTTAGTCAATAAAAGAAATTAAATTACACTATAAATAATATTTACCTAAATTAACTAATATAAGAAATTAACAAATCTTAATACAAGTCAACCTTTGACTTGTCAATTTGTGTGAGCCATCACACACCTTCAAATTTTATAAAACAGATTAATCAACAAAAAAGACAATGTATAGTTGGAAAAAAAATAAAGATTAAGTGCTAAAATACATTTGATGTTAAAATAAAATAAATATTAAAATTATAAAAATGCGGGATGTCCCGTCTCGTCCCATCCCGCTTTGTCCCGCTTCCCAAACGGGATGTCCCAAATAGGCTTGCTTTTATACGAGATTATATTATGAAAGTCTTGTAGCTAGGACTGTTCACAGATGTGCACAAACTTGTGTGTACAGTTGTGCACACAAGTGTTCGCACAGATTAGTTAACAACAAATTTCCAGAAAATTAACTTAAACAACAAAATATAAATGTAGAGGAAATAAAACATCCGCAAGAATTTCTTGCTGAAATACTTTTCATAAAACAACAACTTTGTTTAGAACACAAGTTGGAGAACAAACTATTACAATGAAAAGTGAACAAACTACGAAAGATCAAACTGAGTCCTAATCTAAGAAATCCATAAAAACGAAACAACCTTGAGAAAACAATCTCCGTTTTTCAAGGTAAAAACACAAAACTCTTAAGGATATTATCTCTCTAGAATGCTCGGTTCTTTCTCTGAAAATCCCTAATGAAGAAGACGGCGCAAACATCTTTTTATAAGTGGTTGACTCCTTGTTTGGCAAGGAGTCAATTACTCCATATAATCCGAGAATTAAGCCATCAATCCTTATCTCCATAAGCTTTCATTTCTTAAGAAGATTCCTAAATAAAATAATCACTAACTAAAAATACACGGTTAATAGTTACTCAAACATATTTGCAATTAATCCTATTCTATTTATGTACTAAATATATATAAATATCAAAATCAGAATCACAAAGATATTAGGAAATAACAAAGAGTATTTTCATACTCTTTCAATCTCCCCCTATCTTTGTGGTGCTGTTCAAAATCCTGCAAAACAAAGGCTAAACAAAACATTACTAAACATTTTACTACGAGTAATTCAGAATTTAAAGTTATTACAAACCCAAAATAAGGAAAAGTTTTTCAAATGTCACCATAAATATCGTCTCCCAAAGTGTCTATCTCAAAGGCTATGTTAGCTGCTGAATAAACAACATCTTCGACATCTTCTTCAATATAAAATGTCAAATCATCTTCAACATTTCCTGCAGCTGCTGCTGTAGCTCCCCCTGCATCTGTAGCTCCCCCAGTATTGCAAACATCTCTCCCTTTTTGAGAGGAACCACTAAGAACCGCCTCAAACTCATCAATGCTTTTCTCTAACCCAGCAATAAGAATTCATTTGCTTTCAATATCAACCCTATGGGATGTAATCTGAGCACTGAACAGAGTAATTTGACCACAGATTGCATTGGAGTCAGAAGGTGTAGCTGGAGTGACTGGATTTGTGTACACAGTTGTGTGCACAACTGGAGGAACAGGTGAATGGAGGCAGTTGATTGAAGTGGCTATTTTTTGTATTAGCAGTCACTGGAAAAGATTGGCCTGACAAGCTACCCTTCGTACTTTGGGGATACCACACTTCAGTCCGAACAGCTACAGGTGAAACTCCATATGCCCTCACATACAGGATGGAAGCCTTTCTACCAATAGAGTTGGAAATACCATCACTAAGGGTTCTCCAAGAAAACCAAGTGAATGAAGTCGACTGGTTAGAAAACGGATAAGAAGAGCTAGCCCTGCTAGACGAAAGGAGGTTGAGAGAAGCCGAGCACACTCCAGCTTACCAAAGAAGAAAGACAAGAGCTTTCAACAAAAGGTCAAGATAAGAAACATCAGAGTAGGCGACCTGGTTCTCCGCGAGCACTGCCCTGGACCTTCCAAACCTCTAGGCAAGTGGGGACCGAGATGGATAGGACCCTACGCTGTTAAGAAGAAATTCTCTGCGGAGCCCTTCAGCTGGTGGACTTAGACAGAGAGTAGCTACCAAAGCCGGTCAACATGGACAAGCTCAAGAAGTACATCGCGTGACTTGGCCTCTTAAAAATAAAAATCGCTCTCTAGGTTCAAAATCCTAGAAAGGGACGGTCTAGGCAAAAATTAGAGCTTGCACAAGAAAAGAAGCCTACTAGATTGAAAAACCTGAAAGGGCGGTCTAGGCAAAAGCAAGGGTGTGCATTGAAAAAAAAAAATAAGAGAGGCCTTGTCTCGCGCAAGACTACCCTTCGGTCTAAAATCGAATTTTGTCCTTTTTCTCACAAAAATGAACTACGTTAGACTTGAGCCTCTTATTTAATTGCTGTAAAAGAGGAACGTAGGCAGCCTTCGGGTTCGGTCTAATCAAATAAATAAATCAAAATTTCATCATTTTATTAATCGAATGCATTTTATTAATAACAAAAGGGAAATCCTAACGACAACGACTAATTTGCTAAGCTAACAATCTTGAAAAAAATACTAATAAATAAAACTATTGATCTATCAAAGCAATCTCTTGTTACTCTCTAGGATCTAGCCTTTCATTGACTTGGTAGGCTGGCGGACATGATCGCCTCCGCCATCTCGATCTCTCTTGCGATTTGGACCCTTCGAAGCGAAACATCCTTCAAGGCTAGTGAAAACAGATTCTCAAAGCCTCTTGAAAACATTGGGCCTATCTAAAGCTTGCATCTTTCTGGGAAGACCCTTACCTCGTCTCTCGTACCAATCCTCATCTAGAAAATCATAGGTTGGATTAGTCTGTACATTAGCAGGATCAAACTGATCCTTGCTCCTTTTCAAAATAATGCTCGTCATGAAGGAATCTCCTACCAGTAAAAGCCACAGATCATCAATCTTCTCCACACTTGGGTGACCGGTATGAAGGAACCAATCCAAGTACTTGTCAGATAAGAAGATACTTGCATCAAAATTCTGAAGGTTCGACCAACCATCTCGATTAGTTCCTTCACCCCATGCTTGAGCTAGCACCTTCGCAAACCCCTGATTTCCCTCTTGATGAATTGCCTACCAATATTGATGAGGCTGTGCGAACTGTCATCGGGGGAAGGGTACCAAAAAAGACTGCTGGATTTAGGACGACTCTTCTATCAAAATTGTTTGTGTTTTTGCATCATATAATGAGGACTAATTGGCTGCCTACCTCCAATTCCTCTTCTGTTACGAAAGATCATATTTTGTTTTTGTTTCGAGTCAGTGTGGACAAGTTTAACTTGGGGAAGGATATTTTTGATACAATTTTGAGCTTTGCTGAAAACACCAACACATCACATGCTCTTCCACATCCCAGTTTGATTTATGCAATGCTAAAAGATCAAGTGGTAGAGGATATACCTGGCGAAAGCGTATCTATCATTTCTGAACAGTTCAAGATTCCTAAGACTATGAATGATCAGTCCAGATTTGATGATCTGGCAAAGTTTGGTAAAGTTCCTCCTCCCTCAGTCTCTGTGAAGTCATCTGTTCCTCCAGTTGTGCACACAACTGTGTACACAAATCCAGTCACTCCAGCTACACCTTCTGACTCCAATGCAATCTGTGGTTAAAATACTCTGTTCAGTGCTCAGATTACATCCCATAGGGCTGATATTGAAAGCAAACGAATTCTTATTGCTGGGTTAGAGAAAAGCATTGATGAAGTAGAGGCGGTTCTTAGTGGTTCCTCTCAAAAAGGGAGAGATGTTTGTAATACAGGGGGAGCTACAGCAACAGCTGCAGGAAATGTTGAAGATGATTTGACATTTGATATTGAAGAAGATATCGAAGATGTTGTTTATTCAGCAGCTAATATAGCCTTTGAGATAAACACTTTGGGAGACGATATTTATGGTGACATTTGAAAAAACTTTTCCTTATTTTGGGTTTGTAATAACTTTAAATTGTGAATTCTTCGTGGTAAAATGTTTAGTAATGTTTTGTTTAGCCTTTGTTTTGCTGGATTTTGAACAGCACCACAAAGATAGGGGGAGATTGAAAGAGTATGAAAAATACTCTTTGTTATTTCCTAATATCTTTGTGATTCTGATTTTGATATTTATATATATTTAGTACATAAATAGAATAGGATTAATTGCAAATATGTTTGAGTAACTATTAACCGTGTATTTTTAGTTAGTGATTATTTTATTTAGGAATCTTCTCAAGAAATGAAAGCTTATGGAGATAAGGATTGATGGATTAATTCTCAGATTACATGGTGTAATTGACTCCTTGCCAAACATGGAGTCAACCAAAAAAGATGTTTGCGCTGTCTTCTTCATTTGGGATTTTCTGAGAAAGAACCGAGCATTCTAGAGAGATAATATCCTTGAGAGTTTTGTGTTTTTACCTTGAAAAACGGAGATTGTTTTCTCAAGGTTGTTTCGTTTTTATGGAGTTCTTAGATTAGGAATCAGTTTGATCTTTCGTATTTTGTTCACTTTTCATTGTAATAGTTTGTTCTCCAACTTGTGTTCTAAACAAAGTTGTTGTTTTATGAAAAGTATTTCAGCAAGAAATTCTTTCGGATGTTTTATTTCCGCTACATTTATATTTTGTTGTTTAAGTTAATTTTCTGGAAATTTGTTGTTAAGTAATCTGTGCGAACACTTGTGTGCACAACTGTACACACCAGTTTGTGCACATCTGTGAACAGTCCTAGCTTCAAGACTTTCATAATATAATCCCGTATAAAAGCAAGCCTATTTGGGACATCCCGTTTGGGACGCGGGACAAAGCGAGATGGGACGAGACGGGACGTCCCGCATTTTTATAATTTTAATATTTGTTTTATTTTAACATCAAATGTATTTTAGCACTTAATCTTTATTTTTTTTTCCAACTATACATTGTCTTTTGTGTTGATTAATCTGTTTTATAAAATTTGAAAGTGTGTGATGGCTCACACAAATTGACAAGTCATAGGTTGACTTGTATTAAGATTTGTTAATTTCTTATATTAGTTAATTTAGGTAAATATTATTTATAGTGTAATTTATTTTCTTTTATTGACTAACATAATATTGGATATGTTTCTCTTACAAAAGGAAAGAGTCCATGATAAGGAAGGATTGCTTGGATTAAACAAAGAAGGTAGAAGTCTAAGAAGATATTCTCAAGCAAATCTTATCCTACATTGGAGGACCTCTTTGGCTATAAAATGAGAACCACACGGGTCATTATTGTGACCACTTTGGAGACTCAATTCCACATAAGAGTTTCATATATTTAGAGAATTCTAAAGTGTGAGAGATTAGTTTCAGTTATTTCATTATTTTGTTATTCTCTTAGTGTTCTTTTGTGTAACCGAGTATTTATTATTAATAAGAAAAGTTTTATTATCTACAGCTGTTGATGCAGATAAGTGTTATATTTGTGTTTTACATTGATTTAAATTTGTTTATTCTGATGTTGTTTGTGCTAGTGCTATCACACTAGGACTCATAACAGGCGTCTTTGTGTTCAATTGATATTCCTAGATGGAACCATCCCGCCTGAGGTCGACAGGAAAACTCAAGTTGCCTTTAGAAGACTGGAAGCTAATTACGTCATCATTGTTGGCCGTCTATTCAAAAAATACTCCCATGGAAACCTCCTTCGCGCCACCGAAGAAGAGTCCCAAGAAATAATGGACCATGTTCATCAAGGAGTATGTGGAACTCACATGAGCGGAAACATGCTCCCCAAAAATATCATCAGACAAGGGTACTTTTGGGGCATAGATGTAATTGGAATGGGTGCACCCGCCGGAACCAATGGGCACTATTTCATCTTAGTAGCCTTCGACTAAATCACTAAATTGACCGAGGCCGCCTCCTACAAAGTTTTGAATGCCCAAAAAGGTAGCAGAATTCATCAAGCACAACATCATTTGCTGATAGGGACTTCCACAAGAGATGATATATGATAATGGCTCCCATTTCGAGAAAGAAACCGATCGCCTCTTAACGGAGTACAAAATCGTAAGGCATAAGTCATCTCCTTACAGGCCTCAAACGAATGGAGCAGTTGAAGCCGTAAACAAAACGATCAAAACCATCATCAGAAAAATGGCAGTCACTGGAAAAGATTGGCCTGACCAGCTACCCTTCGTACTTTGGGGATACCACACTTCCGTCCGAACAGCTACAGGTGAAACTCCATATGCTCTCACATACAGGATGGAAGCCTTTCTACCAATAGAGTTGGAAATACCATCACTAAGGGTTCTCCTAGAAAACCAAGTGAATGAAGTCGACTGGTTAGAAAACGGATAAGAAGAGCTAGCCCTGCTAGACGAAAGGAGGTTGAGAGAAGCCGAGCACACTCCAGCTTACCAAAGAAGAATGGCTAGAGCTTTCAACAAAAAGGTCAAGACAAGAAACATCAGAGTAGGCGACCTGGTTCTCCGCGAGCACTGCCTTGGACCTTTCAAACCTCTAGGCAAGTGGGGACCGAGATGGATAGGACCCTACGCTGTTAAGAAGAAATTCTCTTCGGAGCCCTTCAGCTGGTGGACTTAGACAGAGAGTAGCTACCAAAGCCGGTCAACATGGACAAGCTCAAGAAGTACATCGCGTGACTTGGCCTCTTAAAAATAAAAATCGCACGCTAGGTTGAAAATCCTAGAAAGGGACGGTCTAGGCAAAAATTAGAGCTTGCACAAGAAAAGAAGCCTACTAGATTGAAAAACCTGAAAGGGAGGTCTAGGCAAAAGCAAGGGTGTGCATTGAAAAAAAAAAAAAAGAGGACTTGTCTCGCGCGAGACTCCCCTTCGATCTAAAATCGAATTTTGTCCTTTTTCCCTCAAAGATGAACTACGTTAGGCCTGAGCTTCTTATTTAATTGCTGTAAAAAAGGAACGTAGGCAGCTTTCGGGTTCGGTCTAATCAAATAAATAAATCAAATTTCATCCTTTTATTAATCGAATGCATTTTATTAATAACAAAAGGGAAATCCTAACGACAACGACTAATTTGCTAAGCTAACAATCTTGAAAAAAATACTAATAAATAAAACTATTGATCTATCAAAGCAATCTCTTGTTACTCTATAGGATCTAGCCTTTCATTGACTTGGTAGGCTGGCTGACATGATCGCCTCCGCCATCTCGATCTCTCTTGCGATTTGGACCCTTCGAAGCGAAACATCCTTCAAGGCGAGTGAAAACAGATTCTCAAAGCCTCTTGAAGACATTGGGCCTATCTAAAGCTTGCATCTTTCTGAGAAGACCCTTACCTCATCTCTCGTACCAATCCTCATCTGGAAAATCATAGGTTGGATCAGTCTGTACATTAGCAGGATGAAACTGATCCTTGCTCCTTTTCAAAATAATGCTCGTCATGAAGGAATATCCTACCAGTAAAAGCCATAGATCATCAATCTTCTCCGCACTTGAGTGACCGGTATGAAGGAACCAATCCAAGTACTTGTCAGATAAGAAGATACTTGCATCAAAATTCTGAAGGTTCGACCAACGATCTCGATTAGTTCCTTCACCCCATACTTGAGCTAGCACCTTCGCAAACTCCACACCAATATAGGACAGTTCGCGAGAAGCTCCTTCGAAAAGATAAGTGTCCTGCTATTGGCCAAACTGATACCATGTCAAAACCCATGGTAATGGAAACATACTTGTTCAACCTCCAATAAGGTGGACACCAAATGATATGTGCAGTGGCGGCCTTTGCAATCACCTTGGCCACTCATCTATCGAAAGATCCTTGATCAGCAACTTCCTCATATGATACATAAAGGGATAATAATCCAACGAAGTAGCTACCAAATTGAGATGTTCCCTAAGCCAAATAGTCAACAAAAGAGGACTCCCTTGAGTCATGGCACAGGTATTATGCAGCTCATCAAGACCGTGAAGGGTCTCACCCAAGATTAGCTGAATGATGTTCCTAGAATGTTTCCCAACCTGTAGAACGATTTTCACCAATTGGGAGTCAACCAAGCCATCCCTGCATGTGAACAAAACATCTCCAAAAAGAGAAAGAGCTAAGAAATTCTGTTTGAAAACATGGAAGGTCTCATCACCCAAATCTCCGCCAAAGCGTTTAGGAAAGGAAGAACAATCCACCCATCTATGGTGAACTAACTCATAGCAAGTGTCAAGGGGGATCCCTAACAATTCGTTCAAAGCTTCTGAATGGTTTCTATTGAATTAAGGAACAACAATCTCACCAATCAAAGGCATATCCAAGATAATAGCAAATTCCTCAATGGTAGGAACCATCTCATTAAGAGAGAAAATAAAGAGATGAACAGAGGGATCCCAAAACCGAGCAGCGCCCTGCAGAAGATTTCAATCTGGTTTGAGGATCTTCAAATTGAAAAGGATTCTGAATCCGAATTCTGCAATAAACATATTGTGAGATCGATTATGAAATGACCTCACAAAATTCTTTGATGCTTTCTTGAATGATTTGACTACATCAGGTGGCAGAGAGAAATCATCGACAATCATGGACGTTGGAATGACCTCCTTGGAAGCCATGGATCACAGGGTTGGAAAAGAAGACAAGAAGTTGACCCTAACAAGATATCTCTATAGTTGGAGAGGCTGAAATGAGTCATCTGGCTGGACTACATGGTGATTATATAGGGGAAAACTGACAGAGACCTATTCGAAGAAGAAAAGAACTCTTCTTGAGAGCGTGTCTCGTGCGAGACACCTTGTCCCACGCGATACAACCCTTCAGAAAAATCAGCAACCCTCTTGCACAAATGAATGATCTATCCCCAACTTGACGAAGCAAGTCTTGAAACCTGCAAATACAGTTCCTAATATGCAGTACAGGTATCAAAACCAGGCTCAAAATCTTGACCTAAATGGTCATTTCATTCCATCATGGATGTCGATAAAATTGAATTAATTAGACCTAGGACTAGGAATTAAGAAAACTTTGTTGTTGTTCTCCCTATGTGCTAACAGGTACAAGAAAAAGAAATATTCTGGGCCCACTCGGCCAATATTTACAATTTCTCAAGAAATTAATAGGGAAAAAAGGGGGATCATGCCATCAAGTTCCCCGAGCTACCAGCATCTCCATCGTCACCGCTGTCGGGGCTACCATCCCTCTTTGACTGCTTGGCTCCACAATACAGGGTCACTACAGAGGCTATTATCAACGCCGCCGAAGCTACCTTTTTAAATAGCCTCTTGGACAGGTCCGACATAGTGGCCATCAGGCCAGCCCTCCTGCTCGCGCTGCAGTCATAATCCTTTGTGGACATGATGACCAGTCAGACGAAGAAAGATCCTTAGATGACGCCAGACATATACACATATATGGACGAATACGAGAAGCAGTATAAACAGAAATGTACCGAAGATGCCTGGGGAGGGCGACGATAACCCTCCGGAATCTGGTCTGGGATCGCAATGTGACCCACCATCTGCATGCTTCCCATAATGTACATGAATCTCGGTGGACCAAAATCCAGTGCAAAAGTCACGGGACCCTCATACTGTGATGAAGAGCTTGGGCTGATGAGCCTGATGCCAAGGCAGAAGCTCGAGCACGTGACCGCCTGCCACATACCACAATGGCACCCATCAAGAGAGGCAAGAACTACTCATATGAAGCCCCTCGAAACAACGCAATATGTCGCCACAAAGCCATTCACAAGATGGGCATAATCTTCGTCAGGGATGAAATGGGTAGGGTACATCGCCCTAGGCGGATCCTCCGGCACCCTATGTGGAAGTGAACCTCGGCCATGCTGAGGGAAGACTCTCTCAACTAGATACATGGTATCCCCCTCCAGATATACCAAGATCCTCTGTACATCGGTGACGTCCCATGCACGGTGAACCTTTTGCTCTGATAAGTTCCACAGATACAGGCCCAGCTGCTCAAACTCAAAGCTATCCAGCAAGGCCTGCGCCTCCTCAACGGTCAAGGTCCTGTCCTCCCCCACCTTCTTATCCATAGTCCGGTTGGAATGGATCCACCTCCTGATATCCGAAAACTTGGGATTGCGATCATCTAGCTCAAACTTGTGCAATGAAAAGACGGCATACCCCCATATCTGTACAAGGAAATAAAGCAGATTTAGTACAAATAGCGCAGGAAAAATGTACAGATAAATGACAAAGAAAGACAGAAAACATACCTCCCAAGCATAAGAATACCCTGACAGGGTATCCTTGGTGTGCCTATATGCCTTATCCATGGCATGATAACAGAAGGCCAGTCCGGCTGAGCCCCAATCATAGGTCCTTACTCGATCCAGATCCTCCAGTAGCCCTAAGAGAGCAAGGCGAGCCATGGAGGAATGATTAGCAAAGATGGTCTCTGATAAGATATACTAGAGAGCACCCCTCACCAACCAATTCGTGCCCGCATTAGGCTTTTCAGGATAAGCCTCAAGCTGAACGCGAAGAGGCGACAACTAAGCAGCAAATACCTTAACCTTGTTAGGGGCAAAGCCAATCAACTGCCTCCATTCAGCTGGATTCGCAGGTTTGAAACCCACAGTCTTCGGGAGGGCAACACCAATGAACTCCAACCCGGTAATAGCAAGAAAATCAGTCGGGGTCATCGTAGCTTCTCTGAATCGAAAATGGACCGTATGGGTAGTGTCCCACCACCTTTGCCTAATAGCTTGAAGGACTTGAGGAGTCCGCCTCATCCCCCGGATGTTATCAACAAAAGTAAGGAGCCCCGTCTGAGCCACCCTAGCCCGGACTCCGTTCAAACTCTTGACTTTGTACCACAAAGCCTTGGAAAATTTGACACTTCCATGACAGTTCTTGGTCGCCTTATACGGCTGCAAAAAAGGGAAAGGAGAAGGGAGCAATGTCAGAAATCATCCCATAGCAAAACATCAAGGAAATAAGAGACAATTTTCATTGAGGCATTTCATCAAACATTTGGCGTGCACATTAGAAAGTCATGTTCAAGGAAGCATTTGGCTACCCGAATCAACCCCTCCTACAATCCAAGATGTGTAGGGAACTCATACGCATGCCAATGCAACAACAACATCCAACAACAATAACAAAAAATGAAGCATGCAATGATAGAACCTAGTTCTAAGACAAAGAAAAAAATAGCCAATTCGATTGGCCTGACAAGCTACCCTTCGTACTCTGGGGACAGAGTACGAAGGGTAGCTTATCAGGCCAATCTGTTCGGACTGAAGTGTGGGTTTCAAACCTGCGAATCCAGCTGAATGGAGGCAGTTGATTGGCTTTGCCCCTAACAAGGTTAAGGTATTTGCTGCTGAGTTGTCCCCTCTTCGCATTCAGATTGAGGCTTATCCTGAAAAGCCTAATGCGGACACGAATTAGTTGGTGAGGGGTGCTCTCTAGTATATTTTATAAGAGACCATCTTTGCTAATAATTCCTCCATGGCTCGCCTTGCTCTCTTAGGGGTGCTGGAGGATCTGGATCTAGTAAGGACATATGATTGGGGCTCAGCCGGACTGGCCTTATGTTATCATGCCATGGATAAGGCATATAGGCACACCAAGGATACCCTGTCAGGGTATTCTTATGCTTGGGAGGTATGTTTTCTGTCTTTCTTTGTCATTTATTTGTACATTTTTCCTGCGCTATTTATACTGAATCTACTTTGTTTCCTTGTACAGATATGGGGGTATGCCATCTTGTCATTGCACAAGTTTGAGCTAGATGATCGCAATCCCAAGTTTTCGGATATCAGGAGGTGGAGCCATTCCAAACGGACCGTGGATAAGGAGGTGGGGGAGGACTGGACCTTAACCGTTGAGGAGGCGCAGGCCTTGCTGGATAGCTTTGAGTTTGAGCAGCTGGGCCTGTATCCGTGGACCTTATTGGAGCGAAAGGTTCACCGTGCGTGGGAAGTCACCAATGTATAGAGAATCTTGGTATCTCTGGAGGGGAATACCATGTATCTAGGTGAGATAGTCTTCCCTCAGCATGGCCGGGGTTCACTTCTACATAGGGTGCCGGAGGATCCACCTAGGGCGATGCACCCTACCCATTTCATCCCTGACGGGGATTACGCCCATCTTGTGAATGGCTTTGTGGAAACATATTGCGTTGTTTCGAGGGGCTTCATATGAGTAGTTCTTGCCTCGCTTGATGGGTGCAGTTGTGGTAGGTGGCAGGCAGTCACGTGCTCGAGCTTCTGCTTCTACCTCGGCATCAGGCTCGTCAGCCCCAAGCTCTTCATCACAGTATGCGGCTCCCGTGACTTTTGCACTGGATTTTGGTCCACCAAGATTCACGTACATTATGGGAAGCATGCAGATGGTGGGTCACATTGCGATCCCAGACCAAACTCCGGAGGGTTATCGTCGCCCTCCCCAGGCATCTTCGGTACATTTCTGTTTATACTGCTTCCCGTATTCATCCATAT
Organism: Adenophora triphylla var. japonica; assembly: GCA_022495995.1. Lineage (NCBI taxonomy): Eukaryota > Viridiplantae > Streptophyta > Magnoliopsida > Asterales > Campanulaceae > Adenophora > Adenophora triphylla. The sequence goes on along the minus strand of JAFEMH010000624.1, from coordinate 289,576 downwards.
ATGTGTATATGTCCAACTTCATCTAAGGTTCTTTCTTCGTCTAACTGGTCATCATGTCCGCAGAGGATTATGACTGCTGCGCGAGCAGGAGGGCTGGCCTGATAGCCACTGTGTCGGACCTGTCCGAGAGGCTGTTTCAAAAGGCAGCTTCGGCGGTGTTGACAATAGCCTCTGCAGTGACCCCTTCTTGTGGAGCCAAGCGGTCAAGGAGGGACGGTAGCCCCGACAGCGGTGACGATGGAGGTGCTGGTAGCTCGGGGAACTTGATGGCATGATCCCCCTTTTTTCCCAATTCATTTCTTGAGAACTTGTAAATATTGGCCGAGTGGGCCTAGAATATTTCTATTTCTTGTACCTGTTAGCACATAGGGAGCACAACAACAATGTTTTCTTAATTCCTCATCCTAGGTCTAATTAATTCAATTTTCTCGACATCCGTGATGGAATGAAATGACCATTTAGCTCAAGATTTTGAGCCTGGTTTTGATACCTGTACTGCATATTAGGAACTGTATTTGCAGGTTTCAAGACTTGCTTCGTCAAGTCGGGGCTAGATCATTCATTTGTGTAAGAGGGTTGCTGATTTTTCTGAAGGGTTGTATCGCGCGGGACAAGGTGTCTCGCACGAGACACGCTACTCAAGAAGAGTTCTTTTCTTTTTCGAATAGGATTTTGTCAGTTTTCCCCTATATAATCACCCTGTAGTCCAGCCAGATGACTCATTTCAGCCTCTCCAACTATTGAGATATCTTGTTAGGGTCGACTTCTTGTCTTCTTTTCCAACCCTGTGATCCATGGCTTCCAAGGAGGTCGTTCCAACGTCCATGATTGTCGATGATTTTTCTATGCCACCTGATGTAGTCAAATCATTCAAGCAAGCATCAAAGAATTTTGTGAGGTCGTTTCATAATCGATCTCACAATAAGTTTATTGCAGAATTTGGATTCAGAATCCTTTTCACTTTGAAGAACCTCCAACCGGATTGAAATCTTCTGCAGGGCGCTGCTCGATTTTGGGATCCCTCTGTTCATCTCTTTAATTTCTCTCTTAATGAGATGGTTCCTACCGTTGAGGAATTTGCAATTATCTTGGATATGCCTTTGATTGGTGAGATTGTTGTTCCTTAATTCAATAAAAACCATTCAGAAGCTTTGAACGAATTGTTAGGGATCCCCCTTTACACTTGCTATGAGTTAGTTCACCACAGATTGGTGGATTGTTCTTCCTTTCCTGAACGCTTTGGCGGAGATTCGGGTGATGAGACCTTCCATGTTTTCAAACAGAATTTCTTAGCTCTTTTTCTTTTCGGAGATATTTTGTTCACATGCAGTGATGGCTTGGTTGACTCCCAATTGGTGGAAATCATTCTGTAGGTTGGGAAACGTTCTAGGAACATCATTTCGATAATCTTGGGTGAGACCCTTCACGGTCTTGATGAGGTAAGGGTCTTCCCAGAAATATGCAAGCTTTAGATAGGCCCAATGTCTTCAAGAGGATTTGAGAATCTATTTTCACTCGCCTTGAAGGATGTTTCGCTTCGAAGGGTCCAAATCGCAAAAGAGATCGAGATGGCGGAGGCGATCATGTCCGCCAGCCTACCAAGTCAATGAAAGGCTAGATCCTAGAGAGTACCAAGAGATTGCTTTGATAGATCAATAGTTTTATTTATTAGTATTTTTTTCAAGATTGTTAGCTTAGCAAATTAGTCGTTGTCATTAGGATTTCCCTTTTGTTATTAATAAAATGCATTCGATTAATAAAATGAAGAAATTTTGATTTATTTATTTGATTAGACCGAACCCGAAGGCTGCCTACGTTCCTCTTTTACAGCAATTAAATAAGAGGCTCAGGTCTAACGTAGTTCATTTTTGAGAGAAAAAGGACAAAATTCGATTTTAGACCGAAGGGTAGTCTTGCGCGAGACAAGGCCTCTCTTTTTTTCTTTTTTTTAATGCACACCCTTGCTTTTGCCTAGACCGCCCTTTCAGGTTTTTCAATCTAGTAGGCTTCTTTTCTTGTGCAAGCTCTAATTTTTTCCTAGACCGTCCCTTTCTGGGATTTTCAACCTAGCGAGCGATTTTTATTTTTAAGAGGCCAAGTCACGCGATGTACTTCTTGAGCTTGTCCATGTTGACCGGCTTTGGTAGCTACTCTCTGTCTAAGTCCACCAGCTGAAGGGCTCCGCAGAGAATTTCTTCTTAACAGCGTAGGGTCCTATCCATCTCGGTCCCCTCTTGCGTAGAGGTTTGAAAGGTCCAGGGCGGTGCTCACGGAGAACCAGGTCGCCTACTCTGATGTTTCTTGTCTTGACCTTTTTGTTGAAAGCTCTTGCCATTCTTATTTGGTAAGCTTGAGTGTGCTCGGCTTCTCTCAACCTCCTTTCGCCTAGCAGGGCTAGCTCTTCTTATCTATTTTCTAACCAGCCGACTTCATTCACTTTGTTTTCTAGGAGAACCCTTAGTGATGGTATTTCCAACTCTATTGGTAGAAAGGCTTCCATCCCGTATGTGAGGGCTTATGGAGTTTCACCTATAGCTGTTTGGACTGAAGTGTGGTATCCCCAAAGTACGAAGGGTAGCTTGTCGGGCCAATCTTTTCCAGTGACTGCCATTTTTCTGATGATGGTTTCGATCGTTTTGTTTACAGCTTCAACTGCTCCATTCGTTTGAGGCCTGTAAGGAGATGACTTATGCCTTACGATTTTGTACTCTGTTAAGAGGCGATCGGTTTCTTTCTCGAAATGGGAGCCATTATCATATATCATCTCTTGTGGAACTCCATATCGGCAAATGATGTTGTGCTTGATGAATTCTGCTACCTTTCTGGCATTCAAAACTTTGTAGGAGGCGGCCTCGGTCAATTTAGTGAAGTCGAAGGCTACTAAGACGAAATAGTGCCCATTGGTTCCCGCGGGTGCAACCTTTCCAATTACATCTATGCCCCAAAAGTACCCTTGTCTGATGATATTTTTGGCGAGCATGTTTCCGCTCATGTGGGTTCCACATACTCCTTGATGAACATGGTCCATTATTTCTTGGGCCTCTTCTTCGGTGGTGCGAAGGAGGTTTCCCTGGGAGTATTTTTTGAATTGACGGCCAGCAATGATGACGTAATTAGTTGCCAGTCTTCTAAAGGCAACTTGAGTTTTCTTGTCGACCTCAGGCAGGATGGTTCCATCTAGGATGAAATGCCAAATGTCATAGTACCATGGTTTCTTTTCGGAGTCCTCAATGGTGGAGCATTTGGATAACCACTTGTCTTTGCAGTCATGAAGGTGGACATCTTGGAATTGTTGCACCAACTCTTGGAGGTGGCCATTGTATCTTTGAAGGGTCGGATCTTGGATCCTCCACATCTTCAGTGTCTGATTGATGATCAACTGGGAGTCCCCAAATACCTCGAGTTCGGTGATGTTTTGTTCTAGGGCTGCTTCGAGTCCCACTATGCAAGCTTCGTATTCGGAAGTTTTATTAGTGGCGCCAAAGTCAAGACGTATTGCTAGTGGAGTATAGATGCCGTCAGGATCGACCAACAACATTCCGATTCCAAAACCATACTTATTTGCTTCAACATCAAGAAATAGTTGCCACTTATTTTCGTCTTCTATAATCATGATGTCCTCATCAGGGAATCATGGGTCTTCCCCCTTCACTTCGTCGCAAGGAAATTCGGCCAACTAATCTGCGAATACACTGCCCTTGACGGATGTTTGAGTGACATAAGTGATATCATATCCCGCGAGCATGAAATACCACTTAGTAAGGCGTGAAGACAAATCTGATTTATCTAGGATGTATTTCAGAGGATCCATTCGCGCGATGAGATGAACCGGGAAGGCTTCCATGTAGAGCTTTAGTCTCTGTGTTACCCAGACGAGAGGAGCGCAAGACTTGTCGAGTGGAGAGTAGTTGACTTCACTGCCTTGGAATCTACGACTAACAAAGTAGATTGCATTCTCCATATGCGAAGCTAGCTGTTCTTGAGCAAGCGTAGCCCTTAGTGCATTGTCAGTAACCGTGAGGTAGAGTTTCAAGGGTTTCTCCTTATGTGGTGGAACCAGGATGGGTGGGGAGGTTAAGAAGTGCTTAACTTCCTCGAATGCCTCTTGACATTCATCCGTCCATTCTTGAGGTGCTTTTTCTTGAGTAGCTTGAAGATAGGATTGCACATTGTAGTCAGTTGATTGATGAATCGACTGATGTATGGAGTCTGCCAATGAATCATTTCACTTCTTTCTGTGTTCTGGGTGGAGGCATGTCTATGATGGCCTTTAACTTGGCGGGATCTGCTTCTATGCCGCGATCGGTGACCATGTATTCCAATACCTTTCCTTTGACCACCCCAAATGAGCATTTTGCGGGGTTAAGCCTCATCTTGTGTTATCTCAGTCGTTTGAAGAATTTTCTGAGATCTCTAAAGTGCTGACCATCTGTCCCTCTAGAGTGGATAATCATGTGGTCTACTTACACTTCTATTTCCTTATGGATCATGTCATGAAATAGTGTTGTGACTGCCCTTTGATAGGTAGCCCCTACATTCTTTAGACCATATGGCATGACCGTATAACAGAATGTCCCCCAAGGTGTGGTGAGCGCTATTTTGTGCTGGTCTTCTTCCGCCATGAGAATTTGGTTGTACCCTGCGAAACCATCCACGAATGAGCGGACTTCGTAAGTCACGATAGCATCAACTAACATGTCTATGTTTGGTAGCGGGAAGTCATCTTTAGGGGATGCCTTGTTCAAGTCTCTGAAGTCAACACAGACTCGTATTTTGCCATTTGATTTGGCTACTTGCACTGTGTTGGCTATCCATTTCGGATATTCAATAACCTTGATAAACCCTACGTTCAAGAGTTTCATGATCTCTTTTTTCACTTGCATTGACCATTCAGGCTTAATTCTGCGTAGTTTCTGTTTGACTGTTTTGGCATTAGGTAACAGCGGTATCTTGTGCTCTACGATCAACTGATTTAACCCTGGCATATCTTTATAGGACCGAGCGAAGATGTCAACATATTCTCTGAGGAGCTGCGTTAAGGTTTCTCTGTCTTCCCCCTTGAAGAAGCTGCCGATCTTGGTTTCTCTGGGGTCTTCTGCCGTCCCAAGATTAACCGTTTGCATTTCTACATTGTCAACAAGGCCATTCTTTCCACAACAACCTACTTGCTTTGCTAATTCTTTTAAAATTTGTTTGTTTTCTTGATCTATCTCATCATATGATTCATTATTAACTTTTTCGTTATATTGATTATTATTAGTTAATTCATCATTCACTATGTTAGCGATCTCAGGGTACTCAGAAAGATCAAAGTGGTCATTAAGGAAGTAGGGGAATACATGCTCAACCACCATCTCAATTTCCTCTTGAGTGAGTTCATCAGAGGCAGAGCCTGACACTAAAGTGAAAGCTATAGGGCCAATCATCCTGTGGGGATGGGGAGTACAACTAAGCTCTTTGATCATGAAGTCTTCATCAACAACTGGCCCCTCAGTGACGTACCAGTTTAGAATTGGCTCATCACATTTCTGGATAAGCTTCATATAATCAATAGTTGGAGTGTCCCCCTTAGATATGGCATGGATCTGGCTGCCTTCTAGCCGGCACAGGTTCTTAAACTGTCGCAGCATGTCTTCTCCCAATACAAAGTCCCATTCGCTGGTCAGTTCTGCCTTTGTGCCCCCCAAATCTTTAAGGATTAGTGGGACAGGTTCTGTTTCGTCTGAAGAAGCACCGCAGTCATTGAATATTTCAAAGCCTGGATGGCGCTTTCCTTCATCGTCAGTCCATGGTTCTGAAAAGAAAAAGTACGGGATGCTTTCCCCTTCTTGAACGAAGTAGCCATTGAGTGTCTTCCGGTATTGTTCGAGATTGTAGCCCTTAGTCTTTGGGTTATTGTCATTTCTGTAGGCAGTCCCTTCCCACTTGATTTGAGTGAAGTCACACTCTTCTTCGTCACTTTCATCGTGGAAGGAAATGATGCATCTTATGCCATGCTTTGTGTGTGGTTGGGGAACAGGTGGTGGCTCTGTTATCCCTTACATGTGTTTGCCAACTCCCAAGCCAGGAAAGTACCCTTTTGCTTGCATCATTCTCGAAACAGGAAGGTTTTCGGAAAACCAATGTGACTTAGAGTAGTCATTTTCGTTGCATGTTTCGATGACATTTTCGATATTATCTTTCTCAATCTCAAAACCATAGGATAAGTAATCAGAAGTGAAAGGAAAGATACTGACTAAACTATTATTGAAAAGGAAACTTGATACTCTTGCCCACAAATGAGGATTTTAGGCAAGTAGTACCTAAACTAAACTAGACTACTAATCGTTTCTTTTTCAAATAAAAGTAAATGACTGAAAGGAAAAAAGATCTCATTTCTCTACTTATGGCGCCTCCGCTAAGAGCAACTTTGACGATATCGTTGTCAATTAATTCTTGGACTGCATTCTTCAGGTTTGAGCAATCGTCGGTGTGATGGCCATGGCATTAATGGTAGTAGCAGTAGAGGGGTGGAGCTCGTCCTTCCCTCTTGGGTATGTAACCTTCCATTGGCTTCAGTTTTCCATCCTTGTGAAGACTTCTAAAGAGATGACCGAGAGAGATCCTTCCGATGTCAGTGTAGGTCCTCCCTTTCCTTCGTTTAGCCATTTGATAATGGAGGTCTCAGATTTGGTTCTCATAATGCTGCACAAAGGTGTTGTGTCAGGAACAGTGTTCTTCCTCCATTTGTTCCTTGAGGTCACGGTAGAGAGTACTGAGGTAGTACTTGACTCTTTCGTCGATGTCATATTCAATGTGGGCTTCGAGGGAATTGCACTTTTTAGTCATAGCCTTGAGTTCGCTTTTGACATCCTAGAGTTCTTCAATCAGCATCTTTGTCTTGTCAGCTTGGATGGACACTTCCAAGTTATGCCATGCATTGTTATTATCAATCTGTTGCAGGGCTTTGGCAAGTTGGGATTTGATATCACTTAGCTCTTCTCACACGGATGATCGCCCACTGTCGGAGTCATTTTCCATCCTCCGAAAATCCCTAGCAATATGGGTGGTAGGCATATCAAATTCTTCCCTCCAACCTTCCACATGCTCCATTTCAGCGACAAGAGACTTGGTCATTTTCTGCAAATCTTCCTCTTCAAGGTCCTTCTTGGTGACGAAGTACTTTTCTGTAGACATTGTGTTGGGAGTCTTAAGGTTGAGTAGCTTCGAAAAAATGACAGAAGAGATGCAGAGATTGAAACAGGATCAGATCTAGCCCTAATGAATCGGAAGAAGGCTTAAAGGGTTCAGGCTCAATCAAATCAAATAGAAGCATTATCCCGCGCGGGACAAGTAGGCTCGCGCGAGACAACCACACGGAAAGTCGATTTTTATTAAGCCTAATTTCTGGTCGGAACGGAGAATCCGTTTTGAGGGGTTGCTAAGGCATTTATCCAAACCTAACGACTAAGTAATCAATTTGATTTTGTAAAATAAAGCCATGTAAGATTGTTTGAAGGATATTTTTTTTTGACGGGACTATTTTTCTTTTGAAGGGACAAATCCGAAAGGGTCATTCCGAAGGGACTTTTCCGAAGGGACTATTTCGAGTCCTTCTTTATGGTTAATTTTAAATGGCTTTATTTTGATCAAAAACAAGAAAGATCACCGAGTCAAAACTGACCGGTCACGGAGTGATCCTAGAAAGACATTCTATATGATATGTGGAAATGCAGGGCTTGAAGGCTAGGCTCCCCGCGATAAGACAATCTAGGTGGATTGAATACGCGGAGTGGGATGATCCAACTTCGGAGAGATCGGCGACTAGATGGTTACCGTCATCCGTCCTTAGTGTGGGTCCCGGGTTAATATGGGCATGTAGTGCAATGAGAGATTTAGCATGAGTGCGCGTGTGTGAGAGTTCATCTAGGTGATAGATAAAATAGATATTTTTTTTATGAAAAATAAAAAGGAAAACAAATAATGGTCATACCAAGTGGTTGCCTACGTTTCTCCCAAATCCGAAAGACTTAGGTTGTCGTAGTTCTACTTAATGAGAGAGAGAGAGAGAGAAATAAATAACTTCAATTACAACTCCCGAATCCCCATTGGACCGGACTTTAAGTTAAAAACCCAATCACATGCAGTTATAAAGAATAATCAATTATTTAAGCCAAATATGGATTCGAGTTCTACATCTTAAGGGAGGCCTTAAGTTGAAACAACTCTGTAGATAATGTAATCTGGAATCCCCCTTGCGTGTTCGACTCTTATCTCGGATTTTGAGACGAACGGGAAAACCAGAGAACAAAAAGAATACCGAAGAATTGTCTTGCGCGAGACAGAGAGTCGTCTCGTGCGAGACTAGCCTGAACTGAGTAAAATTTTTTTTTAACCTTCGTTATTAACGCAAGTTTAAGACAATTTAAATTTATGGTCCCCAGCGGAGTCGCCAAACTGTAGCGATGCGCGGAAAGACTCGGTTTTCCCAAACTTTTTTGTTTTGTTTTGAGAGTTGCCACTTATATTATTTGATTGGAAACATAGAAAAACCATTTTTTGAAAGATTTTGGGTTCGGGGCTTAGGTTATGGAATGGGAAGGTCAAGGAGCACCCATTCCACCCAATCCAGATATCGGTCATGCTAAAAGGGGCGTTTTCAAAGAAAAAGTCATTTTAAATAAACAAGTAAAATATCCATTTAACGAGGTTAAACGGAATATAGGATCGATTACTTCGAGACCATCTCCATGATTTAGGGAGGCTCTTGGGCGATCCTATATTCGATATGCTATACCACTCTAACAATCAATTAGAAAGGGAAGGAAGATTACCTTTTGTGAAGAGACTTGGACAGAGTTTCGACTCATTCTTAGAGTTGAATCTTGACGCGGACAGAGCTTCACCTCAGTCCTTGATTCTTACATCGATGTTTGTTGATCAACAAGGTTGATAAACAAACTTTAGGTGATTTAGGGGGTGATTTACAGGAATCTTTTAGGGTGAGAAACCATTAAAATGTGAGAGGCTGACCGGGGTCAAAATACTAGAAATCATCAAGTATTTATCGGATGTTGGAGAGGTGACTGTGGAGAGGGAAATCACCCTGGGAAGGTTCCAGAACTCAAATGCTACTGGAGAACCTGATGATGATAAGATTTATCAAGAAAGAGGTTGAAATCGACCAGAAACTGGCTTCTGCATGCCTGCAGGAGCTTAGTCTCTCACGAGACACGACTGTTCCGCGCGGGGCAAGGTTGTTCAATGGACAATTTTATCCTTCCCTCGTTATCTCATATGCAGTTTATTCCAAACTAACGGTTGTTAGTCAAAACTTAACGAAACATGACAAAATGGTGGATTTCTACTCTTGACTCAAGGTGAGACTTAGAGTGGTATTACTCTGCTCCGATGGGATCAAAATGGGGTGTCTACACCAACAGAGCCAGAGTCATGACCTAGTCAGTATCCTTAGACCAAGGTACCCGAAGAAGCAATTTCCAAAAAGGAAGACCCGATCATTACCCAGTTAAAGCAGACCCAAGCAAACATCTCCCTTTGGTCTCTGCTCACCTCTTCCTACCCTCATAAGCTCAAGCTGGAAGAAAGCTTAGCCTGGATCATGGTCCCCATGGATGTGACTCCTACAAAAGTAATCCAGATGATTGACAATATCAATTACGGGAACATCATAACCTTCACCGACTTGGACCTGCCAAAATTTGGGGCTGGCCATAATGAGCCACTCTACATCACAATCTAGTTGGATGAGCGCCGCCTTCCTTGCGTACTTGTTGATGGGGGCTCAAGAATGAATGTTTTGCCTGCAAAGATGAAGGACCTGCTCGACATCAAGCCCAACGACTTGAAGCCTTCGGCTCACACTGTCAAAGCTTATGATTCTATCTCTCGTCCAGTTCTCTTGGTCGCTACCCTAAACCTCTGGTTCGGCAAATAGATGATGCCTACCGAGTTTCAAGCCTTCAACATTCCTATCACTTTCACAGCTATTTTGGGAAGACCATGGCTGCACCAAATAAATGGCGTAGCATCCACTCTTCACCAATGTATCAAATTCATGCAACGAAATGAACTGACAACTGTCTATGGGGATAGCGTCACCACTGAAGGGACCTACACCAATGGCATTCCAATGTTAGAAATCAAGCACGATGATGATGATATGGCATTAACTGGATTTACAATAGAAACTTTCGAGATCCAAATATGCAGCGTAGACAGTCTGTTATTTTGGGATAAGATCCCTCCTGCCATGAAAATGATGAAGCTTATGAACTTCATCCCAGGACTAGGGCTTGGCAAAAGGATACAGGGCCAACACCAAGTCATAGAAGTCAAGGACCACAATACTGTCTAGGGGCTCGATTATGTGCCTACACTTGATGACATCAGAGAAGAAAAGAAGATTGCAAGCACCAAAGTCGTGGCCCACAAAAGGGGAACCTCCTACGTCACACCCAACCTCTGACCTTACAACTTCGACCTAGAATGCTACTTTGTCAAAGGGAATGATGAAGATGAGAAAGGAACTGAGGGAACTGACAGACGAACTATTGAAAATGAGTAAGGAACTGAGGGAACTGACAGAGGAACTGATGAAGATGAGAAGCGAACAGGAAAGGTAAACATAGAGACTGCACAAAAGATGGAAAAGCTGGCATGGAACCTCAAATGTTTCAGAGGACTCAAGGCCAATCCGATAAGGGGAGCATTCTTCAACGTCACTGCACTACCTGGACCCATTGCCACCACCGTTCAGCATGAATACTCATTTAAAGGGATCCCCAACATAGAAGAACAGCTCAAAACGCTCTTCTTAGGAGACAGGCTATTCGGTCCAGCCCACGAAGCAACATTTGAAATGTTGATCTCAAGGAAGAAGGAACCAGAATTTGTGGAGAATGCTCTGAGTGGGCCTGCTCTGCAAAACCTCTTCAAAGAAGTCAAAAAAATTCTAAACCTGATCGATTTGGGCTCCAAAGACAGTGTGATAGCCATGATCGAGACAGGAAAAACCAACCCAGTGCTCGTGTAGCATGCTGAAAGCACAAATAATAATATTCCTAAATGGATTACAAATCAAAATAGGAAATATTTCACCAAAATCTAAGCCCGTGCCTGCCCAAAACCAAATGAAAACCATCGCTCTAAGAGGTATCATACTTGAAATGGAACAATTTATTTCTTTTTCTCTTGCCATACTAACATATGTAAGGCCACCTTCAAAATCTGTCCAAATACGCATCAATACCCCTTCTAAGGTGTCCCTCCATCGGACTATAGAGAATGCCGGTACCCTTCGCATCCGTGATGTTAAAACCCAGCAGATCCGTGAGCTGCTTCGTAGTGAACTCCTCAAACCACTCTATGAGATTACCCCGATAAGACAACCCGGTGATAGCTACGAAATCCGTGGGTGTAATCATTGCCTCCCCCACCTGAAATGAAAAGTGTGGGTCATATCTCACCTGTGCTTGCTCAAGGCCACGTGAACAAGTTTGATCCTCTGTGTCAACGCCACTATAGCCACTACACTAATGAAGCCCCCAGACTGGAATCTACGTACTACCATCTGTCGAGGACTTCTCTCTTCACCCCGAGCCACGTCTGGGAGCATTCCCCACAACTCGCTCACCGCCTCAACGTTCCCCCTACTCTTTGTAGTGGACAAGTCTATTTGCCCTTGCCCCTGCAGGTAAGACACATCAAAGGTATGTTAATACCCAAATAATGTACGCAAAACATACATGCCATGAAACAAAATCAAATAAATATATCATCACAAAGATATAATCCAATCATTGCAAAATTTCCGTTACAGTTCGGAATTATTTCAAAAATCTTCCGTCTCAGTTTGGATTCATTTAAAAATTCTTCCGTCTCAGTTCGTATTCATCTCAAAATTTCCGTTTCAGTTCGGAATCAGTTCAAAAAATCTTCCGTCTCAGTTCGGAATCAATTAAAAATTTCCGTTTCAGTTCGGAATCTGTTCAAAAAATCTTCCATCTCAGTTCAGAATCATTTCAAAATTTCCGTTTTATTTTGGAATTTTTGTTTCAGTTCGGAATTTCCGTTTCAGTTCGAAATCATTACAAAATTTCCGTTTCAATTCAGAATCAGTTCAAAAAATCTTACGTCTCAGTTCGGAATCATTTCAAACTTTTCATCTCAGTTCGGAAGCATTTCAAAATTTTCGCTTTAGTTCGGAATCAGTTAAAAAAATCTTCCATCTCGATTCGGAATCATTTCAAAATTTCCGTTTCATCTCGAAATCATTTCAAAAATTCCCGAAGTTAAATTTCTCGTTATATTTCTTCCGTTTTGGACGTAGTTGACTGGTCCGACGGCTTCTTTTCCTTTGCTTGGGACAGGTGTCGGATTTGACGAGGCTGCTTGTAGCGGTAGGAAGAAGCAGGAGTAGCTGCCGTTTTTTGTAGGCTCAAGGTCTTTTGGAACTTGGTCCCGGAATTTACCATGGCGCAAAGGTCGGGATAGAAGTGGTGGCTAATCAGGCCCTTTGATGGTTTGAGACAGGAATGGAAAATATCCATTTGCTCTTCTTTGGAAAGCGGCTCCATTATCTTTCTTGGTTTCCAGTTCCATCTTTTTTAAAATTCTCCCACCGGCTCATCATCCTTTTGTTCGCTGGCTTGTAGATCATGGTAGTTGGTTTTCCACTCAAGGTTGGCGCGGTACTTCTCCAGGAAGATTTCACTAATTTGATCCCAAGTGGAGCGATTTTCCGCTTTTACATTAAGGAACCACCTCAGTGTCATGGATTTAAGGGAATGTTGGAAGTGGTCCTCCATTTGTTGAGGTGTGGCCCCTTTGGCTCTCATACCTAGGACGTAGGTATCGATGTGAGTCTTTGGGCATTCTGTCCCATCAAACATCTCCATTTTTGGCATTCTAAACTTCAGGGGGAGAGGGACCACCTTACTTGGATCTGTGGGAAAGAGCGAGTCTTTCCAAGATTTGGCCATTTTCCCTTGCATGTCCTTCATTTGTTTGACAAACCAAGCCATATGGGGGTCACTAGGCATAGTCAGGCTACCATTTTCTGGGATGGAAACTGAAGATGGAGGTGGATTGCTTGATGGGATTGCCACTCGAGAATCTTGGGGAGGCAGTTGAGTGTATACCAACCCGTATCCTGGAATATTGAAATTGGGGCCAAGGGTGTAATTTCCCGAACCATGTTGGGTTGTGTTTCGGAGCTGAGAGAATGTTTCATTAGCCCCAAGACGTAGTCTGGCGGGTGGCAGATTCAAAATGTCAGGGTATCCACTCAGTATGTGTGTCCCTTGCAGGCATTGGGACTTTAAGTTGTAGCTTCGGGGCTCATATGGAGGCAAAAAAAATGAATCCCAGGGGATATCGAGAGACATTGGGCTCTGAGGGAGTGGGCCCATAGGTGTGCTGGTGATATTGAGTTGGCGAAGCGGAGCTGAGAAATTCATTGTGCTAGGGTTGGAAGAATGTACCTTGTAGCTTCAATACTGAAAAGACGGCACCTAGGGACTCTCAACCACTCTCAGTTCACTGGAGGGGGTAAAAGGCAAGGTTTAGACTCAGGAGGGCTTTTTGGATGAAGGGGGAAAGCTTATGCGTCATGCAGTTTCTTTTAATTTTTTGTTGTTTCAATTTACTTAAAACATGTTTTCTCAGAATCCTAAATGGTTGGAAAAGATTGCTCTTCTTTTTCGCAATTATTCTAGATCCTGGGTCAGTGGAATCCATCACTACGTCTATAAGCCCCTCGTTTTTCACTTGTGACCTCTCAGGGTGGACAACCCCGAGCGAGGGTCCTATAGGGCAAACGGTTTCCACCGACCAAAAAGAGAAACAAACCTAAGGACCGACCCTGTCATGTAAGTTTCAATGTTTCCACCATATGAACAATGAACAAAGCCAATATCCTTGAGTCAAGATCGGGTCAAAAATTTGGCATGACCTTTCTTTGCCTTGCTTTCACATGGGATCTTTGACTTTAGGTTTTGACTAGGTCATATTTCTCATGGGTGATGTATTAAAAACTTGATGACATGGTGTCACATGGGCGTTGACACATATCCGATGTAGACCATTGTCTAAGATAGCGCTAGAAATCAAATCGAGTCAAGATTTTGGCATGACCTTTCTTTGTCTTTCTCTCACAAGGGATATTGATTTTTAGGTTTTGACTCAGAAAATGATCAATATGGGGTATACATTCAGGCTTCATGACACAGAAAGGGTGAAAAAACCAACCATGTCTTTAGACAAAGTGTGACACAAGTATTGCATGGTTGACACTGGCGAGGATGGGCTGTTTGGAATGATCCCGTGCGTGCAAGAGAGGCATAGGAACACCTTTCGAACTGCAACTGAGACCATCCAGGTTTGGGGTTGTACTGTGCAAGTGTACATGATAAGAGTGTGCGTAGTGTGTGGTCATTAAAATTCCCTTTTGAATTAAAACTAAAGTTTTTGCAAAATGTGTTTTAAAGATATGCACACAAATATATATACATCATTTTTATGTATTTTTGAATAAGCAAGGCAAAAAAGTAAAACTCACACACACATACACAATTGTCAAAGAAAGGGTAAAATGAAAGTTTGACCCACATGATGTTTTAAAAATCTATTAGAGTTTTTAAACCAATTTTCCCCAGCAGAGTCGCCAACTGAAATTACCAGATCCAGCGCGCCCGACGCGAGTCTTTCTAAACCCTTCTTAGAAGTTGTTTCAAAGATGGGACGGATTAATTTCTTTGAAAAGACTGAGTCGCCATGCCATTTTGATTGTGCCCAAAACATTAAAAAAAATGCTTTTTAATGTGTGATGAGAGTTTTGAGTTTGGAGGCCAGGTTACGCCTCGGGAAGAGATTTTTTAGCTCACTCGACGTGCCTCATATACATGAGTCTTTCTAAACCCTTCTTTGAAAGTTGTGTGTGTGTGTGTGTTTTTTAAGCAATGAAATATTTTTGAATGTATATAAAGGAAGGACAGTACATGGAATATGAACAAACCAGTATCACCGTCAGACATCCTTTCTTGTGCACATTGTGCATAGAAGATCTAAGGGGATCACATAGATGGTTTGGGTCTACGTATATATTAAATAAATACTACATTATAAACAATATATTTAAGCAATAATGTATTTAAAGACTTGGAAATTAAAGCATTTATTTAACGTTCGGAAGGAGATCTTACCAATGTTCGTTACGTTCTATCTTCCGAGGGTTTGTTTGTGTAGGAAGTAAGGGGTTTCCTCAGGTGGTTTTGTTTAGGGTGATTTAAAGAGGAGAGAAATTATGCTCTCACTTGGGCAGAACTTCCTCTAATTAACCCTCGTTTACACTCGCTATACTCGTGGATTTTGACCGCTTTTGAGTCGTTTGTTAGGTGTTTGGAGTTTTGTGAGTGAGTGTGGGTTGATGAGGGTTGATTGAAGGTGAATGGGGGTTATGTTGCATCGCGAGGTTGGTCGGGACGAACTGGGATGGATTGGGATGCCTCGGGATGGGCCGGAATAGCTCGAAATGGCTGGGGAAAGTTGGAGGAGGGTTGGAGGATGTTTTGGTGTGTGTAAATGAGGCTACAAGGGGCTGCATTTATAGGCTCATAAATCGTGCTAAGAGGTCCGCACGAATCACTCAAGTACTGTCAGATTTGTCATAATTTTCTTGACTTTTATGTCATTGGCGTGTTGAAATGGAAATCCGTAAGAATAAGCATAGTTACATACAGGTCCGCACGGCTCAGTAGGTAATGTCATATTTTTCTGACTTCCGTGCCATTCCTGCATGGCCCTTCTGACGTCTTTTTATGCCTATGCAGTCCTTCTCTGGTTTGCTTGAAAAGTTTGGTACCTTTGGAAGTTTACGGTTCTTCGTAATCGCGAGGAGGTGATACATGACTTTTCTATAGTTGTTTATAGCATTTTATCTTAGTACTTATTTAGTTTTTATTAACATTTTTAGTCTAAAAGGGTAAAATTTAGCTTCTTTTGTATCATATTCTCGATTTTACACTTGTTGGTATAGTTCTAGTATTTTCTATTGGTTTTAAGTCGAATTTTTGAATAAATGATACTTTGGGAACATTAAGGGATCAAACACAAGAAAGGACAGCTTCAAAACCGACATTTAGACCAAATCCAAGCTGGAGCGGCCGTGCAGTGTAAAGTGGAGCGGCCAAGCAAACTAGGCCAGAGCGGCCAAGCAAACTAGGCCAGAGCGGTCGTGCAGTGTAAAGTGGAGCGGCCGTACAATATGGCCAGATCAAATCCCAATTTGGCGTCAAGGCTTAAGCGGCCATGCAAGATTATAGTGCATGGCCATGTACTTGCTGTTGCAGTCATGGAAAGGCGCCTTTTGAAGATGGCTTTTTGAAGAAACACAACCCTTGCCAAGGATGCCTATTTAAAGGCCATTTATATTAGTAAAAAACACCCAGAAAATCTGAAAATCATCAGAATTTGTGTAGAATTACTTGATATTATACTCTAGCAATTATTACTTCAAAAATCTCTCAAAGATACAATGTGTGTCTCAAAGATTCAAAGTGTGTTCTTGGAGTTTGACTTGAAGTATTGGAGCAATAAAACATTGAAGTTATGCAAAGTCTTTTGTCTTCATACAAACAATAAGTTCTTCTATCTCTATCTTTATTTATGCTTTTATGTTTGTTTTAAGCATGGATCGTGAGTAATCTCCCTAATTCTTGGAGTTGGAAACTCAAAACGTCTTTTATTCATCATCTTTTATAAAGTCTTGTCATCCTCTCTTCATCTTAACAATTCTCTTTATATTAAACTCAAAATGACTTACATTTTGGAGACGTCCAACTTGTATGATTCTAGTTAATTGAGAGAAGTACCTAGCAGAGAATCTCGATTAACGGAACCATATAAAGGAACTAGGTTTCATTGATCACGAGAGTAGTTCAATGACCTAGGGATGCTCCTTGAATGGAAAGTGCGTTGATTTTCAAACTTTAATGGATCCTTAATAATTATGGGCCATCGAGAGATAGGGTATAATTAGTGAAGGGTACAAACGCTACTTGCTTGATCGTGAGAAGTAGTGTAGGCTTAACGTACCATCCTTTATTTCGTTGAGTATTTATATTTTCAAAGACATGGCTAAATGATGATTAATTGACTAAATGATTTCCAATCCCGAGAATGCATCCGTTTATAAGAGTTTTTATTAAAGTATTTTCTGTATATGTTCATATCGTTTTCTAAATTCAACTATATTTATCCCAATCTCATCTTTATTTCTTAATAAAAACAAATATATCCCAAAGTAAACCCTGTCCTGGTGGGATCGACCCGTACTTACACTTGCTATATTACCATAGCCCATGCGCTTGCAGAAATTAAAAAGACCGTTAAGGTTTGAAGCTAACAGGAGGTGAACCCTTAGTGTTTTCCGTATGCTCGGATGAAGAGCGGTCCGGATTGGGGTACTTACAACATCGACCTCTTCTTTGATTCCCTTTATATCTTTGACTCTCCAAGTGAAGACATCCAAACCTTCTTTTAGCAAGGCAACTATTTTGGCCTTCTCTTTGGACGATAACTGCCAACCTATCACCTTTGTCTTCTCTGGGTAGGGTTTTAATTATGATTTCCCAGACTGTTCTTCTTTCTTCTGCTCCGAAGTGTGGAGATTCTACCTCAATCATGCTATCCAACTCTATATCCATCTCATTTGTATTGGTGGCGCTCGAGTTTTGATCGACTGAGAGGCATAGGCTACCATTGGCGACTTAGTCCACCAAGGTTGTAACAACTTCATTTTTGTGGCTGCTAGAGGGACGTGTCGCCTCAATCATGACTAGATCATGTGAGGGATAGGTCGCCTCATTTTGTACTATTTCCATATCGTCCTCCACACATTGGATGGTTGCCAACCTTCAAGTCGTGGTCACGGACATAGAAAATTTACAGCTTGCCTCAAGTGTCTCTATCTCGAGCTCTCTTTTCTTTTTGGCCCTTAGGACATGATCAAGATATTCCCGAGTTGTTCCCAATACACATCCAATCCCAAGGGGGGGGGGGTGGGAACTTAAACCTTTGATGGGGGATAGAGGGTATCATTCCTAGTGCGACCTGTCTAGGAATTCCCAAGATAGCATGGTAATCACTTATCACATATTGTAACTACAAAAGTTACCTTGGTCGTTGTCCTTAGAGGGTGTTGCCCAACGTCAATCTTGAGCGTGATCTGCACCTTGGCATCGACTCTATGGTTGGTGAAGCCTTCCAGTTGACCTGAATAAGGTGATAATATAGCATCTATTGGGCCCATTTCTTGGAATGTTTTAGAGTAGAGAATATCCTTGCACGTTCCCGTGTCAACCAAAATCCTATTGGATGTCCAGTTGTCAATAAGCCCCAGGATTATCAGGCTTTGTTCTCTCGCTGCCAAGCTGGTAGCCAACTCGTAGGGATATAAACTGATAACCTCCTCTTGAACACAACTCCTTGAAGGGTCATAAGGAGCCTTGCTTAGTTGAAAAATCTTGTGTTTGAGTGAGGTGTTGCTGGTCTCCTTCGCTATCACCCCAAGGGTCAGCCTTGGTTGTCTTGGCTCAGGTATCCCTCTAGCATGTTGATCCCCATCTGGGAGAAAATCTTATTTCACAAGCCAATCTAAGCTGCCCTCATTAACCCACATATGTATGATCCTCTTCAAACTCATACAATCCTCACTATTGTGACCGGTATCTTTATGGTACTCACAATATTTATTGTCATATCGATGGAACTTGTTTTGGGGGTTTATAGGAACAGGGGGGGAGCTATATCAATAGTATTCATGATCACAAACCAGCTAATAGTGAGGGGAGTGAAGTTTTTGGGGACTCTTTCCAGTAGCCCTAGTTCAGTTCTTCCCCTTGTTATTGTTTGCGTCCACTCTAGTCGCCACCCCTTTGGACGACTTTCCCGTGTCAGCATTCTTATAGCCCCTTTGTCTATTCATTTCCTTGCGCTCCTTAGCAACAGCTACATCGCAGGCCCTACAGCCACATTATAGGCCCTACAGCCACATCGTAGGCCCTCTCAAACAAGTTTTTCCTCGTGTTCGCTCGTCAGACTTGCAACGGGTAATCAAAGTTAGGGGTGGATACTCCATTCCTTAAGCAATTGATGACCTCTCTTTCCGTCAGGTCATCCTCAATTTGGTCGACCAACTCCTAGAACCTGGTAAAGTAGCTTATAGTATTCTCTGTCTTCCCTTGAGCTATGTTGTTCAAGTCGGTGACTTTCTTCTTACGTGCTTTATCAGGTGAGAATCTTTCCAAAAACTTATGATTCAAGGCTATCTTGACTTACGTTGTGCCTTGTAAAGCACATCATCCTTGAGGATACCAAGCACATTGACGCCTAAAAATGTTGCATATGATTCAAGGCATTCATCGTACCAACATACTTTTCGAGGATGGGAAACTTAAAACCAGGTTCAGGGGGTCCTTCATCCAACATCCATTGGGCAAGTGGTTGAAGATTGCTGTCATTTCATTCGACCCTTCCATTGGTTGCCTGGTGATTCGCTTCCATATCATCCAACCTCCTCTTGAGGTTTAATAGCTCCCTAGCATCCAAGTCGGGCGCTTCATCTGTGAGATGGGAAATTGAGTTTGACTTTTGTCTCTCCTCCCTTTGGTGCATCCTCCTAGATGGTGTTCGATCCCCTTCGACCCTGGGAGGAGTCCTTTGTTTCCTATCCCTTTTGGGAGGTGAGCGACATCTTGCTGAGGGAGCACCCCTAGCACTTGGATGCAACCTACCTCTGGCTTTGTCGGCCTCCAATTGTCTCCTTTGAGCCGAGTAAGCCTCTTTCTCCCTATTGTTATTGAATCTGTCCCTTAGGTCACTAGTGCAATCACCTGAATTAGCCGTTGGGCGAGTTCTTTCGTTCCTCCCTTCCTTCCTAGATGGCATAGGAGTTTCTTTCCTAGGTCGGTGGGAAGTTTGTGATGGAGCTACAAAGTTTGATCAGTGGTAGTCCTTCCTATGAGACCCTGGTAGCTCAAGTAGCTCATCGTGAACGTCCAATAAGCTCTACAACACCTTTGCCCTTTCCGAGAGTATGTCTCTCCTACTATTGAGGATCTGAGGGACCTGCTAAGTCGCCTGCAGTTATTCGACCCGTTTGGTGTTTCTTACTACGTTAACCACCCCCTTGGATGTCCATGAGCCTCTTTTCCCTTCTCCTATCTTCGATCCCTACTCCATCTGCCACGTTATTGGAATGGGTAGATCTCCTAAAATGATTCCCAGGTAGAGGAGGAGGAAGGTTGGCCGTGCAGTTTCCAGCGCCAACATCCACGCCGGGGTTGTTTCTGCCGGCGTTTTCATTGATGGGGTCACTTAAAGAAGTAGCGTTATGCTCGTCAGATGCCATGTTTGGTGAATTGGTAGGATTTCAAGGTCTAGTATTCAACGATTCCCGGCAGTGGAACCAAATTGATGATGCAAGAATCGTTCTGGATCAGCCTTATTCCAGCAATAAGTTGTAATCCAGCTACTAAGACCTAAAACCACAAACAAATGACTTGCTGTGACAGTATCTGGCTAAAACCCTCTAGCGTGATGATGAGATAAGGTGTTATAAGCTTATGTAAAACTGTATGGAAATTGCATAATCTCAAAATAGCCAAGATGACATTACCTTTTTCCATTGGATATGGAGTAGTATTTACAGAGTTGTTAAGGGATGTTTATGAATCCCGTAAATCATGGAGAGATTTTAGGTGTAACCGTTTCCGAGAAAGCAGGGAACAGTTACGTACGGCGACTTAGGTTTAAGCTCATTTAGTTTGGTTGAGATCGCCTGGTTTACTGAGGTCGACCAGAATTGGTGCCTAGGCTATGAAGAAATTATATAAGGGGTAGATCGTATGTCGGACGAAGCTAGTTCGATACTAAGGAAGGTCGGAGAGTGAGCTTGTTTTACTGATCTAGCTTGATGGGCCGGTATAATTAGGACAGCTTAATGGGCCCTATCCGCTCGATGGGCCTTTGGGCTATATTGGACATATGGTCAAACCGTTGGGCTTTACCCAACACATTTATTGTGGGATGACTTAAAATTGTAAAAATATATCACACTTTTTTAAATGTCCTGATTGACCATTTTTTTATGCACTACAAGTTTTAGAAAAATCACTGTCTATCCCTAGTTTTAACGCATCTGACCATTAAAACAGTTAACGATCAAGATTGGGCCACGTCATCAGTGTCGACTATCTATCAGTTCGAACATCTATCAACAACCTACTCAAGTCTTCATCAAAATTCCTATAACTTTCTGGTCGACAAAAGTCCACCTAGAAAGTTGGGGGCCACTGAACGGAATAAAAGAGACGGGCTAGGCCAAACATACGAAGCCCAATTATTCAAACAGCATTGCCACCACATCCTTAGTGGGTCAGCCCAATTATTTACAGGCCCAAGGCCTATCGGTCAAGATCAGTCGACCTAGCTTATTGACCGACCTAAATGGTCCCGACCTAGCATAACATATCTATAATTCTTTCAATGCCAGAAGTCCTGCAAATCAGGTGTTATTTATGGACGTGATCTCTCATTTGATTCGTCCCACGATTCTAGGGATTTCATGCAATCCTATTTCAAATATAACTCATATCAACACCTATAAATACTACACAACTTCAAAGGTTCAAAGGTAATTGCTATTTGTTATTCTGAATTCATTGTTCATTATAATATTTAAGCTCTCAAATCACCGTACTTAATCTCACGCCAGAGGGTCTTCGCCGGAGACCATTC
Source organism: Adenophora triphylla var. japonica (assembly GCA_022495995.1). NCBI lineage: Eukaryota > Viridiplantae > Streptophyta > Magnoliopsida > Asterales > Campanulaceae > Adenophora > Adenophora triphylla. The sequence continues at coordinate 267,778 of JAFEMH010000624.1, read as the reverse complement.
TAGCTAGTCGTGGGTTCCTTGTTCCAGGTCAATCAAAGCCAGTGGATCAACCTAGTTTCTAGATGTAGGTTGATCAACACAATTCCTGTAGCATCAAATATAATATTGTATAATAACTTATGATACATTTAAATAAATAAGGAACTTGATGGGAAGTGATTTATCCCATAAATAACTTATGCTAAAATTCCCTTTTAAAATTCGTTACTCTTTCACCATTATAAATGTTATAAATAACAATTTCTATAATTGAATAGAGATATCTGTATTTTATTAAATTTAGTTTAAATTTTTATTAAGTTGACCATAAAAATTAAAATGGAACCTCATAATTTATTATGGTGTAAGAGATTTCTTTTCTAGTGTTATCCAATTATATAGACAAGCATTAACTATATAAATATTATGAGTTACTCTCGTTCTGGTTAGAACGCTTGACATTCCGTTATAGACAAGTTGTTGCTGTTATTATTTTACGTTAAATCATGTTGTATTTCATGAAATAACTAGTCTACCCATATTTTTATATACAGTATTTTCTTAAAAGTGTTTACTCTTTTGTGTTTTCTTTAATACTATCATGCTATCTTAACTTCTAGTTGGACTTGTGAACGGTGATGACGATTTGATGTCATTATCCAGGACTAGTTATCTATAACTATATAAAGGCTGAAGTGCAAAGTACTTAAGCACACCCGCATTTTTCCGCTCAAACTAGAACCGAGACTAAATAGAGGCTAAGTTCATTACTTATTTACTAAACACACCCCCTTTAATAACCCGAAATAAAATTTGAAAAATCAGAGGGATATTAATGCCACATCTAGGAGTTGAAATTCTAGAAAATGTAGTAGTATATATTGAGAGACCTTAGCATTTGAAAACCAATTGAAATATTAATCCCACATCGTCTAAGAATTGAAATGCTAAGAAACGGCGTAGTATAAATTTTGGGGTCTTTGGCACCTTAGTGAACACTAGGTTTCTTGATGTATAAATTTTGGGGTCTTTGGCTCCTTAGTGAACACCAGCTTTCTTGGTGTTGGGCCTTACCATTTGAAAACCAAATGGGATATTACTTCCACATCGTCTAGAAATTGAAATATTAGGAAATGAATTAGTATATATTGAGAGGCCTTAGCAATTGAAAACAAAATGGAATATTAATCCCACATCGTCTAGGAATGCAAATGCTAGGAAATGGAGTAGTATAAATTTTGGGGCCTTTGGCTCCTTAGTGAACACCAGCTTTCTTTGGGTTGGGCGCGCCTAGGTCACGCCTAGAGTGCCTAATCACCGCCAAATGGCTCCTTAACTAAGACTTTTCATAACTCCTTAACTTCTCAAGAAATGTTTCCATTTATTGAGAGACTTTAGCATTTGAAAACCAAATGAGATATTAATCCTACATCGTCTAGGAAATTGAATAGTATATATTAAGAGGCATTGGCATTTGAAAACAAAAATGGGATATTAATCCCACATAATCTAGGAATTGAGATACTAGGAAATGGAGTAGTATATATTGAGAGACCTTAGAATTTGAAAACCAAATGGAATGTTAATCACACATCCTCTAGAAATTAAAATGCTAGAAAATGGAGTAGTATATATTGAGAGGCCTTAGCATTTGAAAATCAAATGATATATTAATCCCATATTCTCTAGGAATTGAAGTGATAGAAAATGGAATATTATAAATTTTGGGGTTCCTTAGTGAACACCAGCTTTCTTGGTGTTGGGCACGCCTAAATCACGCCTAGGGCGCCTAATCACCGCCAAATGGCTCCTTAACTAAGACTTTTCATAGCTCATTAATTTCTCAAGAAAGCTTTCCATTTAGTATATATTGAAAGCCTTAGCATTTGAAAACTAATTGAGATATTAATCTCACATCGTCTAGGAATTGAAATGATTAGAAATGGAGAAGTATATATTGAGAGGCCTTAGCATTTGAAAACCAAATTGGACATTAATCCCACATCATCTAGGAATTGAAATGCTAAAAAATGGAGTAGTATATATTTTGGGGCATTTGGCTCCTTAGTGAACACTAGCTTTCTTGATGTATAAATTTCTTGATGTATAAATTTTGGGGCCTTTGACTCCTTAGTGAACACCAGCTTTCTTGGTGTTGGGTGCGCCTAGGTCACGCCTAGGGCCCCTAATGATTGTCAAATGGCTCCTTAACTAAGACTTTTCATAGCTCCTTAATTTCTCAAGAAAGCTTTACATTTAGTATATATTGACAGACCATAACTTTTGAAAACCAAATGGGATATTAATCCCACATCGTTTAGAAATTTAAATATTAGGAAATAGAGTAGTATATATATTGAGAGGCCTTAGCATTTGAAAACCAAATGAGATATTAATCTCACATCGTCTAGAAATTGAAATGCTAGGAAATCGAGCAGTATAAATTTTGGGGCTTTTGACTCCTTAATGAAAACCAACTTTCTTAGTGTTGGGCGCTTTATTAGGTCACGCCTAGGGCACCTAATCACTGTCAAATGGGTCATTAACTAAGACTTTTCATAGCTTCTTAATTTCTCAAGAAAGCTTTCCATTTAGTATATATTGAGAGGTCTTAGCATTTGAAAACCAAATGGAATATTAATTCCACATCGTCTAGGAATTGAAATGCTAGAAAATGGAGTAGTATATATAGAGAGGCCATAGCATTTGAAAACCAAATTGGACATTAATCCTACATTGTCCAGGAATTTAAATGCTAGGAAATGGAATAGTATATATTGAGAGGCCTTAGCATTTGAAAACCAAATGGGATATTAATCCACATCGTCTAGGAATTGAAATGCTAGAAAATGAAGTAGTATATATTGAGAGGCCTTAGCATAGTGCTAGGAAATGAAATAGTATAAATTTTGGGGCCTTTGGCTCCTTTGTGAAGACTAGCTTTCTTACCGTTAGGCGCCCCTAGGTCACGCCTATGGCGCCAAGGTCACGCCTTGGGTGCCTACACCGTCAAATGGCTCCTTAACTAAGTCTTTTCGTACCTCCTTAATTTCTCAAGAAAGCTTTCCATTTAGTATATATTGAGAGGCCTTAGCATTTGAAAACCAAATGAGATATTAATCTCACATCATCTAGGAATTGAAATGATAGGAAATAGAGTAGTATATATTGAGAGGCCTTAGCATTTGAAAACCATATTGGACATTAATCCCACATCATCTAAGAATTAAAATGCTAGGAAATGGAGTAGTATATATTTAGGGGCCTTTGGCTCCTTAGTGAACACTAGCTTTCTTGATGTATAAATTTCTTTATGTATAAATTTTGGGGCCTTTGGCTCCTTAGTGAACACCATCTTTCTTGGTGTTGGGCACGCCTACGTCACACCTAGGGCCCCTAATCACTGTCAAATGGCTCCTTAACTAAGACTTTTCATAGCTCCTTAATTTCTCAAGAATGCTTTACATTTAGTATATATTGGCAGACCTTAACTTTTGAAAACCAAATAGGATATTAATCCCACATCGTTTAGTAATTGAAATATTAGGAAATGGAGTAGTATATATTCAGAGGCCTTAGCATTTGAAAACCAAATGAGATATTAATCCCACATCGTCTAGAAATTAAAATACTAGGAAATAGAGTAGTATAAATTTTGGGGCTTTTGGCTTCTTAGTGAACACCAACTTTCTTTGTGTTGGGCGCGCGCCTAGGTCATGCCTAGGGTGCCTAATCACTGTCAAATGGATCCTTAACTAAGACTTTTCATAGCTCTTTAATTTCTCAAGAAAGCTTTCCATTTAGTATATATTGAGAGGTCTTAGCATTTGAAAACCAAATGGGATATTAATCCCACATCGTCCAGGAATTGAAATGCTAGGAAATGGAGTAGTATATATTGAGAGGCCTTAGCATTTGAAACCAAATTGGACATTAATCCCACATCGTCTAGGAATTGAAATGCTATGAAATGGAGTAGTATATATTGAGATGCCTTAGCATTTGAAAACCAAATGGGATATTAATCCCACATCGTCTAGGAATTGAAATGCTAGAAAATGAAGTAGTATATATTGAGAGTCCTTAGCATAGTGCTAGAAATGAAATAGTATAAATTTTGGGGCCTTTGGCTCCTTTGTGAAGACCAGCTTTCTTAGCGTTGGACGCGCCTAGGTCACGTCTAAGGCGCCAAGGTCACGCCTAGGGTGCCTAATCACCGCCAAATGGCTCCTTAACTAAGTCTTTTCATAGCTCCTTAATTTTTCAAGAAAGCTTTCCATTTTCGTTTCCCGCTCACAGCCAGTTTTGGAATTGGAAACTTGGTCGATTTTGTGATTTCACATTTATAAGATAGTGACTTGCTATAAAGAAAATGGGAAAAACTAAAAGGGATAGATGTGTGACGTTCTCTATAGAGAGCAACTTCTACAATTATTTTTAACTTTCTTTGAAATAGTTTTTTATCTGTGCGATAAAATGCACGGGTGTAACACTAATTCTTTGATAAAGGAGGGAGTAATTTGATTAAATGGTTTGAGTTTGAGATTGATCATGAAAAATGAAATAAAGTTATGTTTTTAGCGACGAAAGTAGCAAGTATGTGAAGGCAAAGCCCAAAAGGAGAAAATCACATTGGATTCTCCAATTATGAAGGGAAAAAGGAATAAAGGGAAAAATAAAAGGTAGAAATTTCAAATGCTCCCTCCGTCCCACTTCAAGGGTCCTACTTTTCTTTTTGGTCCATCCCAAACTAAGAGTCCCATTTCATAAATGACAAATTTTGAACAGTATTTTGGACATTTATATTCTTATAATGTAAATATATTTACAAAAAAAATATTCATTATTCCCTTATAATGTTAACATATTTACAAAAAAATCTATCAAAAAGAGATTTTATCATAAATGTTTAAACTTTTACATTCTCTCTTCTCTAATCTTCTACCCACTTGCAATTCTTTATTCATTTTTAAAAAAAAGTCTTAAGAAGCTTGAAATACTACCATAAGACCCTTGAAGTGAGACGGAGGGAGTATAATTTATAATAGGTTAAGACAAAATTCATATAAGTTGAATATTATAAAAATTTCCTTTTTTTAATTTATCTGTCAAATAACTGATAAATGCATTTATCAGTTAAAAAAAATACATTTAACAGTTGTTTAATTAAAAATCAAGCACAAAATACTTTTTAAAAAACTGATAAATGAATTTATTAGTTGTTTGATCATAATCAATTATAAACAACTGATAAATGCATTTATCAGTTATTTTAACTAAAAACGCAAAAAAAATTAAAAAAAAAAGAAAAAAGTTTTTTCTAATATCAAAACTTACATATTTTTTTTGTAAATAGTTTTTGATAAAAACTCCTACTATTAAAAGACATTGCTTTAATGAAAATGAAAATGATACAGTGGCCATTACTTTGTCAAGGATCGGAACCAAAATTTTAATTAGACAAGTGATTGTGATGTGATGCAAGATGATTGCATATGAATCATTCCTGAATTTAAAGTAATTAGAGAAGATTAACAGGTCACTAATCTGATGGAGCTTTCAAGTTTTAACTATGAAATTAGAAGATATAAGGGGCGCGAAGGAAAATAAATAAATAAAAAATGGACAAACCCAAAATATCTATTTTAAATTGATGAATTCTAAGTTTTTGGATATATTAATACATACATATATATATATATATATATATATATATATATATATATATATATATATATATATATATATATATATATATATATATATATATATATATATATATATATATATATATACAAATTTATAAAGTCAAATATACCACATCGTCTAAGAATTGAAATGCTAGAAAATGGAGTAGTATATACTGAGAGGCCTTAGCATTTGAAAACCAAATGGGACATTAATCCTATATCGTATAGGAATTGAAATGCTGGGAAATGGAGTAGTATATATTGAGAGGCATTAGCATTTGAAAACCAAATAGGATATTAATCCCACATCGTCTAGGATTTGAAATGCTAGAAAATGGAGAAGTAAATATTGAGAGGCCATAGCATAGTGCTAGGAAATGAAATAGTATAAATTTTGGACCTTTGGCTCCTTTGTGAAGACCAGCTTTCTTGGCGTTGGGCGCACCTAGGTCACGCCTAAGGCGCCAAGGTCACGCCTAGGGCGCCTAATCACCGCCAAATGGCTCCTTAACTAAGACTTTTCATAGCTTCTTAATTTCTCAAAAAGCTTTCCATTTTCGTTTCCCGCTCTTAGCCAGTTTTGGAATTGAAAACTTGGTCAATTTTGTCATTTCACTTTTGTAAAATAGTGACTTGCTATAAAGAAAAAGGGGAAAATAAAAGGGATATATGTGTGACGTGCTCTGTGGAGAAAAACTTCTCCTATTATTTCTAACTTTCTTTGTAATAATATTTTATCCGTGCGTTAAAACATACGGGTGTAGCACTAATTCTTTTATAAAGGAGGGAGTAATTTGATTAAACGGTTGAGTTTGAGATTCATCATGAAAAATGAAATAAAATTATGTTTTTAGCGACGGAAGTAGCAAGTATGTGAAGGCAAAGCCCAAAAGGAGAAAATCAGACCGGATTCTACAATTATGAAGGGAAAAAGGAAAAAAGGGAAAATAAATTGCAGAAATTTCAAATACTCCCTTCGTCCCACTTCAAGGGTCCTACTTTCCCTTTTGATCCGTCCCAAAATAAGTGTCACATTCCATAAATGGCAAATTTTGAAAAGTGTTTCAGATATTTATACCCTTATAATGTAAATTTATTTACAAAAAAACCATTCATGATTCCCTTATAATGTTAACATATTTACAAACAAATCAATAAAAAAGAGATAAATGTTTTAACTTTTACATTCTATCTCCTCTAATCTTCTACCCACTTGCAATTCTTTATTCATTTTTAAAAAAAAAATCTTAAGAAGCGTAAAATACTACTATAAGACCCTTGAAGTAAGACAGAGGGAGTATAATTTATAATAGGTTAAGCCTTCCAACGAAAGAAAACAAATGTGATATAAAGTGTGGCTTTTATCACCCATTATTATAGTGGGATTAATAAAGTAGAGTAGATGTTATTATTAAGGACATTTATCAAAAAAACTAATTTGAAAAGAAAAATTCATATAAGTTGAATATTATAAAAAATCCTTTTTTTCTAATTTATCTGTCAAATAACTGATAAATACATTTATCAGTTAAACAAATATATTTAACAGTTGTTTAATTAAAAATCAAGCACAGAATACTTTTTAAAAAACTGATAAATGAATTTATCAGTTATTTTAACTAAAAACGCAAAAAAAATAAAAAAAAAAGAAAAAAAGAAAAAAAGTTTTTTCTAATATCAAAACTTACATATTTTTTTGTAAATAACATTTTTTTAAAATAGTTTTTGATAAAAACTCCTAATATAAAAAGACATTGCTTTAATGAAAATGAAAATGAAAATGAAAATGAAAATGATACAGTGGCCATTACTTTGTCAAGGAATGTAACCAATATTTAATTAGACATGTGATTGTGATGTGATGTGATGCAAGATGATTGCATATGAATAATTCCTGAATTTAAAGTAATTAGAGAAGATTTGCAGGTCACTAATCTGATGGAGCTTTCAAGTTTTAACTATGAAATTACAAGATATAAGGGGCGTGAAGGAAAATAAATAAATAAAAAATGGACAAACCCAAAAAATCTATTTTAAATTGATGAATTATGAGTTTTTTTGGATATATTAATGCATACATATATATACAGTCTTATAAAGTCAAATATACCACATCGTCTAAGAATTGAAATGCTAGGAAATTGAGTAGTATATACTGAGAGGCCTTAGCATTTGAAAACCAAATGGGACATTAATCCTACATCGTATAGGAATTGAAATGCTAGGAAATGGAGTGATATATATTGAGAGGCCATAGCATTTGAAAACCAAATGAGATATTAATCCCACATCGTCTAGGATTTGAAATGCTAGAAAATGGAGCAGTTTATTTTGAGTGGCCTTAGCATAGTGCTAGGAAATGAAATAGTATAAATTTTGGAGCCTTTCGCTCCTTTGTGAAGACCAGCTTTCTTGGCGTTGGGCGCACCTAGGTCACGCCTAAGGCGCCAAGGTCACGCATAGGGCACCTAATCACCGCCAAATGGCTCTTTAACTAAGACTTTTCATAGCTCCTTAATTTCTCAAAAAACTTTCCATTTTCGTTTCCCGCTCACAGCCAGTTTTGGAATAGAAAACTTGGTCGATTTTGTCATTTCACATTTGTAAGATAGTAACTTGCTATAAAGAAAAAGGGGAAAATAAAAGGGATAGATGTGTGACGTGCTCTGTGTGGAGAGCAACTTCTCCTATTATTTCTAATTTTTTTTTAAATAGTTTTTTATCCGTTCGTTAAAACATACGGGTGTAGCACTAATTCTTTTATAAAGGAGGGAGTAATTTGATTAAACGGTTGAGTTTGAGATTGATCATGAAAAATTTAATAAAATTATGTTTTTCGCGACGGAAGTAGCAAGTATGAGAAGGCAAAGCCCAAAATGAGAAAATCAGATCGGATTCTACAATTATGAAGGGAAAAAGGAAAAAAGGGAAAATAAAAGGTAGAAATTTCAAATACTCCCTTCGTCCCACTTCAAGGGTCCTACTTTCCCTTTTGATCCGTCCCAAACTAAGAGTCACATTCCATAAATGACAAATTTGGAACAGTGTTTCAGACATTTATACCCTTGTAATGTAAATATATTTACAAAAAAAAAACAATCATGATTTCCTTATAATGTAAACATATTTACAAAAAAATCAATCAAAAAGAGATAAATGTTTTAACTTTTATATTCTCTCCTTTAATTTTCTATACACTTGCAATTCTTTATTCATTTTTTAAAAAAATTCTTAAGAAGCGTGAAATACTACCATATGACCCTTGAAGTGAGAAGGAGGGAGTATAATTTATATTTGGTTAAGCCTTCCAACGGAAGACAACAAATGTGATATAAAGTGTGGCTTTTATCACCCATTATTATAGGAGTAATAGTAGAGTAGATGTTATTATTAAGGACATTTATCAAAAAACTAATTTTAAAATAAAAATTCATATAAGTTGAATATTATAAAAATTCCCTTTTCTTTAATTTATCTGTCAAATAACTGATAAATGCATTTATCAGTTAAAAAAATACATTTAACAGTTGTTTAATTAAAAATCTAGCACAAAATACTTTTTTAAAAATTGATAAATGAATTTATTAGTTGTTTGATCATAATCAATTATAAACAACTGATAAATGCATTTATCAGTTATTTTAACTTAAAACGCAAAAACAAATTAAAAAGAAAAAAGAAAAAAAGTTTTTTCTAATATCAAAACTTACATATTTTTTTGTAAATAGCATTTTTTTAAACAGTTTTTGATAAAAACTCCTACTATTAAAAGACATTGCTTTAACGAAAATGAAAATGAAAATGAAAATGAAAATGAAGATGATACAGTGGCCATTACTTTGTCAAGAAACGGAACCAATATTTAATTAGACATGTGATTGTGATGTGATGCAAGATGATTGCATATGAATCATTCCTGAATTTAAAGTAATTAGAGAAGATTAGCGGTCACTAATCTGATAGAGCTTTCAAGTTTTAACTATGAAATTGATAAAGTCAGAGGTTCCACCTTAAAATCAATTGGTGTTAAGGGGAGTAGCCAAGAATCATTATATGTTAGAGACAAGTCTTGTTTATTTCCAATGTGGGATAATGTTCTATTACACGCCCCCTCACGTGTAGCCGGGCTTTGCCAAAGGCTTACAACGTGGATGGGTGGTGGGTGGCGCGGAGGGTTCATCGTGGGCCGTTGGGCCTGCACGTGTAATTGACCTGCTCTGATACCATGATAAAATCTGAGGTTCCACCTTAAAACCAATTGGTGTTAAGGGGAGTAGCCAAGGATCCTTATATGATAGAGACAAGTCTTGTTTATTCCCAATGTGGGATAATGTTCTCTTACAGAAATTACAAGATATAAGGGGCGTGAAGGAAAATAAATAAATAAAAAATGGACAAACCCAAAAAATCTATTTTAAATTGATGAATTCTGAGTTTTTGGATATATTAATACATACATATATATACAGTCTTATAAAGTCAAATATACCACATCGTCTAAAAATTGAAATGCTAGGAAATGGAGTAGTATATACTGAGAGGCCTTAGCATTTGAAAACCAAATGGGACATTAATCCTACATCGTATAGGAATTGAAATGCTAGGAGATGGAGTAGTATATATTGAGAGGCCTTAGCATTAGAAAATCAAATGGGATATTAATCCCACATCGTCTAAGATTTGAAATGCTAAAAAATGGAACAGTATATATTGAGAGTCCTTAGCATAGTGCTAGGAAATGAAATAGTATAAATTTTGGAGCCATTGGCTCTTTTGTGAAGACCAGCTTTTTTGGCGTTGGGCATACCTAGGTCACGCCTAAGGCGCCAAGGTCACGCCTAGGGTGCCTAATCACCATCAAATGGCTCCTTAACTAAGACTTTTCATAGCTCCTTAATTTCTCAAAAAGCTTTCCATTTTCGTTTCCCGCTCACAGCCAGTTTTGAAATTGAAAACTTGATTGATTTTGTCATTTCACATTTGTAAGATAGTGACTTGCTATAAAGAAAAAAGGGAAAATAAAAGGGATAGATGTGTGACGTGCACTGTGGAGAGCAACTTCTCCCATTGTTTCTAACTTTCTTTGAAATAATTTTTTATCCGTGCTTTAAAACATATGGGTGTAGCACTAATTCTTTTATAAAGGAGGGAGTAATTTGATTAAACTGTTGAGTTTGGGATTGATCATGAAAAATGAATAAAATTATGTTTTTAGCGACGAAAGTAGCAAGTATGTGAAGGCAAAGCCCAAAAGGAGAAAATCAGATCAGATTCTACAATTATGAAGGGAAAAAGGAAAAAAGGGAAAATAAAGGTTAGAAATTTCAAATACTCCCTTCTTCCCACTTCAAGGGTCCTACTTTTCCTTTTGGTCCGTCCCAAACTAAGAGTCACATTCCATAAATGACAAATTTTGAACATTGTTTCGGACATTTATACCCTTATAATGTAAATATATTTACAAAAAAACCATTCATGATTCCCTTATAATGTTAACATATTTACAAAAAAAAATCAATCAAAAAGAGATAAATGTTTTAACTTTTACATTCTATCTCCTCTAATATTCTACCTACTTGCAATTCTTTATTCATTTTTTAAAAAAATTCTTAAGAAGCGTAAAATACTACCGTAGAACCCTTGAAGTGAGACGGAGGGAGTATAATTTATAATAGGTTAAGCCTTCCAACGGAAGACAACAAATGTGATATAAAGTGTGGCTTTTGTCACCCATTATTATATTAGGAGTAATAAAGTAGAGTAGATGTTATTATTTAGGACATTTATCAAAAAACTAATTTTAAAAGAAAAATTCATTTAAGTTGAAAGCTTTTCATTTTCGTTTCCTGCTTACAGCTAGTTTTGGAATGAAAAACTTGGTCGATTTTGTCATTTCACATTTGTAAGATAATGACTTGCTATAAAGAAAAATGAAAAAAATAAAAGGGATATATAGATGTGTGACGTGCTCTATGGAGAGCAACTTCTCCTATTATTTCTAACTTTCTGTTTCTGTGAAATAATTTTTTATCCGTCTTCTCCTATTATTTCTAACTTTCTTTGAAATAGTTTTTTATCCGTGCGTTTAACGCACGGGTGTAGCACTAGTTAACCTAAAAGAATAATGTATGCATTCAGGAAAATACTGCGGAATGACAATCCTAAAATATAGTTATATATTTTAAACTTATTAGAGAGAAGGAAGAGATATAAAATCATTAACAACAAACCTGAAAATAAAAAGAGGCTTTGCAACCAAAATTGGGGGGTATGGCAGATCTATAGAAGACCTGTAAGACCTGTAAGAAAGACTCAAGACTTAAGAAGAAAGAATTGAACTAAGACTCAAGATTTACAAGAACAAGAACTTTCTTAACTAGATAAAATAGAGAGAAGGAAGAGATATATAAGAAACTAAGTTTTTTTTTTCTTCAATGGATGATTACAAATAAAAACCTTACCCCCTATTTATAGTATATCAGGGGGAATACAAACAACAAAGTTTTTACAAAAGATAAGCACTATCTTATCTTTATTTAGCACTATATTATCATTATTTTACAATCACATATAATGCTTTTAAAAGAAATCAGCACTAAGAAGATGACCTACGTGCTTACATAATGAAAACATGACCTAAGCGCTTACATCATTAGAATAATGACATAATCATGATGGATGAAGATTGTCATCAATTGTTGATTTTATTTCCATCTAGAATCTGGATGAGATGTATCATCTTCATAAGGATCAAAGTAGCTTTCTTCCTTATTACTATCATCACTCTCTGGCAAATAGTCAGTACTATCTGGAGTCAACTGCTTAGTGAGGTGTGTCGCATTCCAATCTTCTAATGCTGCAATCCATTTTACAGCTACTGGGTGATCTTTTGGCCAAACTTCTTTTGCAGACAGTGTTTTTACTGGAATTGATTTTGGGTCATCCCTATTAGCTCGTGCCATCCTTATGCCTATATTGATATCTTGATATTTCATGGAATTCTGGAGATCTTTCCTATCATGATTATACCACTCATGGATGAATGTAATTGGAGCATGATAGACATATGTCTGTTCTTGATTTTTGATGATTGCTGGTGGAAGATATAAGCAAGGCCTTCGGAATATTATTACCACTTGATCTTTGGGGTGGTAAGCATATGCATCCATTGATGAGAAGGGAGGAACCACTCGAAGAGTTTGAACAAATAGCAGGAATTGTGGGCATCCGGTCAAAGTGGAATTGGAGGAGATATGATTGGAGTCTGATTGTGTTGAAAGTGATAGCAATAGTATACGATTCAAATAAATACAAGAAAAATCAGAGTGCTTATTTTGGAAAATTAAATAAGTCGTATATCTTGAAGATATTCAAGAAAGGATACTCTGGATGAAATTTGTAGCCATCCATAATTATGCCAAATTTATGAAGAACAGTGAATATTTCGGGGGCTTCTAAGGAAGAAGTGTTTTGACCAGAAGAGGAAGAGGCTTTATTGATGATGAACACCATTGGAAGGATGGAATGGTTTATATGGGAAACCATAGAGGTAGAGCATTTCCTTTTATAGTCACTAGGCCTTGAAAGGAAATCAGCAAGGACGTTTGTCGCACCTTTGATATGCTTCACAGTTAATTTCCATTGGGAAAACCAATTAGCCCATCGTAAGAGTCGTGGCTGGGGAAGTGCTCTTTGCTAGAATTCTAGCATGCGTGTAAAGGAAGACTTGTCGATCTCAACATGGAATTCGTGCCTTGAACATACCAAAAGTGTCGAGTTGGGCCGAGTAAGCAAAGCCCAATCCTCAAAGCAACCATTGCCCCAACATATCAAGGGGGCCAGGCCCAATCAATGCAAGGCCAAAAGCCCGTACCAAATATCAGTCGATTAAGCCCAACGTCCGACCTATTACGTCCCGACCTAACTTAGTCCGACCTTACAATCCAGACTCTAATATGGGTACGATCCATGCTCTACCCGTCAGTCAGGTCGACCATTCCACAAATGGCGACCTCGACCTAATCACTAAGTGTCGACCTAACAGATTGAACACACATGAGTCAAACTTTTCCATAGCCGGTTCCCTACAAATCAAATCAGGAGCCGTTACCAGACACGTTCACATTATTTGTAACTGTCGCTAAAATCTCGGAGCTTATGTAGCACCACCAAAAATACAACGGACAACACCTATAAATACATCATCACTACCAACGGTGCAAAGGTAACTGCAATTTTGTTATTTGAATTCAACTGTTCATTTACAATATTTGCTCTCCGAAACATATACTTACTCTCACGCCCGAGGGTCTAAGCCGGAGACACATCCGGCTAGTCGTGGGTTCTTGTTTTCAGGTCAGGAGCCAGGTGATTAGTCCTGCCACGTGGAGGATTACTGATAAGCACAATTCCTGCAGCATCAGTTTGGTTCCATTGCCGGGAACTGTGCTTTAGCTTGACCTCGAAAATTTCATCAACCTACAACAATGGTAACCCCAGACGGGCATGTGACAGAAGCTTCTGATGAACTCAATGAGGTGAATGCCAACACCAACGCGGATCTCAACACCAATGCTGAAAACGCAAATCTGCCTCCTCCCCCACCAAATCGTCCTCATGGTAGAGCAACACGCTCTACCAGTGTTGTTGATGGCAGGGGATTGCCAGATACAAGAAGGGGGAAAAGACACATGGAGGGACAAGGAGCTCCACCTCCCCCTAAGCGTCCAACTGCTCATGTGAATGTTGGAAATAGGGCAGGTCCCTCATCCAACCCATTGAGCAGGAAGGAAATGTTATTGGAGCGAGCCCAGATTCTGGCCGAGCTATTGGCAATAGAGGAGGCTGAGAAGGCGGATATAAGATCAGAGAGGGTGGCTCCCTCTCAAGTCTCCAACAGGCAACAGGCCAGGAGTGCTAGGCCTAATGAGGGTGTGGGACAGAATGGCGAAGACAGGATAGTTCAACGACCTCCCACTCTCATTCATGTGCCGAGTAATGACTTAAGGGCTAGCCTCACCAGGAATAGGGAGCAGGAGGCTCAATCAGATTTGAGGACGCATCTAGAGGCCAATAGAAGCCGGCGTGGTTCCCCTGCCCGGACACAAAGATCAGGATCTCACAGGGACAGGAATGGGCGCAGGTCGCCCATAAGAGAAGAAAGGCGCAGGTCGCCACTTGGAGATAATAGGCGCAGGTCGCCATCGAGGGATGAGAGGCGCAGGTCGCCCCAAAGGAATGACAGGCATAGGTCTCCAGTTCGATCAGAAAAGGCTCATTCTCATCGAGACAAGAGGAGTAGGCAGGTAACTCCCCCCCAGAGTGTGGGTCAAAGGTCGAATGTCGTACCCCTGGAGGAGATGACAGACCCGACGCTAGGGAATGGCTGATGATGAAAAAGAGGTTCGAACAATGGGAGGAGGAGAAGAAAAAGGACATTGGAAAGGTTGAACGAATCGACTTTGCTCTTCAACCTTTGTCCAAGGAACTGAGAGACAGTCGACCTCTTGCTGGATTTAGGGTCAACCAACGCAAAAAGTCATATAGCACATCTGGAAGCCACAATGTGCTTTGTCGCCAATGAGGACGACAATATGTGTAAATCCCTCATAAGCACACTCACTGGGGCAGCCCTAACCTGGTTCAATGGTTTGGCAGCTGGTAGCATCTCCACCTGGACATGTTTCAGGACGAAATTCCTAGATCGCTTCTCGACTGCTGGAGCTCGAAAGGTGACTATTACTGATCTAAGCAACTTGGTGCAAGCTAAAAATGAAAGCTCAATAAGCTACTTCACCAAGTTCAAGGAAATGGTGGATAAGATCGAGGAAGATCTCACTGACAGGGAAGTTATCAACTGCTTCAGGAATGGTATTTCCTCGGCAGACATGGATTATGAACTCACAGTTCGTACAGTCACAACTCGACAAGAGTTGTTCGAAAAGGTTTACAATGTCGCACTGGCCGAGGAAAGGAAGGAAAAGATAAATGGGAAAAGCCCCAAGGTGGAGGTTGCTGATGATAAGAAGAACTCCAACAAGAATGGAGGAAACAATAAAAATGGCAAGAACATGACAAGGGCAACAGAGAAGGTGCCCGAGACTTTCACACCCCTAACGGTGAGTCGAACTGAAATTATGAATGCAGTCGAGCTGGCCCCACCTGCCCCAATGAACCCATGCAACAAGTTCAGACGGGACAATAGCAAATACTGTGATTAT
Organism: Adenophora triphylla var. japonica; assembly: GCA_022495995.1. Classification (NCBI taxonomy): domain Eukaryota; kingdom Viridiplantae; phylum Streptophyta; class Magnoliopsida; order Asterales; family Campanulaceae; genus Adenophora; species Adenophora triphylla. Next base: position 251,889 of record JAFEMH010000624.1, on the reverse strand, counting down.
CACAAAGACACAGGTCATCTCACAGAAGATTGCATGGGATTGAAGCGTATCATCCAGAGAATGGTCGACCAGGGAAGGCTCGATGCATATGTTAAAAGGCCTCAAGCTGGTGGGGGCGAGCAACCAGCGGGTGGACAGTAGGGACCAAGGCAACCTAGATTGAACTTGGGAGTAATCACAGAGCAAACCAGCAACACGGCCATCAAACATAAAATTTTTCAGCTCAACAAGGCCCCACATGTGCCTCCAAGGAGAGATGTTAGAGATGATGTAATCAGCTTCTACCCCCATGAATTGGCAACCAATATGGCGGCTAGGGAGCAAGTTCTCATCATCCCAGGTCTCATAGACGGATGTACGATGAGCAGACTCCTGGTCGACACGGGGGCCTGTAAAGATATTTTGTTCTACAAGACCTTCCTGGAGATGGGTCTTAATGACGAGCAGTTGGAAAGATATGATGGCAGGTTGGAGGGTTTCACCAACCATCGAGTTGACGCCAAAGGACAGATTGAGCTTGACGTCGACCTTGGCCAGCACCCCCACAGGGTAGTATCGAAGGTACAATTTATTGTGATAGATGTGAACAGTGATTACGCTGCTATACTTGGTATTCCAGGTCAGGTCGCGCTTGGAATGGTGGCATCAATCCCTCACCAACGAGTCAAGTTCCCCACACCTGCTGGAGTAGGATGTGTACAAGGCACAGCTCGAGCCTACTTGGATCATGTTCTCAGAGAAAGAAAGAAAAGGGAGTTATAAATTGAGACTGCAGATGGTTACTTGAAGGCTGTCCCCGATCGATCACCAAAAATTACCGGCGTCAACGATCGCCAATGTGCAAGAGTCGACCTATCGCTCAAATGACGAGGTCATGATTGAGTCGACACGTCACTCTGAAACCACAACGGTCGATCCAGATGTAGTTATGGTCGACCATGTCCTCATAGGCAACCTATGCCTCCAGATCGACAATAACTCGGGGGCCACCACCGGCGAGGTTGCGAGATAAGGCTGGATGATATGATAGGCGAGGAAGCTCCACACAGGGGCCGAGGAGAGAAAAAGAGTTAGGGAGATCATCATTGAGACTCTGCGGTTCGAGAGATGGTCAGTGGAGGCTGTGGACGAGCTAGAATCGGTAGTCACCAACCCTTCCTACCCCGACAAAAACATTGATTGGGAAACAATTGTCGGTGAGGAAGAAATTTGGAAATCATCGAGCTACTCAAGGGGAGCAATGATGTCTTCGCATGGAGAGTAGAAGACATGAAGGGAATCAAGGAAGAGGTCGCCGTTCACAGACTTGAAGTCAACCCGACCATAAAGCCTAGACCCCAAAAATTGAGAAGTTTTGCTCGCGATAAGGAGGAGGCCATAAAAGCTGAGGTACAAAAACTTTTAAGTGCAGGGATAATCAAGGAGGTCACTCACACAACGTGGTTGGCCAATGTGGTCATGGTGAAAAAATCAAATGGCAAATGGCGGATGTGTGTCGACTTCACCACTCTGAATCTTGCTTGCCGGAAGGACAGCTACCCCCTTCCTAGAATCGACAAACTAGTTGATTCCATTACATAGTCAAGACGGCATTTCAAGCGGCTGGAGGCATCTACTGCTACAACATGATGCCATTTGGATTGAAGAATGCAGGTGTGACTTATCAAAGAATGGTGAACAAGGTCTTTGCCTCACAAATTGGCCGAAATATGGAGGCTTACGTAGACGATATGGTCATTAAAACTAAGGCCGGATGTCACGTAGTCGACCTAAAAGAAACATTCGCCAATCTGCGAGCAAACGACATGAAACTCAATCCCAGCAAGTGTATCTTTGGAGTAGCAGCTGGCAAGTTCCTGGAGTTTATGGTGTCCCAATGGGGTATAGAAGCCAATCCGGAAAAAATCAAAGCTTTAGTCGACATGAAGGCTCCCACCAGTATCAAAGAAATGCAACGACTTAATGGAAGAGTAGCAGCTCTTGGTCGCTTCATATCTAAGTCGGCAGAGAGATCTCTCCCCTTCTTCAAGTCATTGAGGGTGACAAAAAACTTTGAGTGGACGGCCGAATGTCTTTCGTCGTTCCAACAACTCAAAGAATACCTTGCTACTCCTCCACTTTTGAGCAGCCCGACCACTGGTGAAACCTTGTTTGTGTATCTGTCTGTGGGAGACAAGTCGGTGGCAGCAGTCTTGATTAGAGAAGAAAAAGGACTTCAAAAGCCAGTTTACTATATCAGCAAGGCCCTATCAGACGTAGAGGGTAGATACTACAACGCTGAGAAGGTCGCTTATGCCTTAGTCGTAGCTTCAAGGAAGCTACAAGCTTATTTTTTGGCTCACCCAATAGTGGTACTTACGAATGCCCCTCTAAGGAAAATTCTTCATAAGCCAGAAATTTCAGGTCGTTTACTCAACTGGTCAATTGCCCTCATGGAATTCGACATCGAGTATCGACCTCGAAAAGCATTGAAAGCTCAGGCATTAGCAGACTTCTTGGTCGAGCTGACGTTCACCAAGGAGGACAGCAAAATGCGGGCTCAGAAAGAGAAAACCAAAGGAAAAGAGCCAGAGTCTCAGGTCGCCACTAACCTACCCAACGATTGTTGGAAGGTCTACCCAGATGGGTCAGCGACCAAGAACGTCAGTGGAGCTGGGATAGTTCTAATTGAACCAGAATCTGGGACAGTGTATGAAGAGTCACTAAGGTTCAAGTTTGATGCTTCCAACAACCAGGCTGAATACGAAGCCCTGGTAGCAGCCATAGAGTATGACAAGTGCTTTGGAGCGACTAAAATCATGGCTTATTGTGACTCCCAACTGGTAGTCAACTAGGTCAGAGGCGAGTACGAGGTACTAAGTTCCACTCTGATCAGATATTGCGACCTGGTAAAGGAACTGATAAAGGATTTGAAATTCTGGGAGATTCAGAGGATTGGACGGGAGGACAACGAGCTAGCCGACCTCCTCTCGAAATTAGCCACTTCAGATGAGCCACATGAAGAGCCCATCTCTTTCCTCGAAAATCCAGCTTATGAGAGGATAAAAATTCTATGTATAGAGGATGCTTCAAGAAATTGGGTTTATGAGAAGTGTTGGATCGAAGAAATGAAGGCGTACCTAGAAAGTGGCGAGCTGCCTGATGATGAGAAGAAAGCTCGAGCTATCAAAAAGAAAGCTCCGAGGTACGTTATCCAAGGAGGCGATCTGTTTAGAAGATCCTACACTCGACCATTGCTAAAGTGCATCCACCCTCAAGAGGTAGCCCTATTGATACATGAGGTACACAGTGGAATCTTTGGTGGACACCCGGGGGCCAGGACTCTAGCCGACAAGTTGATTACCTTGGGATACTACTGGCCACACATGAGAGCTGACACTCATAACTTTGTTCAGCAATGTGATCAATGCCAAAGGTTTGCCAACCTACGTCATGTGCCTACAACGGAGCAGACTCCCGTGATCGCCGCTTGGCCTTTCGATATGTGGGGCATCGACTTAATTGGACCCTTCCCTCCCGCCCGGGGAAATTGCAAGTATGTGATCGTCGCCATAGATTATTTCACCAAGTGGGTTGAAGCAAAGCCACTAGCTCGCATCACAGAGGAAAATGCCATTAACTTCATCCACGACTTCATCTGGTGTAGATTTGGTTTTCCTAGAGCTATAGTATCTGACAACGGCCTACAATTCTCCCAAACCTTTGAAACAGAGATGAATCGAGTAGGGATCAAGCATTGGAAATCTTCTGTCGCCTATCCCCAAGGTAATAGGCAAGCTGAGGCAGCAAATAAACTTGTGCTATCTTCACTCAAGACAGGTCTCGTAGGTCGACGCAATAACTGGTTGGACGAACTCCCCCTTGCACTTTGGGCAATTCGTACAACCACTCGGGGGCCTACGGGGGAAACCCCATTTGCTCTCACATATGGATCAGAGGCCATGGCACCTGCCGAGCTCAGATTTCCTACTGCTAGAGTGACTTTCTTCAATCAGGAGCAGAATGATACCAACAGATTAATTGACCTGGATCTGATCGACGAGAAACGAGATACGGCTCACCTCCGAATGGTTAACTACAAGCAGCGAACTAAAAGTTACCATGACAAGAAGGTGAAAGCAAGATCATTCCAAGTGGGAGATTACATGTTGAGGAAGATCGAGGCAACGGGGAGAAGGACCCAGCAGAACAAGCTATCTCCTAATTGGGAAGGTCCTTACATAGTTACTCGAGTTGTCAAAGAGGGGACTTACGTGATTGCTCATCCTGATGGTGAAGAGCTGAAGCACCCATGGCATGCTACTCACCTCATCAAGTACTACTTCTAAGGTTCAGATCAATAGCTCAGTTCAAGGTTATTACAGTTCCTATGATTGAAATTTTTCATAGTTCTAGCTTTCCATCGATGTAAACGTTTCCCAACTTCAATAAAAAGCGCAGTTTATTCGACCAAATCTTGTGTTACACTAACTCCAACAAGCTCGACTCAACGTCAGCTTCGTTTTTACGAGCTCAATTCTTAATCAGCTTCGTTCCATTAACATAGCTCGACTCTTAGTCAGCTTAACCTTAACAAGCTCGATTCTTAATCAGCTTTGTTTATTTAACAGGTCCGACTCCAAGTCGACTTCGTTCAAACAAACTCGACTCTTAGTCAGTCTGTTCTAATTAGCTCGACTCTTAGTCAGCTTAACTTTAACAAGATCGATTCTTAATCAGCTTTGTTTATTTAACAAGTCCGACTCCAAGTCGACTTCGTTCTAACAAACTCGACTCTTAGTCAGTCTGTTCCAGTTAGCTCGATTCTCGATCAGCTTTACTCCTTAAAACAAATCCGACCTAAGGTCTACTTTGTTCCCATGAGCTTGACCCTTGGTCAGCTTTGATGAAGTTAATAGGATCGGCTCTTAGCCAATCTTGTTTCCAAAAGCCATTTAAGTCTGAGGTCGACTGAACCATCACAGGACAGATCGACCTCAGTCTTAGGGCGACTCATTTGCCCTACTAGATCTTGCTCGACACTTACATCAAAGGCATGCAACATGAAACAAAAGGAAGTCAGCTACAATTAAATATACGTAAGTCTCCCAAAGCGGGCCAAGACTTGCACAAAATAAGATTACATGTTTCCATGCCTCCCAAAAAGCTGGGCCAAGGCATGCATATAATTTTAAGACAAAAAGCAAAAAAGTGTTTGGGACTTGTTCATTACAATTCAACCAAATAAATCAAGGGTCCAGGCCAGCATCGGTTTGGTCGTCAGTAGTAGCTCGACCCTCCCTATCACCTCCTTGTTGTTGGAGGTCCAGAGGTTTACCCGACTCGGAATACACCCTCTGTTCAAGCTCTACCTCCATAATTTCAGCATCATCGAGCTCCTGTAGGACAACATCAAAGTTTCTCTCAACAATTGGAGGAGCTTCCCATTTCTCACAGTTGTCCTCTGCATCTTCCTGGGCAATAAAAGCTAGATCATTTTCAAGGGAAGGTACAAGCGAATGACCGCCTCGAGCTGCCATGTCATACTGAGGCTCAGAGAACCAACGAGCTAATTGCTCGAGGGTAGCAGTAGATGTTGGGTCCACCAACGCCCGGCGCGCCATATGCCTCTTGCCCACCTCCAGAAAGTCCTGAGCTTTGGATACGATGGTATTATAGTATTCATCTCCTCTTTGAATTTATCAACTACAGCCTTCAAGAAAGATCCTTAAAGAAAGCAGAATAAATGCCCGAAGGTCTTCTTGCCATTTCCCCCGTTCAAGTCGACGCTCTTCCTACAGGTCGATTAAGAAGGTGTCCTTCTCCTTCAGAAGCTTCGAAACCGTTGCCAGCTCCGTCTGAGTTTTCTCTAGCTCCTTCTTCTCAGCATCCTTCTCTACCTCCACCTCCTTAAGTTTGGACTCTACAGCTTCAAGGTCGGCTAGGGCCTTCTTCTTCACCATCTCCATGGCATCAAACGAGTTATCCAAATCGTTATACTTCTCTTTTAGCTCTGCCAGCTCTTGCGACTTCTTGGATAAATCCCTAAGGGCCTGCTTCTCCCTCTCAATAGAGGCCCTCCAAGAGCTCTTGACTTGCTCGATCATGGTATGATTCTGCATTTAAAGGAAACCAGGGAAGTGTTGACTCGTAAGACAAGTTGGTCGAGTAAAAGAATAAGCAACTAGACTGAAGGAAAGTGAAAATTTACCTGACAATGAGCCATCCCAGAGTGAGCTGAGAATTCCTCAGGGGTGATCCCCTTATCAGCAAAATGAGCTAGGAGGTCGACATCTATTGCCCTCCTAACAATAACCTGGCCCAGGCTCATATCGGGGTAACGGCGGCTCAAGCTGTTGACCCCTGCTAGCGGAGGAACATCACTTAATCTTTGCATCAAATCTTCAAGAGATTCTTTGTTGGGAAGAGAAGAAACGGTTGGAGGAAGATGGCTCGAAGGAATCGATTTTCCTTTCTCTGATCGAGACCTTTTCTTCGTACTCAAAGGTTGGTCGTCAGAATCCACCTCCATGACATCATCTTTGTCGACGACATTCATTGTACTAGTCTCTACCATACCGGCCCCGGAGGTCGCAGCATTAGCATCAGAAATTAGGTCTGAACTCAAGCTTGGTCTAGCCGACCTGTTGTACTCGTTCCCCCCTTCATTCACATTTGCAGAAGGGGTCCAACTCAGCGAGGGATCTTCCAGCTCAACCTCGTCCATGGGGATCATCCCAGCAACGTCCTTGGGCAGCAAATTGTTCCTCGCAGCAGCTTCTCTCTCCTGGCTCGCTCTAGCATTGACCGCCCCATGGGCTTTCTTAGCTTTCTTCTTATCTGATACTCCCACTATTCGAACCATGGCAGCTTCTTGTTCGGGAGTCAAAACTGCACGACATCAAAGTAACCAAGTGTTAGCTCGGCAATTCAAAATAGTTCTATGTACGAGCTAGATAGTTCTACATACGAGCATACAATTGGCGAGCTAATTGATACAATTCAAAGCAGTTCTATGTACGAATTAACTGATTCTATATACGAGCAAGCAATTTGACGAGTACAGAGTTACAATTCAAGATAGTTCTATGTACGAGCTAAATAGTTCTACATACGAACAGACAAGTGACGAGCTAAGAGTTATGTATGCAGATCAAAGCAATCCTATATGCCAATAATAAGTCACTCATGTAAGTTAACAGTGGACGAGCTAGTGAATAAAGACAAATAAAACCTTACCACCAATGTGTTCTCCATTGTCTTTGCAATAGCCAACTTTCTTCTGGCAAAATTGGCAATTCTCCTCTAGTCTACCCAAAGAGTGAGTAACCCAATCAGGGTATACCTGACCCCTCATTACTGGGACAAGAGGCTCCACTACCCCATCTCCAGGCATCATCCCAGCTTGGATATAGTTGTATTTGGTCATCCCTAACGACTCCCAGCTGATGGGTCTGTTCTTGACCAAAGCACACAGCTTCCTATACAAAGTTTGATGCCAAGGAGGCTCCCAATAATTCTCCTCACTAATCACGTCAGATTCACTATTTGGCAAAGGAAATTCCCATCCCAACCTACTCTCTACAAAAACCACATATGAATTCCAGCTGCTATGTTTATTGGGAAGACTGGCAAACAGCTTTGGAGAATTGGGTTTAGAAGGAGTACTAATCCCCCAATCAGCCTTGTCGAGCTTTGGAGCAAAAAATTCCTTGAAAACTCTCATGCAGGGCTCATGGCCTAGAAATCTACATACCATGGCAAAGCACACTAGTACCCTGCAAGTGTTGGCCCCAAGCTGAAGGGGAAGAGCATCCATGCACTCTAGAAATTCATTAATAAAAGGATCTAAGGGCAACCTCAAGCCCGCCTCAAACTGACCGTAGAAAAAGGCAACCCTAGTGGCATCAGTGGTGAAGGTGGCACGGTGCTTAGCCATGAAATCTGCCCTATTGAAGATAGTTACCCTATAATTTGCCCTATTTACCCCACAAAAGTCATAGACCATGGAGTAACGGGACTCCATATTTTTATTCCCTCGCAGAGGCCTAGGGGGTATGTATCCTCTCTCATTTTTCCCCGATACGACGGAGGAGCCAAATGCATCCACTATTCTGGGACTTGAAGAAGTTGAAGCTGTAGCTCCACCTTGAGTCGTCATATCTGTACAAACAAAAGAGGATGCAGGGGAGTCAGTCCTACGATCACATTCATTCGACCTACCTATGGGCGACCTAGACTCCCCCGGAAAACCTATTCTATTTCTAAGGAAGGAAGGTTTATGGACATCCCTAACGTAAAACAAGGTGATATGGTCGAGCAGTTCATGAAATAGATGAAAAGTGACGATATTCGAATCATCGACTACTTGGTTTTCAACGTCCCCTACAATGGGCAAACCTATCTCACTAAAATTCAATTCCCACCTGGTCAAGATGGAAGCACATTCATCCAAAGACATCTCTCTCCACTCACCATTCACGTTCTTATACACTCTACGGTTAACAGTGCAATACCCATACCAAGCTCCTGGTTCACTACGGAAGGTTCTAGCCATGACTAAAGCAAAAATAGAGCATGAATTGCAAACCCTAAAGAAAATGTACAAGGGAAATACCTTGATTGATCGCAAAAGGGGAATCCGTTGCCAAAGCCGAAAACTTGGGTTAAATCCTGCTGCAATTCCGCAATTATCGCCGAGGAAGAAGAGTTTGAAGACGGTAAGAATTCCAATCAGAAGGGGATTTTGGGTATTTATATTTTCCCAAATTTGGAAAGGGGAAAAGAAATTCAAAATTGATTTTCCGTAATTAAACTCTGAAGCGGTTTTCGAGAAAGCACACCAAGCGTCAAAACAATAATGATGACAGAAAAATGGCGCTCCTTCATCTCCTGCCGTTCATCGCCAACGCCCAGGATTGTGCCACATCATCTTAGGTCGACTAAATCTCAGAACTAGTAGCGACCTGCGAGTAAAGCAATTCTCATCAAAGATCTCCTTAACTTCCAAGTCGACAAAGTCAACTCGAAAGTTGGGGGCCACTGAACATACCAAAAGTGTCGAGTTGGGCCGAGTAAGCGAAGCCCAATCCTCAAAGCAACCATTGCCCCAACATATCAAGAGGGCCAGGCCCAATCAATGCAAGGCCAAAAGCCCGTACCAAATATCAGTCGACTAAGCCCAACGTCCGACCTATTAGGTCCCGACCTAACTTAGTCCGACCTTACAATCCAGACTCTAATACGGGTACGATCCATGCTCTACCCGTCAGTCAAGTCGACCATTCCACAAATGGCGACCTCGACCTAATCACTAAGTGTCGACCTAACAGATTGAACATACATGAGTCAAACTTTTCCATAGCCGGTTCCCTACAAATCAGGAGCCGTTACCAGACACGTTCACATTATTTGTAACTGTCGCTAAAATCTCGGAGCTTATGTAGCACCACCAAAAATACAACGGACAACACCTATAAATACATCATCACTACCAATGGTGCAAAGGTAACTGCAATTTTGTTATTTGAATTCAACTGTTCATTTACAATATTCGCTCTCCGAAACATATACTTACTCTCACGCCCGAGGGTCTAAGCCGGAGACACATCCGGCTAGTCGTGGGTTCTTGTTTTCAGGTCAGGAGCCAGGTGATTAGTCCTGCCACGTGGAGGATTACTGATAAGAACGATTCCTGCAGCATCATGCCTGATTAGATAAAACTGGAATTTTTCTATTCCTCTATTGATAGCAAGATTCTCTTTGAAAGTGAAGTGGTTGTGCTGTCCTGACTGTTTGAACGTGCCACTCTTTTAGCCACATATTGACCTTTTGTCTTTGTCTTGGACAAATAACACTGCTGCCCAATACTAATCACTAGCATCAGTCTACAGTATTCTCTTTTTTTATGAAGTGGGAATCATTAAAGCGGGCATCACATCAGTCAGCTTTTTGATCGCCTTGACTGCTTCCGTTTGTTTTATAGTCCAAGGGGGAGGATCCTTTTTTAGCATGGGGAACAACCACACTATATGACTTGATAGCTTGGATAAGAAATCATCCATATAGTTGATTAGTCTAAGGAACTGTTGAACTGCTTTTGGAGAAGATAACTCATCTGGGAATCTGTGCAGCTCTTAAGCTATATGAGGCTAAAGCTAATATTTGCCATCGGATATGTCCATGCCAAGGAAATTGATAGATGATACACCAATCTCCATCATCTTTTCTAACAGCATTATACCATACTTTGTGACTAGGGAATGAAACTTCAAGGGTAAATCTATGTGAGACATTTCATCAGCAGAATACAACAAAATATCATCAATATAAACCAAGACATTAGTAAGTATAGGTTCAAATATGGTTACCATTTCCTTTTGAAAAGCAGAGGGTGCATTTTTTAAACCAAATGGCATGACTTTCCACTAGTAATGATGATTAGGTATGAAAAAGTCGTCTTTGGTCTATCTTCAGGAGTGATTCCTAATTGCCAAAAACCTGATTTGAGATCAAACAATCATAGCATTCCTTGGCCAATAAGTTTAGTGCATTCTTGAAGGGCAATATTGTAATGGTTTGGATTCATTCCAGGATGACTAACTTCAGAAAGATTGACATCTTCATTTTACTTAAATGGCAATGAAACAAAGAATGTAGGGTTTAGCCACAAAGGTGATAAGTGTTTGGAGAGGAACTCATTATGGAAAAAGGCACCTGAGGTTTGGATGAGATGGTGTTTTAGTGACTCAATGGGATTGGTAGAAGCCATGAACAGGTGCGAAACAGGGCTCCAGGGGTTTAAAAAGCTTTTGTAGAAAAGACCACTTTGTGTCCATCTAAAGTTAGGTAACTTATGAAGGATATCAAAGCCAATGAGGAGGTCTTTTCCACGAGAACTTGAGCCAAGTAACCTATGCTTTATGACAGACTTGGGAAAGAGGCGAATGTGGAATGGGGCATTGATCTTGTCTATTAATAACACTTCTCTATTGGCTGTGAGAAATTTTTCATGATGTGGCTTCTAGAAGCTCGGAGGAAGGATTTTGGGATTCGGTATGGAAACTGAAGATCTTGTATCAAAGAAAGCGACTACCTGAATGGGCTTAGCATATGTGGAGGTGAGAATATGTACCTTGGCTAATGGGATAGGCCGGCTTTCTTGGTTTGGGAGAATATGGAGAATATAAGGAAGAGGATTTATCATGAGAACTTGTAGATCTGGGTGATTATAGGATGAGTCTGAATCAGAACTTCCATCCGATGAGGAGTCAGAATAGGCAATTCTGCAAATAGCAGAAAGTAAGTTCTCCAATTTGAGTTGTTAGAAAATTAACGAAAGTTCTAACATTTCTAACATTTCTAACAATTCCTAACATTTCTAACCAAGCAAGGGTAGATTAGGCATTTCTATTTCAATATAAACCAAGGAAAAGAATCAAAAAAGCAAAAGAAATGGTCAAAAACCCGAAATAGAAGTGGCTGGGACATTTTCTGTTGCTTAATTTGAATTTTATTCCTTGTGTCCAAAGCCTGAAGCTGCATTAAATGAACAGTGCACGCTTCCAACCTCGTCCGCGTGGATGATAATGCCAATTTCAGAGGGCTATAAATTGAGGCCTTCAGTCACAGAAATAGGGAGACACAACACAATTTGCAACTGCACCTTGGCGAAAAATAGGGAGAAAACAGTGGGAATTCACTTGAATTGCCACAATTTTCTCTTCAATCTTTCCCAAATCCCACTCACTCAAAATACTTTCAAATCACTCTCATACATACTCTCATACATACACTAACTCAAGCTCAAATCACTCTTTAGGAGGAGGATTAGAGAGAAAACATAGAGGACTTCATTATTATCTACTTGTTTTCTCTTTAACCAACTCAAATCACCAACCCTAAACACATTCAAACCCTAAACACATTCAAACCCTAAACACATTCAAGCCTTTGAATCCATTCAAACACAAAACACAAAGAAGATAGGTATAACCTCCTTCTCCTTACCCTAAATTTCTCTCATCCATGCATGCATTTTCAAACTTCAAAATGTAGTTTGTTCATCTTCTTGCCCTAGATCCAAGAAGATCCCCATGAAAGTTCATCTCCATGGTTGATCTTCTACAAGGATCAACATTCTCTTCAAAAGTGTTCTTACTTACTTGCAAAACATGTTTTCAAAACCCTAAAAACCATTTTCATACATCAAATCTTCATTTTCAAAGGATAAAATTCCCCTTCCCAAGCAAATGAAGTGCTTAGTCCTAATGTACCCCAAGGATGGCTTGATATAGTTGATTCACCACTAAAATTTCAAGTGATCACTAATCAAAGCTTAGGGAAATGGGGACAAGAATGGATGCCAAACCCCTTTAAAATCATGTTTTTCTTCTTAAGAAAGTTGCTGTCCAGTAGCAATTTTCTAAGACCTCTGTCCATAGTCTAATTTTTTGGACACAGATAAACTTGGAATTTGGTGTTGACTACAAAACACTTTTTGTAGCCAACATCCAGAGCTTTCTATACATATATTTTTAATTTATTTTTTTCTTGAGTAAAACTCCCTTTTTCAAATTTTCTTTTAAAGGTCAGTTCCTCAGTCTCTGGAAATCCAGATTTCACATCTGAGATTTCCAGAAGGTTTTGATCCCTCAAATCATCTCCAAAATGGAAAATTCTTTCACATAAATCTTATTTGAGCTGTCTGGAACAACTTTCATCCTCTGAGTTTCCCCAGATTCTGGAGTTTTGAAGCCCTTAAGTCCATTTCAAAATAAAGTGTCCACTGCCTTTTTCATTCTGGCAGAAATGTTTTTCAACTTCAAAAAACCTTTTGAGTCCCAAAACTCAACCCAAAAATCACACCAAAAATCATGGGAATTATTCAAAGTCTAATAAAGTGTTCCCAATTTTTACTTTTCAGTTTCAATTTATTTTGGCCAAAGTAACACACACACACACACACACACAAATGATTTTTATGCTTGGAAAACTCGTTTTACGAGGCATTTCGGGTGAACACTAACGTTCTTCCCGGCGTGTAACGTGACCTCCGAACCCAAATCTCTTATTTCGGGCATTTTTCAAAGTTTTGACCCTTAAAACAAAAATGGCGTGGCGACTCCGTTTTTTCGGTTTTATTTGGTTTTCAAAGAAGCGAAAAATCGAATTTCTCCGCGAATTGGAATTCAACATCGTTACAGTGGCGACTCCGCTGGGGAGGTATAAGCTTAAAAAAATATGATATTTGGTATATTGGTGGAAACCATTAAACTTCCCGTTATCGCCTCCTAACACGAGTCGGGGATAAATTGTGGTTTAACAATCCCACGTACCGGTATCATTGTTTTCAAAAAAAAAGAAAAGCTTTTGAGGGTCAAGCTTCCGTCCCGGCATTTGAAATCATTTGTGGTGTGTGTGTTGATTTTTCACATTTTCGTGTTGTTTTGGCCGCCTCGAAAAAGTCAAAATTTTGACTGTTGGACCCGTTGCCTCGGATTTTGAATTATGTGCTTATGTGTGCATTTACTTTCAAAAAAATTTCAAAAAAAAAAAGAAAAAGATTTCAAAAAAAAAAGAGAAAAAGATTTTCAAAAAAAAAAAAAGAAGAAGAAAATTTTCAAAAAAAAATCATGCATCATTCTTTTTAAGACACATGAAAAATTTCTATTTTACTCAGAAAAAGAAGATAGACTGCTTGCACACTACGCGTACGTGACCTTACACTGCACACTACGTCCCTAACCCGGGGAAATCCCTGTCGCAGCCCGTTTGGTCTTATTACGCCTCTCGGTGCAAGCACGGGACTACCCAAACATCCCATGGAGCCTCGTGTCGACCATGCACTTGTCCGTGACACACTTTGTCCGAGACCCGGTTGGTTTTTAGTCTGGTCTGTGTCATGCCCTGTCTGTGTATAGACCTTTCCTTTCAAGCCTTAGTCAGCATACCAAGTCAATATATTTCGGGGACCCTAATCAGTCAAAGTTCTGCCGGTTTTCCGTCACGGACTTTGACCAGATATTGACTGGCGCCTTGACTTTGACTCTGACCACTACTACATTTCTGACCTAATGTAACGCCAATTTTCGTTGTATTAGGGCCCAAAAACCGTTACATTAGGCCTAATGTAACGCCAAATGGCCGTTGCATTCTCTTGCGTTGCATTAGGTCTAATGCAACGACATAGTAAGCTAATGTAACGCCAGAGCTTTGGCGTTGCATCAGGTAAATACCTGATGCAACGCCAATTTTAAAACTATATGAACACCTAATGCAACGCCAAAAAGAACCTAATGTAACGCCAATTTAAAAAGTGGTTGAATACCTAATGTAACGCCAAAAATTAGATGAGTCCATAATTTCACAATTTTATTAATTTTTTTAATTTTCTTTTTCAATATATATATATATATATATATATATATATATATATATATATATATATATATATATATATATTTTAAAAAATATATATATTTATTCTCAAATCAATCCCTTAACTTTTTTTTTCTCAAATCAATCCCTTAATATTTTTTATTCTCAAATTAGTCCCTTCACTTTTTTTATATTCAAAACAATTTTTGCATTTTTCAAAAGTAACACTTTGCTCCACCACCATCCACCACCGTCCACAACAATCGACAACCATCCACAAATCAACCAGTACAACTTATTATGCACTAGTACATATGCCCGTGTCCGAGGACACGGGTCTTTTTTTTTTAATTAACATAAATCTCCTAGCACATGCCCGTGTTCAAGGTCACGTGAGATTTTTTTATTTTTTTTATATATCTTAAAAAAACCACAAAAAAAAAAACATGTATGTCGCACGACATACAAAGGTGGGAGGGCAAAACAGGAAAGAGAGTGAATAGTGAGGGCAAAAGGGTCATTTCCGCCCGTGTAACTGTTCACTCAACTGTTCAAAAAGCACCCTTCATTTATACTATAGATATCGTCTATAACCTAAATATTCAGACTCAAAATTGATTATACGAAACACAAAATTTTCAATACAATTTTCTAGATTCAAGGAAATTTTTGCCCTTGGGTTCACAAGATGAAGCATAGTCAAGAAACGTGGCAAAGTCAGTGTCCAGACTTTGAAGGATTTACAAGAACTGTATGAAGCACGCTCTTGTATTTCCCATTGCTAAGTATCTGTTGCCATATAAAAACAATTAATAGAATTATTTAAGAATTAGTACGGTGAAGAGATGACGGAAAGACGGAGTGTGCGAAGAAAGAGAAGGAGACGGAGATGACCAGATCTGTGGCCGGAGTGTGCGGAGAGAAGGATACACCGTTGGGTTGCCGTTGCCGTCGTCGGAGACGATGAAGGGTAGTGGCGTGGGTTGGGGAAAGAAAAGACGAGGAAGGCTGCCATGGATTACTCGATGGGGAGAGTCGAATTGAGGGGGAAAGGGAAGGGTGGGATTCCGGTGGGTCTGTGGAAAGAGAGAGAGACGGAGAGAGAAATTGCGGGCATGGATTCCGGCGGCCTGGTCTGCGGAGCGGAGAGAGAGAGAAATGAGGAGAGAATTAAACTGAATGAAAAGAAAATGAAAATAAAGAGAGAGAAATGAGGAGAGGAAGAGAGATTTATTGGTTTTAATTTGATTAATTGTGGACCGTTGGATTGAATGTGTGAATAGTTGGATTTGATTTTGCTCATAATCCGCGTGATTATATGAGAACCAATAAAACAATGCCACATGGCATTGTTTTATTGGGTCTCAAATAATCACGCGGATCATGAGCTAAACCAAATCCAACCATTCACACATTCAATCCAACGGTCCACAATTCTAATAATACATAATATCAAAAAAGTAAATATTTTTATATTATATATTTTTATTTCTTTAAAAATTATTAGTAATAATACTTAATAATAATACTAATAATGATACTATTATTAATAATACTTAATAATAATACTAATAATTTAAACTATAAAATAATATTATGCCTAATATCAATAATATTTATTATCAATAATATTTATTAATGAATTATTAATATTAATTAATTAATATTAATAATAGTACTAATAATTAATTATGCCTAATAAATTTTTAAAAAAACTTTCTTACCAAAAGAAGTCTAAAATATTTATCTCAATTCAGAAATAAATTTTAAAGAAAAATAATACTTAATAATAATATTAATAATAACTAGTAATAATACATAATATCAAAAAAGTAAATGTTTTTATATTATATAATTTAATATATTAATAATAATTATTATATAATTAATAATAATTTAATAAATTAATAATTATTATTATATATTCAATAATAATAATGTTATTAATTAATAATAATACTCATTAATTTAATAATTTAAACTTCTAAGAAATATTAATATACGTAAGTAATAATTGATAGAAATATTTGGTTAATTTCTAACTTATTTTATATAATTTTTTTTAAAAAAAACTTCCTTACCAAAAAATGTCTAAAATATTTATCTCAATTCAAAAATAAATAAAAAAAAATATATATCCTATAGGGTATACCCTATACTCTATAGGGTATACCCTATACCTTATACCAAAAAATGTCTAAAATATATATCTCAATTCAAAAAATGTCTAAAATATTTATCTCAAACCAAAAAATGTCTAAAATATATATCATATAGGGTATACCCTATACCATATACCCTATAGGGTATACCCTATAGGGTATACCCTATAGGGTATAGGGTATACCCTATACCATATGCCCTATGCCATATACCTTATACCCTATAGGGTATATCCTATACCCTATAGGGTATATCCTATACCCTATAGGGTATAGGGTATACCCTATACCATATGTCCTATGTCCTATACCTTATACCCTATATCCTATACCCTATATTCTATAGGGTATACCCTATACCCTATAGGGTATATCCTATACCATATGCCCTATACCTTGTACCTATGGGTATACCCTATACCACTATGGGTATACCCTATATCATATGTCCTATACCTATAGGGTATAGGATATACCTATACCACATAGGTTATATCCTATACCCTATACCTATAGGGTATACCCTATACCTTATAGGGTATACCATACATATACCTTATAGGGTATACCTATACCCTATGCCTTATGCTATACCACATACCACATAGGGTATACCATACCATATGCCACATAGGGTATACCTTATACCTATACATACATAGGGTATACCTATACCATAGGGTATACCTATATACCTTATACCCTATACCCTATAGGGTATGCCTACATACCATATGCCTTATACCTTACTATACCTTATAGGGTATACCTATACCCTATACCATATGCCTATACCTTATACCCTATACCTATAGGGTATACCACATGCCCTATACCACATAGGGTATACCTATACATACCATATACCTATGCCTATACCTATATAGGGTATACCCTATACATACTATAGGGTATACCACATACCATATGGTATACCTTATACCTATACATAGGGTATGCCACATATAGGGTATACCACATACCCTATACCACTATACCTAGGGTATACCCTATACCTATAGGGTATACCACATACCTATATACCATACCCTATACTATACCACATACCCTATACTATAGGGTATACCTATACCATACCTATGTATACCACATACTATAGGGTATACCACATATATAGGGTATACCACTATACCTATAGGGTATACCACATACCTTATAGTATACCCTATACCATATATACCCTATACCTTATACTTCATACATACCCTATGTGGTATACATATAGGGTATAAGGTATAGAGTATAGGGTATAGGGTATAGGGTATAAGGTATAGGATATAGGATATAGGTTATAGGTTATAGGGTATAGTGTATAGGGCATAGGGTATAGGGTATAGGGTATAGTGTATAGGGTATAGTGTATAAGGTATAGGGTATATGGTATAGGGTATAGGGTATAGGATATAGGATATAGGTTATAGGGTAAAGTGTAGGGTATAGGGTATATGTTATAGGATTTTGGCGTTGCATTAGTAATTTAGGCGTTACATTAGGATTTTGGCGTTGCATTAGTAATTTAGGCGTTACATTAGGATTTTGGCGTTGCATTAGAGTCGTTACATTAGCTCTGGCGTTGCATTAGATGCGTTACATTAGCTCTGGCGTTGCATTAGATGCGTTACATTAGCTCTGGCGTTGCATTAGCCGTTACATTAGCTCTGGCGTTGCATTAGATGCGTTACATTAGCTCTGGCGTTGCATTAGATGCGTTACATTAGCTCTTGGCGTTACATTAGATGCGTTACATGCGTTACATTAGGTCAGAAATGTAGTAGTGGACTGGCACAAATTATACACTGACTCCCAGCATGACACTGAGTCATCAAGGATGAATGATTATTCCATTCCTAATTACGGCCTAATTGACGACAAGTCAAGATCAATTATGGACATTTATCAGTCCAAGTCATGCCGGCTTTTTGTCGAGTCCTCGGACATGATCTTGACTTTGACGTCAGCTTTGTCCGTAATTTACATCGAATGCTCGTTAAGACTCGATTACCCGCCAGACTTTTAGGTTTGTTTTTTCTTTCGGTCGGTGGGACCCGCTTGCCCTATAGGACCCTCGCCGGGGGCTGTCCACCCTGGGAGGTCGAAATACAGGTGGAATACGAGGGGCTTATAGACGTAGTGACGGGGCCAACTGATCCAGGATCCAGAGTAGTTTGCGAAAAAGAAGAGCAATTTTTTCCAACCGATTAGGTTAATAAAACGTGTTTTAAGTAAACAAGAACAAATAACTGCATGTTGCATGAGCCCAAAGCCCAAAAACCTACCCTCCTTCAATCCCCTAATCTCTGAACCCTCGTGCCTTTTCCCCGCAGCTCCTCACAAAGCTTAGTTTCGGGCATCGGGTCACCGTTTGATCAGCTGGGAAGAGTCAAGTGCATCATCAACTTCGCCGTTTGTTCCGACTCCGGGTTTCAGAATGTCTGTATCAGCCGGTTATGATATGGACAATACCGCTCCGTCCTCCAAAATCCCTCAGACAGACCAGCATTAGATCCAGTTGGTAGAACAGATGAGACTTCGACATGAGGCCCAAATTGACGACCTTCTGGGGGTTGTCGCAAGTCATGGTTTGACTATCAGTCTCAATTCCGATGGCACTTTTACCGCAAAGAAGGAAGAAGGTTCTCCTCCCATTCTTAATCACCCTGGGTATATCAAGATGCCACCACAAGATTCCTATGTCTCCACCGCCGGGACTCCTGCCCGTCGATTTACAGGGCAACTGGCCCCCAAACAGCAATTCAAAGGGCCACCATTCCAACAGCGGTCAGGGACAAAACAGTTCGGCATACCGTCAGTTGTCCCCTCTCAGAGTGATACCGATCCCGCAAATATCAGCGTGGGTAATGAAGGATGGGAAACGGTGGAGGAAATATGGTCAGCCATCAAAGCTCTTGAGGAACGCCAGAACAAACAGCAAGCCTGGATTGAAGAGGCCACACGCCACTTCGGGACATTAGCAATCTCCCAGCCCAGGTGGGGCTCCCACGGAGGACAAACATGTGCCTGTTCCCCTGGCTCTTAATACCTCTCATTACCCGGCAGAGTCCAACCATTCGCTGCCCGATGAACCCAATAGCAGATCTCCCCGGACCAGCTCAACTCAAAGTCATTCCAGCACCGCTCAACCTGAGGCCCCAAATCCACCACCAGCCGTAGAACACATTTGGTGGGATATCTGTGACTGCTTTGACTGCCTTGAAAGGGACTATCAGGACTTGATACACGAGGACCGTCCTCCTAAGAAGAAGAAAATTTCCTCCCAGCAAAGACTGAAAGAGAGGTTCGAGGCCGGTGATACCAATGTGGGCACGCTCGGGGAGCCATCTGGGGGATTTGATTACTATGTACTCTACTCCAGCCAGTCTTCCCCAAAGCAAACAGGGGTAGAAAAGCCGAAGAGTCTTGCCAGTGATAGAAATGAGACCTTCGGACATCAGGATACTGTAGATCTGGGTAATCCTACTGCCAATCAGAAATCTATTCCCCCGCGGGGTCGGTCATGATTCAGTTTGTCCAGCTCCCGAGTGCATACCGACAAAGAAAGACCAAGGCCAGTTTGGCGCTCGCACTCAATCAATATGTTGACTGGGGATGGCAAGCGCCACAAACGGCCTCAATATAACTCAGGGGCTTCAGCAAAGGTACTACCTCGCAAGAAAAAGGCACGAAGTGACTGGCCTGATGACTCACTTTCTCCAGACAAGCACCAAATCTATGGTCCCCGCCTATATGGTAGCATGATCACCTTCTGCGATGAAGATTTGCCAAGAGATGTCTCCAAACACAATGAAGCTTTGTACATCACTATTCGGCTCAACACCGTATCACTCCCCGAGGTTTTGGTGGACAATGGATCGGCCGTTAACGTCCTTCCCCTCAGCATGATGAGGGCCCTGCGCATCAATGAAAGGCACATGATCCCATCTACACGGTCAATCAAGGCATATGATGGCATGTATCGTCCCATCTTGGGGACGGTGGTTCTGGAAATCTGGTACGAAACCCAAATGGTGCCAGCAAAATTCCATGTAGTGGATATCCCATCCGAATTCACAGCTCTGCTGGGGCGCCCTTGGTTACACCACATGAAAGACATAGCCTCCACTCTCCATCAATGCGTCAAGTTCATTAACTGACGGGGGGACCTTGAAGTCATTAGGGGTGACAGTTTCCTCATAGGGAACGAAGCCGAGACCGTCACCAAGCATGCTCGTAGCCAGACACCGGGGCTACCTCCTCCAAATCGACCAAGGGACTATCGGGGCAAGTCTCATCAGAATCCCCCAGAATCTGGTGATGCCAACTATGTCAACGAACTCAAGCGGACAGACCCTGAAGCAGTTCGATTCATTAAGATCAATTGCCATTTCCAACATTTGGAAGAAGAATGGAAAGAAACACTGAATACTGCCATGATACGAGCACACAAACCTCCAGTCTCCAATCAGAGATTTGTCAGCATCCTTCAAACCCGTTCTCTGGCCTCGCCAAGCGAAGAGCTTTTCATGATAAAAGTCGACAAGTACCGGCAGACTCGACTCGAATGTATGAACATCGTATGGGATGTCCTCCTCAAAGAACTGCCCGCTAAGCCTTTTCGCTCAAGCATGGGGCATGAGATTTTTCCAGCAGCACACCGAGACGCAATACGTCCTTACATCTGGATTGAGCGGTCAGATTGTGACGAGTTAGAATTCCCCAGAATTGAGGATGCGGCAGATCCGCAAGAAGATCCCTACATTCATATGATCGGTTTTCAGAAAGAGACGATAGCAATGATTGAGGAAGAAGAACAGAAACAAGATAACCCCCGAGTCATGAGGCCACTGACAGCGATGCCACTAAGGAATTGGGAAACTCTCTCAGGCCCGTCCGCGACCAAAAAAGAAATGATCACCAAGCTTGGATTGGTCCCCCGTCCCTTTGTGTCAACCTTTGTAAAGTCCTCCGAATCTCTCATTGTTGAGTTTGAGTCTCTCGAGTCGTCCGATGGCCTCACACCTGAAGACTACGAAATTGTAGCCAATGCTGTATTCCCTTTTATTCTCAATGAAATGACGAACCTTTCTGAGTATCCCTTGATTTCCACTTTAACTAATGATAAATTAACTAATGACTTAAAAACAGTTAATGATGATTCACTAGATAAAGAAGCAGACACATTAAATGAACAATTTATCAAAGAAATCTTTAAGCAGGTTGTTCGAAAAGAGGAAAATCGAGCCCAAGCTGCCGAAGAGATTTTGACGAGTGTGAATTTGGGAACTGCGGAAGAGCCTAAAGAGACGCAGATTGGTAGTTTCTTCGAAGGGGCTGAAAGGGACGCTCTGGTTGAGCTTCTAAGAGCATTCGTGGATGTGTTCGCATGGTCCTATAAAGATATGCCAGGCCTCGATCCTTCCATAGTTGAACACCGGATACCGCTTGACCCGGAAGTCAAGCCAGTGAAGCAGAAGCTAAGAAGAATTATGCCCGAATGGTCCCTACAAGTAAAGGAAGAGATAGAAAAGATGCTCAGGGCAGGGTTCATCAGGGTCATTGAGTATCCTACATGACTTTCCAACATAGTAACGGTGACCAAAGCCAACAGAAAGATCCGATGCTGCGTAGACTTCAGAGATCTGAACAAAGCTAGTCCAAAGGACGATTTCCCCTGCCAAACATCGACATCCTGGTGGATTCCACAGCCAACCATGAGGTTAAGTCCTTCGTCGACGGTTTTGCCGGTTACAACCAAATCAAAATGGCAGAAGAGGATCAGGCCAAAACAACCTTCACGACCCCTTGGGGCACATACTGCTACACGGTCATGCCATTCGGGCTAAAGAATGCCGGGGCTACTTACCAAAGGGCAGCTACAGCCCTATTCCATGACATGATCCACAAAGAAATTGAGGTCTATGTGGACGACATGATAATACGCTCCGAGAGGATCGAGATGGCGGCACTTTGTTGATTTGAGAAAATTCTTCGGCCGCCTCCGAGACCACAGCATGAGACTGAATCCAGCCAAATGCACCTTCGGCGTAAGACGAGGTAAGGTGCTAGGATATATGGTAACGGAACGGGGAATTGAAGTAGACCCTCAGAAAATTAAGGCCATAGTCGAAATGAAGCCACCCCGGACACTGACAGAAGTGAAATCCTTCATGGGAAGACTGCAATACATAAGTCGCTTTGTAAATCAGCTGACCTCGATTTGCGAGCCGATCTTCAAGTTGATGAAGAAAAATGCCTACACAGAGTGGACTCCAGAAAGCCAGCTCACTTTTGAACAGATCAAGGCGTACCTCATGAATCCCCCGATTCTTTGCCCACCACATCAGCAAAAGCCACTATTGCTATATCTAACTGTCACGTATACAGCAATTGGGGCTATGCTAGCTCAAGAGAAGAAAGATTCCAAGGTCGAAAATGCCATCTATTTCGTGAGCAGAAAGCTTCAGGGAAGTGAACTCAATTACTCTGCTTGTGAAAAGACTTGCGCAGGCCTGGTCTGGGTAGTGGGAAAGCTGAAACACTACATGCAGTCTCACCCGATACATCTCGTCTCAAAGATAGACCCCATCAAATATATGTTCGACAAGCCTTCCATCTCTATGAGGTTGGCAAAATGGTCATTCTTTTTGGCTGAATACGACATCACATATGTTTCAAGGAAATCCGTAAAAGGACGCATAATGGCAGAACACTTGGCCGATTTCCCAAGTGATGAGTCCCGAGGACCTGAACCTCAATTTCCCGATGATGGAATCTTTGCTCTAGAAGGAGAAAATCACTGGCAACTCTTCTTCGACGGGGCGTCAAACAAAAGGGGGAACGGAATAGGAATGCTTTTGGACGATCCTACTGATGAACACACCCCCATAGCAGTAAGATTGAACTTCGAGGTCACCAACAACGCTGCTGAATATGAAGCTTGCATAGCTGGGTTGGAGGCCGCCCTTAAAAGAAATATCAAAGAGTTGGAAGTATACGGTGACTACTTGCCCTCATCATCAACCAGGTCTCCAATAAGTGGAAGACCGTGGACCCAGGTCTACATAAATATCACACTTACATGGAAGAGCTAGTAACTCAATTCAAGGAAATCGGCTTCCATTACTTGCCCGAGAGATCGCAGCAGTTCGCGGATGCTGCGGCAACACTAGCTTCCCTCGTTAAGATACCCGAAGGAAAGTCGTCAAACCATTCGAGTCGGGAGAAGAAAACCCCGCTTATTGCTTTGAAATCAAAGCGGAGGCCGAACCGGCCGGTGATCCACTGGTACACACGGATCTATCAATACACGAAGAATGGCGAAGCTTCCTTCAAGAATGAAGATGGGGAATATAAAGAAGGAATCAAAGCAAAAAGCCTCTCGGCCACAGAGCGACTCGCCTTCCACTATGTTCTTTTGGGAAACATGCTGTACAAGAAGCGTTATCAAGGCCCCCTCCTACGATGTATCGGCAAACAAGAGGCTACGGAACTCATGAGAGAAATACATGGTGGTACCTGCGGCCCCCACATGAATGCTCGAGCCCTGATGCAAATCATACTGAGAATGGGGTACTTCTGGATCTCTATGGAAAATGACTGTATCCAGTTCGTTAGGAGCTGCGACAAATGCCAGCGGTACTCAAATCTTAATCATTTTCCTCCTCACGAGTTATACTGCATGACAACCCCTTGGCCTTTCGTCACTTGGGGAATTGATGTCATAGGCAAAATCACACCACCAGGCAGCAACGGCCACAAATTCGTCCTGGTAGCTGTGGACTATTTCACCAAATGGGTTGAAGCCAAATCCTACAAAGTCCTCAACTCAAGGAAAGTAGCCCTCTTCATTAAATAAAACATCATATGCAGATACGGGTTGCCAGCCGAAATCATCTCAGATAATGGATCCCACTTCGAAGGGGAATGCGGCGAGCTGCGCGGGAATACGAATAACCCGTCACAAATCATCTCCCTACAGGCCCCAAACCAACGGAGCCGTCGAAGCAGCAAACAAGACTCTGGAAAACATCATCCGAAAAATGGCTATCCGAGGTCGAGATTGGCCCGAGAAGCTACACCTGGCACTCTTGAGCTACAGAACATCAGTCAGAACCACAACGGGGGAGACACCGTTTGCCCTCACCTACGGGATGGAAGCCGTACTCCCAATCGAGCTAGAAATCCCCTCACTCCGTGTGCTACTCGAAAGTCAAATCAATGAGGTCGAATGGCTCCAAAGTCGCCATGACGAATTGGCCCTGCTAGATGAACGACGATTGAAGGCAATGGAACATATCCGAGCTTACCAAGGGAGAATGGCCAGAGCCTTCGACAAGAAAGTGAAGCATTGGGAGATCCGAGAAGGTGATCTCGTTTTGAAAGAGAAGCCCCCTGTCCGTATCAACCCGCTTGGCAAATGGGAGCCTGTCTGGGTCGGGCCATATGTTGTCCAGAAAATCTTCTCCGGAGGAGCCATGCAACTCGCGGACCTCGACGGAAACCCTTTTGTACACCCAGTGAATGGTGACAAGCTGCGCAGATACTACGCGTAAAACACTCAGTAAAAAAAAAGGGAAACAAAAAAAAAAGAAGAAGAAAAAGAGTGCTAAAAGAGTAATACCCAACTAGGTTGAAAACCCGAAAAGGGCGGCCTAGGTAAAAAACAGGGTTGCACCAAACAAAAACAAAAACAAAAAAACAAAAAAAAAACCGGGTCGAACTACGGAGACCTGAGCCCTTTTGTCCGAAGGGAACGTAGGCAGCCGGAAACGGTTCGGTCTAAAATACAAATAAAATTCATACTTTGACATCAATACACTGATCAGACCATGAAAGCGTCTTGAAAAACTCTAAAGCAATTCACATATTCATTACAGTTAAAAACTTTTTGATGAGTCTAAGCCCGGTTCACTCCTACGAATTACAACCTGCTGAAAGAAACTAAGATACATAATCAAACTAATGTGTCTGCTACGACAAGAAAGGGATACTCGGAAACCTCAAGGTCACTCTAAGCCACTCGTACTGGCCTCTCCCCTCTTCTTCCCCCTTCGAGTCTTCTTCTTCTGAACAGGAAAGATGTCGGTCTTCCTCCTACCAAGCTCTATTGTAGGGACAGGATCTATCAAACCAGCCTCTGTCAGGGCCCTAGTAGCCCTAGCGTCATCTCTCATCTCCTGTAGCCTAGCTGGTAGCATAGGAGCCCTCCTCTCCTGTCTCTTGACATAAGCCTCATAGTCAGTCACAACATCTTCGCTCCTGTCATGAGGGTTGGCCCTCACCTCGGCCCTCCTCCTCTCCGAAATTGTCAGGTCCTCCGCACCCACAATGGCCTCACGCCGTCTCAAAATAGCCATCTGAGTCTCCCCAAAATGCCTCTCGTACCAATCCAGGTACCAAGTGGTCAGAAAAATAGGTCTCGAACGCCTGAGGATAACCCGAGGAGGAAAAACGTCATACCTCCATACTCGGGAAAGGAATGGAAACACCGAAGGATCATCCATAGAAGCAGAAGCCACCACCCTAGTGGCTATATCATCAAAGTCCTCCAAAGGAACCTGCTCCAAGCCAAACTGTCTCAGAAACAGAGTCGGATTGTAAAAGCTGGACTGAGAAAGCCCCGGAAGCATAACCACGGGAGATCCATCCTGAAGTACTCTCCGAGTCTCCACCCGCCAATGAGGCACCAACCATCTAATATCTTCATTCTGACGACCAGCCATCCATTGCTCCCACGAGCCCTGATCATCAAAATCCACCAAAACCCCTCTCCTGGCAAATGTCTAAGGCTTGATCATGTCCGAAGTTTCCCGAAGAACCCCCAGGCGCTCCATCAGCCACAAAGTCAAGAGAAACGGGCTGCCCCCGTGCATATACCGTCTCCCGGTAGCCAGCCTGTCGAGAGCATGAAAAGTCTCTCCCAAGATCAAAGGTACAACGTCTCTGCCCAAGCAACAGTGAACGACTACATCTAGCAGAGCCCGATGACAGATCCCAAAAGAATAAACCATGAACAAGGTCCCGAACATGCAAAGTGCAAAGGCATCTCAATAGGCATCGTCAAGCAAGCCTAAGCCCCTAAATCTATCAGGGAGACCAGAAATGTTAAAATGATCGGGACCACAGATCATACCTTGTGCTTCCTCCGGGGAATGATGAAGAAGGTTGCACAGCTTGTCAACAAAAGAGGCTCCTCCGGGCAAAGGAATTGCAATCTCCTCCACCTTAGGACCACCAAGCAAAGCCCAAAATTCTTCAACAGTCGGGACCATTTCATTGTAAGAGAAGCAAAAAACATGCCTTCTAGTGTCCCAAAATGAGGAAGAAGCTCTCAAAAGCTCATAATCCGGAATCAATTCTTTGAGAGACCACAAGAACTTTACCTTGTACCTTTCTTCAAAGAATGACCTCCTCTCATGCAAAATCTCCCGAGACCACTCTTTAAACTTGTTGAAGAATTGCATTTGAGAATCTTGGGATAATTTGGATGGATTTCTCATGCTCACAATTCTCTCCATGGTTTTTTTCTCCTTCTCCCCGAAAATGGCTGTTTGAACTGGTGGTTGAAGAAGGTGTTTGAATTTGAAATAAAGGAAGACCAGATCTGAAGCAAAATTAAAGGACAGTGTCAGATTCATGTCTCATCCGCGCGGACATAAATGCCATCACCAGAAAAAATCTGCAACAGTCCAAACTGCTGCACCACGATGGAATATTTTCATCCCGGTTGCTCGAAATCTGTGCAAAGCCTACCCAAACAGTTCACATACCAAACACTCACACCCTTGCCAAAAAACCGGGGCTCATGCAACAGTGCATTCATATAAAATTGCATTCATGATAGATAAAATAAAATAAAGTCCTAAATTATTACATTCCAAAAAAAAAAGAGAAAAGCAAAAAAAAAATGTGCATAAAATGTATCTGTCTGAATAAGTACAATCCCAGTCCCAGAAATAAATCTCAGAAGTCAATCATAATCCTCGGTGGCCGGTGCTTTCCCCCGACCCCTCTTGCGGCTCGGGCCCGCCTCCTCGGTAGCCATGAATGTCTCGGGCTCAGAATCATCGTCCTCGTCCCCGGAAGAAGGCTCGTCAGGACCAACCGGCACGCTCTGATACGGCAGACCAAGATCCGCAAAGAAGTCATATCCGAAGGTGAAGGCGTCGGACTCCTGGACGTGTGAAGAAGACCCACCATGATGCCAAACATGCCCCTGCCCGTACGGATCCCCGAGAATGACGTGGTCCGAAGGCAGCACCACGCTAGGATCTTTGAGAGGAGAAAGAGGAGTCTCAGAAGAACGCTCAGAAGACTCAGGGGAAGTCTCCCGCTCGACAGGCGCCGGCTGTGCTCGCCTTGCTCTAGCCTGAGGGACTCCACAAACAACCATCCTCCTGATGAATCTCTTAGCCCCGATCACCTGCTTTGTCAGCTTCTCCACGACCACCTCCGGAAACTGCACGGAAGCAAAAGCGTCAAAAATAATTGAGGCGAAAAATGATGACAGGAAAGAAAGAAAAAAAAGACAGAAGCAAAAAAAAGAGGTGGGAAGGAGAAGCCATACCTTCATACCCGGACGAGGCTGAAAAGCTCGTGGAAGCCGCTCAGGCTGAGGGATCTGCACCCTCAATCGGACCCCATCCTGGACATATGAAAAGTCCGTCCGCGGGTACCGTACGATCCCTACCCCCTCTCGCTCAAGGACCTGGGGTATCCTCAACCTCTTCAAGATGAATACCGGATACTGCTCAATCGCCACGAATGCCGAGAAGTGCTGGCCACCTCGATAATCGCCCCAGGTCTCCGACCTCTCGCTCGGATGCATCATGTCAGCGGGAGGCTCCACACTGGCCATCAAAGGCGAGTTCACGCCATGTGCTGGCGCGTCACCCTCTCTCCCAGATAATACACGTCGCGAGGTCAAGCCCTCAAAATCCTTGTTTGCCACGGTCCATATCTCGGCACCCTTCAGCTGCTCCACATCGAAGCGGTCCCAGGGATAAAATATCATCCTCTCATCTGTCCCTGCCCTCGTCAAAGGCAGGCACTCCCTGTACTTAAGGGTCGTGCACCCCTTAGAGCCTTTCTTCTCCCGGGCATACTTGGACCAAGAAAGCATGGCCGGATACGCCCCGATGTACTCCACCGGCTTCCGCCACATCGTGACGTGAAAGAACTCCAGAGCCCATACCTGCGAAAGGGAAAAATCCCATCAATCCGGTGCAAAAAAAAAAGAAGAGGAATGCATGCTTAAAGAAAAGAGAGAAAGCAAAAGGAAACCTTGTACCTCCGGTGGAAACTCGAAGCATGTCAAAGAGCTGACAGCCTTCCGGCTGTATCGATCCAAGGCAAAATAGAGCTCTGCCAGCCCTGCCTCTCCCCAAGAGACCTCCCCAGCCATCTCCACATCCTCCAAACTCCTCAGCAAAGCAAACATCGCCGTCCCCTCTACGTGTCCAAAAAGTGTGCTCGAAAAGGCAAACCACAAGAAAGCCCTGGCAATCTGCACCGCTGATAAGTGACTATTATATAGTCAATTATCCTAGTTTTTATATACTTTTACATAAATAAATCATCACTTTTTATTTAGTTTTTAGTACTTTTTACTTACTTTTGCTATTTTATTAGATTTTACGTTTTTGGTATGTTTTATACATTTTTAGACAGGTTTTAGGGTCATTTTATATCTAAAGGATACTTGGGCTAATTGGTCCGAAAGGATGGAGGAACACCAAGCAAAATAAACACTCAAAGCTGAAAACCAGTGGGAGCGGCCGTGCAGCAAAAATGGGAGCGGCCGTGCATCATAAGCCATGGCCGGCCATTTTGGCCTATGGAGTGGCCGAGCACTGAAGAGCCCTGGCCGTGTCAACCCCGGAGCGGCCGTGCAGCTATTTTGGGAGCGGCCGTGCAAGTTTCCAAGTTCAAATTCAAAACTGGCGCCAAAGAGGACACGGCCGTGCAAAATCCTTGACACGGCCGTGCAAGTCGTGACTGCAGATGTAAAGGCACCTTTTGATGGCACCCAATTGAAGAGTCTCCTCCCTTTTATAAATAGGACCCTTGTAATCAGTCTTAGATACGAATTTTTAGAGAGAAATTACTGATATTATATAGATAGAGAGTACAAACATTTGTGACAACAATTTTCCAAAGGAGTTTGAAGATCAAAGTCATTATTTGTTCTTGGAATCACTTTGGAGGAAAAGCAATAAAAGTGAAGCATTATTCTCAGCAATCGCCTTCTATATTCATAAGTCTTTCTTACTCAATCTTTATTTCTACTTTTATGTTATTAATGGCTTGTGAGTAATCCTCCATATTCTTGGGGTTGGAAACTCAAAAGCATACTTATTCATCATCTAAAAATGTTTAGTCTTGTCTTCTTCCTTCATCTAAAACAATCTCTTAATATTATTCTCTAAATGCCTTACATTTTGGAGATATCCAATTTGTATGATTCAGTCAATTGAGAGAAGTACCTAGCGGAGAATCTCGATTGACGGAACCATATAAAGAAACTAGGTTTCATTGATCACGAGAGTAGTTCAATGGCCTAGGGATGTTCCTTTAATGGAAAATATGTTGACTCTCGTCCTTAATGGATTCTTACTAATTATGGTCAGCTAGAGATAAGCCGGAACGCCCGTTTGTGACAGGGCGGGAATAACGTAAACGGAAATCTCAAACAGTTAGGACATAATTAGTGAAGAATACAAACGCTATTGTCTTAGCCCGAAGTAGCGTAGGCTTAACATACCATCCTTGCTTTTTGTGAAAACCTTTTATCTCTAAGACAATGACAATTTGATGAATAAGAATATGTGTATGATTTCCAATCCCGAGAATGCTTCGTTTTATAAGATTTTAATTAAAGTATTTTCTGTTTATGCTCTCTCTATTTTTTCTAAAACAAATTTTATCTACCCCCAATCTTTTCTATATTTTCTAAAGACAAAAATATCCCCTAAGTAAACCCTGTCTCTGTGGGATCGACCCGTACTTGCACCCGCTATATTACAATAGCCCGTGCGCTGGCGGAATTAAATAAACCGTAAGGTTTCGACCGAACAAGTTTTTGGCGCCGTTGCCGGGGACAACGGTTTACTTTTTATTTTTGTCTTTACTACAAAATTTTTAGTTTTTATTTTTACTATTTTGCTTTCTCGTCCTATAATCTGTTACGTTTAATTTTTCTTCGAGTGTTTTTTTTGTAGTTTATGAAACGGTCTCGGACATTCGTTGACAACTTTGATCCTGAACCCGAAAGAAGCTTTCACGAAAGATTAAGGAAATTCAGAGAAACTTTGAAGAAACACATGGACGGAGAACCGCAAACACCCGCTAGGACCCTACGGGACTTTGTTAACCCAAGTACCCCGGGAACTAGATCCCCTATTGTTGTGCCGAATGTCGGAGCGGCAAACTTCGAGATAAAGCCGCAATTATTGCATATGGTTATGAATAACCAATACAGCGGCACTGCCTTCGAAGATCCCCATCTACACATCCAAACATTCCTTGAATATTGTGATACCACACGTATTCAAGGTTTTACGGTGGAAGCAATCCGGATGCGCCTTTTTCCTTTCTCTCTTAAGGATAAGGCAAAACAATGGTTGAATTCGGTCCCCCAGAATTCATTAACAACGTGGGACCAAATTCAAGAAGCATTCCTTGGTCGATTTTTCCCACCAAGCAAGACTGCCCAGATACGAACAAAGATCACTAACTTCTGTCAAACAGATAGTGAGACTTTGTATGACGCATGGGAACGGTTCAAGGAACTTCTCAGAATGTGCCCCCACCACGGGCTTGAAAAGTGGTTGATTGTTCACACCTTCTACAACGGTCTCATATTCAAAACAAGAAAGACCATTGATGCCGCTGCGGGAGGAGCATTGATGAACAAAGGAGTCGATGAGGCATACGACCTTATCGAAAACATTGCATTGAACCATTACCAATGGTCAAACGAGAGGAGCGACAACAAGGTACGCCCGGTAAATATAATGTTGATGCAGTTACTCTTCTCTCCTCTAAAGTTGACATGCTTTTGAAAAAGTTTGAAAATCTTAATGTCAATCCCATTGCTAGTGTGAATGTGTTATGCAAACTATGTGGGTCTAACTCACATAGTACGGATAACTGCGAGTTACTTGACGTTACTTCTAACGATCAAGTGAACTTCGTTAATTCTTTTGGGCAAAAAGGGGGGATGTATTTTAATACATACAATCCCAAGTGGAGGAATCACCCCAATTTTTCCTATAAGAATAACAACATTCTTAACCCGCAACCATTTACACAACATCAAGGACTTACATTTGGAAATTTCAATAATACTTCAAATATTTTTTTCTCCCCCTAAATCAAAATTAGATCTTTTAATGGATTTCATAGTTGAAAGTAAAAATGAGCAAGAAAAGACTAATGCTGAATTTAGGGAGTGTTTTAAGTTATTTAATGATAAATTTGATAACTTAGCCGCCCATAATGAAATATTAAATGAGCATGCTAAAGCAGTGGTTACTAGAAGTGGGAGAGAGCTTATTGATTGTCCACCTAAAGAGAGTAGCCCCATTGAAGAAAGTATTAGTCAAAACCCACCCTTGGCCGAGACTAATGATAAGGATAATAAGGGGACGGAATCCCCTAAAATAACTAGAAATTTTGATCCGCCTATACCTTACCCTCAAAGGTTGGTAAAG
Source organism: Adenophora triphylla var. japonica (assembly GCA_022495995.1). Taxonomy (NCBI): domain Eukaryota; kingdom Viridiplantae; phylum Streptophyta; class Magnoliopsida; order Asterales; family Campanulaceae; genus Adenophora; species Adenophora triphylla. Next base: position 219,638 of record JAFEMH010000624.1, on the reverse strand, counting down.
GCAAAACTCGATAAACAATTTGCAAAATTTTTAGAAGTTTTAAAATCTATCTACATTAATGTACCTTTTACTGATGCTTTGCAACAAATGCCTTCTTATGCTAAATTTCTCAAAGATATTCTTTCTAATAAAAGGAAGCTAGAAGAAAATGAAACTGTTGCATTAACGGAAGAAGTAAGTGCTGTTTTACAAAAAAGGTTACCCCCAAAATTAAAAGATCCCGGCACTTTCTCTATCCCTTGTAATATAGGTAAATTTGATGTTGATAATGCCATGCTAGATCTAGGAGCTAGCGTGAGCCTCATCCCACTTTCTGTTAGCAAGAAAATTGGCGTAGGGGAATTAAAACCTACAACTATATCCTTGCAATTAGCGGACCATTCAATCAAATATCCAGTGGGTATTATGGAAGATGTCCCTTGCCAAATTGGGAAATTAGTCGTCCCAGTTGATTTTGTTGTTCTCGAGATGGAAGAGGATAGTCATATTCCTGTAATTCTAGGTAGACCATTTCTTGCCACAGCTGGGGCAGTTATAGACGTTAAACATGGTAACCTAACTCTGAATGTAGGAGATGATAAAATAGAGTTTAACTTGTCTAAATTCATGAGAAATCCTAATCTTGAGAACCCTTGCTTGAACATTAACATGTTAGAATCAATTAGCAAGGAATTAGAAAGTCCCCAATCTAAGGATCCGCTAGAAAAAAGTCTTATTGATTGGAAGAGAACTTTGCATGATGATGACGATGAAGAAATTGCAAATTATACCATGCTTTTAGATACAGCAAAGTCTAGTGGCGACAATGATTTCGAAAAGTTGGAGACTACAGCGGAGCCATCCAACAAAAAGGAAAAAGAGGTAATTAAGGCACCTCAAGTTGAGTTAAAACCTCTTCCGGCAAATCTAAGGTATGAATTCTTGGGCCCTAACTCCACTTATCCTGTGATTATAAATGCTAACCTAGGTCCTCTAGAAACTGAAAAATTATTAAATGAGCTTAGGGTGCATCAAAAAGCCATAGGATATACGATAGATGACTTAAAAGGTATTCATCCAAAGATTTGCATGCATAGGATTGATTTAGAGGAAGATCATAAACCTTCCATTAAACATCAAAGAAGACTCAATCCTAACATGAAGGAAGTAGTTAAAAAGGAAGTCCTTAAATTACTTGACGCAGGCATCATCTACCCAATTTCAGATAGCAAATGGGTGAGCCCCGTTCAAGTTGTCCCTAAGAAGGGAGGAATGACAGTCATTCGAAATGATAAGGATGAATTAATCCCAGCAAAGACTGTCACGGGTTGGCGCATGTGTATAGATTACAGAAAATTAAATAAAGCCACCCGAAAAGATCACTTTCCCCTTCCCTTTATAGACCAAATGCTAGAAAGATTGGCCAAACATTCCCATTTATGTTATTTGGACGGATATTCAGGATTTTTCCAAATCCCTATCCATCCAGACGATCAAGAAAAAACTACTTTTACTTGTCCTTATGGTACCTTCGCTTATAGAAGAATGCCTTTTGGACTTTGTAATGCTCCCGCCACTTTTCAGCGTTGTATGATGTCCATTTTTTCCAAATACATAGAAAATATTATGGAAGTTTTTATGGATGATTTCTCTGTTTACGGATATTCTTTTGACGAATGTTTGAAAAACTTATCTAAAGTCCTACAGCGCTGTGAAGAGGTCAATCTTGTTCTAAATTGGGAAAAATGTCATTTTATGGTAAATGAAGGGATAGTGTTAGGACACATGGTGTCCGAAAAAGGAATAGAAGTAGATAAGGCAAAAATTGAAATTATTGAAAAATTACCTCCGCCTACTAATGTTAAAGGTATAAGAAGTTTTCTTGGTCACGCCGAATTTTACCGGCGTTTTATAAAAGATTTCTCAAAAATTTCTAAACCTTTAACTAATCTACTAATGAACGATGCTCCATTTGTGTTTGATAGCCCTTGTCTTGAAGCTTTTAATAGGTTAAAGGAAGCTTTGATATCCGCTCCTATCGTACAACCACCTGATTGGGATCTTCCTTTCGAAATAATGTGCGATGCAAGTGATTTCGCGGTCGGAGCTGTTTTGGGACAGCGAAAAGACAAGAAACCACACGCAATATATTATGCTAGCCGAACACTGGATGAAGCACAAATGAATTATGCCACCACGGAAAAAGAGCTTTTGGCCGTAATATTTGCTATGGAAAAGTTTCGGTCATATTTGGTGGGATCAAAGGTAATCATATACACGGATCACGCTGCAATTAGATACTTGTTGACAAAGAAGGATGCAAAGCCAAGATTAATAAGGTGGATCCTTCTCCTCCAAGAATTCGATTTGGAAATCCGTGATAAAAAGGGGACGGAAAATTTGGTCGCGGATCATTTATCCCGCCTTCCTAAAGAATTAGAAATTTCCGATAATTATGACCTTCCCATTGATGATTCATTTCCGGATGATCATCTTCTTGCTATAAACAATGTCGAAATTCCTTGGTTTGCAGACATTGTTAACTATCTAGCATGCAAGATTCTTCCCCCAGAAATGAGTTATCAACAAAAGAAGAGATTTTTATCAGAAATTAAAAATTACTTTTGGGAAGATCCGCTCCTCTTTAGACATTGCGCAGATGGAATCATTAGGCGGTGTGTACCTAATGAAGAGATCAAGGATATTCTGTATCATTGTCATTCATCTCCTTATGGCGGTCACGCAAGCACAACAAAAACCGCCGCCAAGGTTCTTCAATCAGGTTTTTTCTGGCCCACGCTCTTCAAAGATTCTCAAAACTTCATTATCTTTTGTGATCGTTGCCAAAGAACCGGCAACATTTCAAGAAGAAATGAAATGCCTCTCAATAATATTCTAGAAGTTGAGATTTTTGACGTTTGGGGCATTGATTTCATGGGACCATTCCCCGCATCCTTCAACAATAATTATATTTTGGTAGCAGTAGACTACGTCTCAAAATGGGTAGAAGCTATAGCATCTCTAACAAACGACTCAAAAGTCGTCATGAAGCTTTTCAAGGATACAATTTTTCCAAGATTTGGAGTTCCAAAAGTCATCATAAGTGACGGAGGGTCACATTTTTCACACCGCCAGTTTGATGCTTTATTAAAAAAGTACGGAGTCTATCATAAAACAGGCACCTCATATCATCCTCAAACAAGCGGGCAAGTGGAAATATCAAATCGAGAAATAAAGTGGATCTTGGAGAAAACGGTAATAAGTTCAAGAAAGGATTGGTCAATAAAATTGAACGATGCTTTGTGGGCTTATCGCACCGCTTTTAAAACACCTATCGGAACCACTCCTTTTCGATTGGTTTATGGAAAGCCATGTCATTTACCGATGGAACTTGAGCATAAGGCATATTGGGCAATTAAAGCCCTAAACTATGACTTGGCAGAAGCCGGTGAAAAGCGGAGACTACAGTTACAAGAGCTCGAAGAACTCCGATATGAAGCATACGAAAGTGCCAGGTTATACAAGGAGAAAACAAAAAAATGGCATGATGCTCATATAATGAGAAGGGATTTTAAAGAAGGAGACATGGTATTACTTTTTAATTCTCGTTTGAAGCTTTTTCCAGGGAAATTAAAATCAAGATGGACGGGCCCATATCAAATACGTAAGGTATATCCATACGGAGCCATCGAAATTGGGAACGAAACGCAAGGAGATTTTAAGGTAAACGGTCAAAGATTGAAACACTACATAACCGGAGACCCAATTGGAGTAGTTTCATACGTTACCTTGGGCGAACCTACCCGAGAACCATTTTAGTAAGTTTTTCTCTTTACCCTCCCTAGATTTGGCATTGTTCCTTGAAACATTGAGGACAATGTTCATTTCAAGTGTGGGGGGGTATATCTATCCTTTTATTTTTAGCTTTCTAGTTTTAAAATTTTACTTGCTTTCTAGGTTAGATTTAATCGCTTTCTAGTGTAACTTTTTTCCTTTTTTTTTTAACTTAGTTGCATTTTTCTTTTATGCTTGTATAATAGTATATAAAAAATATATATATATATAAATCCCTATGATGATCAAAAATCATTTATCATTATGCTTGCCATTTGCCCTAGTATAAATGCCTATTTATCTTTCCTCTCATATTTTCTATACACTTAGAAATCTATAAAAAGGAAAAGTATAAGGGATATTTTTAGGAAATAATTGAAAGCCTCATAAGTTAATATAGCACAATATAGAATCTCATCAAGGAAAATGCATTTGATTAGAAGGAATTCTTTTTATGCTTGATCATTTATGCAAATTTTGAAAATATTTCTTTAAGATTGTATATTTTTTTATCTTTATTAAATATTTATTCCCTTTTTAGAAGCACCTTTTTGTTTGCATTCCTTGAATCACACCCTTTCATCAAAAATTCCATCCTTCCATTTTTCAAATCAAATCAAAGTAAAACACTTTTATCTTATTACTAAAAAGAGTGACATTTGTCACCAATCAAGCAAAAAGAAACCTATTATCTCCTAAGTAACTCGGGGCACGGCGTTCGCTGCGACGATGCTTCCTTGCCAAACGGAAGTAATATCCAAAAAGTATTCTTGATCTAAGTATTAGGAACATGGGGTTCGCGACCACAATGTCTCCTACTTGAAAGGATCAAAAATAACTTATGTCTTTTGCAAAAATATAACACGTGCAAAAATAAGATAAATTTGTTTGACTTTGATGAGATTTTTCCACTATCATCATCCATTTTTCACCCTTGTGATTCAAGAATGTAATACAATTCTTCGGAACTTCTAAATTGTGAATAAATGTTTATACCTTCTCTTGTACATCTTAAAGAAATAAATTCATCTTTTCTCAAAAATCACTCTAAAAAGTGACAGCTTTTTCTACCAAGAAATAAATCTAAGATTTTTCCTTCTAGCATGCTTTACTTGGTCAAAAATCTATATATGCTATATTAGGTTATTGTCTTGCATTTTATTTCTTTAAAAATATCCCTAAAATATTTCTTCCTAAGATAAATTTTTAAAGGTATCCAAAATATGATTTGAAAGATAAAGGCATTATCTACGAGGCAATTTAAGGGCTTGCTACTTTATTTCTGAGGGATCAATCTTGTTTTTCTCCCTCTCCGTATTTCATTCTAAGTTTGCTTAGGGACAAGCAAAAGCTTAAGTGTGGGGGAGTTTGATAAGTGACTATTATATAGTCAATTATCCTAGTTTTTATATACTTTTACATAAATAAATCATCACTTTTTATTTAGTTTTTAGTACTTTTTACTTACTTTTGCTATTTTATTAGATTTTACGTTTTTGGTATGTTTTATACATTTTTAGACAGGTTTTAGGGTCATTTTATATCTAAAGGATACTTGGGCTAATTGGTCCGAAAGGATGGAGGAACACCAAGCAAAATAAACACTCAAAGCTGAAAACCAGTGGGAGCGGCCGTGCAGCAAAAATGGGAGCGGTCGTGCATCATAAGCCATGGCCGGCCATTTTGGCCTATGGAGTGGCCGAGCACTGAAGAGCCCTGGCCGTGTCAACCCCGGAGCGGCCGTGCAGCTATTTTGGGAGCGGCCGTGCAAGTCTCCAAGTTCAAATTCAAAACTGGCACCAAAGAGGACACGGCCGTGCAAAATCCTTGACACGGCCGTGCAAGTCGTGACTGCAGATGTAAAGGCACCTTTTGATGGCACCCAATTGAAGAGTCTCCTCCCTTTTATAAATAGGACCCTTGTAATCAGTCTTAGATACGAATTTTTAGAGAGAAATTACTGATATTATATAGATAGAGAGTACAAACATTTGTGACAACAATTTTCCAAAGGAGTTTGAAGATCAAAGTCATTATTTGTTCTTGGAATCACTTTGGAGGAAAAGCAATAAAAGTGAAGCATTATTCTCAGCAATCGCCTTCTTTATTCATAAGTCTTTCTTACTCAATCTTTATTTCTACTTTTATGTTATTAATGGCTTGTGAGTAATCCTCCATATTCTTGGGGTTGGAAACTCAAAAGCATACTTATTCATCATCTAAAAATGTTTAGTCTTGTCTTCTTCCTTCATCTAAAACAATCTCTTTATATTATTCTCTAAATGCCTTACATTTTGGAGATATCCAATTTGTATGATTCAGTCAATTGAGAGAAGTACCTAGCGGAGTTTCATTGATCACGAGAGTAGTTCAATGGCCTAGGGATGTTCCTTTAATGGAAAGTATGTTGACTCTCGTCCTTAATGGATTCTTACTAATTATGGTCAGCTAGAGATAAGCTGGAACGCCCGTTTGTGACAGGGCGGGAATAACGTAAACGGAAATCTCAAACAATTAGGACATAATTAGTGAAGAATACAAACGCTATTGTCTTAGCCCGAAGTAGCGTAGGCTTAACATACCATCCTTGCTTTTTGTGAAAACCTTTTATCTCTAAGACAATGACAATTTGATGAATAAGAATATGTGTATGATTTCCAATCCCGAGAATGCTTCGTTTTATAAGATTTTAATTAAAGTATTTTCTGTTTATGCTCTCTCTATTTTTTCTAAAACAAATTTTATCTACCCCCAATCTTTTCTATATTTTCTAAAGACAAAAATATCCCCTAAGTAAACCCTGTCTCTGTGGGATCGACCCGTACTTGCACCCGCTATATTACAATAGCCCGTGCGCTTGCGGAATTAAATAAACCGTTAGGTTTCGACCGAACAACCGCACCCACTCTCTCGTCCCCAGCCTCGTAGCTCCCGATGGTCTCCACGATCTTCCCATAGACCACGGCATACTCCATCCCCATCCCCTTTTTGGGAATGGGGGTAAAGCCCAGAAGCTCCTGCATGTCCCGATCACTGTAGCCGTCTCTCCACTCAACGCTCCGTCCTTTAAAGGACAGGCCAGTAATCGCAGCGTAATCGGAGGGTGTAACCGTGGCCTCGCCCCAGAAAAAATGAAATATGTGGGTCGCGTCCCACCAATGCTGTGCTAAAGCAAAAATCAGGCCCTTGCTCTTGGAGAACTTGACCAACCCCCTCAGGCACTCGATAAACTCATACAGCCCGGTCCCAATGACGATCTGTCTCGGACTCATCATCGCTCCTCTGCCCAAAACCGGAAGCCGGTCCCACAGGTCAACCACAAACTCCACTGATCCTCGAGTCTTCATCTTGTTCAGCTGCTGCGTCACAAAGCGATTTCCACCCTGCAATTAAAAAAAAAAAGAGTCAAAAAAAAAAATCATTGCATTAAAAAAAAATTCCATTCAAAAAAAAAATTGCATTAAAAAAAATTGCATTAAAAAAAAAGAGAGCATACACATGCATCATAGACATAAAATTTTGAAAAAAAATCGGGCAGCATAACGGCATACAATGGACTCAGCCCCATTTTTCTTGCACAGAGGAAAAGAGTTCTTAACAATTACCATTCATTCATTCACGCATTGAGTCAACGGGAATAAAAACTCCGTCTCATTTTTCATAAAATAACATATATTCAATCAACGGAATCAAGAATCCGTCCCACTTTTCAAATCACATTCTCAAAAAAAAAAATCCTATGCATACATTCATATCATTCATATCATTCACGTCACATTGCAAGAATCCTACATTCATGTCCGTCCCGAATTCGGGCGAATTCCTTATCATTTCAATATTTCAAAAAAAAAAAAAACAACAACAACAAAAAAAAATGGCAAAATGCCCATTCTTTTCAAACACATTGCAACATGCAAATCATCAAAGATCCAATTTCAGTGTCAAAAAAAAAACATAATTTTTGAATTTTAAAATGCAATTTTCGAATTTTTGGCAAAATGCCCATTCTTTTTTTCAAACAAAATGCATATACTCATTACAACATGCAAAGCATCAAAATCAAAATCTAAGCCCAAGAGCATAACAATTTTCGGATATTCAAAAAAAAAAAAAAAATCAATCACAAAATCAATTTCAAGCAAGAAATCAACAAAAGAAGTGAAAAGATTCGAAGTATACCGTTCGAAGACTCGGATCAGTGGCCCAATGTTGCCACGCATCGGGATATGGTTCCTCCGCAATCGATTGCGAAAGAGTATAATGCCTCCTCATTCGAACAAGCTCCAATCGTCTCTCCGCAACCAGACCGCGTCCTTGGCCTTGGATAGCAGCTTTCCCGTGTTCCATTGCTCGAAAATCGAAGAAAATCGAAAGATTTCGAAGCTTTTTAGGCCAACAATGGCGGTTTTTGCACTCTCTCCCTCGTCTCTCTCGAAAAACTGGAAAAAAGGTGAGGAAGAAGGGGAAGGGCGGCGGCCCTTCATTTAAACCAGTCCAGGTCGCGTTCTGATCCGCGCGGATGAAAAGGAAGGGTCAAAAAGACCCTTTTTCCCTTTAAAATTTCAGGACTCTGCAGTTTAGTCCTCAACTTAACAAGGTTAACCAAAGTTAACCCCCTCTTCAAAAGAGCTTCCCGGCAGTCAAACGTAAGTCCGATTTCTCCGAGAAAGATAACGGAATCCCGTTTCTTTCTTCAAAATCATCAATGGCAGTCAAACGTAAGTCCGATTTCACCGAGAAAGATAACGGAATCCCGTTTCTTTCATCAAAATCATCAACGGCAGTCAAACGTAAGTCCGATTTCTCCGAGAAAGATAACGGAATCCCGTTTCTTTCATCAAAATCATCAACGGCAGTCAAACGTAAGTCCGACTTCTCCGAGAAAGATAACGGAATCCCGTCTCTTTCATTAAAATCATCAACGGCAGTCAAACGTAAGTCCGATTTCTCTGAGAAAGATAACGGAATCCCGTCTCTTTCATCAAAATCATCAAACGGCAGTAAAACGTAAGTCCGTTTTCTCCGAGAAAGATAACGGAATCCCGTTTCTTTCATCAAAATCATCAAACGGCAGTCAAACGTAAGTCCGATTTCTCCGAGAAAGATAACGGAATCCCGTCTCTTTCATCAAAATCATCAACGGCAGTCAAACGTAAGTCCAATTTCCCCGAGAAAGATAACGGAATCCCGTTTCTTTCATCAAAAAATCATCAACGGCATTCAAACGTAAGTCCGATTTCTCCGAGAAAGATAACGGAATCCCGTTTCTTTCATCAAAATCATCCACGACAGTAAAACATAAGTCCGATTTCTCCGAGAAAGATAACGAAATTCCGTTTCTTTCATCAAAATCATCAACGGCAGTCAAACGTAAGTCCGATTTCCTCGAGAAAGATAAAGGAATCCCGTTTGTTTCATCAATTTCATCAACGGCAGTCAAACGTAAGTCCGATTTCTCCGAGAAAGATAACGGAATCCCGTTTCTTTCATCAATTTCATCAACGGCAGTCAAACGTAAGTCCGATTTCCCCGAGAAAGATAACGGAATCCCCTTTTTTCATCGAAATCATCAACGGCAGTCAAACGTAAGTCCGATTTCCCCGAGAAAGATAACGAAATCCCATTTCTTTCATCAAAATCACCAACCGGCAGTCAAACGTAAGTCCGATTTCCCCGAGAAAGATAACGGAATCCCGTTTCTTTCATCAAAATCACCAAACGACAGTCAAACGTAAGTTCGATTCCCCCGAGAAAGATAACATAATCCCGTTTCTTTCATCAAAATCATCAACGACCGTAAAACGTAAGTCCGTCTTCCCCAGCAAAGGCTAACAAAATCCCCAGCGAAGATAACGGAATCCCGTTTCTTTCATCAAAATCATCAACGGCCGTAAAACGTAAGACCGATTTTTCTCCAACGAAACCCCCAGCAGCGTTTCGAACTACGATTGGCTTGATTCCTCTTAAGGATACGTAGGTAGCCTACCATAGGTCCAGCCACCCGACCAAAACGGTCACCCTCTCCTTCGGCAGCAGACGAAGTCCACCGAAAGGCCATCCATCCCAAGCCATTAAGGGAAAACATTTCAAATCAAGGTCCGAGGCGCCTAAAAAGCCATCATCATCAAGGTCCGAGGCACCTAAAATGCCATCATCAAGGTCCGAGGCACCTAAAAAGCCATCATCTCCAAAGGTCCGAGGCACCTAAAAAGCCATCATCTCCAAAGGTCTGAGGCACCTAAAATGCCATCTTCAAGGTCAGAGGCACCTAAAACGCCATCATTACCAGGTTGACACCTCAAAATAGTCATTCCAGGGTCAAAGACCCGAACTACGACTGGCTTGATTCCTCCTAAGGATACGTAGGTAGCCTATCATTAGGTTCAGCCACCAGACCAAAATGGTCATTCCTATCCCCAGCAGAGCGGATATACAATCTCAGCCACCAGACCAAAATGGTCATTCCTATCCCCAGCAGAGCGGATATACAATCTCAGCCACCAGACCAAAATGGTCATTCTTATCCCCAGCAGAGTTTCTCTCAGCAATCGACTGCAGAACTCGCTCATCAAGGTTCGAGGCACCTAAAATGCCATCATCTCCAGGGTCAAAGACCCGAACTACGGCCGGCTTGATTCCCATTCGGGATACGTAGGTAGCCTATCGCTAGGTTCAGCCACTCGATCACTTGATCATCCTGTCAAATATGGAGCCTTACTCTTATCGACGACCCCGCTTCCTTCGAAAGCACCGTCGCCGAGGGGCTATTGTAAGTGCTCCAATTTGAGTTGTTAGAAAATTAACGAAAGTTCTAACATTTCTAACAATTCCTAACATTTCTAACCAAGCAAGGGTAGATTAGGCATTGCTATTTCAATATAAACCAAGGAAAAGAATCAAAAAAGCAAAAGAAATGGTCAAAAAACCCGAAATAGAAGTGGCTGGGACATTTTCTGTTGCTTAATTTGAATTTTATTCCTTGTGTCCAAAGCCTGAAGCTGCATTAAATGAACAGTGCACGCTTCCAACCTCTTCCACGCGGATGATAATGCCAATTTAAGAGGGCTATAAATTGAGGCCTTCAGTCACAGAAATAGGGAGACACAACACAATTTGCAATTGCACCTTGGCAAAAAATAGGGAGAAAACAGTGGGAATTCACTTGAATTGCCACCATTTTCTCTTCAATCTTTCCCAAATCCCACTCACTCAAAATACTTTCAAATCACTCTCATACATACTCTCATACATACACTAACTCAAGCTCAAATCACTCTTTAGGAGGAGGATTAGAGAGAAAACATAGAGGACTTCATTGTTATCTACTTGTTTTCTCTTTAACCAACTCAAATCACCAACCCTAAACACATTCAAACCCTAAACACATTCAAGCCTTTGAATCCATTCAAACACAAAACACAAAGAAGATAGGTATAACCTCCTTCTCCTTACCCTAAATTTCTCTCATCCATGCATGCATTTTCAAACTTCAAAATGTAGTTTGTTCATCTTCTTGCCCTAGATCCAAGAAGATCACCATGAAAGTTCATCTCCATGGTTGATCTTCTACAAGGATCAACATTCTCTTCAAAAGTGTTCTTACTTACTTGCAAAACATGTTTTCAAAACCCTAAAAACCATTTTCATACATCAAATCTTCATTTTCAAAGGATAAAATTCCCCTTCCCAAGCAAATGAAGTGCTTAGTCCTAATGTACCCCAAGGATGGCTTGATATAGTTGATTCACCACTAAAATTTCAAGTGATCACTAATCAAAGCTTAGGGAAATGGGGACAAGCATGGATGCCAAACCCCTTTAAAATCATGTTTTTCTTCTTAAGAAAGTTGCTGTCCAGTAGCAATTTTCTAAGACCTCTGTCCATAGTCTAATTTTTTGGACACAGATAAACTTGGAATTTGGTGTTGACTACAAAACACTTTTTGTAGCCAACATCCAGAGCTTTCTATACATATATTTTTAATTTATTTTTTTCGTGAGTAAAACTCCCTTTTTCAAATTTTCTTTTAAAGGTCAGTTCCTCAGTCTCTAGAAATCCAGATTTCACATCTGAGATTTCCAGAAGGTTTTGATCCCTCAAATCATCTCCAAAATGGAAAATTCTTTCACATAAATCTTATTTGAGCTGTCTGGAACAACTTTCATCCTCTGAGTTTCCCCAGATTCTGGAGTTTTGAAGCCCTTAAGTCCATTTTAAAATAAAGTGTCCACTGCCTTTTTCATTCTGGCAGAAATGTTTTTCAACTTCAAAAAATCCTTTGAGTCCCAAAACTCAACCCAAAAATCACACCAAAAATCATGGGACTTATTCAAAGTCTAATAAAGAGTTCCCAATTTTTACTTTTCTGTTTCAATTTATTTTGGCCAAAGTAACACACACACACACACACACACACAAATGATTTTTATGCTTGGAAGACTCGTTTTACGAGGCATTTCGGGTGAACACTAACGTTCTTCCCGGCGTGTAACGTGACCTCCGAACCCAAATCTCTTATTTCGGGCATTTTTCAAAGTTTTGGCCCTTAAAACAAAAATGGCGTGGCGACTCCGTTTTTCCGGTTTTATTTGGTTTTCAAAGAAACGAAAAATCGAATTTCTCCGCGAATTGGAATTCAACATCGTTACACAGAATCACCGAGATCATCTTCACTTGAATACAAGGACTCAAGGTCAAAAAGGTCAACTGGATCAATCTGGCTGAGAGTCTGGATTAAAGCTTGGGATTTCATCTTAATGTCAAATGGATCAATCTGGCTGAGAGTCTGGATTAAAGCTTGGAATTTCATCTTATCTGGAAAATCCTTTGTAAAATGTCCTTTCTTTTGATAGATGTAACAGCTATTTGACATTTTTCCACATTGAGTTTTCTTCCTTATGAACTTCCACTTCTTTCTGGATTTTGGATTTTTCCCGAAAACATTCCTTTTTCTAAACTTCTCAAAAAAATTTGATCCATAGATCTTCTTCGAATGTACCTTCTTCTTTGTATGGCTATAGCTACAGCTTGACTTGTCTTTGCATTTAATCTAAAGATAGTTATCATCGCATGCTGAACCAAGATGCTTGCCAGTTCTTTCAAACTTGACAAGTAATTTCTTTTGGTTGCAAAGCTTTTCTACAGCGTTGAGTATCAACTGGTAAAGGCCACCAAAAGTGGTTTGTGCCACCATTGCATTTCTTGCTTCTAACGCTCTTTAGGCTTAATTTCTGAGGGACTCTGGAAAGGATTTAAGAAAGAGTTATTTGAGATAAATATCATCAATACCATGAAGGCAATAGAACCACTGAGACATCAGATTATAATGCTTCTCAAGATCTTTCTTTTGAAATGAACAACACTTCATCTTCAAAAATTCTTCTCGTGCACGGATTGTATGTTCCAGGGATTTCCAATGAATTCAGAATAAATGATATTCACGAATTATTCAGGTGAGGGGCTTTGTTCAATCTGCAGTTGTCGGTATTCTTCGAAACTTAGGTACCATTCTCGAAGGCGACCTTGAAGTCGGACCAAAAATCTCTTGATAACCATGTAAATAGAATAGTACTGGAGTTCAGCAGAATGCCATGTTAGTATTTCAACACTTCTTTCTTGCCATTTGGAGAGTGAGATATCGTCGAAGGTAAAATGCTATTTCGCGTCAGGTCGGGGAATTGACACGGCTTTCGTGTTACTCTGTGGTAGATTTTGGCTTGCGGGTCGTCGTCCCGGATCTGAATCAACGAGTTCAGTTTCTCCTTGGAATGTTGGCTCTGGCTCTGCCATGATCAGGTGTTCAATGGCATCAAAGGGGTCTGGGCAATCGTCAATGATTGGTTCGATAAAGGTTGAGGTTGAACTAGATGCTGGAGGGTATCTGTCTTGGGCTAGAGATTGTAGATATAATGAAACTAAGTTCATTCTTTCTATTGGGAGGATACTTGGGTCTTTTGATGAAGCATCAAGATGGGTATCTGGAAAGTTATTTGGGGCAGATTGGGCTGCAAAGGTTGAATATTATAATGTGTGTAGTGGATTGTTGGGAGTTGGTTTGGGCTATGTAACAGGCAGAGGCACTGAGGCCCAAAGGGAAAGAGAAGAAGATGATTCGGTCAGAGAAGATGTTGGTATAGGTTGTGGATCGTATGATGTTCTGACTAATGGGACTGTGGGTAGTCTCCAATGATCATCAACAAGAGTTGACAATCTTTGTTGCTTGTGCTGTCGCTCAATATCTTGAAGTTGGGTTTTGAGAAACTTAATTTCTGCTTCCTTTTGGGAAAGAGCAAGGGATTAGGATGCGGGGGAAGTATGAATGATTTGCAGCAGTTCTTGGTGTAGAATCTGAATTATGTGGCGAATTTCTCCAATCATTCCTTCTATGTTTCTGATCATTGATGAAAGGCTTTCTTGAGATCTCACAACCCTAGTTTGTTGAGAGATGATCTGATGTAAAGCCTTATTCTGAGCGATCGTAATCTCACTTTTCCCATTCAGAGTTGCTTCGGTTGGGCTAATCGACTTTGAATTTCCTGATGCACCAATTGAAGTAGGATTTTGGATCTTCCATTCATGCTTGATTCTTTGATGGGGAAATTCAAAAGGGGTTAACAGTGGAAACTCTTCTGGTATTCTTGCGATTTTGGATCAAGGCGTTGGTTATGGGAAATCATATGGCAAGTGTTTGGTGGTGGATGGAGGAGAGGGCTTTTATGTATTATGGAAATGGCTTTTTGTTAACATGGCGGAAGGGAGAAGCTGGGGATTTCATGGTGAAGGGGTAAGTTATAGGCAGTTTAGGCTGAGGAGTTTTAGTTGGATAAAGGACATAGTAGTCAAATTTTCCAGACGGTTCTGCAAGGGTTCCAACTTGTAAGTGCTCCAATTTGAGTTGTTAGTATTTTCATTAGAAAATTAACGAAAATTTTAACATTTCTAACATTTCTAACAATTCCTAACATTTCTAACCAAGCAAGGGTAGATTAGGGATTGCCATTTTAAGATAAACCAAGAAAAAGAATCAAAAAAGCAAAAGAAATGGTCAAAAACCAAAAATAGAAGCTGCTGGAACAAAAACTGGCTGCCTATTTTGAATTTTAAAAAAAATATTCCTTGTGTCCAAAGCCTGGAGCTGCATTAAATGAATAGTGCACGCTTCTGGTCTTGTTCGCGCGGATGAAAAAGGGAGTTTCAGAGGCCTATGAATTAAGCCCTTCAGTCACAGAAATAAGAGACACAACACAATTTGCAACTGCACCTTGGCGAAAAATATGGAGAAAACAGTGGGAATTCACTTGAATTGCCACCATTTTCTCTTCAATCTTTCCCAAATCCCACTAACTCAAAATACATTCAAATCACTATCATACATACTCTCATACACACACTAACTCAAGCTCAAATCACTCTTTAGGAGGAGGATTAGAGAGAAAACATAGAGGACTTCATTGTTATCTACTTGTTTTCTCTTTAACCAACTCAAATCACCAACCCTAAACACATTCAAACCCTAAACACATTCAAACCCTAAACACATTCAAGCCTTTGAATCCATTCAAACACAAAACACAAAGAAGATAGGTATAACCTCCTTCTCCTTACCCTAAATTTCTCTCATCCATGCATGCATTTTCAAACTCCAAAATGTAGTTTGTTCATCTTCTTGCCCTAGCTTCAAGAAGATCACCATGGAAGTTCATCTCCATGGTTGATATTCTACAAGGATCAACATTACTTTCAAAGTGTTCTTACTTGCTTGTAAATGCATTTTCAAAACCCTGAAAACCATTTTCATACATCAAATCTTCATTTTCAAGGATAAAATCCCCCTTCCCAAGCAAATGAAATGCTTAAGTCCTAATGTACCCCAAGGATGGTTTGATATAGTAGATCACCACTAAAATGTCTAGTTACTACTAATCAAAACCTAGGGAAATGGGGACAAGCATGGATGCAAAATCCCCTTTAAAATCATGTTTTCCTTCTTGAGAAGTTGCTGTCCAGTAGCAATTTTCTAAGACCCCAGTCCATTGTCTAATTTTTTGGACATAGATAAACTTGGAATTTGGTGTTGACTACAAAATACTTTTTGTAGCCAACATCTAGAGATTTCCATACATATTTTTACTTTATTTTTTTCGTGAGTAAAACTCCATTTTTCAAATTTTCTTTTAAAGGTCAGTTCCTCAGTCTCTGGAAATCCAGATTTCATATCTGAGATTTCCAGAAGGTTTTGGTCCCACAAATCATCTCCAAAATAGAAAATTCTTTCATATAAATCTTATTTGAGGTGTCTGGAACAACTTTTATCCTCTGAGTTTCCCCATATTCTGGATTTTTGAAGCCCTTAAATCCATTTTAAAAAAAAGTGTCCACTGCCTTTTTCATTTTGGCAGAAATGTTTTTCAACTTCAAAAAATCCTTTGAGTCCCAAAACTCAACCCAAAATTCACACCAATAATCATGGGACTTATTCAAAGTCTAATAAAGAGTTTCCAATTTTTACTTTTCAGTTTCAATTTATTTTGGCCAAAGTAACACACACACACACACACACACACACACAAATGATTTTTATGCTTGGAAGTCTCGTTTTACGAGGCATTTCGGGTGAACACTAACGTTCTTCCCGGCGTGTAACGTGACCTGCGAACCCAAATCTCTTATTTCGGGCATTTTTCAAAGTTTTGGCCCTTAAAACAAAAATGACGTGGCGACTCCGTTTTTCCGGTTTTATTTGGTTTTCAAAGAAGCGAAAAATCGAATTTCTCCGCGAATTGGAATTCAACATCGTTACACAAAATCACCGAGATCATCTTCTCTTGAATACAAGGACTCAAGGTCAGAAAGGTCAACTGGATCAATCTGGCTGAGAGTCTGGATTAAAGCTTGGGATTTCATCTTAATGTCAACTGGATCAATCTGGCTGAGAGTCTGGATTAAAGCTTGGGATTTCATCTTATCTGGACAATCCTTTGTAAAATGTCCTTTCTTTTGATAGATGTAACAGCTATTTGACATTTCGCCACATTGAGTTTTCTTCCTTATGAACTTCCACTTCTTTCTGGATTTTGGATTTTTCCCGAAAACATTCCTTTTTCTAAACTTCTCAAAAAAATTTGATCCATAGATCTTCTTCGAATGTACCTTCTTCTTTGTATGGCTATAGCTACAACTTGACTTGTCTTTGCATTTAATCTGAAGATACTTATCATCGTATGCTGAACCAAGATGCTTGCCAGTTCTTTCAAACTCGACAAGTAATTTCTTTTGGTTGCAAAGCTTTTCTACAGCGTTGAGTATCAACTGGTAAAGGCCACCAAAAGTGGTTTGTGCCACCATTGCATTTCTTGCTTCTAACGCTCTTTAGGCTTAATTTCTAAGGGACTCTGGGAAGGATTTAAGAAAGATTTATTTGAGATAAATATCATCAATACCATGAAGGCAATAGAACCACTGAGACAAGAGATTATATTGCTTCTCAAGATCTTTCTTTTGAAATGAACAACACTTCATCTTCAAAAATTCATCTCGTGCACGGATTGTATGTTCCAGGGATTTCCAATGAATTCAGAATAAATGATATTCACGAATTATTCAGGTGAGGGGCTTTGTTCAATCTGCAGTTGTCGGTATTCTTCAATACTTAGGTACCATTCTCGAAGGCGACCTTGAAGTCGGACCAAAAATCTCTTGATAACCATGTAAATAGAATAGTAATGGAGTTCAGCAGAATGCCATGTTAGTATTTCAACACTTCTTTCTTGCCATTTGGAGGGTGAGATATCGTCGAAGGTAAAATGCTATTTCGTGTCAGGTCGGGGAATTGACACGGCTTTCGTGTTACTCTGTGGTAGATTTTGGCTTGCGAATTCGTCCAGATCTGAATCAACGAGTTCAGTTTCAACTTGGAATGTTGGCTCTGGCTCTGCCATGATCAGGTGTTCAATGGCATCAAAGGGGTCTGGGCAATCGTCAATGATTGGTTCGATAAAGGTTGAGGTTGAACTAGATGCTGGACGGTATCTGTCTTGGGCTAGAGATTGTAGATATAATGAAACTAAGTTCATTCTTTCTATTGGGAGGATACTTGGGTCTTTTGATGAAGCATCAAGATGGGTATCTGGAAAGTTATTTGGGGCAGATTGGGCTGCAAAGGTTGAATATGATGATGTGTGTAGTGGATTGTTGGGAGTTGGTTTAGGCTATGTAACAGGCAGAGGCACTGAGGCCCAAAGGGAAAGAGAAGAAGATGATTCGGTCAGAGAAGATGTTGGTATAGGTTGTGGATCATATGATGTTCTGACAAATGGGACTGTGGGTAGTCTCCAATGATCATCAACAAGAGTTGACAATCTTTGTTGCTTGTGCTGTCGCTCAAGATCTTGAAGTTGGGTTTTGAGAAACTTAATTTCTGCTTCCTTTTGGGAAAGAGCAAGGGATTAGGATGCGGGGGAAGTATGAATGATTTGCAGCAGTTCTTGGTGTAGAATCTGAATTATGTGGCGAATTTCTCCAATCATTCCTTCTAAGTTTCTAATCTTTGATGAAAGGCTTTCTTGAGATCTCACAACCCTGATTTGTCGAGAGATGATCTGATGTAAAGCCTTATTCTGAGCGATCGCAATCTCACTTTGCCCATTCAGAGTTGCTTCGGTTGGGCTAATCGGCTTTGAATTTCCTGATGCACCAATTGAAGTAGGATTTTGGATCTTCCATTCATGCTTGATTCTTTGATGGGGAAATTCAAAAGGGGTTAGCAGAGGAAACTCTTCTGGTATTCTTGCGATTTTGGATCAAGGCGTTGGTTATGGGAAATCATATGGCAAGTGTTTGGTGGTGGATGGAGGAGAGGGCTTTTATGTATTATGGAAATGGCTTTTTGTTAATATGGCGGAAGGGAGAAGCTGGGGATTTCATGGTGAAGGGGGTAAGTTATAGGCAGTTTAGGCTGAGGAGTTTTAGTTGGATAAAGGACATAGTAGTCAAATTTTCCAGACGGTTCTGCATGGGTTCCAACTTGTAAGTGCTCCAATTTGAGTTGTTAGTATTTTCATTAGAAAATTAACGAAAGTTTTAACATTTCTAACATTTCTAACAATTCCTAACATTTCTAACCAAGCAAGGGTAGATTAGGGATTGCCATTTTAAGATAAACCAAGAAAAAGAATCAAAAAAGCAAAAGAAATGGTCAAAAACCAAAAATAGAAGCTGCTGGAACAAAAACTGGCTGCCTATTTTGAATTTTAAAAAAAAATATTCCTTGTGTCCAAAGCCTGGAGCTGCATTAAATGAACAGTGCACGCTTCTGGTCTTGTCCGTGCGGATGAAAAAGGAAGTTTCATAGGCCTATAAATTAAGCCCTTCAGTCACAGAAATAAGAGACACAACACAATTTGCAACTGCACCTTGGCGAAAAATAGGGAGAAAACAGTGGGAATTCACTTGAATTGCCACCATTTTCTCTTCAATCTTTCCCAAATCCCACTCACTCAAAATACATTCAAATCACTCTCATACATACTCTCATACACACACTAACTCAAGCTCAAATCACTCTTTAGGAGGAGGATTAGAGAGAAAACATAGAGGACTTCATTGTTATCTACTTGTTTTCTCTTTAACCAACTCAAATCACCAACCCTAAACACATTCAAACCCTAAACACATTCAAACCCTAAACACATTCAAGCCTTTGAATCCATTCAAACACAAAACACAAAGAAGATAGGTATAACCTCCTTCTCCTTACCCTAAATTTCTCTCATCCATGCATGCATTTTCAAACTCCAAAATGTAGTTTGTTCATCTTCTTGCCCTAGATTCAAGAAGATCACCATGGAAGTTCATCTCCATGGTTGATCTTCTACAAGGATCAACATTACTTTCAAAGTGTTCTTACTTGCTTGTAAATGCATTTTCAAAACCCTGAAAACCATTTTCATACATCAAATCTTCATTTTCAAGGATAAAATCCCCCTTCCCAAGCAAATGAAATGCTTAAGTCCTAATGTACCCCAAGGATGGTTTGATATAGTATATCACCACTAAAATGTCTAGTTACTACTAATCAAAACCTAGGGAAATGGGGACAAGCATGGATGTAAAATCCCCTTTAAAATCATGTTTTCCTTCTTGAGAAGTTGCTGTCCAGTAGCAATTTTCTAAGACCCCAGTCCATTGTCTAATTTTTTGGACATAGATAAACTTGGAATTTGGTGTTGACTACAAAATACTTTTTGTAGCCAACATCTAGATATTTCCAAACATATTTTTACTTTATTTTTTTCGCGAGTAAAACTCCATTTTTCAAATTTTCTTTTAAAGGTCAGTTCCTCAGTCTCTGGAAATCCAGATTTCATATCTGAGATTTCCAGAAGGTTTTGGTCCCACAAATCATCTCCAAAATAGAAAATTCTTTCAAATAAATCTTATTTGAGGTGTCTGGAACAACTTTTATCCTCTGAGTTTCCCCATATTCTGGATTTTTGAAGCCCTTAAGTCCATTTTAAAAAAAAGTGTCCACTGCCTTTTTCATTTTGGCAGAAATGTTTTTCAACTTCAAAAAATCCTTTGAGTCCCAAAACTCAACCCAAAATTCACACCAAAAATCATGGGACTTATTCAAAGTCTAATAAAGAGTTTCCAATTTTTACTTTTCAGTTTCAATTTATTTTGGCCAAAGTAACACACACCCACCCACACACACACACACACAAATGATTTTTATGCTTGGATGTCTCGTTTTACGAGGCATTTCGGGTGAACACTAACGTTCTTCCCGGCGTGTAACGTGACCTGCGAACCCAAATCTCTTATTTCGGGCATTTTTCAAAGTTTTGGCCCTTAAAACAAAAATGACGTGGCGACTCCGTTTTTCCGGTTTTATTTGGTTTTCAAAGAAGCGAAAAATCGAATTTCTCCGCGAATTGGAATTCAACATCGTTACGTAATCACCGAGATCATCTTCTCTTGAATACAAGGACTCAAGGTCAGAAAGGTCAACTGGATCAATCTGGCTGAGAGTCTGGATTAAAGCTTGGGATTTCATCTTAATGTCAACTGGATCAATCTGGCTGAGAGTCTGGATTAAAGCTTGGGATTTCATCTTATCTGGACAATCCTTTGTAAAATGTCCTTTCTTTTGATAGATGTAACAGCTATTTGACATTTCGCCACATTGAGTTTTCTTCCTTATGAACTTCCACTTCTTTCTGGATTTTGGATTTTTCCCGAAAACATTCCTTTTTCTAAACTTCTCAAAAAAATTTGATCCATAGATCTTCTTCGAATGTACCTTCTTCTTTGTATGGCTATAGCTACAACTTGACTTGTCTTTGCATTTAATCTGAAGATACTTATCATCGTATGCTGAACCAAGATGCTTGCCAGTTCTTTCAAACTCGACAAGTAATTTCTTTTGGTTGCAAAGCTTTTCTACAGCGTTGAGTATCAACTGGTAAAGGCCACCAAAAGTGGTTTGTGCCACCATTGCATTTCTTGCTTCTAACGCTCTTTAGGCTTAATTTCTGAGGGACTCTGGGAAGGATTTAAGAAAGTTTTATTTGAGATAAATATTATCAATACCATGAAGGCAATAGAACCACTGAGACATGAGATTATAATGCTTCTCAAGATCTTTCTTTTGAAATGAACAACACTTCATCTTCAAAAATTCATCTCGTGCACGGATTGTATGTTCCAGGGATTTCCAATGAATTCAGAATAAATGATATTCACGAATTATTCAGGTGAGGGGCTTTGTTCAATCTGCAGTTGTCGGTATTCTTCAATACTTAGGTACCATTCTCGAAGGCGACCTTGAAGTCGGACCAAAAATCTCTTGATAACCATGTAAATAGAATAGTAATGGAGTTCAGCAGAATGCCATGTTAGTATTTCAACACTTCTTTCTTGCCATTTGGAGGGTGAGATATCGTCGAAGGTAAAATGCTATTTCGTGTCAGGTCGGGGAATTGACACGGCTTTCGTGTTACTCTGTGGTAGATTTTGGCTTGCGAATTCGTCCAGATCTGAATCAACGAGTTCAGTTTCAACTTGGAATGTTGGCTCTGGCTCTGCCATGATCAGGTGTTCAATGGCATCAAAGGGGTCTGGGCAATGGTCAATGATTGGTTCGATAAAGGTTGAGGTTGAACTAGATGCTGGACGGTATCTGTCTTGGGCTAGAGATTGTAGATATAATGAAACTAAGTTCATTCTTTCTATTGGGAGAATACTTGGGTCTTTTGATGAAGCATCAAGATGGGTATCTGGAAAGTTATTTGGGGCAGATTGGGCTGCAAAGGTTGAATATGATGATGTGTGTAGTGGATTGTTGGGAGTTGGTTTAGGCTATGTAACAGGCAGAGGCACTGAGGCCCAAAGGGAAAGAGAAGAAGATGATTCGGTCAGAGAAGATGTTGGTATAGGTTGTGGATCATATGATGTTCTGACAAATGGGACTGTGGGTAGTCTCCAATGATCATCAACAAGAGTTGACAATCTTTGTTGCTTGTGCTGTCGCTCAAGATCTTGAAGTTGGGTTTTGAGAAACTTAATTTCTGCTTCCTTTTGGGAAAGAGCAAGGGATTAGGATGCGGGGGAAGTATGAATGATTTGCAGCAGTTCTTGGTGTAGAATCTGAATTATGTGGCGAATTTCTCCAATCATTCCTTCTAAGTTTCTGATCTTTGATGAATGGCTTTCTTGAGATCTCACAACCCTGATTTGTTGAGAGATGATCTGATATAAAGCCTTATTCTGAGCGATCGCAATCTCACTTTGCCCATTCAGAGTTGCTTCGGTTGGGCTAATCGGCTTTGAATTTCCTGATGCACCAATTGAAGTAGGATTTTGGATCTTCCATTCATGCTTGATTCTTTGATGGGGAAATTCAAAAGGGGTTAGCAGAGGAAACTCTTCTGGTATTCTTGCGATTTTGGATCAAGGCGTTGGTTATGGGAAATCATATGGCAAGTGTTTGGTGGTGGATGGAGGAGAGGGCTTTTATGTATTATGGAAATGGCTTTTTGTTAATATGGCGGAAGGGAGAAGCTGGGGATTTCATGGTGAAGGGGGTAAGTTATAGGCAGTTTAGGCTGAGGAGTTTTAGTTGGATAAAGGACATAGTAGTCGAATTTTCCAGACGGTTCTGCAAGGGTTCCAACTTGTAAGTGCTCCAATTTGAGTTGTTAGTATTTTCATTAGAAAATTAACGAAAGTTTTAACATTTCTAACATTTCTAACAATTCCTAACATTTCTAACCAAGCAAGGGTAGATTAGGGATTGCCATTTTAAGATAAACCAAGAAAAAGAATCAAAAAAACAAAAGAAATGGTCAAAAACCAAAAATAGAAGCTGCTGGAACAAAAACTGGCTGCCTATTTTGAATTTTAAAAAAAATATTCCTTGTGTCCAAAGCCTGGAGCTGCATTAAATGAACAGTGCACGCTTCTGGTCTTGTCCGCGCGGATGAAAAAGGAAGTTTCAGAGGCCTATAAATTAAGCCATTCAGTCACAGAAATAAGAGACACAACACAATTTGCAACTGCACCTTGGCGAAAAATAGGGAGAAAACAGTGGGAATTCACTTGAATTGCCACCATTTTCTCTTCAATCTTTCCCAAATCTCACTCACTAAAAATACTTTCAAATCACTCTCATACATACTCTCATACACACACTAACTCAAGCTCAAATCACTCTTTAGGAGGAGGATTAGAGAGAAAACATAGAGGACTTCATTGTTATCTACTTGTTTTCTCTTTAACCAACTCAAATCACCAACCCTAAACACATTCAAACCCTAAACACATTCAAACCCTAAACACATTCAAGCCTTTGAATCCATTCAAACACAAAACACAAAGAAGATAGGTATAACCTCCTTCTCCTTACCCTAAATTTCTCTCATCCATGCATGCATTTTCAAACTCCAAAATGTAGTTTGTTCATCTTCTTGCCCTAGATCCAAGAAGATCACCATGGAAGTTCATCTCCATGGTTGATCTTCTACAAGGATCAACATTACTTTCAAAGTTTTCTTACTTGCTTGTAAATGCATTTTCAAAACCCTAAAAACCATTTTCATACATCAAATCTTCATTTTCAAGGATAAAATCCCCCTTCCCAAGCAAATGAAATGCTTAAGTCCTAATGTACCCCAAGGATGGTTTGATATAGTAGATCACCACTAAAATGTCTAGTGACTACTAATCAAAACCTAGGAAATGGGGACAAGCATGGATGAAAAACCCCCTTTAAAATCATGTTTTCCTTCTTGAGAAGTTGCTGTCCAGTAGCAATTTTCTAAGACCCCAGTCCATGGTCTAATTTTTTGGACATAGATAAACTTGGAATATTTGGTATTTACTACAAAACACTTTTTGTAGCCAACATCCAGAGCTTTCGAGACATATTTTTATTTTATTTTTTGCGTGAGTAAAACTCCCTTTTTCAAATTTTCTTTTAAAGGTCAGTTCCTCAGTCTCTGGAAATCCAGATTTCACATAAGAGATTTCCAGAAGGTTTTGGTCCCACAAATCATCTCCAAAATGGAAAATTCTTTCATATAAATCTTATTTGAGGTGTCTGGAACAACTTTCATCCTCTGAGTTTCCCCATATTCTGGATTTTTGAAGCCCTTAAGTCCATTTTAAAATAAAGTGTCCACTGCCTTTTTCATTCTGGCAGAAATGTTTTTCAAATTCAAAAAATCCTTTGAGTCCCAAAACTCAACCCAAAAATCACACCAAAAATCATGGGACTTATTCAAAGTCTAATAAAGAGTTCCCAATTTTTACTTTTCAGTTTCAATTTATTTTGGCCAAAGTAAAACACACACACACACACACAAATGATTTTTATGCTTGGAAGACTCGTTTTACGAGGCATTTCGGGTGAACACTAACGTTCTTCCCGGCGTGTAACTTGACCTCCGAACCCAAATCTCTTATTTCGGGCATTTTTCAAAGTTTTGTCCCTTAAAACAAAAATGGCGTGGCGACTCCGTTTTTCCGGTTTTATTTGGTTTTCAAAGAAGCGAAAAATCGAATTTCTCCGCGAATTGGAATTCAACATCGTTACACAGAATCACCGAGATCATCTTCACTTGAATACAAGGACTCAAGGTCAGAAAGGTCAACTGGATCAATCTGGCTGAGAGTCTGGATTAAAGCTTGGGATTTCATCTTAATGTCAACTGGATCAATCTGGCTGAGAGTCTGGATTAAAGCTTGGGATTTCATCTTATCTGGACAATCCTTTGTAAAATGTCCTTTCTTTTGATAGATGTAACAGCTATTTGACATTTCGCCACATTGAGTTTTCATCCTTATGAACTTCCACTTCTTTCTGGATTTTGGATTTTTCCCGAAAACATTCCTTTTTCTAAACTTCTCAAAAAAATTTGATCCATAGATCTTCTTCGAATGTACCTTCTTCTTTGTATGGCTATAGCTACAGCTTGACTTGTCTTTGCATTTAATCTGAAGATACTTATCATCGCATGCTGAACCAAGATGCTTGCCAGTTCTTTTAAACTCGACAAGTAATTTCTTTTGGTTGCAAAGCTTTTCTACAGCGTTGAGTATCAACTGGTAAAGGCCACCAAAAGTGGTTTGTGCCACCATTGCATTTCTTTCTTCTAACGCTCTTTAGGCTTAATTTCTGAGGGACTCTGGGAAGGATTTAAGAAAGAGTTATTTGAGATAAATATCATCAATACCATGAAGGCAATAGAACCACTGAGACATGAGATTATAATGCTTCTCAAGATCTTTCTTTTGAAATGAACAACACTTCATCTTCAAAAATTCTTCTCGTGCATGGATTGTATGTTCCAGGGATTTCTAATGAATTCAGAATAAATGATATTCACGAATTATTCAGGTGAGAGGCTTTGTTCAATCTGCAGTTGTCGGTATTCTTCGAAACTTAGGTACCATTCTTGAAGGCGACCTTGAAGTCGGACCAAAAATCTCTTGATAACCATGTAAATAGAATAGTACTGGAGTTCAGCAGAATGCCATGTTAGTATTTCAACACTTCTTTCTTGCCATTTGGAGGGTGAGATATCGTCGAAGGTAAAATGCTATTTCGTGTCAGGTCGGGGAATTGACACGGCTTTCGTGTTACTCTGTGGTAGATTTTGGCTTGCGAATTCGTCCAGATCTGAATCAACGAGTTCAGTTTCTCCTTGGAATGTTGGCTCTGGCTCTTCCATGATCAGGTGTTCAATGGCATCAAAGGGGTCTGGGCAATCGTCAATGATTGGTTCGATAAAGGTTGAGGTTGAACTAGATGCTGGAGGGTATCTGTCTTGGGCTAGATATTGTAGATATATTGAAACTAAGTTCATTCTTTCTATTGGGAGGATACTTGGGTCTTTTGATGAAGCATCAAGATGGGTATCTGGAAAGTTATTTGGGGCAGATTGGGCTGCAAAGGTTGAATATGATGATGTGTGTAGTGGATTGTTGGGAGTTGGTTTGGGCTATGTAACAGGCAGAGGCACTGAGGCCCAAAGGGAAAGAGAAGAAGATGATTCGGTCAGAGAAGATGTTGGTATAGGTTGTGGATCATATGATGTTCTGACAAATGGGACTGTGGGTAGTCTCCAATGATCATCAACAAGAGTTGACAATCTTTGTTGCTTGTGCTGTCGCTCAAGATCTTGAAGTTGGGTTTTGAGAAACATAATTTCTACTTCCTTTTGGGAAAGAGCAAGGGATTAGGATGCGGGGGAAGTATGAATGATTTGCAGCAGTTCTTGGTGTAGAATCTGAATTATGTGGCGAATTTCTCCAATCATTCCTTCTAAGTTTCTGATCTTTGATGAAAGGCTTTCTTGAGATCTCACAACCCTGATTTGTTGAGAGATGATCTGATGTAAAGCCTTATTCTGAGCGATCGCAATCTCACTTTGCCCATTCAGAGTTGCTTCGGTTGGGCTAATCGGCTTTGAATTTCCTGATGCACCAATTGAAGTAGGATTTTGGATCTTTCATTCATGCTTGATTCTTTGATGGGGAAATTCAAAAGGGGTTAGCAGAGGAAACTCTTCTGGTATTCTTGCGATTTTGGATCAAGGCGTTGGTTATGGGAAATCATTTGGCAAGTGTTTGGTGGTGGATGGAGGAGAGGGCTTTTATGTATTATGGAAATGGGTTTTTGTTAATATGGCGGAAGGGAGAAGGTGGGGATTTCATGGTGAAGGGGGTAAGTTATAGGCAGTTTAGGCTGAGGAGTTTTAGTTGGATAAAGGACATAGTAGTCAAATTTTCCAGACGGTTCTGCAAGGGTTCCAACTTGTAAGTGCTCCAATTTGAGTTGTTAGTATTTTCATTAGAAAATTAACGAAAGTTTTAACATTTCTAACATTTCTAACAATTCCTAACATTTCTAACCAAGCAAGGGTAGATTAGGGATTGCCATTTTAAGATAAACCAAGAAAAAGAATCAAAAAAACAAAAGAAATGGTCAAAAACCAAAAATAGAAGCTGCTGGAACAAAAACTGGCTGCCTATTTTGAATTTTAAAAAAAATATTCCTTGTGTCCAAAGCCTGGAGCTGCATTAAATGAACAGTGCACGCTTCTGGTCTTGTCCGCGCGGATGAAAAAGGAAGTTTCAGAGGCCTATAAATTAAGCCCTTCAGTCACAGAAATAAGAGACACAACACAATTTGCAACTGCACCTTGGCGAAAAATAGGGAGAAAACAGTGGGAATTCACTTGAATTGCCACCATTTTCTCTTCAATCTTTCCCAAATCCCACTCACTCAAAATACTTTCAAATCACTCTCATACATACTCTCATACACACACTAACTCAAGCTCAAATCACTCTTTAGGAGGAGGATTAGAGAGAAAACATAGAGGACTTTATTGTTATCTACTTGTTTTCTCTTTAACCAACTCAAATCACCAACCCTAAACACATTCAAACCCTAAACACATTCAAACCCTAAACACATTCAAGCCTTTGAATCCATTCAAACACAAAACACAAAGAAGATAGGTATAACCTCCTTCTCCTTACCCTAAATTTCTCTCATCCATGCATGCATTTTCAAACTCCAAAATGTAGTTTGTTCATCTTCTTGCCCTAGATCCAAGAAGATCACCATGGAAGTTCATCTCCATGGTTGATCTTCTACAAGGATCAACATTACTTTCAAAGTTTTCTTACTTGCTTGTAAATGCATTTTCAAAACCCTAAAAACCATTTTCATACATCAAATCTTCATTTTCAAGGATAAAATCCCCCTTCCCAAGCAAATGAAATGCTTAAGTCCTAATGTACCCCAAGGATGGTTTGATATAGTAGATCACCACTAAAATGTCTAGTGACTACTAATCAAAACCTAGGGAAATGGGGACAAGCATGGATGAAAAACCCCCTTTAAAATCATGTTTTCCTTCTTGAGAAGTTGCTGTCCAGTAGCAATTTTCTAAGACCCCAGTCCATGGTCTAATTTTTTGGACATAGATAAAATTGGAATATTTGGTATTTACTACAAAACACTTTTTGTAGCCAACATCTAGAGCTTTCGAGACATATTTTTTTTTGATTTTTTGCGTGAGTAAAACTCCCTTTTTCAAATTTTCTTTTAAAGGTCAGTTCCTCAGTCTCTGGAAATCCAGATTTCACATAAGAGATTTCCAGAAGGTTTTGGTCCCTCAAATCATCTCCAAAATGGAAAATTCTTTCATATAAATCTTATTTGAGGTGTCTGGAACAACTTTCATCCTCTGAGTTTCCCCAGATTCTGGAGTTTTGAAGCCCTTAAGTCCATTTTAAAATAAAGTGTCCACTGCCTTTTTCATTCTGGCAGAAATGTTTTTCAAATTCAAAAAATCCTTTGAGTCCCAAAACTCAACCCAAAAATCACACCAAAAATCATGGGACTTATTCAAAGTCTAATAAAGAGTTCCCAATTTTTACTTTTCAGTTTCAATTTATTTTGGCCAAAGTAACACACACACACACACACAAATGATTTTTATGCTTGGAAGACTCGTTTTACGAGGCATTTCGGGTGAACACTAACGTTCTTCCCGGCGTGTAACGTGACCTCCGAACCCAAATCTCTTATTTCGGGCATTTTTCAAAGTTTTGGCCCTTAAAACAAAAATGGCGTGGCGACTCCGTTTTTCCGGTTTTATTTGGTTTTCAAAGAAGCGAAAAATCGAATTTCTCCGCGAATTGGAATTCAACATCGTTACACAGAATCACCGAGATCATCTTCACTTGAATACAAGGACTCAAGGTCAGAAAGGTCAACTGGATCAATCTGGCTGAGAGTCTGGATTAAAGCTTGGGATTTCATCTTAATGTCAACTGGATCAATCTGGCTGAGAGTCTGGATTAAAGCTTGGGATTTCATCTTATCTGGACAATCCTTTGTAAAATGTCCTTTCTTTTGATAGATGTAACAGCTATTTGACATTTCGCCACATTGAGTTTTCTTCCTTATGAACTTCCACTTCTTTCTGGATTTTGGATTTTTCCCGAAAACATTCCTTTTTCTAAACTTCTCAAAAAAATTTGATCCATAGATCTTCTTCGAATGTACCTTCTTCTTTGTATGGCTATAGCTACAGCTTGACTTGTCTTTGCATTTAATCTGAAGATACTTATCATCGCATGCTGAACCAAGATGCTTGCCAGTTCTTTTAAACTCGACATGTAATTTCTTTTGGTTGCAAAGCTTTTCTACAGCGTTGAGTATCAACTGGTAAAGGCCACCAAAAGTGGTTTGTGCCACCATTGCATTTCTTTCTTCTAACGCTCTTTAGGATGCGGGGGAAGTATGAATGAAACTAAGTTCATTCTTTCTATTGGGAGGATACTTGGGTCTTTTGATGAAGCATCAAGATGGGTATCTGGAATGTTATTTGGGGCAGATTGGGCTGCAAAGGTTGAATATGATGATGTGTGTAGTGGATTGTTGGGAGTTGGTTTGGGCTATGTAACAGGCAGAGGCACTGAGGCCCAAAGGGAAAGAGAATAAGATGATTCGGTCAGAGAAGATGTTGGTATAGGTTGTGGATCATATGATGTTCTGACAAATGGGACTGTGGGTAGTCTCCAATGATCATCAACAAGAGTTGACAATCTTTGTTGCTTGTGCTGTCGCTCAAGATCTTGAATTTGGGTTTTGAGAAACTTAATTTCTGCTTCCTTTTGGGAAAGAGCAAGGGATTAGGATGCGGGGGAAGTATGAATGATTTGCAGCAGTTCTTGGTGTAGAATCTGATCTTTGATGAAAGGCTTTCTTGAGATCTCACAACCCTGGTTTGTTGAGAGATGATCTGATGTAAAGCCTTATTCTAAGCGATCGCAATCTCACTTTGCCCATTCAGAGTTGATTTGGTTGGGCTAATCGGCTTTGAATTTCCTGATGCACCAATTGAAGTAGGATTTTGGATCTTCCATTCATGCTTGATTCTTTGATGGGGAAATTCAAAAGGGGTTAGCAGAGGAAACTCTTCTGGAATTCTTGCGATTTTGGATCAAGGCGTTGGTTATGGGAAATCATATGGCAAGTGTTTGGTGGTGGATGGAGGAGAGGGCTTTTATGTATTATGGAAATGGCTTTTTATTAATATGGCGGAAGGGAGAAGCTGGGGATTTCATGGTGAAGGGGGTAAGTTATAGGCGGTTTAGGCTGAGGAGTTTTAGTTGGATAAAGGACATAGTAGTCAAATTTTCCAGACGGTTCTGCAAGGGTTCCAACTTGTAAGTGCTCCAATTTGAGTTGTTAGTATTTTCATTAGAAAATTAACGAAAATTTTAACATTTCTAACATTTCTAACAATTCCTAACATTTCTAACCAAGCAAGGGTAGATTAGGGATTGCTATTTTAAGATAAACCAAGAAAAAGAATCAAAAAAGCAAAAGAAATGGTCAAAAACCAAAAATAGAAGCTGCTGGAACAAAAACTGGCTGCCTATTTTGAATTTTAAAAAAAATATTCCTTGTGTCCAAAGCCTGGAGCTGCATTAAATGAACAGTGCACGCTTCTGGTCTTGTCCGCGCGGATGAAAAAGAAGTTTCAGAGGCCTATAAATTAAGCCCTTCAGTCACAGAAATAAGAGACACAACACAATTTGCAACTGCACCTTGGCGAAAAATAGGGAGAAAACAGTGGGAATTCACTTGAATTGCCACCATTTTCTCTTCAATCTTTCCCAAATCCCACTCACTCAAAATACTTTCAAATCACTCTCATACATACTCTTATACATACACTAACTCAAGCTCAAATCACTCTTTAGGAGGAGGATTAGAGAGAAAACATAGAGGACTTCATTGTTATCTACTTGTTTTCTCTTTAACCAACCCTAAACACATTCAAACCCTAAACACATTCAAGCCTTTGAATCCATTCAAACACAAAACACAAAGAAGATAGGTATAACCTCCTTCTCCTTACCCTAAATTTCTCTCATCCATGCATGCATTTTCAAACTCCAAAATGTAGTTTGTTCATCTTCTTGCCCTAGATCCAAGAAGATCACCTTGGAAGTTCATCTCCATGGTTGATCTTCTACAAGGATCAACATTACTTTCAAAGTGTTCTTACTTGCTTGTAAATGCATTTTCAAAACCCTAAAAACCATTTTCATACATCAAATCTTCATTTTCAAGGATAAAATCCCCCTTCCCAAGCAAATGAAATGCTTAAGTCCTAATGCACCCCAAGGATGGTTTGATATAGTAGATCACCACTAAAATGTCTAGTGACTAATAATCAAAACCTAGGGAAATGGTGACAAGCATGGATGCAAAACCCCCTTTAAAATCATGTTTTCCTTCTTGAGAAGTTGCTGTCCAGTAGCAATTTTCTAAGACCCCAGTCCACTGCCTTTTTCATTCTGGCAGAAATGTTTTTCAACTTCAAAAAATACTTTGAGTCCCAAAACTCAACCCAAAAATCACACCAAAAATCATGGGACTTATTCAAATTTTAATAAAGAGTTCCCAATTTTTACTTTTCAGTTTCAATTTATTTTGGCCAAAGTAACACACACACACACACACACACACACAAATGATTTTTATGCTTGGAAGACTCGTTTTACGAGGCATTTCGGGTGAACACTAACGTTCTTCCCGGCGTGTAACGTGACCTCCGAACCCAAATCTCTTATTTCGGGCATTTTTCAAAGTTTTGGCCCTTAAAACAAAAATGGCGTGGCGACTCCGTTTTTCCGGTTTTATTTGGTTTTCAAAGAAGCGAAAAATCGAATTTCTCCGCGAATTGGAATTCAACATCGTTACAGTAATCACCGAGATCATATTCACTTGAATACAAGGACTCAAGGTCGAAAGGTCAACCGGATCAATCTGGCCGAGAGTCCGGATTAAAGCTTGGGATTTCATCTTAATGTCAACTGGATCAATCCGCCGAGAGTCCTGGATTAAAGCTTGGGATTTCATCTTATCTGGACAATCCTTTGTAAAATGTCCTTTCTTTTGATAGATGTAACAGCTATTTGACATTTCGCCACATTGAGTTTTCTTCCTTATGAACTTTCACTTCTTTCTGGATTTTGGATTTTTCCCGAAAACATTCCTTTTTCTAAACTTCTCAAAAAAATTTGATCCATAGATCTTCTTCGAATGTACCTTCTTATTTGTATGGCTATAGCTACAGCTTGACTTGTCTTTGCATTTAATCTGAAGATACTTATCATCGCATGCTGAACCAAGATGCTTGCCAGTTCTTTCAAACTCGACAAGTAATTTCTTTTGGTTGCAAAGCTTTTCTACAGCGTTGAGTATCAACTGGTAAAGGCCACCAAAAGTGGTTTGTGCCACCATTGCATTTCTTGCTTCTAACGCTCTTTAGGCTTAATTTCTGAGGGACTCTGGGAAGGATTTAAGAAAGAGTTATTTGAGATAACTCTTTTCCATCTTGGCATCCCTTCTGTATTTTTCTTTTTTTTTGTTGTTGAGTATAACTGTATTGCTGAGCTTTTCCTTGGCTGCTTGCTTGTGCAGGTCCCGGGGAGAGCCTATGATATGCTGACTCGCCGTTATGTGGCGATGAGGTCGTTTGCGAAGAAGATGGCATCGAAGCTGTCTTGCCGGTCTTCCCGACGCGTGCCGGCGTACGAGCCTATGCCTTCGAGGCATTCTGTAGACGTTCCTCCACCGAGAGCCGAGCCGGAGCCACAGCAGGAGGGACCTTCGAGGGGGCGGCATAGCATGGATGCCGGGACATCTTCGGGAGCTCCGAGGCAGCAGCCCTTTTATCAGTTCTTCCCTCAGCAGGATGCACAGGGTGAGGGTTCGTCAGAGCCTTCTTTCTTTGATCCTTTCGCCGGATTTGATCCTTCTGAGTACTTTGAGTACCAGCCTCCGGAGGGGGCTCGGTACTCTGATGACGAGGATATGACGGGCGAGTTCACCGGGATGCCCGACTTCTCTCTTGATGATCTTGGCGAGGATGATGATGCTGAGGAGTCTGATTAGTATTCATTTGCTTTCCCTCTTTCCATATCTTCTCTCTTTTTTTTTTGTTTAGCAACAGACATTTGATGTACCTGTAATAAAACACTCGTATTTGCACGGCAAACAGCATTTTATTTTAAGATGTAATGTCGTTTTTGTGATTCCCGAGAGTTGTCCTAGAAATTGTTGCTATTATTATTTTTTTTGTGCATGCCACGTGAGCTGAGGGTGCGTTGGTGGGTAGTGTATGTTTGCCGGGAATGGCTTTGGCCAGTGTTTGGGCAGTTTGGAGCAAGGTCCTGCTGAGAACAGTGGTTGTTGTACTGTTTGCTGGAGAAATGGGTTCTGGTTGCAAAGAGGTCCGTACGGACAGACCTGTATTGCAAAGAGGTCCGTACGGACCACCTTCGCTTTTTGGGAGGACATAAATGCTTTCCAGTGTCTGGACTTTTTCCATTCCCCATTTGCAGCCATTTTCGAGCTTTCTTCCCCATTTTCTCTAGGAACCTCCATTTTTGCCATGGATTCTTCGTACGTCCCTAGAATTTTGCCGAGGCTTTCGCAGGAGAAGCAAGCACACTTCCTTGAGCAGCTGAAAACGTGGATGCGGCGCCGTATGAGGCATCAGAGACGGGCTTTCGAGGTAAGGTTTCGTCTTTGCTCGATTTGGTCTTTTAAGGAGTTGGTTCCTGATTGGGAGTTGTTGCGGGCTGCCGCGAAGTTCTGGGATGTTAGGAGGCATGTGTATTGTTTCTCCTATAATGAAATGGTGCCCACTTTTGAGGATTTTCGGGCTTTGATTGGAGGACCGGAGGTGGAGGACATCTCGCTTCCTTTGATTGGTGGTGCTGCGGTGAGCGTGAAGCTTGCAGGCTTTCTTCGTACTTCGTTGGAAGAAGTGCAGGGCATGATCCTCGATTCGGGTCATATTGACATTTCTCGAGCCGCCTGAGCGGTTCATGGTCGATGATGAGAGTGATGTCTCTTGGGACGCATTTGCCTTGTGCGTGATGGCGACGCTTTTCATGGTCGCCTCCTTGGCATTTGCGATGGCGCTTTGCTAGATGTGGTTGGGCACCGCAGAGCCGGAGATGATATTGTCCCGTTGGTGCCGGGGAGACTCTTCATGGTATCGACCGGCCGGCGACCGGGGATCGTTTCATGAGAGGGGAAGCCCCGCTTTACTCACCTTGTGGCCCAGAGAGACTTCAGGCCATGCTAGAGGCTCCGACGTTGTTTAGTCCGTGGTCATTTGCTCGCCGACCTCTTGTGTTGGATATGGATCACCCGCCCGGGAGAGATGGATGGCACAGCCTTGGTACGCATCGATCCGCCGGTGGGTTCCGTGACCGGGAATTGAGACTAGGAGGGTCTTTCAGAAGGGTCCTACGTCGTCGTAGTTCCGTGTTTTTCTTGGTCCTCCTTCTATATTCCGTCGCTTGTTTCCCGGCAGCTTGGGATGAAGCAGAGCCTTTGTTGGGCCGGGATGACCTTGCTACTGCGGAGATAGCTCCTCTTTGTATGGCGGCTTCAGTGCCTTCTTGTATTTTCTCGAGGGTATGGAAGTATTCCGCTTTCCCTCCCGTGGTACTCCTTAGACGTCGGGGAGTATTGTATTGACGACTCGCACTGGCCCGGTATGAGCGCGTGTCAAGGGCCCCAAGTGGCTTTGGAGAGCAGTGCGTGTAGCGATTCTGGGACCCGGTTGCCGTAGTAGCTATTGCCTTAGGAGTGCCGAAGCCTGGTCTGACCCTTTGGATGTGACGGGAGACACTTTATTTGACTATGAGACTAGAGTTGACCGACTGACGGAGAGAGGTCCTCTTTTGCAGACTCGCAGGGAGGAGATCCGAGCCGAAGCACGGGCGAATGAAGCCCTGAGAGCTACTGGATTGTTTGACTCTACGGGGAGGACCCCTGATCTCGGACTGAGAGACGCAGAGTTGGTTCACGTGGAACGAAAGAAGACTCGTCGGGGACGAGGGAAGAAAGGAAAGAATGGCGAGGGGACATGCGCAGATGGCGCGGAATGACCTCCTAGGTATCCATTCATTGCATTGTAAACACATTATTTGTTAAATGTATTAAGCTGTCTTTTAGCATGTTGTGAACTTGAGAGTAGACCGTGCTTGAACTCATCAAGAAATGTTGTAACCGTTAGTGATTTGTGATTTACTTTTAAAGCTTTGTCGAGACGCAAGATCTCTTGTTTGCCTTTGTGTCTTTTGTGCACCTTGTCGGCGTCCATCTTTGAACTTTTCTGTTGCATTTGCGGATTGAAGCAGTCTGGGCCATGACGGCAATCCCTTTTGCTTAGGCTTTGTGCTTGGCTGAGAGGTTGAGTGATCCCCTGACAAGTCGTTTTGACGGTCTTTTTCGTAGTTTCCTTGCCTCTTGTTGGCGTCGGGCTCTTGACCTCTTTTTCGCAGCTTCTGCTTGAGCTTCTTTTATTTTTGTTTTTTTTTGTGAGCCCTTGCTCGAGCTCTCTTTTTTTTATTATTTTTTTTGTGAGCCCTTGCTCGAGCTCACTTTTTTTTTCGAAGCGCGTGAGGGCGAAGACTGAGCCCCGTTCGAGCTCACTTTTTTTTCGGCGCGTGAGGGCGAAGACAAGCCTCGGCTTCGGGAAACGAGCATGAGTCAAGCTGCTTGACTTTTTTGTGTATTTTTAGACCGGACCAATTAAGGTTGCCTACGTTCCTCCGGACTAGAGGGCTCAGTCCGTGTAGTTCGACACTACATGGAGTGCCAATAGATGCACAGCTTGTTCTTCTTTAGGCGAAGTATCTCGCGAAGTTTGCTTCCGTTGACCGGATTCATGAAGGGATTGCCGTCTAGGTATGTCGCCTTCATGGCACCTCCGGAGAAGATCTTTTGAACCACGAAAGGGCCGATCCATGTGGGTTCCCATTTTCCCAAAGTGGGTTGGTTCGAGTGGGAGGCTTTTCTTTAGTACAAGATCGCCTTCCCTGATGTCTCGGGACTTGACTTTCTTGTTGAAAGCTCTAGCCATCCTGCTTTGATAGGCTCGGACGTGTTCCATAGCCTTTAGTCGTCGCTCGTCTAGCATAGCCAATTCGTCATGTCGGCTTCGGAGCCATTCGACTTCGTTGATGTCATTTTCCAGCAGCACTCGGAGTGAGGGAATTTCCAATTCAATGGGAAGGACTGCTTCCATCCCGTATGTCGTGGCGAATGGGGTTTCTCCCGTGGTCGTTTCCGACTGATGTGCGGTAGCCCCAAAGTGCAAGGTGCAGCTTCTCGGGCCAATCTCGTCCTCGGGTGGTCATTTTTCGGATGATCCGTTCGAGGGTTTTGTTTGCTGCTTCCACGGCGCCGTTTGTTTGTGGCCGGTAGGGAGAAGATTTGTGGCGTGTGATCTTGAATTCAGCCAGCTGTCTGTCGAATTCCCCTTCGAAGTGTGAACCATTGTCTGATATGATCTCATTTGGGATGCCGTATCGGCAGATGATTTTTTCCTTGAGGAAATGCGCGACCTTCTTGGAGGTGAGTACCTTGTAGGACTTGGCTTCGACCCATTTGGTGAAGTAGTCGATGGCTACTAAGATGAACTCGTGACCGTTGCTGCCTGGCGGAGCAATTTTCCCGATGACGTCAATTCCCAAGTGGCAAATGGCCGTGGTATAGTCATGCAAAGTAGAGATCGTGGGGAGGTAGGTGATTGAGGTTGGAGAACCGTTGGCACTTGTCGCAGCTCTTTCGGACAAAGCGGGATGCAATCTCGCCTCCATGGAGATCCAAGAGTAGCCCATCCCGAGAATGATTTGCATCAGGGCTTTGGCGTTCATGTGGGGACCGCAAGCCCCATTGTGGACTTCGTTCATGAACTTGTTTGCTTCTTCCTGGCTGATGCAGCGTAGGAGTGGTCCATGGTAGCGTTTCCTGTATAGCATGTTCCCGAGGATGACGAAGGGAGAGGCGAGGCGTTTTAGGGCCATGATGCTCTTGGTTTTGACCCCTCCTGTGTGTGGATCTTCCTTGTTCATGAAGGTTGTTTCCCCTGTTCTTGAGGTATTGGAAGATCTGGTATGTGCTGGAAATGACGTCGGACTTGCGTCTCTTTGGCTCTTCAGCAATCTTTGCAAATCGTTTTGATTAAAACCTCCTCGGCAGCTTGGGCCCGGTTTTTCTCTCGTTTGGCAACATGCTTAAATGTTTGCTTGATGCATTTATTTAATTAATGTGTTTGCCTTTTGTATAGATGAATTGTTATTAACTGTTTTGATTAGTTAATATCATCATTTGTTAAAGATGCAACGAAATGATTTTTTAGGAAGGTCGGACCTTTTATTGAAAGCGTGAAGACTGTACATTGTTGATCAAAGACTCACAATCGTTGGGCGTAAAGCCGTCAACAGACTCAAAAGATGTGAATTCACAGACAACAAGACTCGAAGCTAGACTATAGGCGACGAGGGATTGGACCAGGCTTCATTACTCTCGAATGGCTGTAGCTCTAGAGGGAGTGGTGCCGGGTTCAGTGGCCGCCTTCCCTTGGCATGAGTCCCGGAAAATAGCTTGCATGCGGTTCGATTTCAAACCGTATCGCGGAGATTTTTGGTTGCTCCCCGATGATGTCCCTCCATTAGTGTTGCCACCACCCTGGGGGTTTTTGATGATAGAAGTCGCTGAGGGCTACTTCTAGGAGGACGAAGCATTCGCTGATTCGGAATTGATTCTTGCTGATGTTGATCACTTTCATAGAATCTGCCTCTTTATCTGGGATTTTTGCTTGGACGACATTTACAATGTCTGATTCGAGGGGGCATGCTATATCTCCTTCCCTGATTAAGCCTTGGAGGAGGTTGCGCCACTGTTCATCCAGGTCGAACACCGGAATGTTGAATTGAACTAAGCTGTGATGGCTGTCCCCGTAAGATCCGAGAGTGTCGGCTAGAGGGTTGTCTTGTACCGGGGGATCGGTGATGAGCCAGTTTGCAAGAGGGTTTTCGGCGAAGTAAGGGTCTACTCCTCGATCAATCTCCATTAGGGCATCCATCTCTTGATCCTCTCTCAAGCATTCTTCACAGTCGCATATATCAGAGTTGTCATCCTAACCCATGAGTTCTTCAATTTCCAGCTCGTCGCGGCTTAGAGCGTGGATGTAAGGATCCACTTCGTAGCGGGACAGGGTAGGAGAATCATCTGGGGAAGAGTATTCGGTCATGTCGGGACCTTCTTCTGGGTCATAGCTTGCTGGCCAAGCACTTGCCATTGCACTGCTTCCGCGGATCACTTCGATCGCTCCATTGGCGTTGATGAATTTCACGCATTGGTGAAGAGTAGATGATACTGCTTTCATCTGATGTATCCAAGGTCGTCCCAACAAAGCAGAGAAGGTTGGTTTGATTTCCACGACTTGGAACTCTACTGACTCAAGTTGTACATCGAATTGGATCCTCAGGTTGATGACTCCTACGATTGGTCGTGCAGTGGAATCGTAGGCTCGGATTACCCGAGGTGAAGGCCTTATCAGGGAGCGGTCGATGCGGAGTCGCTTCAATGTGCTCAAAGCGATGATGTTGACAGCGGAGCCGTTATCAATCAAGACGTTCGAGAGGAAGAACATCTCAATTTTTATGAGGATGAGGAGGGCTTCGTTGTGCCGATTCTCACATATTGGCAAGTCATCGTCTGTGAAGGCTAAACCGCTTCCCGTGCTACCGTTTGACTCAGTGTCTTCTGGGGAACGTTCGATCCATCCATTTGTATGCCTTGGCTGGGGCAAAGATCGTAGGGAGACAGTTGCCCTTGGGCGTTCTTGTCGGAATTCCCGGTCACGAGATCTTTTGACTCTGGTTTCACGCTCCTCCATAGCGGACAAAGCATGCCGACGGTTTCGGAAATTGCAGGGGGCCGCTCTCGCTTGGAGTTTCGTCAAAGGCTATTGAGTTTACCCCCGTCGTTCCGGGGAATGGATTTCCGATGGTATTGGGACCACGAGGGCGTTCCAATTTTCCCTCCTCAATGAGCCCTCGGACCACCCGCTTGAGCACGAAGCAATTGTCGGTGGTGTGGCCGGGGTAGTTGTGGAAGGCGCAGTGCTTGCTCATATCCATGTTGGGTTTGGGAGTCTTCTATTGGAAATTCTCGAGTGGTTTGAGAAGATTTCGTTTCACCAAAGCTTCAAATACTTGACCCAAGGGCATTTCAAGGTTGTCTAAATGCTGGAACTGTGGGAAGCGAGGGGGATTGTTATTCTTTGGGGCTGCTTGATCGCGGTTTACTTGAGCTCCGTTCTGAATGTAGTGTACTGTTCCGGCTGCTTCTTTTCCTTTGGTTGGGGCAGGAGTTGAAGTTTCCAGGTTTGTTCGATAGCGGTAAGATGAGACAGGGGTTGTTGTTGCCTTTTGAAGACTCAGAGTCTTTTCAAACTTAGTCCCGGCGTTGACCATGGCACGGAGATCCGAATAGAAATGGTGGCTGATCAAGGTCCTCAAAGATGGCTTGGGGCAGGAATGGAAGATGTCCATCTGCTCTTCTTTGGAAAGTGGGTCCATTATCTCGCTTAGCTTCCAGTTCCATCTTTTGTAGAACTCGCCCACTGGTTCGTCATCCTTTTGTTCGGTGGCTTGCAGGTCATGGCGGTTTGTCTCCCATTCGAGGTTGGCGCGGTACTTTTCTAGGAAGATTTCACTGATTTGGTCCCACGTGGAGCGGTTTTCTGCCTTCACATTGAGGAACCACCTTAGTGCTGTGGATTTGAGGGAATGCTGAAAGTGATCTGCCATCTGTTGAGGGGTTGCCCCTTTGGCTCTCATACCCAGGACGTAGGTGTCGATGTGGGTTTTTGGGCATTCTGTCCCGTCAAACTTTTCCATTTCCCGCATCCCGAACTTTGGAGGGAGAGGGACCACTTTGTTCGGATCGCAGAGGCAGTGAGGGAGTCCTTCCGAGAACCGGCTAGCTTGCCTTGCATGTCCTTCATTTGTTCGATAAGCCAAGCCATGTGGGGATCACTGCTCGAGGTGGGTTACCGTTTTCGTGGACGAAAACCGAAGATGGAGGTGGATTGGCCGATGGGATCGCCATTCGGGAGTCTTGGGGAGGTAGTTGAGTGTATACCAACCCATACCCCGGGGTGTTGAAGTTGAGGGCGTGATTGCCAGTCCGCTAAGGGTTGTGTTTGGGAACTGGGAAATGATTCGTTAGCCCCAATCGGCGTACTAGCAGTGGCAAGCTTGAGATGTTGGGATATCCGCTCGGGATGCCCGTCCCCGGTAAGCATGGGGACTTTTGATTGGGGTTGCGAGGCTCGTATAGAGGCAAAGGATTGAATCCTGGGGATACCGAGATGCATTGGGATCTCGACGGAGCAGCACGTATGTGTGCCGTTGGTAATGAGCTTGATGTGCAGAGCCGAGAAACTGACGGTGTTGAGGCGGGCATGTCTGAGCCGCTTGACCGACGCCCGAGGGGAGCTTTGAGCGAGAGCTGCTTTGCGTTGCTGGGATCTCGTAGCTTGGCGGAGGCGGAACTTGCTGATAGCTTTGAGAAACCGGGGGAGTCGGTATGTCTTCGTCCTCTATGAGAACAAAGGTTCCATCAGGTTGGGGAACTGCAACTGTTCCTCGAAGACGCAAGGTGTCTACGATCCAGGCTTGCTGCTCTTCTTGGCGCTTCTTGATGGTTTCGAAGGCTCGCAGCACCTCCTCCATTGTCTCGGAGGTTCCTTAGTGGCGGGGTTCCATTTCCCTCACTGTTATCTGTTGATCCCGTCATGGGAGAGTAGCGGACGGTGCAGACCGTTGAACTGGAAGGGCTATCGGACCTTGTGACCTCGATACTGAAAAGGCGGCTCCCGGGTATTCTCAACCACTCTCGGTTCGCTGGAGGGGGTGACGGGCAAGGTTTAGACACAGGAATGGCTTCACGGGATAAAAGGGGGAAAGCTCACGTGGCATGCGGTTTCCATTTCTTTTATTTATGATTTTTTTTTATTTTTGTTGTTTTAATTTACTTAAAACATGTTTTCTCAGAATCCTAGGTAGGTTGGAAAAGATTGCTCTTCTTTTTCGCAACTATGCTAGATCCTGGGTCAGTGGAGACCATCTGTGCGGCTATAAGCCCCTCGTTTTGCACCTGTATTTCGACATCCCAGGGTGGACAGCCCCGGGCGAGGGTCCTATAGGGCAAGCGGTTTCCATCGGCCTAAAAGAAAAATCGAACCTAAGGACCGAGCCTGTCATGTTCGTTTTGATGCATTAGCCATGTGAATAGTGAACCGAGCCGGCCATTGAGTCAAGATCAGGTCAAGAGTTCGGCATGACCTCTCTTTACCTTGCTTGCGCAAGGGATCTGTGACGTTGGGCGTTAGCTGGGTCATATTGTCATGGCTGACGTATCAAAGGCTTGATGACATGGTGTCATGTGAGCATGGATGTATATCCGAGACGGAACATCGTCTGGGTGTAGCTTCGGAAATCAAGATCAGGTCAAGATTTTAGCATGACCTTTCATCGCTTTGCTTGCGCAAGGGATCTTGAATTCCGAGCCTTGACTCAGAAAATGACCGGCATGGTATATGTATCCAGGCTGTATGACACGGACTTGGTAAAAACCAACCGAGTCTGGACAGAGTGTGACTCAAGACTCAAACGTGCAGGGTTGACGCTTGGCTAGGATGGGATGTTTGGAATGATCCCGTGCGCGTCCAAGAGGCCTAAGAAGACCAAACGGACTGCAACTGAGACCACTCCGGGTTGAGGGTTGTAGTGTGCAGTGTATCCGAGGCAGCAGTGCGCGTAGCGTGCGGTGTAACCGAGGCAGCAGTGTGAGTAGTGTGCGGTGTAATCGAGGCAGCAGTGCGCGTAGTGTGCGGTCTCTAAAATTCTTTTTCTGAGTAAAACATAAGTTTTTTGAAGAATTTTAAATGTATGCACAGATGTATATTGATGCATTTTTTTTTTTGTAAAATAAAAACGAAGCACGTGCACACACACACAACAGTTAAAGAAAGGGGTAAAATGAAAGTTTTACCCTCATCATCGTTTTAAAAATCTTTTGTTTTGTTTAAAAGTTTTTTTTTAAAACAAACTAATCCCCAGCAGAGTCGCCAACTGAAATCACCCGGATCCGAGAGGCAGCGCGATCGCGCCCCGGCATCTGGTATTT
Organism: Adenophora triphylla var. japonica; assembly: GCA_022495995.1. Lineage (NCBI taxonomy): Eukaryota > Viridiplantae > Streptophyta > Magnoliopsida > Asterales > Campanulaceae > Adenophora > Adenophora triphylla. The sequence continues at coordinate 177,223 of JAFEMH010000624.1, read as the reverse complement.
CCCCCCCGCCTTGCGGCGTTTTCGTTCAGTTTGGTTGGAGGTGTCTCGCTGTGTTTTTGCTTTGTAGAGTCGCCACGCCGTTTTTATTAAGCCCAAAATATTGAAAAAGGGCATCAGTTTAAAGATAATTTTAAACTGTTTTTGTGTGATGAGATTTTGAGTTCAGAGGTCAGATGACTCCTCGAGAAGAGAATATTAGAATAATAGAGCTCACCCGAGTCGCCTCGTAAAACGAGTCTTTCGGATACCCCTAATATCCTTTAAATGTTGTGTGTGTGTGTGTGCTTTTAAAAATGCATGCTGTGTCGGATGTCTACATTGTACACTACGTATTGAAATGTATTGAAATAGTAATGGAAGGAAGCCTTACCAATGTTGGTTCGTGTCTGTCTTCCGCTGAGGAATAGTGTTTGAGGTCGGAGTAGCGTTCCGGTATGGATCGGGATTGCTTCGGGAGGGGCCGGTTGTCTGCGGACAGAGTTTCGGCGTGAGTTGATGTTGCAGGCTGCGTTCGGGCAGAGGTTCGGCGTGCGTTGGGATCGCAGGGATCACTTGAGCAGAGGTTCGGCGTGCGTTGGGGTGGCAGGAGTTACTCGGGCAGAGTTTCGGCGTGGTTTGGGATCGCCGGTTTGACTCGGAAAGAGCCGGGACACCGTGGAAAGACCAGGCAAGGCCTCGGAGTACCACGAGGGGCCTCAGAGTACCTCGAGAGTGCCTCGGGGCAGCGCGAGAGCGTCGCGGGAAACCCTCGGAGAGGCTTCGGAGCACCACAAGGGGGCTCGGAAGGCCTCGGAAGGCCTCGGAAGGCCTCGGAAGGCCTCGGAAGGCCTCGGAAGGATCCGAAAGGGGCCGAGAGTGCCTCGAGAGGACTTAGAGGGGAAGCCTGAAGGCTTAGGGAGGAAGAGAGAAGTGGGAGGTGTGTCTAAATGAGGAGGGGGAGCCCTCTATTTATAGTGCCAGATTTGGTGCAAGAAGGTCCGTACGGACCTCCCTGGTAATCCAGACTTTTGGTTTTCCTCGATTTGAGGAAATCTGTGATGATGGTGAATATTCTGCAATTATGATGTCCCCTGTGCAATAAGGTCCGTACGGACCAACTTGACATGCAAAGAGGTCCGTACGGACCAACTCTGCAGGAGGGTAATCATTTTCCCTGGGATTTGAGGGAATATTGTGGACTTTAAGAGTATTCAGTAATTATTAAAGCAAAGAGGTCCGTACGGACCATGTGTGCTTTTCCAATTTCCTGAAAATTCCCAAAAGGTCCTTTTGTCCCTTTTTATCCCATGAAGGTCCTCCCTTGGTTTGGCTGGGGGTTTTGAGAGGGTTTTTGAGTGCCAGAGGTTGTCGAGACTGCGTTGATGAGTCTGCGGTGCTTCCCGTGTGCTTGAAAGAGGGTGATCCAGATTGGGGTACTTACAACACCGCGAAAGAAAAAGAATTTGCTCTACAAAGAAAGGAAGCTATCACAGGAAGGGTCCCGGTCAACAACCCTAAATCTCTTCCCTTCAGTCCTAATTTGGATGATTACTTTGTAAAGGGTCCCACACAACCGGGTAACATCACAGAGCCCACTCCTATAGAAGGGTGGCTGAAGCTACAGGATAGCCTCAACAAATTCAGGGGAGCCAAAGCTAACCCGGTCCGAAGAGTATTTCTGGACCTACCCAAGATACCCGGGGCTACCACTACCATGAAAAGTGAGTACACTTTCAAAGGCGTGCCAAGCCTGGTGGAACAGTTCGAGAAGCTTACTACCACAATTCCTACTGCCCAGGAAGGTCCGAAGCCTGAGTTTGAATTGACAGTGCCGAAAACCAAAGTCACAGAAGTCTTTTCAGATGATTGGGATGGTCTGATTATGCAGCAGTTATTTGGGGAAGAGATCCAGGTGCCAGACCTGATTGATTTCAGTTCAGTCAAAGAAATGGTAGCGATGATCGAGGAAGGAGGATAGAAACAGTATAATTCCCGAGTTGTGAGGTCACTGGCAGCGATGCCATTAATGAATCGGGAAACTTTCTCAGGCCCGTCCGCGACCAAAGAAGAAATGATCACCAGGCCTGGATTGGTCCCCCGTCCCTTTGTGTCAATCTAGGAAGAGTCCTCCGAGTCTCTCATCGTTAAGGTCGAGTCTCTAGGGTCGTCCGATAGCCTTACGCCTGAAGACTACAAGTCTGTAGCAAATGTTGTATTCCTTTTCGTTCTCAATGAAATGACCTTTCTGAGTATCCCTTGATTGCCACTTTAACTAATGATAAATTAACTAATAAAAAAAACATTTAATAATGATTCATTAGATAAAGAAGCAGACACATTAAATAAACAAAAAAAAAAGAGAACAAAAATCTTTAAGCAGGTTGTTCGGAAAGAGGAAAATCGAGCCCAAGCTGCCGAAGAGATTTTGACAAGTGTGAATCTGGGAACTGCGGAAGAGCCTAAAGAGACGCAGATTGGTGGCTTCTTCGAAGGAACTGAAAAGGATGCCCTACAAAATCCTACAAGGTCCTCAACTCAAGGAAAGTAGCCCTCTTCATCAAAGAAAACATCATACGGGTTGCCAGCCGAAATCATTTCAGATAATGGATCCTACTTCGAAGGGGAATGCGACAGGATGCTGGCAGAATTCAGAATAACCCGTCACAAATCATCTCCCTACAGGCCCCAAACCAACGGAGCCGTCGAAGCAGCAAACAAGACTTTGGAAAACATCATCCGAAAAATGGCTGTCCGAGGCAGAGATTGGCCCGAGAAGCTACACCTGGCACTCTGGGGCTACAGAACATCAGTCAGAACTGCAACGGGGGAGACACCATTTGCTCTTACCTACGGAATGGAAGTCGTACTCCCAATCGAGCTAGAAATCCCTTCACTCCGGGTACTGTTGGAAAGACAGATCAACGAGGTCGAATGGCTCCAAAGTCGCCATGATGAATTGGCCCTGCTAGATGAACGACGATTGAAGGCAATGGAACATATCCGAGCTTACCAAGGGAGAATGGCCAGAGCCTTCGACAAGAAAGTAAAACATCGGGAAATCTGAGAAGGTGACCTCGTTCTAAAAGAGAAGCCCCCGGTTCGCGTCAACCCACTTGGCAAATGGGAGCCCGTCTGGGTCGGGCCATACGTCGTCCAGAAGATCTTCTCTGGTGGAGCCATGCAACTCGCGGACCTCGACGGAAACCCTTTTGTACACCCAGTGAATGGTGACAAGCTGCGCAGATACTACGCGTAAAACACTCAGTCAAATAAAAAAGGGAAACAAAAAAAAAGAAGAAGAAAAAGAGTGCTAAAAGAGTAATACCCAACTAGGTTGAAAACCCGAAAAGGGCGGCCTAGGTAAAAACGAGGTTGCACCAAAAAAAAACAAAAAAAAAAAAACAAAAAAACAAAAAAAAAAAAAAAAACCGGGTCGAACTACGGAGACCTGAGCCCTTTTGTCCGAAGGGAACGTAGGCAGCCGGAAATGGTTCAGTCTAAAATACAAATAAAAATCATACTTTGACATCAATACACTGATCAGACCATGAAAGCGTCTCGAAAAACTCTAAAGCAATTCACATATTCATTACAGTTAAAAACTTTTTGATGAGTCTAAGCCCCGCTCATTCCTACAACTGGCAACCTGCTAAATGAAAACTAAGATACATAATCAAACTAATGTGTCTGCTACGGCAAGAAAGGGATACTCGGAAAACTCAGAATCACTCTAAGCCGCTCGTACTGGCATCTCCCTTCTTCTTCCCCCTTCGGGTCTTCTTCCTCTGAACAGGAAAAATGTCGGTCTTCCTCCTACCAAGCACTGGTTTAGGAACAGGATCTATCAAACCAGCCTCTGTCAGGGCCTTAGTAGCCCTAGCGTCATCTCTCATCTCCTGTAGCCGAGCTGGTAGCATAGGAGTCCTCCTCTCCTGTCTCTTGACATAAGCCTCATAGTCGGTCACAACATCTCCGCTCCTGTCGTGAGGGTTGGCCCTCGCCTCGGCCCTCCTCCTCTCCGAAACTGTCAAGTCCTCCGCACCCACCATGGCCTCACGCCGTCTCAAAATAGCCATCTGAGTCTCTCCCAAATGCCTCTCGTACCAATCCAAGTGCCAAGTGGTCAGAAACACAGGTCTCGAACGCCTGAGGATAACCCGAGGAGGAAAAACGCCATACCTCCATACTCGGGAAAGGAATGGAAACACCGAAGGATCATCCATAGTAGCAGAAGCCACCACCCTAGTGGCTATATCATCAAAGTCCTCCAAAGGAACCTGCTCCAAGCCGAACTGTCTCAGAACCAAAGCCGGAATGTAAAAGCTGGACTGAGAAAGCCCCGGAAGCATAACCACGGGAGATCCATCCTGAAGTACTCTCCGAGTCTCCACCCGCCAATGAGGCACCGACCATCTGATATCTTCAGTCTGGCGACCAGCCATCCATCGCTCCCACGAGCCCTGATCATCAAAATCCACCAAAACCCCTCTCCTGGCAAATGTCCAAGGCTTGATCATGTCCGAAGTTTCCCGAAGAACCCCCAGGCGCTCCATCAGCCACAAAGTCAAGAGAAACGGGCTGCCCCCGTGCATATACCGTCTCCCGATAGCCAGCCTGTCGAGAGCATGAAAAGTCTCTCCCAAGATCAAAGGTACAACGTCTCTGCCCATGCGACAGTGAACGACTACATCTAGCAGAGCCCGATGACAGATCCCAAAAATATAAACCATGAACAAGGTCCCGAACATGCAAAGTGCAAAGGCATCCCAATAGGCATCGTCAAGCAAGCCTAAGCCCCTAAATCTATCAGGGAGACCAGAAATGTTAAAATGATCGGGACCACAGATCATACCTTGTGCTTCCTCCGGGGAAAGATGAAGAAGGTTGCACAGCTTGTCAACAAAAGAGGCTCCTCCGAGCAAAGGAATTGCAATCTCCTCCACCTCAGGACCACCAAGCAAAGCCCGAAATTCTTCAACAGTCGGGACCATTTCATTGTAAGAGAAGCAAAAAACATGCCTTCTAGTGTCCCAAAATGAGGAAGAAGCTCTCAGAAGCTCATAATCCGGAACCAATTCCTTAAGAGACCACAAGCACTTTACCTTGTACCTCTCTTCGAAAAATGACCTCCTCTCATGCATAATCTCCCGAGACCACTCTTTAAACTTGTTGAAGAATTGCATTTGAGAATTTTGGGATAATTTGGGTGGATTTTGCATGCTCACAATTCTCTCCATGGTTTTTCTCTCCTTCTTCCCGAAAATGGCTGTTTGAACTGGTGGTTGAAGAAGGTGTTTGAATTTGAAATAAAGGAAGACCAGATCTGAAAGCAAAATTAAAGGACAGTGTCAGAAAGCTGTCCTATCCGCCCGGACATAAATGCCATCACCAGAAAAAATCTGTAACAGTCCAAACTGCTGCACCACGGAGGAATATTTCATCCCGGTCACTCGAAACCTGTGCAAAGCCTGCCCAAACAGTTCACATACCAAACGCTCACACCCTTGCCAAAAAACCGGGGCTCATGCAACAATGCATTCATATAAAATTGCATTCATGGTAGATAAAATAAAATAAAATCCTAAGTTATTACATTCCAAAAAAAAAGGGAAAAGCAAAAAAAAATGTGCATAAAATGTATCTGTCTGAATAAATACAATCCCAGCCTCAGTCCCAGAAATCAATCTCAGAAGTCAATCAGAATCCTCGGTGGCCGGTGCTTTCCCCCGGCCCCTCTTGCGGCTCGGGCCCGCCTCCTCGGTAGCCATGAATGTCTCGGGCTCAGAATCATCGTCCTCGTCTCCGGAAGAAGGCTCGTCAGGACCAACCGGCACGCTCTGATACGGCAGACCAAGATCCGCAAAGAAGTCATATCCGAAGGTGAAGGCGTCGGACTCCTGGACGTGTGAAGAAGACCCACCGTGATGCCAGACATGCCCCTGCCCGTACGGATCCCCGAGAATGACGTGGTCCGAAGGCAGCACCACACTGGGATCTATGAGAGGAGAAAGAGGAGTCTCGGAAGAACGCTCAGAAGGCTCAGGGGAAGTCTCCCGCTCGACAGGCGCCGGCTGTGCTCGCCTCGCTCTAGCCTGAGGGGCTCCACAAGCAACCATCCTCCTGATGAATCTCTTAGCCCCGATCACCTGCTTCGTCAGCTTCTCCACGACCACCTCCGGAAACTGTACGGAAGCAAAAGCGTCAGAAACAGTTGAGGCGAAAAATGATGACAGGAAAGAAAAAAAAGACAGAAGCAAAAAAAAAGAGGTGGGAAGGAGAAGCCATACCTTCATACCCGGACGAGGCTGAAAAGCTCGTGGAAGCCGCTTAGGCTGAGGGATCTGCACCCTCAATCGGACCCCATCCTAGACATATGAAAAGTACGTCCGCGGGTACCGTACGATCCCTACCCCCTCTCGCTCAAGGACCTGGGGCATCCTCAACCTCCTCAAGATGAATACCGGATACTGCTCAATCGCCACGAATGCCGAGAAGTGCTGGCCACCTCGATAATCGCCCTAGGTCTCCGACCTCTCGCTCGGATGCATCATGTCGGCGGGAGGCTCCACTGGAGCCATCAAAGGCGAGTTCACGCCATGCTGGCGCGTCACCCTCTCTCCCAGATAATACACGTCGCAGGTCAAGCCCCTATAAATCCTCCGCTGCACGGTCCATATCTTGTCACCCTTCAGCTGCTCCACATCGAAGCGGTCCCAGGGATAAAATATCATCCTCTCATCTGTCTCAGCCCTCGTCAAAGGCAGGAACTCCCTGTACTTAAGGGTCGTGTGCCCCTTAGAGGCTTTCTTCTCCCTAGCTTACTTGGACCAAGAAAGCATGGCCGGATATGCCCCGATGTACTCCACCGGCTGCCGCCACATCGTGACGTGAAAGAACTCCAGAGCCCATACCTGCGAAAGGGAAAAATCCCATCAATCCGGTGCAAAAAAAAGAGGAATACGTGCTTAAAGAAAAGAGAGAAAGCAAAAAGGAAAGCTTGTACCTCCAGAGGAAACTCGAAGCATGTCAAAGAGCTGACAGCCTTCCGACTGTATCGATCCAAGGCAAAATAGAGCTCTGCCAGCCCTGCCTCTCCCCAAGAGACCTCCCCAGCCATCTCCACATCCTCCAAACTCCTCAGCAAAGCAAACATCGCCGTCCCCTCGGCATGTCCAAAAAGGGTGCTCGAAAAAGCAAACCATAGAAAAGCCATGGCAATCTGTACCGCAGCCACTCTCTCATCACCAGCCTCGTAGCTCCCGATGGTCTCCACGATCTTCCCATAGACCACGGCATACTCCATCCCTATCCCCTTTTTGGGAATGGGGGTAAAGCCCAGAAGCTCCTGCAGGTCCCGATCACTGTAACCGTCTCTCCACTCAATGCTCCATCCTTTAAAGGACAGGCCAGTAATCGCAGCGTAATCGGAGGGTATAACCGTGGCCTCGCCCCAGAAAAAATGAAATGTGTGGGTCGCGTCCCACCAATGCTGTGCCAAAGCAAAAATCAGCCCCTTGCTCTTGGAGAACTTGACCAACCCCCTCAGGCACTCGATAAACTCATACAGCCCGGTCCCAATGACGATCTGTCTCGGACTCATCATCGCTCCTCTGCCCAAAACCGGAAGCCGGTCCCACAGGTCAACCACAGACTCCACTAATCCTCGAGTCTTCATCTTGTTCAGCTGCTGCGTCACAAAGCGATCTCCACCCTGCAATTGAAAAAAAAAAAGGAAAGAGTCAAAAAAAAAATTTTGCATTCAAAAAAAAATTTGCATTCAAAAAAAAATTTGCATTAAAAAAAAAAAAGAGAGCATACACATGCATCATAGACATAAAATTTTGAAAAAAAAAATCGGGCAGCATAACGGCATACAATGGACTCAGCCCCATTTTTCTTGCACAGAAAAAAAAGATTTTCAACAACCATTCATTCATTCATACAAAAAAAAAAAACATCTCAATAACATTCAATCAAAGGAACGAAAAATCCGTCCCACTTTTCAAATCACATTCTCAAAAAAAATAAAATCCTATGAATATATTCATATCATTCATCATCCCATTACAAAAAAATCCTACAAGAGTGCATACATGCATACATTCATGTCCGTCCCACATTCGGGCGAATTCCTTATCATTTCAATATTTCAAAAAAAAAAAAACAAAAACAAAAAGGCAAAATGCCCATTCTTTTCAAACACATTGCAACATGCAAATCATCAAAAATCCAATTTCAGTGTCAAAAAAAAAAAACATAATTTTTGAATTTTAAAATGCAATTTTCAAATTTTTGGCAAAATGCCCATTCTTTTTTCAAACAAAATGCATATACTCATTACAACATGCAAAGCATCAAAATCAAAATCTAAGCCCAAGAGCATCACAATTTTCGGATATTCAAAAAAAAAAAAAAAATCAATCACAAAATCAATTTCAAGCAAGAAATCAACAAAAAAAGAAGTGAAGAGATTCGAAGTATACCGTTCGGAGACTCGGATCAGTGGCCCAATGTTGCCACGCATCGGGATATGGTTCCTCCGCAATCGATTGCGAAAGAGTATAATGCCTCCTCATTCGAACAAGCTCCAATCGTCTCTCCGCAACCGGACCGCGTCCTTGGCCATGGATAGCAGCTTCCCCGTGTTCCATTGCTCGAAAATCGAAAGATTTCGAAGCTTTTTAGGCCAACAATGGCGGTTTTTGCACTCTCTCCCTCGTCTCTCTCGAAAAACTGGAAAAAAAGTGAGGAAGAAGGGGAAGGGCGGCGGCCCTTCATTTAAACCAGTCCAGGTCGCGTTCTGGTCCGCGCGGATGAAAAGGAAGGGTCAAAAAGACCCTTTTGCCCTTTAAAATTTCAGGACTCTGCAGTTTAGTCCTCAACTTAACAGGATTAACCAAAGTTAACCAAAGTTAACCCCCTCTTCAAAAGAGCTTCCCGGCAGTCAAACGTAAGTCCAATTTTTCCGAGAAAGATAACGGAATCCCGTTTCTTTCATCAAAATCATCAACGGCAGTCAAACGTAAGTCCGATTTCTCTGAGAAAGATAACGGAATCCCGTTTCTTTTATCAAAATCATCAACGGCAGTCAAACGTAAGTCCGATTTCTCCGAGAAAGATAACGGAATACCGTCTCTTTCATCAAAATCATCAAACGGCAGTAAAACGTAAGTCCGATTTCTCCGAGAAACATAACGGAATCCCGTTTCATTCATCAAAATCATCAACGGCAGTAAAACGTAAGCCCGATTTCTCCGAGAAAGAAAACGGAATCCCGTTTCTTTCATCAAAATCATCAACGGCAGTCAAACGTAAGTCCGATTTCTCCGAGAAAGATAACGGAATCCCGTTTCTTTCATCAAAATCATCAACGGCAGTCAAACGTAAGTCCGATTTCTCCGAGAAAGATAACGGAATCTCATTTCTTTCATCAAAATCATCAACGGCAGTCAAACGTAAGTCCGATTTCTCCGAGAAAGATAACGGAATCCCGTCTCTTTCATCAAAATCATCAAACGGCAATAAAACGTAAGTCCGATTTCTTCGAGAAAGATAACGGAATCCCGTTTCTTTCATCAAAATCATCAACGACAGTAAAACGTAAGTCCGATTTCTCCGAGAAAGATAACGGAATCCCGTTTCTTTCATCAAAATCATCAACGGCAGTCAAACGTAAGTCCAATTTCTCCGAGAAAGATAACGGAATCCCGTTTCTTTCATCAAAATCATCAACGGCAGTCAAACGTAAGTCCGATTTCTCCGAGAAAGATAACGGAATCCCGTTTCTTTCATCAAAATCATCAACGGCAATCAAACGTAAGTACAATTTCAGCCACCAGACCAAAATGGTCATTCCTATCCCCAGCAGAGAGGATATACAATCTCAGCCACCAGACCAAAATGGTCATTCCTATCCCCAGCAGAGCGGATATACAATCTCAGCCACCAGACCAAAATGGTCATTCTTATCCCCAGCAGAGTTTCTCTCAGCAATCGACTGCAGAACTCGCTCATCAAGGTTCGAGGCACCTAAAACGCCATCATCTCCAGGGTCAAAGACCCGAACTACGACTGGCTTGATTCCTCCTAAGGATACGTAGGTAGCCTATCATTAGGTTCAGCCACCAGACCAAAATGTTCATCTCTTATCCCCAGCAGAGCGGATATACAATCTCAGCCACCGGACCAAAATGGTCATTCTTATCCCCAGCAGAGTTTCTCTCAGCAATCGACTGCAGAACTCGCTCATCAAGGTTCGAGGCACCTAAAATGCCATCATCTCCAGGGTCAAAGACCCGAACTTCCCATTCGGGATACTTAGGTAGCCTATCGCTAGGTTCAGCCACTCGATCACTTGATCATCCTGTCAAATATGGAGCCTTACTCTTATCGACGACCCCGCTTCCTTCGAAAGCACCGTCGCCGAGGGGCTACTGTAAGTGCTCCAATTTAAGTTGTTAGTATTTTCGTTAGAAAATTAACGAAAGTTTTAACATTTCTAACATTTCAAACAATTCCTAACGAAAGTTGATAACATTTGCAACTGCACCTTGGCGAAAAATAGGGAGAAAACAGTGGGAATTCACTTGAATTGCCACCATTTTCTCTTCAATCTTTTCCAAATCCCACTCACTCAAAATACTTTCAAATCACTCTCATACATACTCTCATACATACACTAACTCAAGCTCAAATCACTCTTTAGGAGGAGGATTAGAGAGAAAACATAGAGGACTTCATTGTTATCTACTTGTTTTCTCTTTAACCAACTCAAATCACCAACCCTAAACACATTCAAACCCTAAACACATTCAAGCATTTGAATCCATTCAAACACAAAACACAAAGAAGATAGGTATAACCTCCTTCTCCTTACCCTAAATTTCACTCATCCATGCATGCATTTTCAAACTCCAAAATGTAGTTTGTTCATCTTCTTGCCCTAGATCCAAGAAGATCACCAAGGAAGTTCATCTCCATGGTTGATCTTCTACAAGGATCAACATTACTTTCAAAGTGTTCTTACTTGCTTGTAAATGCATTTTCAAAAACCTAAAAACCATTTTCATACATCAAATCTTCATTTTCAAGGATAAAATCCCCCTTCCCAAGCAAATGAAATGCTTAAGTCCTAATGTACCCCAAGTGTGGTTTGATATAGTAGATCACCACTAAAATGTCTAGTGACTACTAATCAAAACCTAGGGAAATGGGGACAAGCATGGATGCAAAACCCCCTTTAAAATCATGTTTTCCTTCTTGAGAAGTTGCTGTCCAGTAGCAATTTTCTAAGACCCCAGTCCATGGTCTAATTTTTTGGACACAGATAAACTTGTAATTTGGTGTTGACAACAAAACACTTTTTGTATCCAACATCCAGAGATTTCCATACATATTTTTACTTTATTTTTTGCGTGAGTAAAACTCCCTTTTTTAAATTTTATTTTAAAGGTCAGTTCCTCAGTCTCTGGAAATCAAGATTTCACATCTGAGATTTCCAGAAGGTTTTGGTCCCTCAAATCATCTCCAAAATGGAAAATTCTTTCATATAAATCTTATTTGAGGTGTCTGGAACAACTTTAATCCTCTGAGTTTCCCCAGATTCTGGTGTTTTGAAGCCCTTAAGTCCATTTTAAAATAAAGTGTCCACTGCCTTTTTCATTCTAGCAGAAATGTTTTTCAACTTCAAAAAATCCTTTGAGTCACAAAACTCAACCCAAATATCACACCAAAAATCATGGGACTTATTCAAAGTCTAATAAAGAGTTCCCAATTTTTACTTTTCAGTTTTAACATATTTTGGCCAAAACACACACACACACACACACACACACAAATGGTTTTTTATGTTTGGAAGACTCGTTTTACGAGGCATTCCGGGTGAACACTAATGTTCTTCCCGGCGTGTAACGTGACCTCCGAACCCAAATCTCTTATTTCGGGCATTTTTCAAAGTTTTGGCCCTTAAAACTAAAATGGCGTGGCGACTCCGTTTTTCCGGTTTTATTTGGTTTTCAAAGAAGCGAAAAATCGAATTTCTCCGCGAATTGGAATTCAACATCGTTACACAACTGCGGTGTCACCGGTTTCATATCTCTCTTTTAGCTTTTGATGAGAGGAGGATCTTCTTCTCCTTAGGGGAGTGTCCTCATCTGATTCATCTATGAGAGTTTCTTCAAGGCAAGCAGGATAGTCACAAATATCCCACCATGTATGTCTGACAGCTAGTGGTTCAATCATATGTACTCCTGTAGGGAAAACGTTAGTATTCTCAGCTTGAGAAGTGAGAATTTTACCTTAACGAGTCCATATAAGTGACAGAAGAATTTGGGTGCAGCTCTGGTATGAACAGGAGCTTATGGAACTTGATGGATTTTTTCATAGCTAGTAACCCATTTTTTTGGAAGGAGTTTGAGCAAATCAGCTCTGGTCAATTGTCTTGGAACATAAGTGCAAGTTGGCATTGCTTTTGAGTCAATATCAGGAAACAACGCATCTCCTAAATTATCTTGACCAGGAACCATGATGTCCCGGCAATGATTTTGAACTCTGTAAACCATTTAATAATGGAAAGTTCCTTGAAAAGTGTTTACCTAGGTAGTACCTCCAATCTGGATTTGGACTTTGAGGGATGTGAACAGCGAGGGTTCATTGAGAGGCATGTTGAAATTTGGATAGAAGGTAACAAAAACTCTGCTAGCATTCAAAGTGGTCTGGATGGTCCCAATAAAGGCATGGTTGTATTCAACAAAATGAGTATCAACCAGAGCAATTCGAGAGAACATTGGTAGTCCTTTTCGACCATTGAAGGTGATGGCTAGTTTGACAGCACCAAAATGGATCTGGGTATATCCTTGTGTAAGACTATGTCTAGGATGATCAGCTGGAAGATCTAAGGTGACTAAGTGTTCACCCGAGATGGAAGGGAGCTGATAACTATCAAACTTAGACGATTGGACATACTCTTTGACTTGATGGGTAGCAGAAGAACCTAATATTTTTTGTCTTTTCTTGTAAAAGATGTAGAAGGTTTAGAAAAAACATGATAAGGATTAACTATGGTAGATGGGTAAGCGAACTTTTAGAATCATCTGAAATATAAGAGACTTCATATAACTGGTCTATACTAGAAGCTGACAAACTACGAAAACTAGGTGATGACGAACACAACACAGAACGAGACATTAGATTATTTGATTCCATCATTTCTGTATGGATTAAGGATTTCAAACTTCGTTTCAATTCCTATAGGTTTCCTGGAAGACACTATTGTGACCACCTTCTCAACTTACGATTTCTTCAACAGACGTTTGGTAGGAAAATAAAGAGGTATTAAAATCTTGAACAACAAACTTGAAAATGAAACAAGGCTTTGATATCAATAATGGAGGGGGGGGGTATGGCAGATATACAGAAGACCTGTTACAACTGTAAGAAAGACTCAAGACTTAAGAACAAACATTTAAATTAAGACTCATGATTTACAAGAACAAGAACTTACTTAACTAGAAAGAATAGATAGAACTACTTACTATTGCGACCACCTTGTCGACCAAGAAGTTCTTACAACATGTTTCAAAAATCTTGAGTATTTCTTACAGTTCTTACAGGTCTTCTATAGATCTGTCATACACCCCTCACCTTTCATGGTCGAAAAGGACTTCCAACGTTCTCTCGAATTGCTCTGGTTGATACTCGTTTTGTTGAATACCAGCATGCCTATATAGGGACCATCCAGACCACTTTGAATGCTGGCACTGTTTTGGTTACCTTCTACCTGAATTTCAACATGCCTCTCAATGACTCCTCGCTATTCACAGCCCTCAAAGTCCAAATCCAGATTGGAGGTACTACCCAGGTAAACACTTTTTAAGGAACTTTCCATTATAAAATGATTTACAGAGTTCAAAATCATTGCCTGAACATCATTGTTCCTGGTTAAGAGAATTCAGGAGATACGCTATTTCTTAATATTGACTCAAAAGCAACGAAAACTTGCACTTATTTTCCAAGACAATTGTCTAGAGCTGAGTTGCTCAAACTCCTTCCAGAAAGATGGGTTACTAGCTATGAATGAATCCTTCAAGTTTCCCTACAAGAGTATATTTGATTGTACCACCAGCTATCAAACATATATGGTGGGATGTTTGTGACTGTCCTGCTTTCCTACAAGAAGCTCTCAAAGATGAATCAGATGAGGACACTCCCCCAAGGAAAAGAAGATCCTCCTACCATCTAAAGCTAAAAGAGAGATATGAAGCCGGTGACACCACAGTTGGAATCCTTGGAGAACCGTCTGGAAAATTTGAATACTATGTCCTTTATCCAAACAAAAATCCTCAGCCTATACCAGCATCTTCTCTGACCGAATCATCTCCCTTTCTTTCCCTTTGGGGCTCTGTGCCTCTGTCTGTTACAAAGCCCAAACCAACTCCCAACAATCCACTACACACATCATTCTTTTCAACCTTTACAGCCCAATCAGCCCTAAATGACCCTTCAGATACCCATATTGATGTTTAATCAAAAGACATAAGTGTCCTCCCAATAGAAAGAATGAACCCAATTTCATTATTTCTACGATCTCTAGCCCAAGAGAGATGCCCTCCAGTATCCAGTTCAGCCTCAAACTTTATAGGACCAATCATTGATGATGGCCCAGACCCCTATGATGCCTTTGAACACATGTTCATGGCAGATCCAGAGCCAACATTTCAAGGAGAAACAGAACTTGTTGATTCAGATCTATAAGAATCCACAAGCCAAAATCTACCACAAAGTAACACGAAAGCCAAGTCTATTCCCCAACCCGGCATGAAATAGCAATTTATCTTCGACGATATCTCACCCTCCAAATGGCGAGAAAGAAGTGTTAAAATGCTAACATGGTGTTCTGCTGAACTCCAGTACTATTCTATAGACATGGTTATTAAGAGGTTTTTGGCCCGACTTCTTAGTCGCCTTCGGGACTGGTACCTAACTCTCGGAGAATACCGGCAACTACAGAATTTAAAAAGCCCCTTACCTGAAGAATTCATTAATATCATTTATTTTGAATTCATTGTCAATCCAGTGGAACATACAATCCGTGCACGAGAAGAATTTTTGAAGTTGAAGTGGTATTCATTCCAAAAGAAAAATCTTGAGAAGCATTATAATCGCATGTATCAACGGTTCTATTGCCTTCATGGTATTGATGATATCAATCTCAAACAAGTCTTTCTCTACTCCTTTCTAGAGTCCTCAAAAATGAAGCCTGCAGAGCGTTAGAAGCAAGAAAAGCAACGGTGGCACAAACCTCTCTTGGTAGCCTTTACCAATTGATACTCAACGCAGTGGAAAAGATTTGCAACCAAAGGAAATTCCTTCTTGAGTTTGAAAGAACTGGCAAGCATCATGGCTTAGCATGTGATGATAAGTAAGTTTAGATTAAGTGCAAAGACAAGTCAAGCTGTAGCTGCACCCATACAAAGAAGAAGGTACATTCGAAGAAGATCTCTGGATCAAGCTTTTTTGAGACGTTTAGACAAAGGAATGTTTCCTGGAAAAATCCAAAATCTAGGAAGAAGTGGATGTTCATAAGGAAGAAAACCCAACGTGGCCGAACATTGGATAGATGTTACATTTGTCAAAAGAAAGGACATTTTGCAAAGGATTGTCCAGACAAGGAGAAATCCTAAGCTCTAATACAGACTCTCAGCCAGATCGAGCCAGACGACCTTTCCAACCTTGAGTCCTTGTATTAACTTGAAGATGAGCCTGGTGATTCTGCTATTTGCACAATTGCCTATTCAGACTTCTCATCGGACGAAAGTTCTGATTCGAACTCATCCTATGATCACCCAGATCTACAAGTTCTCATGATGAATCCTCTTCCTCACATTCCCCATATTCTCCCAATTCAAGAAAGCCAGCCTGTCCCATTAGCCATGGTACATATTCTCACCTCCACATATGCTAAGCCTATCTAGGTAGTCGCTTTTTTTTATACAGGATCGTTAGTTTCCATACTGAATCCCAAAATCCTTCCTCCGAGCTTCTGGAAGCCACATCATCAAACATTTCTCGCAGCCAATGGAGAAGTGTTCTTAATAGACAAGGTCACTGCCCCAAACATATGATATCCATCTTTTGCTACGTAGACAACATATTACACAAAATATTATTTATTTTTAATATAAAAATCACTGCTCCTCCGAAGATAAATTTTCACATTAGTTTCATAGTTTCAGATCCAAAAACATATTTGCTTGCAATGTATTATTCAAATCAATGTGCAAATCGTGTTTGAGTCTCTCACAGGATATGTAAGAAAAAACATGAATTCATGTTTATTTCATCATATTTCTTTCCGATCCTTGAGAATTCAAGTTTGAAAACCTCCACCTTCTTTCTTTTCAAGTGAATAAGGCATATGTGTACCAAGTATTTTATCCCACATTACAAAGAAGGGCTGCTCAAAGTTATACTTAGTCCCATAAAGCTGGTGATGAATATCGTGATAGGCTGTGGATTCTAAAACAATAAGTGGAACGGGTTCCTTGGAAGAATCAGTCCGTATTAATCATCAACATTTTTTATGGAAACAATGTAGAAGAAGAAAATAGAGGCTCGAATGGACATGCTCGAGATAAGTGTTGGAATATTTTCAACAATAATTTAATGAGAGAAAGTACAGGAACATCAGCAAAGTGCAGTTCAGTCCAGAAGAAGTAAACTAAGTGCACAAACATTAGTGCAGTGTATTCCAGTGCAGTAATATAAGTGCAGATTCAACCGTTGCAGATTTTCAAGTGCAGAAATTCAGTGAACAAAAAGTTTGGACAAAAGATTACAAGTTTTGCTGAAGGAAGATTTAACAATCTTAAGACGAAATTATCATGGCGAAAACTCTGCAAGCACTCACCACTGAGTTCGTCAAACTTGACAAGTTTGATGGAGGAAACTTCCGTCGTTGGCAGAAGAAAGTTCGGTTCCTGCTCCTCTCCTTGTGCGTTGATTATGTTCTCAATGTTCCGAAGCCGACTGAGAATGATGATGAGACTCCGGCACAAATCAAGAAGAGAATTAAATGGGCCAAGGACGATGAAATCTGCAAAGGACATATTCTAAATGCACTCTCCGACAGCCTATTTGACGTATACCAAAATGTGGAGACTGCAAAGGAATTGTGGGAAAATCTCAATAATCGCTACTTGACCGAGGATGCTACAAGTAAGAAATTTTTGGCCACTCATTTTATGAATTATAAAATGGTAGATGCTAAACCTGTTACTACCCAATTTGATGAAATACAATGCATCCTTGGCCAAATGAAATTGCTGAATATGAATATGGATGAATGTATCATTGTTTCATGCATAATTGATAAACTTCCTCCGTCATGGAAAGATGTTAAGAAAACTCTTAAGCAGAAAAAACAGGAGTTGTCCCTTAAAGATTTAGGGACCCATCTTCAAATTGAAGAAGGGTTGCGAGAGAAAAATGACTCGCAGGAAAGGGAAACTTCTAAGGTGCATATGACGGAAGAAATGAATACCCACAAATCTGGACAGAATAATGAAAAGAAATCCGGACAAGCAAATAACAACAAAAGAAAATGGGAGCAAGGAGAATCCTCCAAGAACCCGAATCCAAGCAAGAAAAAGAAAGGTTCCTGCTACAATTGCGGAAAACCTGGACACTTTAAAAGGGAGTGTCGGCTTCTCAAAAAGAAGAAGGAGAACAAAGACAAGGAAAAATTTGTCGCGGTGATCTCTGAAGCAAACATGCTACAGAATGACAATGCTTGGTGGATTGACTCCGGTTTAACAAGACATGTGTGCAATGACAAAAGCATGTTCTCCAACTACGTTGAAGCTACTGCTGGAAATCGCATGTACATGGGGAACTCCTCTACTGCTTTGCGGTCAAAGGGAAAGGAACGGTGAATCTCGAGTTTACTTCGGGCAAGATTTTTGACTCTTGCGATGTCTATCATGTTCCTGAAATCAGGAAAAACCTTGTGTCTGTAAGCTTGCTTAACAAGCATGGTTTTAAGCTTGTCTTTGATGGTGATAAATTTATTTTGTCTAAGGGTGGTGTGTTTGTTGGTAAAGGATATGTGTATGAGGGTATGTACAAACTCAGCATTAATGAAATTTCTTTTAATTCTGCTTATATTGTTGACTCTCTTTCTTTATGGCATAGTAGATTAGGGCATGTGAATACTAGAAAAATGCATAAGATGATTCATCATGTTCTCATTCCTAAATGTGATAATAACATGATTGACAAATGTGATATTTGTGCACACACTAAAATTACAAGAACCCCATTCCCAAAGGCCATTGAAAGAACTTCATCAATTTTGCACTTAATTCATAGTGATGTATGTGATTTTCATAATACTCCTACTAGAGGCGGAAAGAAATACTTTGTAACTTTTATTGATGATTACTCTAGATTTTGCTATGTTTATTTGCTCCATAGTAAAGATGAAGTTCATGATAAGTTTAAGATTTATAAGGCTGAAACAGAAAACTTTTGTAATGCACACATTAAAATGCTTAGATCTGATAGAGGAGGAGAATATTACTTCCCTGCATATTTTGAATCTGTAGGAATTATCCATGAGACTAGTATAGCATATACCCCTCAACAAAATGGAATTGCCGAAAGGAAAAATAGAACATTAGAAGAGATGGTTAATTCTATGCTTTATCATTCGGGTCTTAATGATAGTTTTTGGGGTGAGGCTCTCTTAACTGCTTGTCATATTTTAAATAGAGTACCTCATAAGAAACTCAATGTTACTCCCTATGAGTTATGGAAGAAAAGAAAGCCTAATCTAGGATACCTTAAGGTTTGGGGTTTGTAGAGCAATTGTAAGGCTACCAGAACCTAAAATAAAGAAACTAGGTGCCAAAGCAGTTGAGTGCATATTCTTGGGATATGCAGAGCATAGCAAGGGATATAGGTTTATGGTTATTGAGCCAAATGACTCAATTGGAATAAATACGGTCATTGAATCTAGGTATGCTATTTTCTATGAAGAGAGATTCAAAACAATTCCTAGACACAATGATGAAATTGGAAAGGTGATTGAATCTTCCCAAAACGTAAACCTATAGACACAGCGGCGAACCAAGGAGAAGCAAGCGAATAAGAACGGAAAAGTCCTTTGGACCAGATTTTATTATTTATTTGGTGGAAGGTGATAGAAACTCAGAGTGCTTTCAACTCTCTATATCACCAAGTATTGAGGCTGATCCTCAAACATTTGAGGAAGCTATGAAATCACAAGATGTTGCCTTTTGGAAAGAAGCCATTAATGATGAAATGGATTCTATAATAGGCAATAATACTTGGGTTCTTGTTGACTTGCCTCCTGGTTCAAAACCAATTGGTTGTAAATGGATCTTCAAAAAGAAAATGAAGGTTGATGGCACCATTGATAAATTTAAAGCTAGATTAGTTGCTAAAGGCTTCACTCAAAAAGGAGGGATAGATTATTTTGATACTTATGCTCCTGTTGCCCACATTTCTACTATTCGTGTTCTTCTTGCTTTGGCTTCTATTTATGGTTTTACTATTCATCAAATGGATGTAAAAACTGCTTTTCTTAATGGTGTCTTAAATGAAGAAATATATATGGAACAACCTGAAGGCTTCATTTTACCTGGTCATGAAAAGAAAGTATGCAAACTTATAAAATCATTATATGGCCTTAAGCAAGCTCCTAAGCAGTGGCATGAAAAATTTGATGAAATAGTTGTCTCTAATGGTTTTAGAATTCATGAATCTGACAAATGTGTGTATAGCAAATTTTCTAATAAAAAAGGTGTGATTATTTGTTTATATATTGATGATATGCTTATTTTCGGAACTGATGAAGAAATAGTTATAGAAACAAGATTATTTTTGTCATCCAAATTTGACATGAAAGATATGGGGGTTGCCGACGTGATATTAGGAATCAGGATTACTAGAAATGATAATGGGTTGGTACTTTCTCAATCTCATTATATTGAGAAGATATTAAAGAAATTCAACCATTATGAAAGTACTCCTGTAATTACCCCATATGATTCAAATATTAAATTATTTAAAAACACTGGTAGAGCTGTTAATCAGCTTGAGTATGCCAGGGCAATCGGATGTCTTATGTATGCCATGACGAGTACTAGGCCTGCATTGCATTTGCAGTGGGAAGACTTAGTAGATATACTAGTAATCCAATATACATTGGAATGCTATATATCGTGTCTTTAAATATTTAAAGGGGACAATAAATTATGGCATACATTTTACAGGCTTTCCTTCGGTATTGGAAGGGTTTACAGATGCTAGTTGGATAACTGAGAGGGATGATCATACCTCCACAACTGGATGGATATTTACACTTGGTGGGGGTGCCATCTCGTGGGGCTCTAAAAAGCAAACTTGTATAACAGACTCAACGATGGCATCTGAGTTTGTAGCATTGGCTTCATGTAGTAAAGAAGCAGAATGGCTACGAAACTTGCTAATTAAGATGCCTAAATGGCCAAAGCCTATGCCACCAGTATCTATACACAGTGATTGCCAAGAAACTCTAGCTAGATCATATAGTCAAGTGTATAATGGAAAATCCAGACATATTGGATTAAGACACAGCTATGTGAGACAGTTGATCACTGATGGAGTGATAACGATAGACTTTGTGAAGTCTTGCCAAAACTTGGCAGATCCTTTGACAAAAGGACTTCCAAGGGAAGTGGTCAAGAAAACCACAAAAGGGATGGGACTCAAGCCCACTAATACAAATCACCAATGATAGAAACTCAACCCAATTCTTGATAAATCAGGTCTATGGGTTCAATGAGCAGAGTATATCATATGTGTGGTTGAAGTTCTACACTTTTAATCATCCCAAGGAATGTAGAGCTTGGTACCCGTAATAAGAAAGGGAAGGATGAGTTAAAATTCTTAATAGACTTAATAGTGTTTATGTTACAGGGACACTAAGGTAAGTCTACCTATATGAGTGTCGGAGGTGGTGCCGCCTTCTATGAGCTCAAGGGCTTGGCTCTAGAGCACTCACGAAAAGGATACACACGCAAGGCCAATCCACGTGTCAGCTTTAATCTTTCCTTGTGTATATTCAAATCTTGTGCGTGACTATATATCCGTCTAATCATATTGGTAGTTGGTTCAAAGACACGAGTCTACCATTCTACTAGGTTAGCCTTGATATGTTTTCACAAGATAATGGTTCAAGTCGAGAGACACCATCATCCTTGCACAAGTTTGCAAAGCCTTATTATGATTATTTTATTCTGATTCTTTTGAAAATGGTGGGGGATTGTTGGAATAGTTTCAACAATAATTTAATGAGAGAAAGTGTGTGACTTTTAGTCTGAAATTAGAAACTAATGGAAGTTACATTAGTTACAGAAGTTGCTGGATAAAGTTTGAAATTTTGAAACTAATGGCAGTTACATTAGTTATTGTTAAGGCAGTTTCATTTTCAAAATGAAACTCTTCCAGCCACTTTTATGACTTCTCAAAGAGTCACCATTGTTGTATAAATAAGGTGCTTCAGCCTTATTTGAGGACATACAAAACATTCTCTCTCAGCAATAAAACCTTTCCATCTCTAATCACATAAACAAACTTCTATTTTACTTCTATACTGGAGATTGTACTTGGCCAATTACAATCTCCAGATCATTCTAAGGCTTGGTTGGATACACAGGGTATAGGGGGTATCATCAGGAGTGCAAACTGCTGATATCCATCTGTGGAAAAGACAGGGGCTCTATTGTATCCTAAAGACTATTCGCATCAACCTTTTGCACCGGATAGAGGGCGAATTTCGTCTTAAGGAAAGCGTGTTCATCACGTGCCTTAGGAGCCATTTTCATACCAGCGAAGTTTACAACAGAAACTCAATTGCAACAATTATATTGCAGCAACTACAAGCATACAGGAACATCAGCAAAGTGCAGTTCAGTCCAGAAGAAGTAAACTAAGTGCAGAAACATTAGTGCAGTGTATTCCAGTGCAGTAATATAAGTGCAGATTCAACCGTTGCAGATTTTCAAGTGCAGAAATTCAGTGAACAAAAAGTTTGGACAAAAGATTACAAGTTTTGCTGAAGGAAGATTTAACAAAACTTGTAATCTTTTGTAATCTTTTGTCCAAACTTGTAATCTTTTGTCCAAACTTTTTGTTCACTGAATTTCTGCACTTGAAAATCTGCAACGGTTGAATCTGCACTTATATTACTGCACTGGAATACACTGCACTAATGTTTGTGCACTTAGTTTACTTCTTCTGGACTGAACTGCACTTTGCTGATGTTCCTGTATGCTTGTAGTTGCTGCAATATAATTGTTGCAATTGAGTTTTTGTTGTAAACTTCGCTGGTATGAAAATGGCTCCTAAGGCACGTGATGAACACGCTTTCCTTAAGACGAAATTCGCCCTCTATCCGGTTCAAAAGGTTGATGCGAATAGTCTTTAGGATACAATAGAGCCCCTGTCTTTTCCACAGATGGATATCAGCAGTTTGCACTCCTGATGATACCCCCTATACCCTGTGTATCCAACCAAGCCTTAGAATGATCTGGAGATTGTAATTGGCCAAGTACAATCTCCAGTATAGAAGTAAAATAGAAGTTTGTTTATGTGATTAGAGATGGAAAGGTTTTATTGCTGAGAGAGAATGTTTTGTATGTCCTCAAATAAGGCTGAAGCACCTTATTTATACAACAATGGTGACTCTTTGAGAAGTCATAAAAGTGGCTGGAAGAGTTTCATTTTGAAAATGAAACTGCCTTAACAATAACTAATGTAACTGCCATTAGTTTCAAAATTTCAAACTTTATCCAGCAACTTCTGTAACTAATGTAACTGCAATTAGTTTCTAATTTCAGACTAGCAGTCACACACTTTCTCTCATTAAATTATTGTTGAAAATATTCCAACAATCCCCCACCATTTTTAAAAGAATCAGAATAAAATAATCATAATAAGGCTTTGCAAACTTGTGCAAGGATGATGGTGTCTCTCGACTTGAACCATTATCTTGTGAAAACATATGCGCTTTCCTTAAGACGAAATTCGCCCTCTATCCGGTGCAAAAGGTTGATGCGAATAGTCTTTAGGATACAATAGAGCCCTTGTCTTTTCCACAGATGGATATCAGCAGTTTGCACTCCTGATGATACCCCCTATACCCTGTGTATCCAACCAAGACTTAGAATGATCTGGAGATTGTAATTGGCCAAGTACAATCTCTAGTATAGAAGTAAAATAGAAGTTTGTTTATGTGATTAGAGATGGAAAGGTTTTATTGCTGAGAGAGAATGTTTTGTATGTCCTCAAATAAGGCTGAAGCACCTTATTTATACAACAATGGTGACTCTTTGAGAAGTCATAAAAGTGGCTGGAAGAGTTTCATTTTGAAAATGAAACTGCCTTAACAATAACTAATGTAACTGCCATTAGTTTCAAAATTTCAAACTTTATCCAGCAACTTCCGTAACTAATGTAACTGCCATTAGTTTCTAATTTCAGACTAACAGTCACACACTTTCTCTCATTAAATTATTGTTGAAAATATTCCAACAATAAGGAAACTCAGAGTAGTGCCAGTCATGTCAAGGAGGACACCCTCTATCGGATGGGAGTACAACGCTCCAAATGCATATGGTACAACAAGCCGGTGATGCTGAGAATGGATGTAGGGGTACAAGTATTTGTTATGAAGAATGAACCTATGTGCAAAATATTGCCAGGTATCCATCACACCACTATTCCTATAACGTACTGTACTGCGACAATAATCAGGGAGTGTTCTTCACTGGGAGCATCACTTTTATTTCCACTCAGCTGTAATAATTGAAAAATAAATATAATACAAAACATAACATAACATTTATATGCATAAAAATGGGTAAAATGTTATAAGACGTAATATTGTATATATTAATATGTATCAATGTATTCTAGGATAGGAGTGAATAATTTAGGATTGATATT
Organism: Adenophora triphylla var. japonica; assembly: GCA_022495995.1. NCBI lineage: Eukaryota > Viridiplantae > Streptophyta > Magnoliopsida > Asterales > Campanulaceae > Adenophora > Adenophora triphylla. Next base: position 153,235 of record JAFEMH010000624.1, on the reverse strand, counting down.
GTAAATATTGTGATCCCACAATCTTAGGATGATATATAGAGTCCATAGGATTCTAGTTTACGTTATCTAGGGCTTGTATATATGTTGAAATCAGGGCTAAAGTGAAATACACACAGAATAATTTCCAACACCTCTCTTCTCTATTCTGGTCGTTACTGTGTGTTATTCTACATGGTATTGGTCTAACCTTCAATCTATAATTTAGGCTTCCCTCTTTCTCTCATCAGCAATGACTATTACCCCGAGCTTTGATGCTTCTTCTCTCATGCACCATGCTTCTTCTTTGAATTCTATGCCTGTGTTCTATAACCCTAATGCAATCATGGGTCAGACATTCTTAACCAAGGATAACAATGTGAATTGGAGTACTCTCTTTAAGACTCCTGCTCATTATTGACCCTCAAAAACCTCAGACCACACTTGATGATGGTAAGGAAAATCTGAACCATGAGCTTTGGACATCAGGGACTGATCTCGTGTGTGGCTGGATTAAAGGGACTGTTACCCCCGCCATCCAGCCCTATCTAAATTCATGTCACACAGCTCCGGCGGCATGGGCAGCATTGGCGAAGCGGTTTGGTACCTCTTCTGCACTTCATATTGAAACAATGAAAGAGAAACTTCATAACCTCAAGAAATCGTCTAAGACCTCAATTAATGATTACCTCCTTCGTGCTTCCCAAATTGCTGATGCTCTTACTGCTGCAGGCAGTCCAGTTGATTATTCGATGCTCACTCAGCGTATTATGGGTGCTCTTGGCCAAGAATACAAGGAATTTCTCACTTCCACCACTGCTATTAATGTCCGTGATCCTCTCGCTTTGGACATTCTGAATGATCTACTTCTCAAAGAGGAGATGCTTCTCCAAAAGTTCTCTGCCCCATCTCAACAGGCTGCGGCTTTGCTTGTTGAGAAACCTGTTGTATCTGTCCCTCCGGAGGCTCTTTTTATGGCTAACCATGGTGGTAGTGGTAGTCAGCACAGGGATAATGGTAGGAGGAACCGTGGCAATGGAAATAGACACAATAGGGGCAATGGAAATCGTGGGCAGTGGAACAGATCTAGGAAATAACAACAACAACAATAGGTATGGCCGAGGCAATGGTTAGAATCGTGGCCGTGATGGTTCGAATGGTACACAGAATCGTGGAGGTTTTTCTGGGCACAATGGTAATGGAATTCTACCTACTCCAGATGTTACTTGCCAGCTTTGTTTTTGCCATGGATATAGTGGATGAGACTGTCAGAATTTTTCAGCATACATGGCTCACACGGATCCATATATTCTTGATTTGGGTGCCACGAATCTTATGACCGCGGACCCGAATTCCTTCTATGGATCATATCTATACTCAGGTAAAAATGTAGTTACTGTTGGTTATGGCTCTAAGTTACATATTTCCCGCATTGGTAATTCTGCTATTCATATCAATAATCGTTCATTTCATCTTCGTAATATGTTGTTTGTACGTTCCTCGTATTCATAGACCTTTATTATCCATTTGTTAGTTTTCTAAGGATAATAACTGCTTCTTTGAACTTGATTCCTTTGGTTTTCGTGTTAAGGACAATCAGACGAAGTCGATTCTTATTTCTTGCAGTAACTCAGGCTATCTCTACAAGCTTTATAGAGTCCTTCAGTAGTCCTGTTGCACTTCTTGGTGAACGATCGAGTCAAGATACCTGGCATCCTCGCTTGATACATCCTTCCACTCCAGTTTTTAGAGTTTTGTGTAAACAGTTTAATTTACCGTTAAATAGCAGATTTGATGAACACCATTATTGCCATTAGTGTCCCTTAGGGAAGTATATAAAACTACCTTTTTATTCTAGAGCTTTCAATGTCTTACATCCACTTAATAAGCTTCATCTAGATGTTTGGGACCCTGCCCAGTTCATTCTATGAATGGTTTTCGTTACTATTTGTCTATCGTTGATGATTTTTCTAGATTTGTATGGCTCTTTCCTATAACTCATAAATCTAATGTTACACAAATTTTCTCTACCTTAAACTCTGATTGAAAACCAATTGTCTCGTAGGAATTCTGCAATAGACACTGTTAAGACTATTTAGACTGATGGAGGGGGTGAATTTACTTGTAGGGCTTTTGTTAACTATCTCCAAAGTGTTGGCATCAAACACCAACACACATGTCCTTGCACCCCTAAGCAAAATGGTGTAGTAGAGTGTAAACATCACCACATTATTGAGATGGGTTTATGTCTTATCGCTAAAGCCGAAGTTCCCTATAACTTTTGGTTAGAAGCTTTCAACACTTTCGTGCATCTTATTAATCGGCTTTCTATGCGTCAACATAAGTTTTTTTCACCACATGAGAAATTGTGAAACAGAAGCCCGAATGTCATTTTCTTAAGGTTTTCGGCTGTTCTTGCTTTCCTCATGTTGTTCCTACTAATGCACACAAACTTATGCCAAAATCAATTCACTTCATTTTTCTTGGTTATGATGATATGCATAAAGGATATCGTTGTATGGATTTGACTAATAGAAAAGTTTATATATCAAGACATGTAGTATTTGATGAAGTTTCTTTTCCTTGGCAAGATCAAAATACAAATAAATTGTTATCAGCTACAAGCTAGCTGCCATTGTCTCAGATGTCAACATGGAACACTACCTTGGGCCTTATCCAACTGCCGATTCACTTCCAGTTGATACCTCTGGTCCTTAAACAACCGGTATCATTTCAAGGCAACAGGCCCTCATTCGGCCAGATTCCTTGCAGTCGGTCTCTCCTCTGCCTGGCCTTGTCGAGACTGGTGAATCCATGCGGCATGTTGTCACTAATCATTACAGGCCAGTTTTTTCGAATTCTCCTGTAGCTTTGCATCTTCCGAAACTGACACCAGGGCCTCCTCCTTCTTCAGCTCGTAACATCAGCAACTCTCCTTCTCCACTCTTTCCCCAAAGCTTCTGCTAATTCTCCCATGAACTCTCACACCACAGCATCAACAGATTCTAGCAACTGGTCCCATAATCTTCGGATAATGAATCGTCCACTCCTCCACTCCGTTATCATGGTAGGCAAGACTTACTTGATGCTACTACTCCATGTTCAATACAATATAGTCTCACTGCAGTTCAGGAGGATCCTCTCTATGAACCACACACATTCAAGCAAGCGTCCAAATTCAGTCATTGGCAATCTTTAATGACAGAGTAAATTTCAGCCCTTCGTAAGAACAAGTCATAGTCCCTTGTTCCATATAAGCCTCAGTTGATCGTTTGTTGGATGTAATGGTGTAGGACTGGGCGAGCGCCTCGAGATCAGAAGGTGTGTCCGTGGCTTGCCAAGGCCGGCGCCTCACCAAGCCGAGGCGGGCGCCTGGAAGGCCGAGACTGAGGCCGTGGGGGGCATCTTTGCAGCGTCCGCATGGTGCAGGGCTGGGTCAGCTCCTCGAGATCAGAAGGTGTGTCCGTGGCTTGCCAAGGCCCAGGCGGGCGTCGGGGATTTCATAGGGCGGGCGCCTGGCGGCGATTTTCGATTTTGGGCTGACGGGCTTCTTTATTTTTTGGTCGTTGTTTTGGCTAGGTTTTGGTATCATATAAATACTGATTATAATCCTATATAACAAAATAGATCACTGCAGTTCAAGAGGATCCTCTCTATGAACCACGCACATTCAAGCAAGCGTCCAAATTCAGTCATTGGAAATCTATAATGACAGAGTAAATTTCGGCCCTTCATAAGAACAAGACATTGTCCCTTGTTCCATATAAGCCTCAGTTGAATGTTGTTGGTTGCCGGTGAATTTTTAAGGTTAAACGAAAAGCAGGCGATTTGATTGATAGACAGAAGGCCCACTTAGTGGCTCAGGGGTTCACCCAATAAGCTGGCATTGACTATGATGAGACTTTTAGTCCCGTTGTGAAACCATCCACCATTCGTACCGTCCTTACAGTGGCTCAGCAATGGGACATCAAGCAGCTTGATGTTCGCAATGCATTCCTAAATGGTTTACTTCATGATGAGGTTTACATGAAACAACTACCAGGGTTTATAGATTCCGCTGCTCCTGATCTTGTTTGTAAGCTTTATAAGACACTCTATGGTTTGAAAAAATCCCCTCGTGCTTGGTTTCAACATTTACAAGAATTTCTCCTAAGTCAGGGCTTCTTCAACAGCCGTTCTGATTCTTCATTGTTTATTCGACATTCGTCTGACACTACAAGAAATATGTCTTTTAGAGACACTTTGCTTGGGACAGAAATTAACAATAGGCTCTGTTTATAAAAAATTGAGACAGCAATTCTATAATGCTCTCTCTTTTGAGACGACAATTCTCTAATAGTCCCTAATTTGGGACAGCATTTTCTAATGGTCCCTGTTTTAACATGTAATATTTATGTCAGGGACGGTAATTTCCGTCTCTAAAATATTTGTGACACCCACTTATTGAGACCCCTATTTGTCCCTGTTTTATTCTAATTCAAACAGGGACGGTACTAGATCCTTTTTTAGGCAACTTAATGAGACCCTTTCCCGTCTCAATAAATATGATTTTTAGTAGTGTGAGGCTACTACTATCATCCTAGTTTACGTTTACTACATCATTATTACGGGTTCTTCTTCCACTGCTGTTTCGTCGATTATTGATGCCATCTGTAACACGTTTGAAAGTCGTCGACTAGGTGATCTTAGCTTCTTCCTGGGATTAGAAGCATCACGTACTCGTGACACCTTACATCTAGGTCAGTCTCACTATAATCTCGACCTCACTCAGTTTATGGACTGCAAACCCACATCTTCACCTACTGTCCTCATACTCAGCTATTTGGTCAGGATGACGACCCATTACCTGACCTTACCACCTATCCAAGTTTAGTTTGTGGCCTACAGTATCTCATATTGACATGCCCTGACATTGCATTTTCCGTATCTCACATTGCATCAAACGAATCCTTTGCTTCGTCAAAGAAACTACTCTCTTGGCATCACTTTCCATCGCTCACCATCTTTCTCAATTTGTGCCTACTCTGACGCCGATTAGGTGGGTGATATCAATGATCATCGTTCCACCAATGGATCTTGCATTTTTATTGGTCCTAATCTTGTTTCTTGAACTGCATGGAAACAAACTACTGTCTCTCGTTCCATCAGTGAAGCTAAGTATCGTGCCCTTGCAACAACCACTGCCAAACTAAGGTGATTCTCTTATTTGTTCCATGAACTACGTGAAAGCGTGAGTTTTTGGAAACAAATTTTGTTTCCCTATTTTCGAATCCATGTCAAAAAGGTAAGTTGATTTTAGGACTTTCATGAAAGATTTATTATGTCCTACATTGACAAGGACTTTGTAAATAAAGTAAATATCTTTTATTTATGTACATAGTTTTATATTAGGACTAACCAACTAACATTCAATTTCTTTGTGAGTGTGATTTATGTTTCCTTGTAGGATTTGAGATCTCAGAAAGGAATGATGTTGATTGCGTGAAGATCTTCTCCATGTTATTTTTGATGACTCACTTGATCTTAACATCTAGCCTGCTGAGGATGATGTTTCATGTTGCTTACTGGACTGGAAGGATACAGAAATAGGTGCTGAAGAACCAACAGAAACTGCCAGTATTGAAAAACCTGTTGAACCTGCAAAGGATATAACCAAGGATGTAGACACATCTACATCCACATCTGAACCCACATCTGCTCCCACATCCACTCAAAATCTTGAAACAAAGGACAGTACCTTTGAATTTGGTCAGAATGATGCTCCAGAAGATAATGTGGATGGGTGTGTGGATAGATCAAGGGATATTCCCTCTAAAATCCAGAAAAATCACCCCACTTCACAAATTGTGGGAGATGTGCAAGGCCAAGTGAGAACTAGACAGAAAGAAAAAGTAGACTACAGAAAGATGGCTGGTTTGTGGAGTTGCTCATCAGCATACTCCAAGGTATGTTTTTGCTATTTTATTTCAAAGATTGAACCTAAGAATATCATTGAAGCATTGAAAGATGCTGACTGGATTCTTGCTATGCAAGATGAGTTGATTCAATTTGAAAAGAATGAAGTTTGGACCCTTGTCCCTAGACCCTCTCATGGAAATGTCATAGGAACCAAATGAATTTTCAAGAACAAAACTGATGAGCATGGCGTAATCACTAGGAATAAGGCTAGGCTAGTTGCTCAAGGTTATACCCAAATTGAAGGAATTGATTTTGAGGAGACTTTTGCTCCTGTGGCAAGAATTGAGTCCATTAGACTTTTGTTGGCTATTACTTGCTACCTCAAGCTTACTCTTCATCAAATGGATGTTAAGAGTGCCTTTTTAAATGGGGTATTGAATGAGGAAGCCTATATTGAACAACCTAAAGGCTTTGTGGATTCCAAGTATCCCAACCATGTGTATAAGCTGAAGAAATCTCTGTATGGGCTGAAATAAGCCCCTAGAGCTTGGTATGATAGGTTAACTGACCATTTGCTCCACCTAGGATTCAAGAGAGGATAGGTTGACAAAACCTTGTTTGTGAGGAAAAATAAAAAGGAGATTCTTGTGGCACAAATCTATGTTGATGATATTATATTTGGGTCAAATTCTGATCCTATACTAGCTGAGTTTGTGGATAGTATGACTTCCACATTTGAGATGAGTATGGTAGGTGAGTTGAATTATTTCTTGGGCTTACAGAAAAAACAATTCAAGGATGGCATGTTCATCTCTCAATCCAAATATGCCAAGAATCTTGTGAAAAAGTTTGAGCTTGAACAATCCTCACATCTCAAAACACCAATGGGATCTTCCCCAAAAGCTAAGCCATTTTTCAGATGGTGAAAGTGTTGACCAAACCTTGTACAGAAGCATGATTGAAAGTCTGCTTTATCTCACTGCAAGTTGACCTGACATAATGTATAGTGTGTGTCTCTGTGCAAGATACCAAGCTAACCCAAATGAGTCCCATCTTAAAGCCTTGAAAAGAATCATTAGATATGTTAGTGGGACTGTGAACCTAGGGTTGCACTACTCTAAAGAGACAAACACCAATTTGGTTGGCTATACAAACTCTGACTGGGCTGGAAAAAGTGATGATCGAAAGAGTACTACAGGTGGATGCTTCTACCTAGGAAATAACCTTGTGTCTTGGTATAGTAGAAAGCAGAATTGTGTGTCTTTATCCACTGCTGAGGCTGAATATGTAGCCCATGGAAGTTGTTGCACACAACTGCTTTAGATGAATCAAATGCTGAAAGACTATGGATTGAATAGCAAAATTCTGACTGTTTTTTGTGATAACAAAAGTGCCTTGGACATATCTAAAAATCCTGTCCAACATTCTAGAACAAAACACATTGATATTAGACATTATTTCATTAAGGATCTTGTAGAACAAAAAACTGTGTGTCTGAAATTTGTAGGGACTGAAAATCAATTAGCTGATATATTTACAAAGGCATTAGATTTGGAGAGTTTTTCCTCCTTGAGGAAGTCTCTTGGTTTGTGTGATATCTACGGCTGTGAGCACAAATGTGTCTCACATCCTCTAACACATCTGTATATTAGATTAACTGAAAAAAAATAATAATAAAAAGATAAAATAAAAATATCATGCATTAGCACAAAATATCTCAGTGTGGTCACTTTTGAGTTTTCATTTTTGACTTTATTATGATCACTTAATTGTGAGCACTTCCTGTTCTTGTCATCTTTTGATGACTTGATATAACTTTCCTAGGTATCTCACAGTTGATGCTTTAAAAATTAGTGAGAAACAGCTACTTCACCCTTAGTATGAAGCCGTACCATTATGATAAAGTGATTCTCATAAGAAATCTTGAAATCAAACTTGACAAGATCATTGGAAAAAAGGGCTATTTTTGGGATCAAAGAAAAGTGAAAGCTACTTACAATGCAAAAATCCATAGTAAAAAATGGGTGGATGCTTCCTAGAGGTTGTGCAGATTGGATTATTGCTCATTGACTTTTTGTGATCTAAATGTGTCCCCAAATGTGACTCACATCCTATGCCACATCTGGGAGCTGAGATTTTTCCTTCACCTGTGTGTTTGCATCATGCTAGGCATACTGCAATTTTTAGGTCATATAGGATGCTTTGTAAATATGCTAGTTAATTTATTTTCATTCTTAATTTATTCTTTGATTTAACATGTTTTTGATTTTATATATCTCCCATGAAAGAAAAAGATGTGTATCAATCCAAATTTGAAAATGAAGGATAATTTCGAAAAGGATTCTGTTTTTTTTTAAAGAAGATATGGCTGAAGTATTCTTGTTTCCATAAAATTCTATCAAAATCTTGTTTTATTTTAATCCATAATTTTTCGAAGGTTGTTGTGTGTGGAAATCTCAAGGGGTTATAACCGTTGGAGGACTTCTAAGGCATTTTGGATGCGTGAAACCTATTTGAAAAAGAAGTCCTTAATTAAATTGGAAAGGGGGAGTTGTGTGTATTAATTAGGGCTCACATCCGTCCCATCCCCCATAAACCCTCAATTAAACCCTTTTTCTTCCCTCGTAATTGCTCACAAACACACACATTGCAATCAATTTTTCTCTCTACTGTGCTACCTAACCTTGTTTTGCAGATTAAATGGCCTCCCACAATCAAATTCGTGAAGAGGATGTTCTTGATATTGAACCAATCTCAGTCGCCATAGCTGAAACCCCCATTGTAGCCAAACCTGCAAAATCCAAATTTTTTGTAGAAATTCCACCCCCTCATCCTCGTCTGACTCCTCCATGGAAGTTCCAACCTCAAAATCCCCTACATTGGAACCCTCGAATGTTCCATTGTCCTAAAAACCCTATTTCTCCAACTTATCCGATTTCTCAACCATCAGTTGTACCCCCTATTTTGGCCTTTGTTCATATTTTAGAAACCCCATTAACCAAAAAGAGGAAGCTAACTACCTCCAAACCCATGGGCCACTTCGTTAACCCAGCTCCCCAAAGGAACCTACGTCGATCTCATAGGGTGCGAAAATTGTCTGATGCTGACAAAGCCGAAAACCTCAAGAAACCTGGAATAAAACCTTCATCAACCATTGTTTGTGACGAAGAAGAGGAAGAAGAAGAAGACCAACCTCTTATCAGAACCAAAAAACAACCCACTCCCCCATCTGATGCTCCTGCTTCTGTTGATATCCCTACTCCTGCTGCTGCTCCCACTACCAATGTTGCCCCTACTCCTGTAGCCCCATCTGTTGTTACTCCTGAGACTGCCCTTGCGGTTGCTGAGCCTACTGCTGATAGTGATGAGGAACCCCTTGCCAATATCCTTATGGAGTTGAAGGGAAAGAAGAAGATGGTTGTTACTGACTTAGAGCCAATTGCTGAAGATGATGTTAATCTGAATCCAGCTATGAGAGTAATGATACTGCCTCTGATGAAAATTACAAACTGGGACGTGATGAGCTAGAACAAGAAAAGGAGGATCAAACCATTGATGCCCCCTCTGGTGATGAAACAGAAGCAGAATCTGTCAAAGTGCCCTCTCATGTCAAGGATGTGCCTGCAGATGTGCACACATTCAGGCGCACATCCACAAGAAAGAAAGTTGAAAAGGGTAATTCTAAATCCCTCTCCATTCCTTCTGCTTTTAAACCCATCTCTTCAAAATTTTTATCTAAGGATGCCTCCGATAGGTTTGGCCAGATTATGAATAATGCCGTTATTGTTGAAATGAAAAGGGACAGGGATGCTTTGTCTAAGTTAGGTATGGACATGTTTTTTGAGGAAAGAGGTTTATTTTTAAATATGGATCACCCTCTTCCCTACTATCCCAAGATGGTATATGAGTTCTATGCAAATTTAACTAAAGGGTTAGACAGACCCTCATCCCCTTACTCAATTTATGTGAGAGGAAAATTTGTTCCATTTTCTCCTTCTGTGATAAATGATCTGCTTGGGTTGGAAAATAATTTAGATCAGGTTTGTGATGTCTGAGGAAGACCTAGTTTCTACCATCACCCATGGAAAAGTAACTTCTTGGCCTATTAAGTCAAAATATTTGGGTAGTGACTCTCTTTCTTCCCTTTACTGTTTTCTCCATTCCATCCTAACTGCCATCTTGTGCCCTTCAAATAATTAAACCTCAGTCACTAGGGTTCAAGCTGACTTGCTTTATAGGCTGGGTGCTAAAAGGCACATCAATTTTGGAGAATTTATCTTTAGGAAGATTTGTGGTTATGGAGAATCCCCTTCCAAGAAATGGTCTTTGCCTTATCCTTCCCTCATATCTCATATCTTAGTTGCTCAAGGAGTAAAGCCCGAAAAAGGTGAGGTTAGAATTGATAAGTTTGAACTGTTCAAAGAATCAAAGACCTTATTGGATGATAGACAAAGGTTTGTTGATCTCCCTTTGGGAGTTGTGCCTGAGATAGCTATGCCAGATGTGGGCACATCTAGTCTCACATCTGTGACTCCTTTTGATGCCCAAATGAAGGATCTGGAAGCTGAGATTGCAGCTGCTGAAGCCCTTACCACTGCACTCAATGATTAAATGCAAGCCTCTAAAGCCCATGCTAAGAACCACAAAGCTCTCAAGGATATACTTATTAGGTGGCATGCAACTCTTTCTGCTCAAAAAGGGGAGAAGGAAATGGTGCTGATGTTGTTCCTGCTGCTGCTGATTTTTCATCTTGGAGAAGCTGGGAACTTTGAATTAAGGGGGAGAAGATTTGAAGATTAACTTTTGTGGTGGTTCTTAAAAACAATTTTAATTTCTGTTATAGTTTTTAAACAATGGTCTGTAATAACTTAACAGGGTGCTGCTGAATGGTTTGCTTTTGCTTTTAATTGATGAACTGTTGTTTTTGCTCTAATCATGTGTATGCAGTTTTTATGTGTGGATGTGTAAACACATCTGCACACACATCCATTCAGGAAGAGTCTTTGCTGCTGAAAATGTTGATCTAAAATGATCAAATCATAAATCTTTGGTTTTGACCAGAAAGTCCAAAATAGGGGGAGATTGAAAGCGTGAGTTTTTGGAAACTAATTTTGTTTCCCTATTTTCGAATCCATGTTAAAAAGATAAGTTGATTTTAGGACTTTCATGAAAGATTTATTATGTCCTACTTTGACAAGAACTTTGTAAATAAAGTAAATATCTTTTATTTATGTACATAGTTTTATATTAGGACTAAGCTACTAACAATCTATTTCTTTGTGAGTGTGATTTATGTTTCCTTGTAGGATTTGAGATCTCACAAAGGAATGATGTTGATTGCGTGAAGATCTTCTCCATGGTGCATATAAATACAAGGTCATCAGCACAAGAGAAGACACGAATTTTGAGAGATAAAAATACATGTTCTTCACAGTTTTCAACATTGTTGTTTTAGGTTGTGAGTGAAGGTTGTGAGACACATCCGAACTCACATCTAGGTTTTAATTGAGTTCTTTGTTTTACTTCTGACTAGAATAGGATCTACTTGGGAAAGGGGTACTGCTCTTGTCGTAGAAGGTGATTAGAACTCGTTTAGTATTTTCGTCTTTTAGTTTCACTAATCTGTGTTTTTTTAAGCAACAAAAGTTTTTATAGTGAAAGGTTTTTGGGTGTAAGCCTAGTTTGCTGATCTCAATATCAGTAAACGTATATAACCTTTCTGTTATTGTTTTATTCTGTTTTTATTCCGCTGCATTATCTGTGGATGTGTGGACAGTTATGAGACACATCTGTACTCACATCTATAATCTGTTGAGTGTTTGAAGCTTCCTAGCTACACGAAACTTTCACTACGTCTTCCATTCACTCCCCCGTCTTTATTTTGTGATACTCTATCTGCACTTCACATGGCTCGTAACCCAATTTTTCATGCTCGTACTCGGCACAATGAGATAGATTATCACTTTATTCGTGAGTTGGTCACACATGTTTTTCTAAAGTTACACTATGTCTCCACCTATTATCAGCTTGCCGATAAATTCACTAAAGGACTTTCTAAACCCTGGTTCCAAGCACTATCAGTCAAGCTACGTCTTCCCTACGGTCGTCTAGCTTGAGGGGGGGGGGGGTTATAAGACGTAACATTGTATATATGGATATGTATCAATGTATTCTAGGATAGGAGTGAATAATTTAGGATTGATATTGTAAATAATGTGATCCCACATTTATAGGCTGAGATAGAGAGTGCATAGTATACTAGTATACATTATCTAGGGCTTGTATATATGTTATAATCACGGCTAAAGTGAAATACACATAATAATTTTCAGCGCCTCTCTTCTCTATTCTGGTCGTTATAATCACGTCTAAAGTGAAATACACATAGTAATTTTCAGCGTCTCTCTTCTCTATTCTGGTCGTTACTGTGTGTTATTCTACAATAATAACGCATTTTTGATGATTGTAATCATATAAATAAAAAATATAAAAACATTAACCACAATTTCATGGAAAATATGATCAAATTTTAAAATCAAACAAAAGTGTCTAAATAAACATCTTGTGATTAGCTTCACCATACAAACAAGTGTCAGAAATTAACGCCTAGAAACAGTGCTGACTGTTGGAATTTTTACTAATAGGCTTCTTAAGGAAATAACAAAGAAAATGAGAAAGATAACGGGAAAGATAACGGAAATTGTAAAGACAAACTTGATGTAGTCAAGTCTCTTGTTTAACACAATTTCCGTAAGAAGTATTTGTCCCGCACTGGTGCTTACGGTTGATGACAAACTTCTCGTGAGATGCAACGACTTTTATTTGTTAATAGGAGCACTCCAACTTAACAAATCTAACGAACAATTGACTATTTGGAACTTTCGGACTTGAAGGAATTTATGCAACAAGATGAAATGATTATGCATGGTCAATCTATCTTAAATGTAGGTAGATGGGCTCAAATGACTGAATGTATGAATTGAAATTCGGAGGGGAAGTATATAAGGAGAGTTAAGGGGTTTGTGGCTTTTCCCTTGAAAAGTCACAACTTTTCGGGTATAACAGCACTTGCACGGCCGTGTCCAAGGAACTGCACGGCCGTGCAAGGCAATATGCACGGTCGAGTACAAGGTTCTGCACGGTCGAGCGGCAAGGCAAGGCACGCTGCACGGCCGTGTCCTAGACACTTGCACGGCCGTGCAGAAGCTTCTTTAGCCTGCTCGTCATCCCTTTAGCCACAACAAGTCCAAACCAATTTTGGGACCAACCCAAATCAAACTTTGACCCATTATTTAACTCTTGTTAAGTTACAAACCATTTGTCATTAATTTCTCATTCACCCGGAAATGGTTTTGAGACAATAAATGAGTTTCATAATCTACACTAAATGTAGAATACATTTTTGTAACTTACTTCGTTAACAAATAACGAATTCCGTTAGGAAGTTAGGTCAACGTTAAGTCAAACATAACTTTCGTTACCCATTTCCAACAATCCCCCACATGAATGACAATTAATGCATGTATGCAATTTCGTCCAAAAGTTCCGGCGAACCATTATTACATCGGGATAGATAGCTTATGGATTTGAATCTCCCCTAGTGAAATATTATCGGATATACTAGCCATTTGGTAGCGAGTCGCTTTGAACAAGTGACTGTATGATGTATACCAAGACAACAATACTCACATAATAATAGCTCTAACAGTTATTGTTCTCACGTTTTGTCCATTTCGGCCTTGGACCGTATCTCATTCATAAGCGTTCATATTAGAAGCGGCCAAGTTACTTCTCGCTTATATAGGTGATTCACACTATTAGGAGTATCCTGCACTACTCCACCTGTAGGTATAGGAATCATTAAAAGTTTTCTCAACTTATCCTCACCACTGCTGCAGGTGCTTATACTTGGATGTTCTGGGAATGAGTATTCAACATCTCCAGGTCATTCAACCGAGTTGTTGATTTCAAATGATTCTACTAGAACTTATAGCTTTGTTGTCTCATTGAACCAAGGGCATGGGATCTCCAATTCTCAAGGTTGAGTGTCCACTATGAGTCCTTTTATTGTGGGTTTTAAGCCCATTCCCCTTAACAGTTTATACAGTTGATCTCTATTTATACCTTTCGTAAACGGATCCGCTTTGTTATCATTTGACTTCACATAGTCAATTGTGATAACCCCATTCTTGATCAACTGTCTAATGGTATTATGTCTACGACAGATATGTCTAGACTTACCATTATACATACTGCTCTGTGCCCTTCCTATTGCTGATTGACTATGACAATGTATTAGTACATCAGGCACAGGTTTATTCCAATAAGGAATATCCTCCAGGATGTTCATAAGTCATTCTGCTTCTCCAACTTTATCTAAAGCTATGAACTCAGATTCCATCGTGGATCTAGCTATACACATTTGTTTGGAGGATTTCCATGACACTGCTCCTCCACCTATTGTGAAAACATATCCACTCGTGGATTTTGAGTCTTTTGTGTCCGACATCCAGTTTGCATCACAGTATCCTTCTAATAATGCTAAATATCTCTTATAAAGTATCCCATGATTCATTGTATACTTTAAATATCTCAATACCCTCATTAATTACATCAGACTGCCGATAATTCTTGCATACTCCAATTGAGAAACTGGTTCCCCTCTGTTCTTTGCTAAGTGTAGAGTTAACTCTACCGGTGTCTTAGCCGGAGGGCTGTTAATGACATCGAATTTTCGAAGTACATTTTCAAGATAATGGGACTGTGATAGAACTATTCCTTCTAATGATCTAGAAATCTTTATTCCTAATATAACATCAGCTAATCCCATATCTTTCATGTCAAAGTGCTTCTTTAACAAGCCTTTGGTATTCATGATCAATTTATGAGTACTTCCTGATGGAGGAAATCTCCCTCTTGTAATAAAAATACCGAGCAAGTGTACTCACTACCGGTGTAGCAGTATGCACGAGCAGGGGTCAAATCCACAGAGACTCGTTGGTAAACAAACAGAGTAAACGCAGTGAATTTAGTAACCAAAGTTTATAGATTTGATTTAAGACTAAAAGCATAAATTAAATAACAAAAACTAATTAAACGAGAAAACAGATTATGAGCAGAGATTCGTAGATTGGATTTCACTTTACCATCATTCTATGCAAAATTTTACTTATAAAACATCAACTCAACTTCTAGGGTTCTTTCACTTTAACTAGGATCGACACGGTTAGGTGGCCGGATTACAATCCTAAATACTCTCTTATTATTGTGAATTCTATTACGGTACCACAATATGCCAAGAATACATTAAGAACAAAAGAATAAAAGAACCTAACTTTGATCAGTTTCTATAACGGCCCCGATTAAAGTTATTCAATAAATAGTGGTCTATGTATCAAAATCCCAAATTAATGGCAAATTCAATACCCAATTATTCAAAGACGAGTTCGCATCTTAACATACATCTCAAATCTAAGAACAAGAAATTAAGATCTATTAATGAACTAGAAGGAATTAAATTGAAAGAATTAAAATACTATTGCATAGAAATCCAGATAAAGATCCAACCAATCTACAAATCTAAGAAATTTAGCTACTCATAATTTACAATAATAAAAACCTGGAATTGAATTGTTCTTCTTCAAAGAAATTGTTAATGAAAAGCATAAAAACTCCAAGCCTATGATATGATATTCGATGTAAAACTCAAAGTAGGCTGTGAAATAAATAGAGACTAGGGCAAAACTATGGGCAAAGGCTGAGAAATGACGAGAATGCCCTCGTTTAAAACGTCCACACTGTTACTGGAATCGGGCTGAGCGCGGCCGCTCTGTCTATTGGCGCGTCCGCGCTAACTGGCAGAAAGTTTGATGCGTAATTCTTCTTCTGAGCGCGGTCGCCCTTGCTTTGAGCGCGGTCGCCCTTGAGTTCAGAAAGGTTCGATCGGCCTTATTGAAGAAGGTTCGATCGGCCATTGTTGAGCTCTTGACTGGAGCGCGGCCACAATGGTATTGAGCGCGGCCACTCTGTTGTTCAGTCCCTGGAGATCGAATTTGCTTCTTTATTTTCCTTCTCTGCTCCGCTCCACTTTACTCCTTTTGCACTTTTATGATATTTAAATACACCTTTTCCTCTTCATACCCTGTACTCACTAAATACTCACAATCCATATCAAATATACATAAAACTCGGGTATCGAACATAAAGAAAACCTAAAAGCGCACCATTTGGATGGGAAAATACACATCCATCAAACACCCACAAACTAACCTTTTGCTCGTCCCGAGTAAAACTAAACTAAAAGAAGTAACGTACAGATACTCTAAATGCTAATAATAAAACATTAAAACAAAATAATTATTTTTGGGATGTTCTATCACAGATGCACCATTGGCCATACAAGTCTCAGATTCTCACCAACACACATAATCAACAAGTGCCACCACAGTAATGGGATTACAATCACATTGAAGCATAAAACTCACAATTTTCCACCGCGGCCTGAATGATGAATGATTTGTGGGAGGTCACTGTCAACAACCTAAGATTGTTTATGGATTCACTAAGTGATGCTCTAAATCAATATGTTGTAGACAGTACAACCCAAAAAGGACACTCATATGCATATTTACACGATTGTCAAACCGGTTACTCGGTATTGAAAGAATAGTATGGCTTAAATGTTAAGCGCGACAATTCGCGAGGGCTAGGTTCACGGTTACAAATGAAGGTAAAGACATACGAACATAAGAAAGTGAAACTAGAAAGTCTTCTTTTAACAATACCTCCTCATTTTGATGATAATTCCTCCGCTCACCCTTATTACTTCCCAATGTGCCAACCCACAAACTAAAACTTTTTCATACATTGACATACGAACATAAGAAAGTGAAACTAGAAAGTCTTCTTTTAACAATACCTCCTCATTTTGATGATAATTCCTCCGCTCACCCTTATTACTTCTCAATGTGCCAACCCACAAACTAAAACTTTTTCATACATTGACATGGGGTTGAGCACATTCCATTACTTTCTTTGGTCACCTTGAAACATAATTTCCACTTTGATAAGGGCAAGTCTTCCTTTTTCTTTTCAAGCGAGTGCTCTTTTTAAGCCTTTTTGTCTCACTTTTTTTTTTTTTACTTGCCCCTCTTTTCATTACATAACATGACCCACTTCTTTATTTTCGTGACCACTTTCCACTCAACCCTTTGATTTAAAACATCCCCCAAAATATCCCCATTCTTTCCCTAGTTTCACTTTCTTGATAAGGAGAGAAAATAGTGTATAAGTTAAAAGGGTGGGATAATGAGGGTACAAATGAAGGCGAATGGTGGTCTAAGATAACCTCACACTTTGTGAGAGATTCCATTCTTTTTCAAGCTCAAACGGGGTTCTAGCGGAAAATTTTATATAAGTGACAAGAAAGTTTAAAGCTCACAAAAAGGGATTCAAAGAATAGCCATATATCAAGTAACCTATTGACGTGTTATTGACAATCATGCAAACATGTTCTAGGGATCCCGAGAATACACAAAGTGATCCCATAAAAGGCACCTAAGTTGATGACAATGACCAAGAATATGATACGGAAGTGAGAGGTGGTGCAATCATGATTTAAATGTTTCAATGCAATCCCAATCACCACACTCATAATAGTACATGTGATTTTAAAATTAAAGCACACTCTAATCATCACATACTTTGGCCAACATCCCAACTATGAAAAGAACAAAAAAAAAAATTTAATTTTCTATTTTTTTTTGGAGGGTGACACTATATACACTCCCCTATAAACCCACAAACTCGGAGAGTTGCCCACCCCCAAACTCAAAACATGCTATGTCCTCATAGCAAAGAGAACAAAAGCGTGCTTTGGGCTCAAGGGACGACATGACACGACTAAACAGTAATTAACATAAAAATAAAACATACCTCATTGGGTTGCCTCCCAAGCAGCGCATTTGGTTAAAGTCGTTAGCCCGACTGTGGTCCCAATCTTACTTGGCCTTAGCTTTGCGGCCTTTGGACCATCTCTTCTCCTCACGGGCACAAACGTCCTTTTCTTTCCAAATCAGCTCTCCATTGTCAACAAGTAGGGGTGAAGCCACATTTATTTTTGAAACTTTACGCTTGTGCTTACCCCTCTTTCTTTTCTTTTTATTGGGGTTTCCACCCCCAAACTCAACCTTTTCTGCAACCTGCAGAACACCATTCTCACAACCAAGATCAAGAGAGTTATCATGCACAAAAATATTTTAAAATATAGAATCAGATAAATCATTATAACTCTCCTCACTAACTCTCGATTTTGAAGGCCCTTGTAGTAAATGTGATGGATTCGACTCTTTATGGGAGTCCTGTGGGGAGTGATACGACCCGTTACTCCTAGAGGTCGGCTTTAATGTTACTAGCCAAGAGGCACACGTCCGCATTATCCCCACTTTTCTAACATCCATTCACATCATCTTTAAAAATTGGAAAATCATTTATGGCTCCTACAAAACCATCTTTGGGGGAGGGTTTCTTATCATTTTTAAGCATACAAAACTTACATTCCTCCCCCATACCTCTCAAGGACATCACCCCTTGACACACATCAATAGTGGCCTTAGTCACTACTATATTTCTGACCTAATGTAACGCCAATTTTCGTTGCATTAGGGCCCAAAAACTGTTACATTAGGCCTAATGTAACGCCAAATGGCCGTTGCATTCTCTTGCGTTGCATTAGGTCTAATACAACGACATAGTAAGCTAATGTAACGCCAGAGCTTTGGCGTTGCATCAGGTAAATACCTGATGCAACGCCAATTTTAAAACTATATGAACACCTAATGCAACGCCAAAAAGAACCTAATGCAACGCCAATTTAAAAAGTGGTTGAATACCTAATGCAACGCCAAAAAGAACATAATTTCACAATTTTATTAATTTTTTTAATTTTCTTTTTCAATATATATATATATATATATATATATATATATATATATTAAAAATATATATAAATTTATTCTCAAATCAATCCCTTAACTTTTTTTTCTCAAATTAGTCCCTTAATATTTTTTATTCTCGAATCAGTCACTTTACTTTTTTTATATTCAAATCAATCCTTATATTTTTCAAAAATTACATTTTGCTCCACCACCATCCACCACCATCCACCACCGTCCACCACCATCCACCACCGTCCACAACCATCCACAACCATCCACAAATCAAACAAAATTTTGTACAAATCGAAATAAAACACAAAATACAATACCAAATTGAAAGGAAACCATGTGAACATTGGAGGGAGAGGCGGCCGAGGATCTGATTTTCCCAATCCCCAGTTCTTCACCCCTACCAATCCGGACAACACTTACTCTAAACCCGAGTATCAATCCTCACTAGGTCGTGGCCATGGCTGTGGCCAACCATCCCAACCACCACCGAGAAATTAAAGAAATTTACTCAATCCCGGCCGGTTGATGCAAGCGCACATAGCCTTGGCGGTGGACCTACCCATTTACTCAGTCCCAGACTCCGACGGGAATGATCGAAAGTCCAGATCATTCCATTTCTGAAAGAGACGCCGAATGGTGTTGCTGGAGGGTGTAGCCGGAGGAAAATGAGAGAGAGAGAAATGGGTGGTTTGTTTATTTTGAAAAACTGAAAATGAAAATAGAGAGAGAGAGAGAGAGAAATGAGGAGAGAAATAATTATTGGTTTTGTTTTGATTAATTGTGGACCGTTGGATTGAATGTGTGAATGGTTGGATTTGGTTTATTCATGATCCGCGTGATTATCTAAGAACCAATAAAACAATGCCACATGGCATTGTTTTATTGGTTCTTAGATAATCACGCGGATCATGACTAAACCAAATCCAACCATTCACACATTCAATCCAACGGTCTACAATTCTAATAATACATAATATCAAAAAAGTAAATATTTTTATATTATATAAATTAATTAATATTAATAATAGTACTAACAATTAATTAATTAATATTAATAATATTACTAACAATTAATTATGCCTAATAAATTTTTTAAAAAAAAATTCTTACCAAAAAAAGTCTAAAATATTTATCTCAATTCAAAAATAAATTAAAAAAAAATAATTATACTTTTAAAATATTAATAATACTTATAGGGTATAAAGTATAGGGCATAGGGCATAGGGTATAGGGTATACCTTATAGGGTATAGGGTATACCCTATACCCTATAGGGTATATCCTATACCCTATACATTATACCCTATACCCCATACCCTATAGGGTATACCCTATACCATATGCCCTATGCCTTATGCCCTATACCTTATACCCTATACCCTATAGGGTATACCCTATACCATATGTCCTATATCCTATACCCTATAGGGTATACTCTATACCCTATAGGGTATACCCTATATCATATGCCCTATTCTCTATGCCCAATACCTTATACCATATACCCTATAGGGTATACCCTATACCATATGCTCTATGCCCTATACCTTATACCCTATACCCTATAGGGTATACCCTATACCATATGCCCTATGCCCTATACCTTATACCCTATACCTTATACCCTATACCCTATACCTTATACCCTATACCCTATACCCTATAGGGTATACCCTATACCATATGCCCTATGCCCTATGCCCTATACCTTATACCCTATACCCTATAGGGTATACCCTATACCCTATAGGGTATACCCTATACCATATGCCCTATGCCCTATACCTTATACCCTATACCCTATACCCTATACCCTATAGGGTATACCCTATACCCTATACCCTATACCCTATAGGGTATACCCTATACCCTATAGTGTGTACCCTATGCCCTATGCCCTATACCTTATACCCTATACCCTATAGGGTATACCCTATACCCTATAGGGTATACCCTATACCATATGCCCTATGCCCTATACCTTATACCCTATGCCCTATACCTTATACCCTATACTTTATTCCCTATACCCTATACCCTATACCCTGTACCCTATAGGGTATACCCTATACCCTATAAGGTATATCCTATACCCTATAGGGTATACCCTATACCCTATACATTATACCCTATACCCTATACCCTATAGGGTATACCCTATAGGGTATACCCTATACCATATGCCCTATGCCCTATACCTTATACCCTATACCCTATATCCTATAGGGTATACCCTTTACCTTATACCCTATACCCTATAGGGTATAGGGTATAGTGTATAGTGTATATGGTATAGGGTATAGGGTATAAGGTATAGGGTATAGGATATAGGTTATAGGGCATAGGGTATAGGGTATATGGTATAGGGTATATGGTATAGGGTATAGGGTATAGGGTATAGGGGTATAGTGTATAGGATATAGGGTATAGGATATAGGATATAGGTTATATGGTATAGTATAGGGTATAGGGTATAGGGTATAGGGTATATGGTATAGGGTATAGGATATAGTATATATGGTATACGGTATAGGGTATAGTGTATAGGGTATAGGATATAAGGTATAGGGTATAGGATATAGGATATAGGTTTATGGTTTAGGGTTTAGGGCATAGGGTATAGGGTATAGGGTATAGGGTATAGGGTATAGTGTATAGGGTATAGGGTATAGGGTATAGGGTATAGGGTATAGGATATAGGTTATAGGGTATAGTGTAGGGTATAGGGTATATGGTATAGGGTATAGGATATAGTATATATGGTATACGGTATAGGGTATAGGGTATAGTGTATAGGGTATAGGGTATAAGGTATAGGGTATAGAGTATAGGGTATAGGGTATAGGATATAGGATATAGGTTTAGGGTTTAGGGTTTAGGGATTAGGGTTTAGGATTTTGGCGTTGCATTAGTAATTTAGGCGTTACATTAGGATTTTGGTGTTGCATTAGACTCGTTACATTAGCTCTGGCGTTGCATTAGAAGCGTTACATTAGCTCTGGCGTTGCATTAGATGCGTTACATTAGCTCTGGCGTTGCATTAGCCGTTACATTAGCTCTGGCGTTGCATTAGATGCGTTACATTAGCTCTGGCGTTGCATTAGATGCGTTACATTAGCTCATGGCGTTACATTAGATGCGTAAGATGCGTTACATTAGGTCAGAAATGTAGTAGTGAGTGTCAAACATAAATGGCCTTTCAAGCAGAATGGGAGTTTTCAGTTGTTCCTCACTTGATCCCTCCATACGCATCACATAAAAGTCAATGGGGATAATGATTTTATCAATTTTAACCAACACCCCTTTAATAACCCCTAAGGGTCTTTTGATTGAGAGATCCGCCAATTGCAAGTCTCTCTTGGGTGGTTTAAACTCACATACCCCCAAACTTCTAAAAACATGAAAGGGCATCACATTGACGCTTGCCCCAAGATCCAACAAACCTTTAAAATTTTGTCCCCCTAATGAAATTGGGATAGTGAAACACCCGGGGTCTTTTTGAACATATTTAACCTTTTCATCCTCATTATTATCACAACAACCAATATTATCAAGAGAAGATAGAAATACCTCCTCAATTTCCTCACTTTCATCCCACACTGTTGTGATTGACTTTGCTTGCTCAGGTGGGTTTTTCTTTTTCATCAACTCGTGGGCAACCTTCACAAGTTGCTCTACTTGTCTGCCCACCTTTTCAAACGCAGCTTCTGTATTTCTATTACTTTGCTGCATCTCCATCCTTAGCTGCTGAACTGCCAGCTCCCAAGGTGCACTACCATGTTGTCTAGGTGGTGGCGCATGAAGGGGTTTTACTTGCTGATTCGGATGACCACCCCATGAATTGTAGTTGCCATATTGGTTGCATTGGGGTGGTGCCCTTTGTCCATATCCGTTGAAAGCATGTGCCTGTTTAGGATGATAAGAGAAATTTGCTGCACTTGGACACATATTAGTCACATGAGATGATAAACCACAATTTGCACAATAATCAGTAATAACATTGGCACCAGCAGAAGTGCCACCAGTAGTCAATTTATCCAATTTATTATTTAAAAGCGCAATCTGCTTTGAAATATTATCACTAGCATTCAATTCAAGTACCCCCCTTGTTTTACCCCTCGAACTCTTTTGTTGAGAGTTAGCACTCAATATCTCAAATAAAGCTTTAGTTTCTTCCGGGGTCTTGGCTCCTATCGAGCCTCCAGCAGCATTGTCAACTATTGATTGACCATTTTCATTCAAGCCATCATAAAAGGCTTGGTTCAGTGAGGGTAGTGTGAAATTGTGTTGGGGACATTGTATTAACATTGTATTAAATCTTTCCCATGCCTCATGGAAGGGCTCCCCCACATCTTGGGAAAATGTCATCAATTTCTGTCTAAAACCAGCCAACAGATGATGTGGGTAATATCTTTTAAGGAACACATCTTGCAATTCTACCCAAGTACTAATGCTGCTCGGTGCAAGCATCGTCAACCATGTTTTAGCCACTCCCTTAAGAGTGTAAGAAAAACACTTCAGTCTAATTTGCTCCTCAGTCACTCCCTGTCTTTACAAAAATTGAGCAACAACAATAATATACTCTTTAAGGAACGTGAGTGCATCCTCACCAGGCAATCCGTGAAAGCTTGGCAACATGGCAAAGTATTGTCCTTTGACCTCTAGATTTTTGGCTGCATCGGACAGCACTATGCAAGAAGTAGATGTGTCTACCCTAGGTCTCAGGAAATCATTCATAGTTTGTGCCGGTGGTTCTGCCATCTCGGCTTTCTCTTCCTCTACCTCGGTGGTGGAGGGTTCTGATTCGGTGTCCGAATCCGAGAAAAGGGGATTAAAGAGGGGATTGCCCTCAAATGCTTCCTCAAGAAGCTTAGTGTCTTTAGCTTTATTAAGTCTGTTTATGTTGTCGTTCAATGGCACCAATGTAGGCTTCAAAGAACGACGACCTTGCATTCACTACCTAACCTACTTGTTTACTTGCAACAAGTCCCCGGCAACGGCGCCAAAAACTTGATGGAGGAAATCTCCCTCTTGTAATAAAAAATACCGAGCAAGTGTACTCACTACCGGTGTAGCAGTATGCACGAGCAGGGGTCGAATCCACAGAGACTCGTTGGTAAACAAATAGAGTAAAAGCAGTGAATTGAGTAACCACAATTTATGGATTTGATTTAAGTCTAAAAGCATAAAATGAATAACAAAAACTAACTAACCGAGAAAACAGATTATGAGCAGAGATTCGTAGATTGGATTTCACTTCACCATCATTCTATGCACAATTTTACTTATAAAACATCAACTCAACTTCTAGGGTTCATTCAATTTAACTAGGATCGACACGGTTAGGTGGCCGGATTATAATCCTAAATACTCTCTTACAATTGTGAATTCTGTTACGGTACCACAATATGCCAAGAATACATTAAGAAAAAAAGAATAAAAGAACCTAACTTTGATCAGTTTCTATTACGGCCCCGATTAAAGTTATTCAATAAATAGTGCTCTATGTATCAAAATCCAAAATTAATGGCAAATTCAATACCCAATTATTCAAAGACGAGTTCGTATCTTAACATACATCTCAAATCTAAGAACAAGAAATTAAGATCTATTAATGAACTAGAAGGAATTAAATTGAAAGAATTAAAATACTATTGCATAGAAATCCAGATAAAGATCCAACCAATCTACAAATCTAAGAAATTTAGCTACTCATAATTTACAATAATAAAAACCTGGAATTGAATTGTTCTTCTACAAAGAAATTGTTAATGAAAAGCATAAAAAATCCAAGCCTATGATATGATATTCGATGTAAAACTCAAAGTAGGCTGTGAAATATATAGAGACTAGGGCAAAACTATGGGCAAAGGCTGAGAAATGACGAGAATGCCCTTGTTTAAAACGTCCAAACTGTTACTTAAATCGGGCTGAGCGCGGCCGCTCTGGCTATTGGCGCGTCCGCGCTAACTGGAAGAAAGTTTGATGCGTAATTCTTCTTCTGAGCGCGGTCGCCCTTGCTTTGAGCGCGGTCGCCCTTGAGTTTAGAAAGGTTCGATGGCCTTATTGAAGAAGGTTCGATCAGCACAATTGAGAAAGGTTCGATCGGCCATTGTTGAGCTCTTGACTGGAGCGCGGCCGCAATGGTATTGAGCGCGGCCGCTCTGTTGTTCAGTCCCTGGAGATCGAATTTGCTTCTTTATTTTCCTTCTCGGCTCCGCTCCACTTTACTCCTTTTGCACTTTTATGATATTTAAATACTCCTTTTCCTCTTCATACCCTGTACTCACTAAATACTCACAAACCATATCAAATATACATAAAACTCGGGTATCGAACACAAAGAAAGCCTAAAAGTGCATCATTCGGATGGGAAAATACACATCCATCACTTCCCATTATCAACATGTCATCCACGTAAAGACAGACTGTTACAAATGATTCAGATGTTCCTTTGATATAGACACACTTGTCACATTCATTTATCTTAAATCCATTTGACAACATAGTTCGATCAAACTTCTCATGCCACTGTTTAGGTGCTTGTTTGAGTCCGTACAATGACTTTACAAGTTTACACACCTTTTGCTCCTTACCTGGAACAACAAACCCTTCGGGTTGTTCCATGTAAATCTCTTCATCTAACTCTCCATTTAGGAAGGCTGTCTTCACATCCATTTGGTGTATCTCAAGATTATGAACTGCTGCAATAGCTATGAGAACACGTATAGATGTGATCCTTGTGACAGGGGAGTATGTATCGAAGATATCATATCCCTCTTTTTGTCTAAACCCATTGGCTACTAGCCGCGCTTTGTACTTATCGATAGATCCATCTGCCTTATACTTCCTTTTAAGGATCCATTTGCAACCTAACGGTTTGCATCCTGGAGGAAGATCAACCAACTCCCAAGTATTATTAAGCATTATGGATTCTATCTCACTGTTAATAGCCTCTTTCCAGAACGTACTGTCCGGTCCAGATAACGCTTCTTTAACAGTAGCTGGTTCATTTTCCAACATAAATGATAGAAAATCAGGACCAAAAGACTTTTTCACTCTTGCCCATTTACTACGTCTAAGTCCTTCATCTTCTACTTGAGATATACCATTTGTAGATTCATATGTTCTCTTTTGAGAATTACCTTCTTTCCTATCCTTGGCAGGAAAGATATTTTCAAAGAATACTGCATTCCTTGATTCTATTGTCATTTCTGCATTCATATCAGGAATTTCTGATTTGTGCACTATGAATCGATAGGCACTACTGTTATTGGCATATCCAATAAAGATGCAGTCAACCGTCTTGGAACCGATCTTACTTGCTTTAGTTTAGGTACTTCAACCTTAGCTAGACACCCCCACACTTTAAGGTATTTATAACACGGCCTACGATTATGCCATAATTTATAGGGCATTTTATCAATACCTCTCTTGGGTATCTTATTAAGAATATAATTAGAATGAGTATAGCTTCCCCCCACAAGTTGTCGGGTAAGCCTGAACTTATCAAAAATGCGTTCATCATCTCTTTGAGAGTACGATTTTTGCGTTCAGCAACTCCGTTATACTGAGAGGTATATGGAGCAGTCGTTTGATGAATTATGCCAGATTCCCAATATAGTCCTTCAAACGAAGCTTCATATTCTCCTCCTCTATCACTTCTAATTTTCTTAATCTTTAAGTTAAGTTGATTTTCAACTTCTTTCTTATAAGTCTCGAAAGCCCCTAAGGTTTCATCTTTACTTCTTAAGAGATAAACATAACAATACTTAGTGCAATCGTCTATGAATGTAATGAAGTACTTTTTACCTCCTCGAGTTTGCACAAGTTTTAAATCACATATGTCGGTGTGAATTAATTCGAGAGGAGTTGTGTTTCTTTCTATTGCATTAAATGGCGACTTCGTCATTTTTGCCTCAACGCAAACTTCGCACTTATTAGTTGAATAAGATTTAGTCATTTGGATTAAATCTTGTTTAACTAACTTCTTAATAGTGTTGAAATTTACATGACCTAATCTATCATGCCATAAACTAGGACTTTCCGACAAGTAAACATAAGAAACAACATTTTTTATTCTTCGCACTTTGGCGGATAACATTCATTGCATTCATCTTGAAAAGTCCCTTCTCGAGGTAACCCTTTCCAAGGAATAAACCATTCTTGGTTATTACAAACTTGTCGGATTCAAAAAATAATCTAAAACCGGCTTTACTCAACAAGGCATCGGAAACTAGATTCTTGCGGATGTTCGGAACATGCAGCACATCAAGCAAGGTCAATTCTTTGACCAAGGTCATCTTCAATACAACATTTCCAATGCCTTGAACATCGGATGTCACTGAATTTCCCATATACAATTTCCTTCCGGAAATGGGAGTATAAGAAGAAAAACACTCCTTATTAGCACAAATATGGCGGGTAGCCCCGGTATCTATCCACTATTCCTTTGATTGTCATCCAAATTCGCCACGTTTGCCTCGAAGATCACTGCAGCAAAATCAAGATCCATGTCATCCACATTGTTCGCCTCCTTCTTTGAATATCGACAATCCTTTGCTATATGGCCCGACTTGCCACAATTATAGCATGCTCCTTTGAATTTCTTAGTTGAGGAGCCCTTGTTCTTCCCTTTTTTAGCATTCCCGGAATGCTTCCTTTTGGTGCCGCTAGTGCTTGCCTCGGTAAGATTCACTTTAGCCTCCATCTTGCCTTTGGAAGCTTTGGATTCGTTGTCTCGATTATTCTCTTCAATTTGAAGACGAACAACCAAGTCCTCCAAAGTCATCTCCTTGCGCTTATGCTTGAGATAATTTTTGAAGTCCTTCCATGAAGGCGGCAATTTCTCTATAATTGATGCCACTTTGAACGGATCATTCATTACCATTCCTTCGACATCAAGTCCATGTAAAATAATTTGGAACTCATCAACTTGAGTTGTCACCAACTTTGAGTCCACCATTTTGAAGTCAAGATATTTGCCGACGACAAACTTCTTTGACCTGGCATCTTCAATCTTGTACTTCCTTTCCAAAGTATTCCACAATGCCTTGGCCAACTCGACGGTACTATACACATTATAGAGTGCATCGTCAAGTCCATTCAAAATGTAATTCTTACATAAAAAATTACCATGGTCCCAAGCCTCTTTGGCCAAAAGCCTTTGAGGGTCGGGATCACCATTTTGAACAATCGAATCTTCTTTTAAGAACCGATGCAAACTTAGAGTGGTCAAGTAGAATAGCATCTTTTGTTGCCATCTCTTGAAATCCACCCCAGTAAACTTTGGGGGTTTCTCACCATGAACCGAGTGAGATGTTGTAGAAGCGGGTGCAATATAAGCCCGGATGATTCGGAGGTGTCTTTTTCACTTGCCATTGTAGGAGCACCTTAAGAAATGTCAGATACTTCTTACGATTGTTGGGATTTTTACTAATAGGCTACTTAAGGAAATAACAAAGAAAATGAGAAAGATAACGGGAAAGATAACGGAAATTGTAAAGACAAACTTGATGTAGTCGAGGCTTGTGTTTAACACAATTGTTGTAAGAAGTATTTGTCCCACACTGGTGCTTATGGTTGATGACAAACTTCTCGTGAGATGCAACGACTTCTATTTGTTAATAGGTGCACTCCAAATTAACAAATCTAACGAACAATTGACTATTTGGAACTTTCGAACTTGAAGGAATTTATGCAACAAGATGAAATGATTATGCTTGGTTAATCTATCTTAAATGTAGGTAGAGAGGCTCAAATGACTAAATGTATGAATTGAAATTTGGAGGGGAAGTATATAAGGAGAGTTAAGGGGTTTGTGGCTTTTCCTTTGAAAAGTCACAACTTTTCGGGTATAACAGCACTTGCACGGCCGTGTCCAAGGAACTGCACGGACGTGCAAGGCAATATGCATGGCCGAGTACAAGGTTCTGCACGGTCGAGCGGCAAGGCAAGGCACGGTGCACGGCCGTGTCCTAGACACTTGCACGGCCGTGCAGAAGCTTCTTTAGCCTGCTCTTCATCCCTTTAGCCACAACAAGTCCAAACTAATTTTGGGACCAACCCAAATCAAACTTTGACCCATTATTTAACTCATGTTAAGTTACAAATCATTTGTCATTAATTTCTCATTCACCCGGAAATGGTTTTGAGACAATAAATGAGTTTCATAATCTACACTAAATGTAGAATACATTTTTGTAACTTACTTCGTTAACAAATAACGAATTCCGTTAGGAAGTTTGGTCAACGTTAAGTCAAACATAACTTTCGTTACCCATTTTCAACAAGTGCCAAAACTTTATCGGCCATCAATAAAAAGTGCAAAATATATATTCGGGGCACTTTTTATAAAAGTGCCAAAAAAATTAGCGGCACTTAATTAAATATGTTGGCATTTATCGGTATTTATTAAAAAATATCGGAAATTAGCTGCACTTAATAAAAACTAGGATTGAAATATATTGCATTCTTATTTTATAATCTGATCACAAAACTAAACACTGCTGGGTTCCACTTCACTGAACGATCATTTTCAGATATAATTCACTTTCCCTTAGGAGGAATATAAATTGACGATAATAACACCTTTCACCGGTACATAGCATTCCACCATCTCTCTTCATTTGCTTATTTCAATATTGATATGGAGATCTTGAGTCTTAGTCTTTCCGATGAAATTTTGGCGACGGTAGTGCCAATTGCAGTGTATTGGCTATATTCAGGGATTTGCATGTTGTTGCTTGGATCTCGCGAAAACTACAGACTGCATTCAAAGAAAGATGAGGATGAAAAGAATTTAGTGACATCGGGGACAGTTATCAAAGGTGTTCTTCTTGTACAGACTATCCAAATAGTCGTTAATATCATCCTTTTCAACGTATGTTCCTTTGTATCCCTATTTCCATATTTTGCATCTAAGTTATGTATGTTTGATTTTATAATTATTTTTATATCTTATAATATTCATACTATTTTAGTAGATAGTACAGCTTTGTTTTCTTTTCTTTTTTTAGCTTGATCATTCATCACTCAATTTAATTCTACTCAACTTTTTCCCAATTACAGGTTGTTGGAAGTAATCCAGACGATTCCAATCGTAAAGATTCCCTAATTTCGCTGGTGAAACAAATTCTTATCGCAATTGTGGTGCAAGATACCTGGAATTATTTCATGCATAGGTACTTGCACCTTAACAAGTTCATGTACCGCCATATCCACTCTCTACATCACCAGATGATTGTGTCACATCCATTTGGAGCTCTGTATGTTCATCCAATAGAAGGACTTATCCTTGACGCCACTAGTGGAGTTTTGACTGTGTTTATCTCAGGCATGTCCCCAAGAACCTCTATTTTCTACTTCTCCATCGTAAATATGAAGATTGTTAATGATCATTGTGGATTATTGTTGCCCGGGAACCTTTTCAATATCTTCCTTGAAAATGACGCAGTTTTTCATGATAGTCACCACCAACTTTATGGCGCCAAGTTTAATTTTTCTTCTCCATATCTTTTAATTTGGGATCGATTACTTGGTACATACATGGCTTCTACAGTTGAGAAGAAAGTTGGTGGGGGTTTTAAAGCTAGGCCTTCTAAAGTTTTCAAGGACAATTGAGAATAGTTGGTGAAATTTATTTCTTAAATATGGAGTGATTATATAAAACTCCGGTGATTTATTTACTATTTAAGCATTTCTTATGTAATAAAGGTATTGATGTTGTGTTTAAAGTTCATATCCTTTTCATGTAGTCTTTTATATTTGAATTTGAATTTGAATAAACATAAGAGATGATTCGGTCACGTGTTAGTTTTTGTCAAGGAAGCTGATGGTTATAGCGTTATTTATATTGAGTTTTATTTCTTTTCCTCCTTCATTGTTCAGGACCCAAAACATTGTCCTTTTTACTGTGAATTCGACATTTAACAAACTGAATGTTTGTTGAACCTTTGGTGTTTGTTAGATCGAGATCATCTGTCCTATTTTTGTTCACCACATTTTTGTATCACATGTGATCCAATATTTATTTATTGACGATGATATCATGATGATATTAGTCATAATTACTCGTAATCGTTGGATAACTTTTGGTATACAATGTAATACAGAAAAGTGGTAAGTGGTACATGTGAAAAACTTTATTGTGGCGTGTTGTTGAATGCGAAATCATACAATTATTTTTACCTATTTAACCTTGAACTCAAGAGTTATTAATAACTAGTTTTACACCCGTGCGTTAAACGCACGGGTAAATAAATTTGAAAAATTAACAAAAAAGATATAATATTAATAATTTAAGAAAATATAATTTTAAAGATACTTATTTCAACAAAAATATGTCATTGTATTAATCCAATAATATTACAATTATAACTAACAAATTGAATTTTACATATCGAAATATTTATTAAAATGCAAAATTATTAGTGAAATATTCACCTTTATTTTCAATATCAATACCATGTATCAAAGTTTTAAAATATTTATAAAGGAAGTGACTTTAACATCACTTGATCACCTATATTTTTACAAATATTGTCTTTTTAAAGAAAAACATTACTTGATAAATTTGTGCTTTAAAGAACTAACTAAATAAATAAATAAATATTAAAAAAACTGTATTAAGTAATTATACCCATGAATATTGAAATAAAAAATACTAATCATATAATAACTAAAATTTAATTTTATAATCCTATGCATTAACATTTTTTAAAAAATATAGTTAAGTTTTATAATAGGTTACTCATATTTATGAATATTAAAATATTTATCATTTAATTTATAATTATAATTTATATTTATTTGAAAATACTATAATAAGATTTCATATAATGTTAGTCTTAGTTAGAAATGAAAAGACATACTCTATTCATTAAAAAAAATAAACTTTATTATAGTTGATTCAACATCGTTTAGAATTTTGTGAATGAGCTAAATCAATAATTTTAATATTTTGTCTTTTAATTACATTTTCCATTGGTTAAAGAATAAAAAATTTAATAATATTTTAATTTCGAAAGAGCACTATAAATTGGATAATATTTAGAGGGAGTAAGTGCACTTATATAAGTTATTTTTAATTACTAAGTGGAATAAAATTTAAAAAATAGTGTAATTATTAAATGTATGGAAAGTAATGAAAATGACTTTTCAAATTCTGATATAGTTTTAGAGGGAAATGTGTTTAGATCACTTGAGTCTTTATATATTGAACAGTATAAACTGAGATACGAACATGGGCTTGTCCGGGTCAGGCTCAAATGGATTGGGCTATAAACATAATCCATGTGTGAGTTACGAGAAACAATAAAAAGGCTTCCTCGGTCTAATATGACGTCATCAACATGGCCAATCTAGGCACATGCAAATGTCCACAACTATGAGTGCCGAGTATACCTTCCTCGTATGCCGAGAGGTACCTTCCTTGGCCTTAACGTTGATAAAGGACTCCCTGTATTCTTGTTTCCTCCCCGGCTCATCGTGGACCGAGAAGGTCATGAATGACGAGGAGAGAAAAGTTCTCACCTCGGCATATCTCCATATGACGAGGAGAGAAAATCAGTCACCTCGGCATTTCTCCATGCCGGCAGATCTCTACCGAACGAGGAGAATCATTCATTTATCTCGGCCTAATGTGCAAATGATGAGATAAGGAAATCAGTCTCCTCGGCTTACCAGCGAGCAGTTATAACAATTCTATTCAAACAAGGTTACAACAGTTATTGTCCAATCGGGATTGTAACCACCTACTTCTATTCAAGTCAAACAATGACTCCTTAACAGATATTATCCTCTTAGGATTATATCTTATCTCTTTACAAGTTCAATTCAACATGAATTCTATCTATCCATCCATATAAATACAAGCCATAATCTCAATTATTGGGTACGTTACTTTTTACATACAGAAACTCTGTCAATTTAGTTTCTCATATCAAAACCGTGAACTTATTCTCACGCCGGAGGGCCTTCGCAGGACAAGCCCCGGCTTAGTTTACGTGTTTTCTCTTATTTTCAGGCCTAGCAATCGCCGGAGCAAAAGATCGCTTGGATTTGGGATGATTTGACGATTTTGGCATCATCAATTGGTTCCATTGTCGGGAAATCGATTCAAACACCCTTTGTTTGGCCTGGAAAAAGCTCGCTTGAAGCCAAATTTTCTGCTGGATCTATTTTCGATTTGATCGGAAATCGCTGTTCTGTTTGGCTCTATTTTTTGTTCGGCTGGATTCTGCAAATTTCGGCAGGAATTCGTCAATTTTCGTTGGGAACAATCGTTTTTGGTCGGAAAATTTTGGTGCTGTTAATATCACATATTACAATTTCGTGTTTGTGTCGTATTCTGCCCCAAATTTTGGCTTGAAATTTTGATTATTGAAAAAAATCATCCGTTTGGTAATTTGCTATTTACAATTGTTGATTTTCTATGGAAGATGGACAATTCGCAAGTGTTACCATTGAGGACGAGACCCAAGTGAACGGGATCACTACAAATGCCGAGGTGCTTCCTCCCCATCCACCTCAGCCCGAAAGACCACCTACCCTGGCCATGACTCTACGTTCCATGGGGTAGCCCACTGCCGAGGGAGTCGTTGCTAACCTTCCTCGTGCCACCCGTCCTCGAGGGAAGAGAGTTGGGAGGAAGATGACGAAGATTGCTGACGTTGGCTGAGCTGAAATCTCCCAACCCGTCGACCGACGTACTCTGTTGCATAGACAAATGGAGACATTGCAGAGGATTTACGAGACACAAGCTGCTCTCTTATAAATGGACCCGAATAATTCCATGGTTGAATTCATGCTGCCTTCGACGGGCAACTCTCGTGGAAGGGAACAGGGTGAGTGACGAGGTCCTCCCCTCGATCCTGCTGTACCATCGAAGCAGGCCCTCCGAGATCCTCCCCGTCCTCGGCACCACAATCAGAGAAACGAGAAGGTGATAGACCTGAGGTGCCAATTGAATTCCAAGGAATAGGAAGTGGACTCAAGGGATTTAAGGACGACGCTTAGTCTATCCAAGCGGCTATCCCCTCCTCGTCTCGTCATGGCACCTCGTTGCCCCGACTCACCTCGACCACATCGACCTCGGCATGATTCTCATCGTCCTCGGAGAGACTCTCCCCGTCCTCGTCCTCATGAATTTGTACGGCCGAGAACTCCAGAGCCATACAGAATGATACTTGGTGGCCACGAGTTAGAGCCAAGACATGATAAAGCACCATCTAAATGACGTGACAGCCACCGAAACGACGAGGGGCACAGTAGGGTGAATGACCACCCTAGAGATAAATCGACCCGTAGCTCCCAACACAGCACTCACTCTAGCACTGATAAGGGAGTGGATGCCAGACAATGGGAACTCCTGAAACAGAGACTTGATGACATGGAGATGGGAAAAAGGGTTGATAATGATGACTACGACTGGTCCACTCGTCCGTTCTCCCAGAGGATACTTGATGTACCACAAAAACCCCACTTTATGGTCCCAAGTTTTGAAAAGTACAACGGAACCACAGACGCGAAGGACCACGTGCAAAGTTTCGAACAAACCATGAACCTCCTCACCAAAGCTGATGACATGCTCTGTAAAGCTTTCGCGAGCACCTTCTCCGGAACAGCCTTGACCTGGTTCCGTGAGCTGAAAAAAGGTTGCATCGATAGCTGGAGGGGCATGAGGAGAATATTCTTGGACCACTTTTCCACAGCCAAAAGGAGGAAGATGAGTTTAATCGACCTTGCGAACATTGAACAATCGAAGAATGAAACCACCCTCAGTTACTACAATCGATACCGTAAAATGGCAAAACAAGTGGAAGAAAGCCTTACTGACAGGGAGGTTATTGTTTGTTTCAATTCCAGATTGAGATCCGGTCCCCTATTCTATGAACTCTCTGCCCGAGAACCTAAGTCCAAGGCTGATTTATACAATGTGGCCTATGTCATTGCCATGGCTGAGGATAAAAGCAAGAAAAGGGGATCTGACAAGGCGGAACCCGAAGCAGCTGGCACTCGCCACAATGACAATGGGAACGGTAAGGGATCTAAAGGGAAGAATAGAACAAGAAGCACTGAGAAGCCTGAAGTATTCACCCCTCTTACCAAACCCATCATGGAGATCATGCAGCTAGTGAATCTTCCCCCACCCTGTCCGTTGAGCAACAAACCAAAGTTCCCTCGTGACACTTACGAATTCTGTGATTTCCACAAGGACTATGGTCACAATACTGAAGGCTGTTACGCCCTCAAGAAAATGATCCAAAGATGGGTTGACGAGGGAAAGTTAGACCGCTATGTCAAGAAGAAAGATGGCAAGCAAAAACGGAAGGAAGAGGAAAGTGAAGATGATGATAAGAGCGAAGAGGGAGAACAAAGGCCTCCTAGGGCCAAGCTGAATGTAATCCGAGAAGAGAGAGTCTCCACGAGATAGCTTGGCCCTAGATGAAAACTACCCACACCAGCTCCAGGGTGGGCTACATCCGTGCTGCCCGTGAACAACCCTTGGTGATAAAGGGTCGAATTGACAATGTGGAATCGGAAAGATTGCTTGTTGACACGGGGGCCTCCCGTGACATTCTGTACTAATCTGCCTTCCAACAGATGGGCCTGAAAGATACAATACTGGAGCCTTATCACAAAAGGTTAGAAGATTTCACCAACCATAAAGTTGGTGCCAAGGGAACTGTCGAGCTAGAACTTGAAATTGGCGAACATCCCTTCCGATCCACAGCTACTGTCAATTTCGTAGTTATGGATTTAACAAGTGATTACCATGCTATTCTGGGCATTCCAAGTCAAGCAAAACTTGGGTTGGTCGTCTCCCTTCCTCACCAACGGGTCAAATTTCCTACTCGTTCTGAGATTGGATGCATGAGGGCGACCGCCAAGGACTTCTTGGAGCATGTCGTACAGAGCCGGAAGAAATCTAAAAGCGTGGAGATAGATACCCCTGAGGACAATATCAAGATCTCATAATCTCTGAAAACTGCCCACACCAGCTCCAGGGTGGGCTACATCCGTGAGGTCCTAGATGAAGAGCCTATGGTCCAAGAAATTGCAGCTGACCAACGCATAGTTCCATCTGTCTCTGAGGAAGATCCCATTCTCGTCAACGGCCAGAACTCGGGGGCTAACCATGACTTGAGGACGGTCGATCCGCTCGACGTTGATGAACTAATGGAAGAGGAGAGCCTCAACGTGAATAACAATGAGGATAGGAGAATTAGAGAAATCATTATTGAGTCCCTGGAATTTCGAGACGGTCCTGAAATGGAGCATGTGGATGAACTGGAAGAGGTAGTCATCAACCTTGACTATCCTGAACAAAAAATCAAGCTCGAGGGCCAGCTATCTCCGGAAGAGAAGGAAGAAATCATCTCCCTCTTAAAAAACAGCCTCAACGTCTTTGCTTGGTGAGTCGAGGACATGATGGAGATCAATGAGGAAGTAGCCCTCCACCGCTTGGAAGTTGATCCATTGGCAAATACCATTTCACAGACAAGGAGAAATTTCGCAAGTGACAAGGAGGAAGCTATAAAGGAAGAGGTGCAAAATTTACTTAGCACCGGAATCATTCGAGAAGTAAAGTACCCCGTGTGGTTGGCCAATGAGGTGATGGTAAAGAAGCAAAATAGGAAGTGGCGAATGTGCATTGTTTCACCGATCTTAACAAGGCCTGCCCTAAAGACAGTTATCCTCTCCCTAGAATCGACAAGTTGGTTGACTCTGTCGCTGGACAATAAACACTCAGTTTCCTAGATGCCTATTCAGGTTATCATCAGATCAAAATGGCAGAAAAGGACATCGAGAAGGCCTTCCAAACACCTGGGGGAAATTATTGCTATATTATGATGCCTTTTGGGCTCAAGAATGCGGGTGCCACGTACCAACGAATGGTGAATCAAGTATTTGGCACAAAAATAGGCCGTAACATGGAGGTCTACATCGATAATATGGTCATTAAGACCAAGGAGGGTAGTCACTCCCCTGACTTAGAAGAGGCAATAAACAACCTCCGAGCCAATAACATGAAACTAAACCCAAGTAAGTGTGTATTTGGGGTGACAGCTGGGAAGTTCCTGGGCTTCATGGTATCGCAAAGGGGTGTTGAGGCGAAACCTGAAAAAATCAAGGCATTAATTGACATGAAGGAACCTACCAACATCAATGAGGTTCAAAGACTAAATGGAAGAATAGCGGCACTGGGAAGATTCATAGACAAATCTGCCGAAAAATCATTGCCTTTCTTCAAGGTTTAGAAGGGTACCAAGAGCTTCTCCTAGACTCCCAAATGCTCCGAAGCATTCCTCCGGTTGAAGGAGTACTTGGGTTCCCCTCCCTTGCTTAGCAGTTCGATTACCAGCGAGATGATGTACGTATTTGTAGCCGCCACTGATCATGCAGTCGCAGCAGTCCTAGTTCGAAATGAAGAAGGAACGCAAAAGCCCATCTACTATGTTTCCAAGGCATTGTCTGATGTAGAAAGCAGATACTTCAACGTGGAAAAGATAGCATACGCACTAGTCATCGCCTAAAGGAAACTACGTGCCTACTTTTCTGCACATCCTATCACTGTATACACCAACGAACCATTGAAGAAGATCCTGCACAAGTTGGACGGCTTCGGACGTCTCTTGAATTGGTCTATCGCTCTTACTGAGTTGGATATTACTTACCAACCAAGGAAGACCCTCCTAGCATAGCCTTTGGTTGACTTCATGGTTGAGACCGCCTTTATGGGTGAGCACCTCCCCAATTCCCGTACGCAAAACACTGCGGAAGAGGAAAAGTCTCCCATCGAACTCCCATCCAACAGTTGGGTCTTGTACACGGACAGATCGGCTACAAAGGAAAGGAGCGGAGCTGGAGTTGTACTAGCATGTTCGGAAGGAGAGTACACCATGCAAGACATCATCCGGTTTAAGTTTCCTGCCTCCAACAATCAAGCTGAATACGAAGCTCTAATATTTGGTATTGAGTTGGCTTCCTTCTACGGAGCAACTAAGGTGACGGCATTCTATGACTCCCAACTCGTTGTTAAACAAGTAAAGGGAGAGTATAACACCCAAGATCCCACCCTTACCAAATATAGAGACCTTGTCCTGGACATGACGAAAAAGATGGAATTCTTTAAACTCAAACAAATAGGCAGGAAAGACAACCAAATCGCAGACGTTCTTTCTAAACTAGCAACCATGGATGTGTCTAAGTCTATGACCAATCCATACATAGTTTATGCTGAGGAACCTGCATATGAAAGATTACAAATCATGCTCCTAGATGGAGAGGAGAGATGTTGGATTGATGATTACATATTCTACACCGAGAAGGGCCAACTCCCGGAAGAAGAAGCACAAGCTAAACTTATCAAGAAGAGGTCCCCAAGGTTCGTTGTGATGAGCGGAGTCCTCTACCGATGATCTTTTACCAAGCCCCTGCTAAGGTGTGTCTATCCTAAGGAAATTCAGAACCTCTTGGCAGAAGTACATGAAGGTGTTATCGGCGGAAACCCGTGGCCCAGAACCTTAGCTGACAAGATCATCTCGCTAGGTTACTATTGGAAAAACCTGAGAGAGGACGCGCACACCTATGTTAAAAAATGTGACAAGTGCCAGAGATTCTCCGACATTCTTAGACTACCAGCAGTTGAGTAGACACTTGTAATACCTACGTGGCCATTTGATATGTGGGGGATCGACATCAGCGACGGAATTATTCTTCCGGTGAAATGTTATTATTTTTTTATTTTTTTATTTATCAGCGGCGGAAATATTCTGTCGGTGAAAATTAAATGTTTTTTATTTTTTTTAAAATAATTCACCAACGGAATATTTTCGCCGCTGATAAATTAATTTTTTTTAATTTATCAGTAGCACAAATATTTCGTCGGTGAAAATTAAATGTGTTTTATTTTTTCTTAAATAATACACCGACGAAATATTTTCGCCGCTGATAAATTAATTATTTTTTTATTTATCAGTGGTGGAAATATTTCATCGGTGAAAATTAAATATTTCTTATTTTTTTAAATAATACACCGACGGAATATTTCCGCTGCTGATAAATTAATTTTTTTTTATTTTATCATCGACGGATTATTCCCTCGGTAATTATAAAATTTAATTATTTTTAGAACTAATTAACAAAATAACTAACTGAAAACATTAAAAAAATTTAACTGAAACGTTAGAAAATTGACTGGAATTTCATAAAACTGACTGAAATTTTAAAAAACTAACTGAAAACGTTAAAAAACTAACTGAAAACGTTAAAAAACTGACTTGAATTCTAAAAAACTATCTGGAAATGTTAAAAGTCTGTCTGGAATTTCAAAAAACTAACTGAAAACGTTATACCCTATACCATATACTATATACCCTATACCATATACTATATACCCTATACCCTATACCTTATACTATATATCCTATACCCTATACCCTATACCCTATATACCCTATACTATATACCCTATACCATATACTATATACCCTATACCCTATACTATATACCCTATACCATATACTATATACCCTATACCCTATACTATATACCCTATACCATATACTATGTACCTTATACCCTATACTATATACCCTATATCATATACTATATACCCTATACCATATAATATATACCCTATACCCTATACCCTATACCCTATATACTATATACCCTATACCCTAGACTATATACCCTATACCATATACTATATACCCTATATCCTACACTATATACCCTATACCATATAATATATACCCTATACCATATACTATATACTATATACCCTATACCATATACTATATTCTCTATACCCTATACCTTGTATACTATACCTTATACCCTATACTATATACCCTATACCATATAATATATACCCTATACCCTATACTATATACCCTATACCCTATATACTATACCCTATACCCTATATACTATACCCTCTACCATATACTATATAGGGTATAGGGTATATAGTATATGGTATAGGGTATATAGTATAGGGTATATGGTATAAAGTATATGGTATAGGGTATATAGTTTATGGTATAGGGTATATAGTATATAGGGTATAGGGTATAGGGTATAGGGTATAGGGTATATAGTATATGGTATATGGTATATAGTATATGGTATTGGGTATATAGTATAGGGTATAGGGTATATAGTATATGGTATAGGGTATATAGTATAGGGTATAGGACATAGTATATAGGGTATATGGTATATAGTATAGGGGTTAGAGGTTAGGGTTTAGGGTTTAGGGGTTAGGGTTTAAGATTTAGGGTTAAGGGGTTAGGGTTTAGGGTTTAGGGTTTAGGGTTTAAGGTTTAGGGTTTAGGGTTTAGGATTTAGGGGTTAGGGTTTAGGGTTTAGGTTTATGGGTTAGGGGTTAGGGTTTAAGGTTTAGGGTTTAGGTTAGGGATTAGGGTTTAGGGTTTATAGGTTAGGGATTAGGGTTTAGGATTTGGGGTTTAGGGTTTAAGGGTTAGGGTTTAGGGTTTAAGGGTTAGGGTTTAGGGGTTAGGGGTTAGGTTTTAGGGGTTATGGTTTAGGGTTTAGGGGTTAGGGGTTAGGGTTTAGGGTTGAGGGTGTAGGGTTTAGGGTTTAAGGTTTAGGGTTTAGGGTTTATGGTTTAGGGGTTAGGGTTTAGGGGTTAGGGATATAGGGTTTAGGGTTTAGGGTTTAGGGTTTAGGGTTTTAAGGTTTAGGGTTTAAGGTTTAGGATTTAGGGTTTAGGGTTTAGGATTTAGGGGTTAGGGATATAGTGTTTAGGTGGTAGTGGTTGTGATAGGGGTATAGTGGTGGTGGTGGTGGTGGTGGTGGTGGTGGTGGTGCGTGGTGCGTGGTTGTGTAGTTGTGGTGGTAGTAGTAATAGTTGTGGTGTGGTATTGTAATGGTGGTAGTGGTTGTGATAGTAGTGGTGGAGTGGTGGTGGTAGTACATGGTGGTAGTAGTGATTTTTGTGATGATAGTGATGGTGGTGGTAGTAGCGGCGGAATAATTATGTAAGTGTTAATTAGATTTTTTTTAATTTGTTTCACTCTATTTTTATTTTATTTTTATTTATGATTTATTTATTTTTCAAAAATAATATTTATTGACTCATATTTATTTTTTTGAGAGTAATTTAAAATAATTTAATTTAAAATAATTTTCATGTTTTATATAAATAAAATTAATGATATTTATTAAATTAAAATTAATTAATATTTATGATTTGTTTATTTTTTTCAAAAATAATATTTATTGACTCATACATATGTTTTTAAGAGTAATTTAAAATAATTTTCATGTTTTATATAAATAAAAATAATGATATTAAAATAATTTTCATGTTTTATATTAAATTAAAATTAATTAACCTCAGCGACGGAATATTCCGCCGCTAAATATTAATTATAGCGGCGGAATTTAGCGTCGGAATTTAAATTCCGCCGCTATAATTAATATTTAGCGGCGAAAAATTCCGTCGCTGGTGTTAAATATAAATACTAATTTTCCCTCTCTGAAATCATTTACGCCTTTATTTCCCTCTCTTTCTTTCCGTCTCTCTACCCGTTGATCTCATCTCTCTCTCTTCCCTCGCTCTCACACCGCCGCCGTCCACCCTCTCCACACCGCCTTTAAGCTTCGTCGTCCGTCCACCTCTCCATCGTCTCCGTCTCGAGCTGCTGTCGCGTCTCTCTAACACACCGGCGTCCTCACAGCCCCTGCTTCCACTGTGTTTCTCCCATCGTGTTTCTCTATTGCTCTAATCAAGGTACATGTTTGCTTATTACAAAACCATTTATCTGATTCCTCTGGCTATTTGCTTCTTGCCCTTCATTTCAATTTCATTTTCTAGGGTTTATGAATGTTGTCCTACAATTCACTTTTTTTTTAATTGAATTTTATGCCATCATCGACACAGTCTTTCAAGACGGAAGAATGAATAAATTTGTATGAAATTGTAAATGTTGCAGAGATGAACTCGTGTCTGGGGAAGTTTTGTTGTTTGATTACATGTTTTATGCATTTATGTTCTATGATCTATTTGAGATCAGTGGCTGAATGTGGTTGCTGAGGATAGGTTCACTATCAGGGGGATTTTGAGCTGAGTTTGGAGAAATAAGGACTGAAATGAAAGCTTGGAGAATTGATACCCTTACTGGTTTTAGACATTTGGGCACATACTCAGAAGTTTGGATTTGAGATTTGATTAATTGAGATTGTTAATGGAAAAGGAACCTTATGCCTGTAATGGTAGTAGAATTTTGTAGATCATCTTACTTTTTTGATTATTTACTTTGAAAGCCACGTTCTATGAATTGTAATCTTGAATATTTTCTTTTGCAACTTATAGTTAAGAGTGGCTTGTTTAGACTTTGCTTATTTTGATATTTCTAACTAAATATATTCATATTTCTGAGGTATATTGCTCATCGATTTCTTTCATTTGGGATTTTCCAGGAATGCACTCATAGATGGAAATCTTAATCACAATTTTTTATAACTTTAAAGGGCGTAGTTTCTACAAGCTTCCGTCTTCAATAGCTAGAGATATAAATAACGGTACTCATAGTCAACACAATTACCACCCATAACAAGAATGGTAAAAATGGAAAATGTGGTGTATTTAAATGAAGTTACTAAATATCTAATTTTAATAATTTCAACACCAATCAATACATTAGATAAGTTACTAAATATCTAATTTTCAAGTCTTTTAAAGTCAAAGGGGGAGGAAGGGGGGTGAATGTCTCAATAATGTAACATATTCAACCGCACACTACCTTACTGGTTCTAGATCCCATTTTGGGGCGATTGACGGCATCGCGGACGGTGATGTATGTCGCCTACGTTTGAGCGCCTGATATCAATCCTGGCACCCTAGATGCACCTTAGGTCGGATCTTGTGTAAAGTCAAAGGGGGAGGGGGTGAATGTCTAAAATTAGGAAGACTTGGATGGAAGTATTGTTAAGGAATTAGACTCCTAATCATTGTCTAAAATTAGGAAGAAAACTCTTAGTGGCACTGCTTATAGGGTATTGTGGTTGGTGGTTAACATCTTAAAATATAAACAAGATGAGAGCCTTTCTCATCCACAGCTATCAAAATCCGTCCATCTTTCGTTTCGAAAGACAGAGCAAACAAGTTCTCCACTGTTTGAGCAAAGGATTTTCTGTTTAATAAGAGTTTTTCCAGTTTCACTGTCCGTATTGTATCTCAGGATCTCAAACATCACAGCCATGTTTGTGACAGTGTCTGTTTTCTCTTCACTGGTGTTATACTGTTACCTTGTTTTTACTTGTGACCGTATAACACCAGTGAAGAGTAAAACAGGCACTGTCACAAACATGGCTGTGATGTTTGAGATCCTGAGATACAATACGGACAGTGAAACTGGAAAAATTCTTATTAAACAGAAAATCTTTTGCTCAGACTGTGGAGAACTTGTTTGCTCTGTCTTTCGAAACGAAATATGGGATAGGGTTTTGATAGTTGTTGATGAGAACGACTCTCATCTTGTTTATAAATTTTAATTTAATTCATCATTGTAAAATTATATATTTTACAACAAAGAATTAAATATTAATATTTAAAATTATTCACAATATTAATAATTTAAAAAATCCAAAAGTTGAAATTTCTTGATTTTCGATTATAAAGCAAGTAGACAAAGTGATATTTGCATTTCATATAATCGTGCATTTCAGGATGGGATAGGTTTATCAAACAGGCACTTAAAGGATAGAGTAGGTATTGATTCCAGGTCAACAAGTGTTGAATTTCAACTACCTAACCAACTAAGCTGCCTGAAACATATATTAATAAAGTGCACAATAATTATATTACTATAACAAGAGATAAAAATAAATTAGTAAATGTTCTGGCTTAATTAGGTTTCATGCTGGATTAAAGCTGGTTGGAAGCATATACTGTTTGCTTAATAATTATATTGCTAAAGAATTGTAAAATTTGAAACCTATATGACAATTAATTTGTATAAAGTTATATCTAGGGGCGTAAGTGGTTAGGTAGGGACACCATTATCCTTTAATTTAGTTTGAACTAGAGCTCAAGATTTGTTGATACTATGAAGCCAACCCCAATTCTAAACCTAATTTTAAATATTAAAAATTTATAATTATTCACAATATTAATAGGTAAAAAATCCCAGCAGCCCCAATTTAAGGCAACATGGAGCATTACAATGGAGAAATTATTTCCCGAGAGTATCAATTTCAACAAGACATTCTTGAACTCTCGCCCTTTCACCAAAAACAACACCGAAAACTTATTGATAGGAGGTATAGCATGCCATGCATCTGGTCTCTAAAAGATTGGAAGATTGATTGGGATCTGCGCCGAGCTGCTTCGTGCTTTTGGGATTCAGAGCGACATGTGTTCACCCTATCGTACAACGATCTGATGCCAACGATGGAGGATTTCCGAGCACTGAATGGTGTGGCTGAGTCGAGGACTGTGGCATTTCCCCGAGATAGACGATCAGTTACGGAGCAACTATCTAAATTCTTGGG
Source organism: Adenophora triphylla var. japonica (assembly GCA_022495995.1). Taxonomy (NCBI): domain Eukaryota; kingdom Viridiplantae; phylum Streptophyta; class Magnoliopsida; order Asterales; family Campanulaceae; genus Adenophora; species Adenophora triphylla. The sequence goes on along the minus strand of JAFEMH010000624.1, from coordinate 108,885 downwards.
ATTATCAGCAGACTGGGTATCGAATATTGTCGTTGACGATAGATTCATAGACTTGAACCATATAGCCAGATTGAGACCAGCCCCAGACTGTTTGGTCTATCCACTTCCTTAGATATATTTATGTTGTGATGCCTTCAAGTGATCTCGTTTAGGTCAAGAGACCTTCAAATAATCCCTGTCAGGTTCAGATGCCTTCCAATAATCTCGTTTAGGTCAAAAGACCTTCAAATGATCCTTTTCCTTCAAATAAATCCCTGTCAGGTTGAGATGCCTTCCAATAATCTCGTTTAGGTCAAAAGACCTTCAAATGATCCATTTAGGTCAAGAGACCTTCAAATAAATCCCTTTCAGGTTGAGATGCCTTCAAATAATCTCGTTTAGGTCAAAAGACCTTCGAATGATCCTTTTAGGTCAAGAGACCTTCAAATAATCCCTTTCAGGTTGAGATGCCTTCAAATGATCTCGTTTAGGTCAAGAGACCTTAAAATAACCTCTTTTAGGTCAAGAGACCTTCAAATAATCCCTTTCAGGTTGAGATGCCTTCCAATAATCTCGTTTAGGTCAAAAGACCTTCAAATAATCCCTTTTAGGTCAAGAGACCTTCAAATAATCCCTGTCAGGTTGAGATGCCTTCAAATAATCTCGTTTAGGTCAAAAGACCTTCAAATGATCCTTTTAGGTCGAGAGACCTTCAAATAAATCCCTGTCAGGTTGAGATGCCTTCCAATAATCTCGTTTAGGTCAAAAGACCTTCAAATGATCCTTGTTAGGTCAAGAGACCTTCAAATAATCCCTTTCAGGTTGTGATGCCTTCAAATAATCTCGTTTAGGTCAAGAGACCTTCAAATAATCCCAGTCAGGTTCAGATTCCTTCCAATAATCTCGTTTAGGTCAAAAGACCTTCAAATGATCCTTTTAGGTCGAGAGACCTTCAAATAAATCCCTGTCAGGTTGAGATGCCTTCCAATAATCTCGTTTAGGTCAAAAGACCTTCAAATGATCCTTTTAGGTCAAGAGACCTTCAAATAAATCCCTTTCAGGTTGAGATGCCTTCAAATAATCTCGTTTAGGTCAAAAGACCTTCGAATGATCCTTTTAGATCAAGAGACCTTCAAATAATCCCTTTCAGGTTGAGATGCCTTCAAATGATCTCGTTTAGGTCAAGAGACCTTAAAATAACCTCTTTTAGGTCAAGAGACATTCAAATAATCCCTTTCAGGTTGAGATGCCTTCCAATAATCTCGTTTAGGACAAAAGACCTTCAAATAATCCCTTTTAGGTCAAGAGACCTTCAAATAATCCCTTTCAGGTTGAGATGCCTTCAAATGATCTCATTTAGGTCAAGAGACCTTAAAATAACCCCTTTTAGGTCAAGAGACATTCAAATAATCCCTTTCAGGTTGAGATGCCTTCAAATGATCTCGTTTAGGTCAAGAGACCTTAAAATAAACCCTTTTATGTCAAGAGACCTTCAAATAGTTTCCCCTATGTTCAGCCCCCCTCAATTAGTTTCTCTCAAACTACGACCGGCTTGATTCCCACTTGGGATACGTAGGAATCCTTTCTCAAAAGGTCCAGCCATCCGATTCCCCAGCTCACCGTCTAGCCCTCCGCTTCATTCCCCAGCCGCTCATTGGGATTGGGTCTTATTTTATCGACAACCTCACTTCTTCCATAAGTGACATTGCCGAGGGGCTCTGTAAGTACGCCAATCCAAATTTGCGACCTTTTCAGATGCATTTTAAGTAATAAAATGGCATTTAGGGGCATTTTGGTAAATTCTCGGTCCATTCCGAGACTTCCGGAAACATTTCATATGTTTCTCGCGAAGGAAGTACTTTTTTGTACTTTGCTCGAGTTAAAGGACCTAGAGAGAATAAAACTGTTTTAGACTTTTGGGTATTACCTAGGAAGGTTCCAATCGGTTTGGCGCCAAAACGGTTATGGTCACCTTGTGTCACGCGACAACTCGAAGCATGGAAAGTGGTTACGTTACGTCGTGCGACACAAAGTGACCATAGGCTGCAGCTATAAATAAGACCCTACCCCTCTCAGTTTTGGATCCGAATTTCACCTCCCTAAAGCTACTCTGCCCAAATTATGCCAGAAACTCCCTCTCTCTCTCTCTCTCATACCAAAACCACCCAATTCTCCTCCAATTCCCTCACCTCTCACCTCTCTTCAACCCAATTCCCTCTCTACTTCCCTATACACTTGAAGCCCCTGAATCCACTCTCTCGCCCGTGCTCAGATCTCCATCTCGAAGTTGAATTGAAGGCTTCTACACCTAACTTGGTGTAAGAGTTGAGGACTACAAGGGTAACAATCTCCCCTCTTCTCTCTCTCTCATTCATTTGTTCTAATTGCTCTCTCTCCTTCTCCATTTGATAATCAGGCTCCTTCTGCCTCGGATTATCAAGTGGCAACTGCAATCTCTCTGTTTAAATAGCTTATACTTGAGTCCAATTGCTTGATTATGATGTGATTTGCTTGGATTTGCAATTTGGACATCAAGGAGTGTGGATCTTCCATATCCACACTCCTTTGATTGATTCGTGTTTAATTCGTATTGTTCTTACTGTTTCTGATATAATTGTTGTGTATTTTCTAGATCTACATCTCAGTTTGTGAGGTACCTGCAGATGGTGAACATATGTCACGCGACACATTTGGACATGAGGAGTCCTGTGTCACGCGACATGTTGTGACCATCTGCAGGGACCATATTTCAGTTGTAGCTTATTTTGTTCAGTTGTTTTAGCATTTAGTTTTATGATTAAGTTGTTCAGTTCCTAGATCTGGTTTTGCTTGATTCATCTGGAGATTTGGTGATCTGTTTGGTTGTGAGCCTCTGCAAGGTGACCATTGATGTCACGCGACATATCGGGACAAGGGAGTCCTATGTCACGCGACAGATGTGATCCTTTGCAGAGGACCTGTTTTCTCTTGTAATCTGTTTCTTGTTGATGTAAAGGGATGTGGCCTCCCGGACAATTGGTCTACAAGTTGTAATGATCTCTCTTATTCAATAAAATTCATGTTTATCGCACTTGTCTATTATCTTTGTTTGCACGTTTCTTTGAATTATTTGGATGTCTAGATTAGAAAGACTCGTCTACGGACGAGGCGTGTTGGGTGAACTCTCGGTTCTTCCCAACACGTAACCTGACCCCCGAACCCACTCTCTTTCAAAAGGTTTTTCAAAGTGCACCTCTAAGCATGGCGTGGCGACTCCTTTATTTTTATTTCGGCGAGCGCACATTCACTTGCGCAACTTCTGTTTGACAGGCTTGGATTCGGGATCCAGGGGAATTCTGTGCTCCACGATCGAGGGATCGAGTCCTGGCATGTCCTGGTATGACCAAGCGAACACGTCAACATACTCCCGGAGGAGGCTTATCAGGGCTTCTTTTTCTGCATCGGCGAAGAAACTGCCTACTTGTGTCTCTTTAGGCTCTTGCACTGACCCCAGGTTCACTTTGGTCATAACCTCTTCGGCAGCTTGGGCCCGGTTGTCCTCTTGGTCAACTACACGCTCGAGAACTTCTCTAATGTATTGTTCGTTTAATGTGTCTGCTTCTTTATCAATTGAGTTATTAACGTCTTTTAAGTTGTTTATTAACTTATCAGTTGTTCAAGTGGCAATGAGGGGATACTCCGAAAGGTCAGACTTTTCATTGAACAAGAACGGAAATACATGGTTGGCTACATTATCATAGTCCTCCGGCGTAAGGCCATTGGATGACTCAGAGGACTAGACTCTGATAAGGACTGACTCAAAGGGTTTGAGACCGGGTTTAGGGAGATGTGGGTGCGGGCCTAGCTTGTCTTCCAGTTATGTCTGGCTTGCCCTTGGTCCGGTAAAAGTTACCCAATTCTTCAGTGGCATTGCTGGATGCTTGATGAGGGTGCGGGGATCGAGAGGCTTGGCTTCAGCTGTCCCAATCATGGCGATCATGCTGTTTTCGAAGCCCAGGTCAATTAGGTTCGGCACCTCCATGACTTCTTCAAAAAGACTCTGTAGAGCTGGTCCACTGAGAGCGTTTTCTATGAATTCTGGTTCCTTCTGCTTTGGAGTTATTGTCTCGAATGTGGCCTCGGCGGCTGATCCGAACAATCTGTTTCCCATGGAGAGTACCTTGAGTTGCTCTTCCGCATCTGGGATCCCCTTGAATGTGTACTCGTGCTGGACTGTGGTGGCAGTTGGTCCAGGTAGAGCCGTGATGTCGAGGAACGCTCCCCTTATCGGATTAGCTTTGAGTCCTCTAAAGCGCTTGAGGTCCCATGCTAGTTGTTCCATCCTTTCTGTAGTCTCGGTGCTGACTATCCCTGCTTCTTTCTCATATTCATCAGTTCCACTTTTGGTCCCCTCAGTTCTGCTGTCGGTTTCGCTGTCGGTCCCCTCAGTTCTGCTGTCAGTTCCCCTATCGGTCCCCTCAGTTCTAGTGTCGGTTCCCCCGTCGGTCCCCTCAGTTCTTCTGTTGGTTCCCTTGGTGAAGTAATGAGCAAGGTCGAAACTGTAAGGTCAGAGGTTGGGTGTGCCGTCGAAGGTTCCCCTGTCGTGGGCTGCTGCCTTGGTGCGGGCGAGCCTTTTGTTTTCCTTGATGTCAGCCGATGTTGGCACATAGCCAAGCCCCTGGACCGTGGTGTGGTCCTTAACTTCGATGACTTGGTTTTGGCCTTGTAACCTTTTGTCGAGCCCCAGTCCTGGGATGAAGGTCATGAGTTTCACCATCTTCATGGCAGGAGGGATCTTGTCGTGAGACAGTGGAAGGTCCACGTTGCATATTTGGATCTTGGAGGTCTCCAGAGTGAATCCAGTTAATGCCATGTCGTCATTATGCTTGATTTCTAACATTGGGATGTCGTTGGTGCTGGTCCCCTCGGTGGTGACGCTGTCGCCGTAGACTGTGGTTAGCTCGTTGCCTTGCATGAACTTGAGGCACTGGTGAAGGGTGGATGCCACGCCATTGATTTGATGCAGCCAAGGATGCCCCAGGATGGCTGTGAAAGTGATTGGAATGTCCAACACTTGGAATTCGATGGGAATCATCCGGTTGCCGAACCAAATATTAAGAGTAGCAACCCCGAGAACAGTACGGGATGTAGAGTCATAGGCCTTGACAGTGTGGACTGAAGGCTTCAGATCCGTGGGCTTGATGTCAAGCAGGTCCATCATCTTGGCGGGTAAGACATTCATTCCGGAACCTCCGTCTACCAACACGCAGGGAAGGCGACGCTCGTCCAGCTGGACTGTGATGTAGAGCAGCTCATTGTGATCAGCCCCAAATTTCGAAAGGTCCAAATCTGTGAAGGTGATAATGTTGCCGTAGTGGATGTTGCCGATCATCTGAATGACTTCGTCTTGGGTTGCGTCCACGGGGACCATGGTACGGGCCAGGCTTTCCTCTAGCTTGAGCTTGTGAGGATATGAGGATGTGAGCAGGGACCAGAGGGAAATGTTCACCTGGGTTTGCTTGAGCTGAGTGAGGATCGGGTCCTCTTTCACGGAACTTGTGTCTTCGGGCAGACTGGGTTGCGGTTCTGGCTCCGCAGGCTTTTTAGTGGCCTTAGGTGGTAATGCATGGATTTAACCCGATTGGGTTAGAACGCTGACATCAGGCTTGGCTCCTTTTGAACAGGCCGCTCTGAGTTGAGCCATAGTTAGAGGAGGATTCCTCGTAGCATAGTGCCATATGTCTTCCCTCAACTCATTGGAGAGTTCCTGGCTCAAGCGAACAGTCTCCTTGATCTCTTCACGGTATATCGCGTTCCTTTCCTTCTTGCTGAGCATACTCAGGGCATTCTGGAGTAGGGTCTGGCGATATTCATGGTTTGCTAGTTTTCCTCCGCTCTTGGCCCAGATCAACTTTCTTGCAGCGGAGCCTGCGTCGAGAGTTAGTGCCTGCGTTTCCTCCCATGTGAGAATAGCCAGTGCTTCTTTGAACTACGTGCGGCAGTCTAGGTAAACCTCCATCGGGGAGAGATTTCCCTTCTGTTTTATCCGAGTGGCGGGTATGTTGGAAGGTGAGTACACGGCTTCCCGAACCTCTGCCCATGTGACTGGTTGCTGTCCCAGTTGATCGTTTCTGTAAACGAATGCCGCAGTCTGTGGAATTTCCCTGAGTAGTTGCTCGAGACGAATTTCCATCTTCCTCTTGTTTTTGAATAGACCTTCCTCTCTAAGTTGGCCTTTCAATTTGAGTGCGGAAATGATCTGTTTCCATCCTCCCAGGACCCTTGGGAGTCCAGTTTTGTTGACTTCATGCCCGGCTTGGAAGAGAATGGTTTCATCATCTTCGTCGTCGCTTTCATGGAGAACTTGCTTTCCTTGGGGAGGTAAGCGCTGAGATTTGTTCTGCTGTGCCGTTCCATCTCCTAGGTCAACGGGACCGTTGACCACCCTCGATTGACAGAGGGGGTTGGATGAGAACAGACGGTAGTCCATGAAGTTGTCGTGAGCAAAACCCCTAAGGTCAAACTGGTCTAGAGTGGCCTCTAGCTTTCTGTCTGAAGCTGCTTGTGACACATTAAGGGCTCGGTCCCTGTCGGTCTTTTGAGCTTGGTTTTCGTCCCAGAGACGGTTTTCTTGAGCGGCTAGTTCCATGAGGGCTTTCCTTGCGAGAGCTAAGCAGTCTCCGTAGGTACGCACCGTCTGGCTAGTGTCCAGAACTGTGATCACATCTAGATCTCCAAATGGCGGAAATACTTGGATGATGTTGACGAAGGTAGTCAGGCTGGGACATTCCATGCGACCTTCCTTGATCTCGGTTACCAAGAAATTTGCCCATATCTGCTTGATTGAACACACAGGACTGTTGAATTCGGCAATGTTGACAGTCTCGTGATCTCGCTCGATCGCCAAGTCTATCAGAGCTAGCAGTCTACTGGCGGGATGTCCGAATTCGCGGCCGTGACGACTGGGAGCAGAATCGAACTGGAGCATGTTGATGCTGAGGTGGTCATTTCCCACGTCGGAAGCTGACTCTGTCTTGCAGGGAAGACCTTTACAGATGTTTTCGAGGTGGCTGCCAGAAGCGTTCCCGAGGTTGATCTGATTCGTGACAGGGTGAGGAGCTTGGTCTCCTTCGCTGTTGCCCTTGGCTTTGACGGCGCTTGTGGCTTTAAGCTTGACTGACGGCATGGGCCGATTGCCACTGGGGCTGGTACTTGGAAGTGATGATGAGCTTTGAGCTCGGTTAGCTAGGGCCTCGTTTACCATGAGCAGGCAGTCGTCGAGGGTAACTTTGGCGTTGCAGAATCTGACGATAAGGACCGGATCCTTAATATCATCGGGATATCTGGAATAGATGATGTTGACGAAGTCGTCGTCAGTCACTTGATCAGAGGGATTCTTTGTCGTGTCAACCAGTTGCTTCCAATTGTCGGATAGCTGCCTGTACTGGACGTTGAGCTTGACAATCTCCATGGTATTGGAGCCTTGGTCCTAGGTGACCTGATCGGAATGGGTGCCGTCCTCGAAACTGAACATGTGAATGCAGAGGTCTGCTCGCGGGTCTGCCGTGTCCTCGACTCCGGAGAGTCCTGATTCGTCATCGTCTGACGGCTCAACCCAAACGTAGGGACGTATTGCGTCCGGGTGCGTTGTTGGAGCTGCTAGGAAAACATCATGCCCTTCATTGGAGAAGAGGGGTGCAGCAGGTAGTTCCTCGTGGAGGACATCCCATACGACTTCCATGCACTCAAGACGAGTGTGACGGTGCTTGTTGACCTTTATCACGAAGATCTCTTTGCCTGGCGGGGCCAGAGAGTTGGTTTGAAGAATGCTGACGAATCTCGGATTGGAGACAGGGGGTTTACGTGCCCGCATCATGGCGATGCTCAGTGTTTCTTTCCAATCTGCCTCCAAATGTTGGAAACGACAGTTGAACTTGATGTATCGGATCGCCTGGTCGGCCTGTTCGAGTACGTTGACGTAGTTAGCATCTCCGAACTCTGAGGGATTCTGATGAGATTTGCCCCGATATTCCCCTGGTCGGTTTGAAGGAGGTAGCCCCAGTGCCTGACTGCGGGCACGCTTGGCTACTGTCTCGGCTTCGTTTCCTATGAGGAAACTGTCTCCTCTGATGAATTCAAGATCTCCCTGCCGGTTAATGAACTTAACGCACTGATGGAGAGTGGAAGCTATGGCATTCATGTGATGCAGCCAAGGGCGTCCTAACAGAGCTGTGAATTCGAATGGAATGTCCATCACGTGGAATTTTGCTGGCACCATTTGGGTTTCGAACCAGAGCTACAGAGTCACCGTCCCCAGGATGGGACGAGACGTGCTGTCGTAGGCCTTGATAGTCCGGGTAGACGGAATCAGATGGCTTTCGTTGATGCGCAAGGCTCGCATCATGCTGAGAGGGAGAACGTTAACGGCTGACCCATTATCTACCAATACTCCGGGGAGTGTTATGGTGTTGAGCTTGAGAGTGATGTACAGAGCCTCGTTGTGCCCCGAGGCATCTCTCGGGAATCGTAGATCTGGTCTCTATCCGGAGAAGGAGATTCATCAAGCCATCCGTTTCCTGTCTTCCTCTTGCGAGGTAAAGCCTTTGCTGGAGCCTCGGGATTGTGTTGAGGCCGTTTGTGGCGGTTGTCGCCCTTGGTTAGCATGTTGATCGAGTGCGAGTGTCAAGCTGACTTTGATCTTCCTTTGCCGGTCCGGGCTCGAAAGCTGGACAAATTTGAACCTTGGCTGATCCCGCGGGGGGTTAGGCTTCTGATTGGCAGTAAGATTACCAAGATATGAGGCATTCCGGTGTCCCAAGGTCTGAACTCTTGTGTCAGGAGGACTTTTCGGCTTTCCCACCCCACTCTGCTCTAAAGTTGCATGGCCTGGAGGAAGCGAGGACTGGCTGGGGTAGAGTACGTAGTATTCGAACTTCCCGGATGGCTCTCCGAGTGTACCCACACTGGTGTCTCCAGCTTCGTATCTTTCTCTCAGTTGCTGTTAAGAGGACTTCTTCTTCTGTTTTCTCGGAGGATTGCTCCAGACCATGTCTTGGGACTCGTACTCCAGGCAGGCAGAGCAGTCACAAACATCGTAGCTGATGTGGACATTTGATGAGGACCCGGCTGGAAGAGGCGGAGGGACTGGCTCTGCGGCAATCTTCTTGGGCACCCACTCAATGGAATTCACACTTTTGTTGTTGTTCGGAAAAGGGTTTCCGACTGTATTGGGCCCACGGGGGCGCTCCAACTTTCCTTCCTCTATCAAGTTCTGAATTTCGTATCGTAACCCCATGCAGTTGTCGGTGGTATGGCCGTGATACTGATGGAAGGCGCATTACTTGCTCTTGTCAGCGTTGACTACGAGATTCTTGGGTTTGTAATTTGCAACGGGTTTAAGGAGACCTTCCTTGATTAACCCCTCCAGCATCTTGCTTAGTGGCATATCCAACTTGTCAAAATGCACGGCAGACTGCTTCGAAGTGGAGTTGTTGCTTTGCGGGACTGGGTTTCTGTTGCCCGACTGCTGTCCCTGATGGATGTAGTTAACAGACGTATCTTTCCCTTTTGCCGGGGGCTGGTGCGGGATTGAATGCAACTGCTGAGCGGTATCTGTATGGCTGTGCAGTGGCCAACTTTTCCTTGAGATCCTTCTCGAACTGTGAGCCGGCATTGACCATGGCCCGGAGATCTGGGAAGAAATGATGACTAATGAGAGTTCTAATGGACAGTCTTAAGCAGGACTTGAAGATCCGCATCTTTTCATCCTTGGAGAGTGGCTCCATGATCTCGGAGAGTTTCCAACTCCACCTCTTGTAGAATTCTCCGACGCTTTCGTCCGCTTTCTGCTCAGTGGTGATTAAGTCCTCATGACTTGTTTCCCACTCTAAGTTGGATCGGTACCGTTCCAGGAAGATGTTACTGATCTGATCCCAGGTGTGGCGATCCACAGGCTTGACCCTTAGAAACCACCGTAACGCTGAACTTTTGAGCGTATGTTGGAAGTGGTCGGCCATTTGCTGGAGGGTTGCTCCTTTCGCTCTCATGCCGAGAACGTAGGTGTCGACGTGCGTTTGAGGACATTCGGTTCCGTCGAATCGGTCCATCTCCGGCATTCTGAACTTGGCAGGGAGAGGCGTGACCATTCCCAGATCTGTGGATTTGAGCATTTACTGCTTTGAGCTGCTCATGGTGGCTTTCAGGTCTTTCATCTGTTCGACCATCCAGGCTAAGGTAGGGTCCAGTGGTGGACTGTGAGGCTCGGCGCCAGGTGCTACCACGTGAGCGGTAGTGATTGGATGTGGAAGGCTTGATAAATGAGAATATATGGGGGCCTTTTCTGAACTGTATCGGGGTTTTTCCCCGGTGTTTTGGGATTCGTGTATAGGCAATGGGACGAACCCGGGAGGGTATTGAAGAATATTGGCATCTGTCTGAGATGGTCCAGCGGTGTGCTGGTGGTATTGAGTGATGGGAATAGCACTGGCTTGGCCAAATATGACAGGGTTTCCCTGAGAGGTGGCAACGTGAAGCCTAGGTCGGCTGTTTCCTTGGTTCGAAGGAATCCCGTAAGTTTGCGGGAGAGGAACCTGGTTGAAGGTTTGAGGAGCTGGTTTCGAGGAATCGTCATCCTCGACCAGGACAAATGTACCATCTGACTGGGGGATAACTGCTATACCACGCTCATTTAGAAGCTGTACATCGAAATTCTGCTGATCTTCTTTCTGCCTCTTGTTAACCTCACAAGCCCGGATGGCTTCTTCCAAAGTCATATCTGTTACCGGTGGCGGGGGTCCGTCCCCGTCACGATTTTTCGGTGAGCAAGACATGTCGGATATTTGGTTGAGGGAACTGAGGGAACCGAAGAACTGTCTGACGCTACCGTAACGGTGATTCTGGCGAGGCTCTGACCCGAAAATCTGAACCACTTTCTGCTCGCTGCAGGGAACGAAAGGAAGGGTTTAGGCTTCGGAAAGGGGTATTTGTCTCAAGGTTTCAAGCTCGTGCAATGTGCAGTTACCGATTAATGTTTACTTAAAACGCGTTTTCTCAGAGTCCAATCGGTTGGAAAAGAGCGTGTCTTCTTTTTCTCAACTAATCCTAGAGCTCTAATCAGTGGATCTCGTCACTACGCTTATAAGCCCCTCGTTTCCATTGTAGATCATCTTTCTCGGGACGGACTATCCCGAGCGAGGTCCTATAAGGCAAGCGAGTTCCACCGACAAAGGAAAAAGTGAACTAAAGGCTAGCTGATCACGCAAACTTCCAACGTATGTGACGCACGGGCCACAGTCGAAGTCAACGTCCTTAAGTTAAGGCGGGGATCATGCCAAAATTTCGGCATGACCTCTCCTGACTCGCTTGCGAGAGGGACCTTAGCTTTTGGCGTTGGCCAACTTGTGGCTGGCACGGTACATACGGTGAGGTTTAGTGACACGGCGTCACATTGAACCTTCGGGTATATATTTTTAGGCAGAGCTCCGCGTCAAAGTCAAGGCTGAAAAGCTCAAGACTTCGGGTCGGGAACGACCTTCGGTCTCAACCTCTCGAGCTTGACTTCTGGCGGAACGCGGCATAAAAAACATACACTTAGGCTTTATGACACGAACTAAGCCAAAAACCAACCGGGGTCTTGGACAAAGTGTGACACAAAGAGTGCATGGCTTACATGGGCTAGGATGGGCTATTTGGGACGACCCCGTGCACCCGCGAAAGGTGTCTGGTAGACCAACCGAGATGCAACTGATAAGGCCATCCCGGGTTACGGGTTGTAGTGTGCAGTGTACCGAGGCAGCAAGTGCACGTGAAGTGCTGTGTTCCGAGGCAGCAAGTGCGCGTAGTGTGCGGTCACTAAAATTCTTTTTTTCTGAGTAAAACAGAGATTTTTCAGAATGTGTCTTAAAGCATTATGATGCGCAGTTCAAAAGACAGCATGAAAATCAAACATGAATGGGGATGCACAAACATGGTATGATTTTGAAAAGACGACAATGTAATGCCTTTGAAAAAACCGTTCGAGGTTTAAAGTAACACACGCGAGGAAGGGTAAACGAAAGTTTGACCTACGGAAGTCTTTATTGAAAACAACGGCAGTTTTGAAAAAAAGTATCCAAGTCCCCAGCGGAGTCGCCAACTGGAATTACCCGGGATTTCGCGCGGAGGCGAAAGGCGGTTGTCTTTCGCGGGGTGTTGGTGTCTGGGACCTTGCTTCATGGGAAGGAAAATGAGGAGTCGCCACGCGGTTTTTGTATTTTGAGCCCAAACGTTGAGAAACGGCTTTAGTGAAAATAGTGTCGTTTTTATTGGTAGCAAAAACTTAGGAAAAGACTTTGAAAACAGGGGATCATTTTTATTGGTAGCAAAATTGAGTAAAAAGCTTTGAGTACCAGAGATTATTAGGTTCGGAGGTCACGTTACATTTCGGGAAGAGTATTACGAGATCACCCGAAATGCCTCGTATGACGAGTCTTTCTACCTTTCTCGAAATCGTGTGTGTGTGTGTGTTTTGAAATGGGGGCTTGAATGACAAGCTTAATCTTGGTTTGAATGTCAAACGTTGATTAGATGACTTTGCTTGAAAAGACGAGCGTTTGAATGACAAACGTCGGTTTGAGTTTGAAAATGAGCGCTTGCGTGGCAAACGTCGATTTTGGGTTCGTAAAGGAGTTTGAAGGTCGGACTCCGGTTTTGAACCGGGATTGCATTGTTAACGATTTTTATGGGAAAAAGCGTATTAAATGATTTTGAATGTCAAAATTCGGCTTTTAGTTTGAAGATGAGCGTTTGGATGCCAAACGTCATTTCGCGCATTTTGAAAGAGAGTTCGAAGGACGAACTCCGGTTTTGAACCGGGCATTACATTGTCAACGATTGTTACGGGAAAAAGTGTATTAAATGACATGCGATCAACGAATCAGGTTGCGACTCGGACTTTGAAAAGTAAATACTATCACGATCCAAATGGGTCGGACTTTGTAAATGACAGTATTTAAATGCGGTATCGACGGAATCAAACGATCCGGAATCGTAAATGACGATCGACGAGCCAAACGACTCGGAATTGTAAATGACGATCGACAAGCCAAAACGGCTCGGAAGAGTAAAGTTGCATGAAATGTAAAGGACGTTCGACGGATCAAACTGTCCGGAATTGTAAATGACAGAAAAGTAAATGACGATCGACGGATCGATCAATCCGGAGTTGTAAATGACAGAAATTTAAACGGAACGGGGTCGGAACGCTGTTTTAACCCGTGATTACTTCTCTTACGGGAAGAGAAGAGGATCGAGGGGCTAAAACCTATCGGACCCTGTTAGACGGAGGCGTCTACATTTCAATAACGTTGTTCGAAACTGTTATAGCGACTGGCGCGTAAACCGAGACGAAACGAGAGATTTAGAGAGAGGGAGTTATACTTATGGCTAGGGTCGACTCCTTTGACTCGAGGGGTGTATACGGGATACGGAGAGTAGTTTGGAACGGTGTTTCGGAGTGGAGGAGGGCGTATTTGATCGAAATACGTAGTTTTCATGCAAAACAAGGTAAAACCGAGGCTCGGGAGGGGTGAGAATCAGTTTAGGCCGTGAGGTTTTGGTGGAGGGGGGTAATTTTTTGTTGTTACAAATGGCTTTGACAGCCTATCTATTCATAGGTGAAATTTCAGTAGGAGTCCGGCCGGACTTAGACTGAAATCTAGGCGGTTTTGTGGTACTTTGGAATTTTGAGGGACTTCACGGCAATTTCGAAGTCTCGCATGTGGAGTCGTGGGACTTTGACTGTATATCAGGGGTATTTTAGTCTTTTGGCCTTGATTTTTGATTGAAAGGTGACTAGAGGGAGGTGGCATGCTTGACACGTGCCCTGTGAGTCACCAAATGCGTGGGAGTTCGTTCCCGGGTCCCGGTTTTGTCCATTTTTTAAAATAACAGTCCGAAAAATGTCCGAAATGCCCCCGAAAAGTGTCAGAAAGTGCGTTTTTCAGGGAAAGCCGTACTTTTACGTGTGATGACGTGTGTCAAGTACGTTTCAACGTAGGGATGCTCGGGGCAGTCCCGGGACGTCTCGTTGGCATGGCAACGGGGAGTTTAACGAGTTCCGGTTAACCTGAAGTGGGCCAGTTAACGGATTTCGGTTAACTTTCTGACGGATGTTGACGATCCAGATTTTGGTACTTACAATAGGAGATGGTTACCTCGGCAATCAAAAGACCCTTGCGACAAAGTAAGTTCTCCTTGCTCGGCTTGTCTCGAACAAGCTTCTCGAAAGCCTCTTGGTCCAAGGCCCTTTGAACAGGAGCTCGGCCCAGTCTCACCAGAGCACCATCCGTGGCCTACAAAGGGATGTCCCTCATGGCTGGTACATTTGCCACCATACGCCGAGCAAGCTCCTCGGCATCTTCATAAGAATTGACAGTTTGGATAGTAAGGGCAGGAGGAGCTCGAAGATTTTAGGGCTCCACAGCAGCTCGTTTGAACGAGGGTTCCTCGGTAGAAGCACCTTGGGGCCTCTTTGAGTCGGAACGTCGTTGGATGAGGTCAGTGTCCTCAGCTGACGGGATGTCTGCCTCCTCCACAACAACATAACACATGGGGGCTATGCCCCTCGACAATCGATGGATTATCATGGCCTTCGGAGGCCCCCTCCTCGGCTTTAATATCCCTGTGCAACTTGATGGGAAGGGGTTGGTCTCCCTTAGCGCTCAGCAGGAGATTACTGTGGTTAGCCTCCTCCTTCCTGTCTTTTAAAGCCGATTGCTTGGCCTGCCGCCTCTTCCTCTTAATCAGTTCCACAGCACTCAGTTGCTCCATTGCTAACTCTGCTTCTTGTTTGGGGGATAAATCTGCAAAGACGAATAAGATACGGTTACATTACGAAGAAGATTAGAGCTAACAGCAAAAAACAAGTATTAAAGACGAGGGATAAACAATTACATCCTACGATATCAGTCTCTCTCAAGCACTGATCCACGGGAACGAGCTTGCACCACGCACAATCTTTATAAAAGACAAGGCCGGGATGCGTTCTCCAGTCATTAAAATGTCTCCCCCTCTTAACAGTGACGAGGGGAACCACCCCGTTCTTCGGTCCTGGCATCAGTCCTGCCTGAACATAGTAGCGGTCATCGGATTCTAAAGTTGACAAGTCAAGGAGCCCGACCTCGGCAAATTCCTCGAGGCGCTTGATCAGGTCCTTAGTCCACCCATACTTCTACACTAGGCCCGATGAAGTTGGCACGTCATAAGGGGAGGGGAATTCCCAGCCTTGACGGCTCTCGACCCTAATCACATGGTTCCCCCAACCTCCCACCTTGCTAGACATAGGGAGGATAATCTTCGGATTCTTGGGATCACTCCGTATGACGAGGAGGGGACTACTCTTCACATAACTGATCTGGAAGAAGTGACGGAAGGCTCCTAGGGTAGGCTCGTAACCTAAGATACGGCAAAGCACAATGAAACTGACGAGGACCCTGGTCCCGTTAGCCCCTAGCATGGCCGGGACAGCCCTCACATCACCCAAGAATTGTTTATAAAGGGATCTAAAGGGAGACAAAGTCCCTGTTGGAATTGCTTGAAGTAGAAATGGACGTGGTTATCATTGTAGTAGAAGCTCTTCTCCTCGGCATCAGTGGCGAAAATGGGTTTGCCAATATAAGTTAGCTGGAACTCAGCTTTATCTATCCCGTACTTGGTATATAGTTTCTCCAACATGGGGTCCCCGACCTTTGGCGGCCTTTCTCGGCCTCGTCCACCTCCTCGGCCTCTCCTTCCGTCAACTTGTTCGCCCTCCACGAAGGCATTGACAATTTTTGTAGACGAGGAGGCTTCACCCCCTCTTCCCGTCATATCTACAAAAATGCCATCCAAAGTTAGTCATTATCCAAGGCCAGGCTTACGACAGGGAAGAGGGATGCCCCTCGTGGTCATTAGAGTTAGGCCGAGGCGGGATCCTTACCACTTAAACGCTCACGAGCTATGTGATCTGAGGACGGGTAGAACAACTCTATGTGCTCCATTATCTCGGCCCTATCCTCAAGCAAGACTATGCTACGAGATGAGGAATCAACCCGGTCTATCCTCGTACTATTTGGGTATTGGATGAACATTCGAGTATGGCCATAGTTTCTCAACATCTCTCCTATTTCAGCCAAAGTCAGCATCAACCATGGTCCTCTCTCTCTCTCGGATAAACTCTCAGATTGCCCTTGTGGTATCCATAAATGAATCGGGGAGAATGGTTCCAAGAACGAGCCATTTCTAAGGAGGAATCAAGGGTCAATGGGGGAATCAAGGATCAATGGGGGAATTCATAAAAGTATCCAAGAAAATCAAAAGATTCAAATAAAATCAAGAACTTCAAAGCTTTTAACTCAGCAATGGCGGTTTTTTACATCAAAATCCCTTCTAAAACCCTAGAAATGGCAAAATCCTAAACGAAAAGCATACGAAGGAAGAAACGTATACCTGTTGTATGGAAAGCGGTCGGAATCAGACTCTGAAACAACTTCACCGAAAAATTCAAGCCTCGCCGGAAATTGGGATTGGAAAGTTCGCCGGAGGATTTATCAAACCTTGCTTCTACGCTCTCAAATATCAAAAGTACGGAAAGGTTAAAATGAAAGGGGTTTTAGTTTTTATACTCACCAAAACCGGGTCAAACCCGAAAGGAAAACGGTTTAACGGGTATGGCGCCCCAGCATTAATTTCCAGTAACAACTTCCAAGGCATGTCAGACCTGGGGGGCCCACGTCTCATCATCATGGAAATAACCCGTGGGTAATGAAGCGACACCCATATTGAAGCATCTCTGACGTGTGGCAAACCTGTTCGTATTCCGTAAGCCGAGGACGAGATGACTTTCTCCTCGTCCTAGGTCGAGCTAGAAAGTCGGGGGCCACTGAACAGTATAAACCGAGATATGAACATGGGCTTGTCCGGGTCAGGCCCAAATGGATTGGGCTATAAACATAATCCATCTGTGAGTTACGAGAAACAATAAATAGGCTTCCTCAGTCTAATGTGACGTCATCAACATGGCCAATCTAGGCCCATGCAAATGTCCACAACTATGAGTGCCGAGTATACCTTCCTCGTATGCCGAGAAGTACCTTCCTCGGCCTTAACGTTGACAACAGACTCCATGTATTCTTGTTTCCTCCCCGGCTCATCATGGACTGAGAAAGTCATGAATGACGAGGAGAGAAAAGTTCTCACCTCGGCATATCTCCATATGACGAGGAGAGAAAATCAGTCACCTCGGCATTTCTCCATGCCGGCAGATCTCTACCGAACGAGGAGAATCATTCACTTATCTCGGCCTAATGTGCAAATGACGAGATAAGGAAATCAGTCTCCTCGGCTTACCGGCGAGCAGTTATAACAATCCTATTCAAACAAGGATTCAGCAGTTATTGTCCAATCAGGATTGTAACCACCTACTTCTATTCAAGTCAAACAATGACTCCTTAACTGATATAATCCTCTTAGGATTATATCTTATCTCTTTACAAGTTCAATTCAACATGGATTCTATCTATCCATCCCTATAAATACAAGTCATAATCTCAATTATTGGGTACGTTACTTTTTACATACAGAAACTCTGTCAATTTTGTTTCTCATATCAAAACCGTGAACTTATTCTCACGCCAGAGGGCCTTCGCTGGTCAAGCCCCGGCTTAGTTTACGTGTTTTCTCTTATTTTCAGGCCTAGCAATCGCCGGAGCAAACGATCGCTTGGATTTGAGCTGATTTGACGATTTTGGCATCATCATATATATATAGATAACATATAATAAAAAAATAAAATAAATTTTAATATTATTTTATTGATGAATGCCATTAAAAGCCGCATAATAATTTCCAAAGATACTCCAAAATAAAATTTAATATTATTTTATTATAGGATTAAATAATAATTTGATCCCTGAATTTGGCACTTTTTATTAGTTTGGTCCCCCATAAATATTATTTTATTAATTTTGTTCCTTATGTTTTTTTTTGCTAGTTTGCCACTTTTGTTCGTGTAATATTCAAAAATACCGAAAACAACCTGGTACTAAATAATATTTTTATCCACTTAACACTTTTTAACAATTTAGTCTCTTAAGATCGATATCTATCACTTTGTCCCCACTTTATATGTTTACTAGTTTTTAACCTTTAGTCAAAAATACCCTTACTATGAAATTGATTATGAGTTTTCAATTTTTCGGATCCAAACAATAAAAAAATTATACAATTTGATTGGAAAAAAATCATGAATCAGTCTAATATCATTATTAATTATACTAATTTGAAATTCTTAAGATATCTCAATCTTTGTCACCTCTCAATATCTTGCTATTTGGGATCGATTACTTGGTACTTACATGGCTTCTACAGTTGAGAAGAAAGTTGGTGGGGGTTTTAAAGCTTTGCCTTCTAAAGTTTTCAAGGACAATTGAGAATAGTGCATCCACCTTGTCCCTAAGATAAGACTTTATATAATATAATTCGGGTTTGAAAAGTTGCAGAAATTTATTTCTTAAATATGGAGTGATTATATAAAACTCCGGTGATTTATTTACTATTTAAGCATTTCTTATGTAATAAAGGTATTGATGTTGTGTTTAAAGTTCATATCTGTTAGGACCTAACTATGTAAACCACATAGTTATAAGAGGTTTTGACAAAGAAATATATAATATGTTATCTAACAGCCAAGATAACATATGACCTTGGACAGCTAAGCCATCAACTTCAAACTGCACTTCTATATATATCAACTGGACAGCTATGATTCAATCATCTTACAAAGATATCACTCAAAACCACTCATGTACATTAATGTATCTAATTACATGTGTAGTATGATGCTTTACATATTGCCTAAACCTTCTAGATCAAGAACTTAGCTCTGACAGCTAAGGCTCTCTCACAGCAAAGGATTCATCCCTCAACAGCTATGATCTTCAACATCAACAGCAATGAAGAAATCCTGTGATGACCAAGATGTGCATTGTCCAATCTCTCCATACAGATGTTGCCAGCTCATCTCCTTGAATATCACATGCTTGGTTGCAGATTCCAGCTATGTTAACTCTCTAGTCAACAAAGGCTCTAAATGCAACTCCAACATGCATTTACTAACTTGTCTCCTTGTCTCCTCCAACGGCTATTTCCTAGCCTATAAAAGGAACTCTCCAAGACTGAAGACCTCACCCCTTTACACACACAACTTCTACAAACCTTGCATCCAAACCTTCTCAACCTGCAACCAATAATCAAAACAACATTAAGACACTTCAGAATCGATCTCAGGTGTATAAACTGATTTGTAAGAACCCCTTAAGACTGACTTTAAGTGGGTAGTGTGAATTGCTCAGTGTAGAGCTTAATCCCTAATAGACTGTACTTATTAGGAAGAGGAAGTTCAAGGAACTTGCCTATCCAATCCTTTGTAAATATTAACGGGAACTAGATTTAAGTGGATTGATCTCACTTGTCAAGGCTGACAGTGAGGGTGGACGTAGGAGGAGTGAACTCTGAACAACCTTAAAATTCCTTGTGTTCAATTGGTATTATCACACAACACACACACACATATACACACACATACACTATTCACTTGTCTTTACATTATTTCAAACACTTTTATTCCGCTGCACATTTAACTCTAATCTTTAAAACCAGTTAACCTCTGACAGCTAAGATTTCAACTCAGCTGTCAAACCTTAACTGCCTAACCTTTAATTTGATCTAAGCAAACAGGAGATTTCAATTGGTATCAGAGCTTGTCTTCACACACAAAAGTCTAACAACTTGTGAAGGATCAACTACCAACCCACCATGCCTCAACCAATGAGAAATAATGAGAAAGACATTCCCCATATTGATGACTGTGGATCATTTGAAATATATGCATCCAAAATTAAAACATACCTTGATGCCAATAGTATTTGGAATTGGTATGCCCTTGAAAATGAAGTCACATACCCTGTATCTGTTTATACAAATGGTGGACCTAGCAAAGTAAAATCTCCAGAATGCAGACAGATTCGAAAGACGGCTAGTCGATGCCAACCTTAAAGTCAAGAACATACTCCAAAAGAGTGTTAATGACTCACTTGCTCAAGAAATTGCCAAGGAACCAACTGCAAAGGCTGCTTGGGAACTCATCCATACCAAGTTCCAAAAACACACCAGTGTTAGAACTCAAAACCTATACAACCTTCTTAGACAACTTGACAACTTCAAGTTCTACCCTGGTGAGAAAGTAAGTGCTGCAAAACCAAGGTTTGAAGACTTGGTAAGATCCATTGCTGATCATGGTAAAACCTTTGAGAACCAAGATCTGTGTCTCAAAATATACTCCAACCTTCCTCAAGAATATGAGAAGGTAGCTCTACCAATAAGAGAAGGCTCAGAATGGAGCACCATGACTGTTGAACAATACTTTGGTAAGCTTGAAGCTTATGAACTAGAAGGAATGATAAAACTCCAACCAGTTCCTTCAATTTCACAAACCCTTGCCTTAACTTCCCAAGAAACCACTCAAAAACCAATCACCCAACAAGACATTGATTCCATGGTTCTTCTTTCCCTCCAAAAAGTAAACCTTCCCTCAAACAACCTGTCTCAAGGAGATCTACCTAGTCTCATATCCATGGCTGTCAGAAATACCTTGAGAGCACATAAGAAGTCCTTTGAGAGAAGCTATAGCCCATCCACCTCTGATCAAGAAAATCCTAAAAAGAAAGTTGAATGCTTCAACTGTAAGAAGCTTGGACATTACTCATCTGATTGCCCTGAACCAAGGAAACCTAGGGAAAAATAGACAGCTAAGAAGTTCTCATACTCTAAGGAGATTATTCACAGTTCAAGGTGTAACTGCTACAACTGCACAAAGAAGAAAAATGAAAAGAACAAAGAGCAAGTATTGATTGCTGACTCATCTAAGTTTAGTGATGAGGAATGTGACTACAGTGACTCTGAAAGTGAAGGAGAAGAAGCAATGATATGCTTGATGGCTGGAGATGATGAAGACTCAGACAATGAAGAAGATCTTGAAGCCTTAGCTGTTGCTGAAGAACTAAAACAGGTACCTCAATTTAACACTTTAAATAATGAAGAATTTAAACAATTAATTAGTACACTTTTAATTCAAATAAAAAGACACCAAACTGGCTTTGCTTCATTGCTCACTGATAATCTATCCCAAAGTAAAACCATTGAAAGCCTTGAAAGAGCCAACCAAGGACTGAAAGTTCAAAACCTTATGCTTGAAAAAGCCAATGAAGAGCCGACATTTGTGAATTCTAAACTTCTGGAAACCAACATCAATCTTGAAAAGGAAAATGAATCCTTCAGAAAGAAGTTTGAAACCTGGAACAGCTCTGGAGAAGCCTTGACCCACTTTAGCTACAACCAAAGATACCCAGGTGACAAATCAGGAATTGGAGCTAACAATCCTACTATGTACACATATACCCCTCTTACTGATGAAAGGGCCATTGACAAGATGGTTCTTGAAAGCATGAACTATGTCAAAGCCCAAGAAAATGTTTATCCTATCCAAACCAAGGAAGATCTCAAGAAAAAGGGAAAAATGGATGAAGCTAGCTCCGGCCACACACCGATGTATCAACTCCGAGATAGCCCCACTCACACTGATAAAACTCATATAGCCATCTTAAAACTGTCAAAAGGAAAAGGAAAACAAGCAAGCAAAGGTAAATACATATGGCAAAAGAAAGGAATCAAGGAGCAAATGAAGGAGAACCAACCAAGACATGAAGGACAGCAGAGGTCTCCTAGACAACCAAGACATGGTGGACAGCAGAGGTCTCCTAGACAGCCAAGATATGGTGGACAGCAGAGGTCTCCAAGACAGCAAAGATTCTATGATCATCACTCATATGCCAAACCTCAAAGACCTAACGGCCATTCCCAAATGGAAGAAACCATGCCCAACACAATACCTCTCCTAGATCATCTCATAATTCCCAAGCCATTCTCGGTTTCATAACCAAAACCAATTCTTTTCTCCCAACCAATTTCTTAATCAATCCCAACCTATTGCTCCTACTCCCTATATGCCGCAAATCATGGGATATTATAATGCCCTAAACCGGATTACTTTGGAAAGAGAGCAATGAACAAAGCTAGGGTACCAAAGAAATTCTAATCCTTTGGACCCAAAAGAATAAAGGGTACCATAAATGTATTTTTCTCGTTTTGTAGGAACCTAGGAAAGGAATATGGTACTTGGACAAATGGATGCAAGAGGCACATGACTTACAACAAGGAGTGGCTACAACAATATGTCCCTAAAAATGGTCCAAATGTAACTTTTGGTGACAATTCTCAAGCCAAAGTCAAAGGATCAGGAAACCTTGTTACTAAAGATATTATTTTCACTAATGTATCTTATGTAGAGGGTCTCAATCACAATTTGATTAGCCTTAGTCAGATTTGTGATAAAGGATATCATGTTGTTTGTTCCAAAAACCACTGCACTGTCAAGGATGTCAACAACAAATCAATCCTCATTGGAATAAGAAAAGGCAACCTCTACTGTCTAAACCTAGAAATTATGGATTCCTCAGATGCCCATTGCCTACTCTCCTTCAGTCAATCTGATATGTCTTGGCTATGGCACAAAAGATTGGCTCACTTAAACCTGAAAAGTATCTCAAAACTATCCAACTCAAACCTAGTAAAAGGCCTACCCAAAATACCCTTAAAAAAGGACAAGTTGTGCAAAGCTTGTCAATGTGGAATATAAAAGAAAACCTCCTTCACTGCCAAAACCAGATTAGATACCTCAAAACCACTTCAACTTCTCCACATGGACCTTTTTGGACCCATCAGAACTAGATCTCTTGGTGGAAAGAGATACTCTCTTGTTGTAGTTGATGACTACACTAGATTTACTTGGATCATACTTCTTGAATCTAAAAGAGATACATTGGAACAACTTGTCAAACTGTTCAATAAAATTCAAAACCAAAAGGGTTTATCCATCATCAAAATCAGATCAGATCATGGTAAGGAATTTGAGAACACTGGTGTTGAAGAATACTGTGATCAAAAAGGGATTGAGGACAATTTTTCTGCTTCCTAGAACTCCTCAAGAAAATGGGGTTGCTTTGAAAGAAAGAATAGAATAATTTGTGAGAGGCAAAGAAGGTCTATGCCGTCGAGCACAACCTTCCTAAATATTTTTGGGGTGAAGCGGTCACCACCGCTGCGTCTATGTTCGTAACAAGACCCTTATCAACAAATTTCACTCCAAGACTCCCTATGAACTTTGGAATGGAAGAACACCAACCATTTCATACTTCCATGGCTTTGGAAGTAGATGCTTCATACACAACAATGGGAAAAACAATCTTGACAAATTTGATTCAAAAAGTGATGAAGGAATTTTCCTTGGATACTCCAACACTAGCAAATCCTATAGGGTTTACAACAAAAGAAGACTTGTTGTAGAGGAATCAATTCATGTAGACTTTGATGAAAATAATGACCAAAGTCACACTGAGCTATGTGATTTTGATGAAGCCGTGGGAAATTCGGATAACCTACTCGAAGTGTCTCTTGTGCATGATCCCTCATGTCTCATTCCTGAAGAAGATTCACCTTCCCTTCCCTATATAGTGCCCAAAGACACTAATAAACAACCTACTTTGTTTGGACAGCCAAGAATCCCTTCTCAACAAAGAAGGTGAATCTCGATACCAAGGTGCACCTCATAACCTACCTTCATCCAGTCATCAAAATTCCCTTGAAAAAGATTCTATCCAACCTGATAACAACTTCTCTCATTGAATTCCTCAACCTGAAACCATTACCCACATCATTCCTCCAAACAAAAGCATCTATATTGACCTACCTATACACAAAATGGACATTCCACCTGACATGCCTGTTCTTGACTCTCTAATGAGTGCCTTCATCTCTCAAATTGAACCCAAAAAGATAAATGAAGCCCTTCAAGACCCAGATTGAATAGAAGCAATGGAGGAAGAATTGGAGCAATTTGAAAGAAATAAAGTTTGGAAGCTTGTTCCTAAGCCAAAGAACCAAACTGTCATTGGAACAAGATGGGTTTTTAGGAATAAGATGAATGAAGAAGGAGTTGTAGTAAGCAACAAAGCTAGATCCGGGTTCCAAGCTCAAGGATACAGACAAGAAGAAGGTATTGACTATGATGAGACTTTTGCACCAGTTGCAAGACTTGAAGCTATAAGGTTATTTCTTGCCTATGCTTCATTCAAAAAGATGAAAGTGTTTCAGATGGATGTCAAGAGTGCATTTCTGAATGGAGTCCTAAATGAAAAGGTGTTTGTATCTCAACCTCCTGGATTTGAGCATCCCAAATTTCCTGATCATGTATACAAATTGGACAAAGCATTATATGGACTTAAGCAAGCACCAAGAGCTTGGTATGATACCCTATCTAAATATCTCCTTGGCAAAGGATTTACCAAGGGCCATATTGATAACACTTTGTTTATCAAGAAATATGGAGATGATCAGTTGCTCATACAAGTCTATGTTGATGACATCATCTTTGGCTCATCAAATGAGGACTTGTGCACTGAATTTGGGGATATTATGAAGAATCAGTTTGAAATGAGCATGATTGGTGAGCTCACTTTCTTCTTAGGGCTTCAAGTCAAGCAAATGAAGGAAGGAATATTCATTAACCAAGCTAAATACACAAGGGATATGATCAAGAAGTTTGACATGCAAACTGCTTCCTCTGCCAAAACTCCCTTGTCAACCACAACCAAACTTCATGCTGATCCAGATGGTCAAAGTGTAAATCCAACACTTTACAGAAGTTACATTGGATCTCTTCTTTATGTGACAGCTTCAAGACCTGACATTATGTTCAGTGTCTGTCTCTGTGCTAGATTTCAAGCAAACCCCAAGGAATCTCATCTCTCTGCTGTCAAGAGAATTTTGAGATATCTCAAAGGAACCCCTGATTATGGTTTGTGGTATCCTACTGAATCCCCATTTTCTCTAATTGGATTCACTGACTCTGACTATGCTGGATGTAATCTAGATAGAAAATCCACAAGTGGTGGATGCCAATTTATTGGATCTAGAATTATTTCATGGTCAAGCAAAAAGCAAACCTCAGTAGCCACCTCAACAGCTGAAGCTGAGTATATTGCTGCTGGCTTGTGTTGTTCACAAATACTTTACCTCAAAAGTCAACTACAAGACTTTGGAATTGAATTGTCTAACATTCTCATCTTTTGTGATAACTCAAGTACAATTGCCATGACAGAAAATCCTGTCCAACACTCAAAAACAAAGCATATTGAGGTCAGACATCACTTCATCAGAGATCATGTTGAAAAAGGGAATATCAACCTTGCTAAAGTTTGTACTGAGGATAATGTCTCTGATATTCTAACAAAGGCTATGGATGAGAAAAGATTTGAGATGTTAAGAGCAATGCTAGGCATGATCAACTTACCAAAATAAAAACACTTATTCATTAAAGATAAAACCCTATCTTATGGCTGCTGTCAACAACATGGTATCTGACAGCTAACCCCTTCCACCAAACCAAAAGCCTCTTAAACATCAAAACCAAAATTCATTCCTACCTTACAATAAAACTTCAAACACAAATATCATAAAAACAAACATAAATCCATATTACCAAAAGCTTCACTACCCCCCTTCTCATCACAGCATGCCCTTCTGAAAAAATAGGACAGCTAAGGACTGTCAGTCCTGTTTATCCCATAGCTGATCTTGGAAGTAATCATCCCCATATCCTTTATCACTATAGATAATGTCTGGAGCTTGATATGCATTCTCTTGAATGTCTCCATATCTCTCTAGCCATACAGGGTGCCTCTCCATAAAAGGATCAATGGCTGTGGTTGAGAACTGCAAAGAAGGACACACCCTCCTTGGCCACCATTCTTCAACTGTATTATAAGGAGGATACTCACTGAGTGGTGAGAGAAAGCTGAAGGTACCTGAAGAATTTGTACTTGCCTGTGCAATAATAGCTTGATCAGACTGAGGACCTTCATCTTCACCACCATTCAGAACAGCTGGACTCAAACACTTGAGAAATTGAGAAAACAACTTCATATAAACCTTGGAAGGAGAACTTTGCACTCCTGCAAAGTTATCTCCAGTTCCCTCAAGAACTGTTTGGCTAAGAGTTAGGGAATCCCTGGTGACAGCTGTGTATTCCTTGACAGCTATGAAATCAGGTTGACCAATTTGTGTGTCAACCTTAATCCTTTCATTACTATCAATCTTCACTAGCTCACCCAAGGTATAAACCCTCTCTACACCCTCCTTAACTTGCTTACTTGATTCTCCTTTCCTCTCCTTTCTTGACAACTTAACCTTAGCTGTCAGATCATTATGCCCCTCCTCAACCATCTTAGCTTTACCCTTTGTTCTTAGCTATCTCCCTCAACCTATTTTTCTCTCCTTCCAAAAGTGCTAGTCTCTCCTCCTCCCAAAATTTCCCCCTTCCTTATGTGGATCATCAATGAGCATTTGATCCACTTCATGTTCCAAACCAGTATCAGTTTGGAGCCTATATGACAGAAACTCTCTCTCAAACCTTGCCTCTCTTGTTTCATCTACCCTTGGACTTTGAAAAACAAGTCTCTTTGCTGTCTTAGCCATTTTGCTAGGACTGAACTTTGAAACAAGTCTTCCCATTGGCTATGAATGAAATGAATTTGGTAAATTTCTTCATCTGAACCATTTCCTTTTATAGCCAAATTTAGTTTTAGTCAAAATAGTGGCAATGATTATTCAAAATAGGCTTGGCTGGTCATTAAGTCTGACAGCTATGAATTTAGTTCTTGCCAAATCGAGGAAGTTTTGGAACTTGCTCATATCCATTAATTTCTCTGTTTATTCCCTCTGAAATTTCGTCTTTGTGTACGGAAATAACTCCCTTGTTTCATGGGAAGTTATTGTACATGTAATGAGTAGTGGGACAAAAAACACTATTCATGAACAGTCACTATCTTAAATGCTATCTTTTAACCGTTACACTAACCCACGTATTAGCCGTTTAAACAAACACAAATTCCCTCCTCAAACTATCATTTAACCTTGCGAATTAATCCCTCAGTTAACAATCACTATTCTCCCTTCCAAATTCATCCTTTGATTCCCTCTGTTTTTCTCATAAACCCTAAAAACTCTCTGTTCTAAGTTCAAACATGTCTTACCCTGAAGCCCATGGATATTTCATCAAACCTGAGTTCTATGAGCACAATGTTGGAGCTCTCATCAAAGAACTTCTGGAATCCAATCATCTCTGCAATATGATGGAAGCTCAACCTCCAATTTATGAGAAGCTATGCAGAGAGATTTTTATGAAAGGAGAAAGACAATCAACTGGGGCAATCAAAACCACCATTGAAGGTACTGAAATCAATGTGACCCCCAAGGTTGTGTCCAAGGTTTACAACATCCCTATCAAAAGTGAAGGTCTCTCAAATCTGTGGAATAGGAAAGACAACAACTTGGAACCATTCTACAAAAGGTTCTTTGACAAACCAAGTTGCAAATATCAATTGGTTCAGGACAAACCAATCAAAAAGAAGGACCTTGATCTGTTCAAATCAACCCTAATGGATGTTGTCATCAAAGGATTTGATAGAAAGCAATCATCTTTTGATCAAATTAGTCCTAATAAATGGAAGCAAGCCCTAAGTTTGATAACCAAAGAGGTAAACTGGAGTGTTGCTTTACTGCATAACTTTCAATTGGCCATATCTCCTTCTCCTTGGAAATTCAAAAAGCAAAACCCAAGGATGAACAATTTCAGATTCATGAGTGGAATTCTTCATCACCTTATTCCAAGGTTGAATCCTCCCCTAAAGGATGAGTGGCTTGAGACTGCATCTCTAGTATCAACCAGAAGCTTCAACTTAAGTACTTTCAAACTCAAGAGCAAGAAGAAATTAGAGCTTGGGGACAGCTCTGAGAATTTTGATGAAGCCTCTCAAAGACTGAAAGAGAAGACTGAGAAAGATATGAAGATGTGGAAGGGATTGGTAAACATGGTGAATGACAAAAGATCCAAGAGAAAGCATGACAAAAGTGTTGTCATAAAAGAAAGAGCTCAAGAGACCTCTCCTAGCAAAATCAAAAGGAGAAAAAGCCTAGCCAAGATGAAGAGAACTGGAAAGGGAAAGAAGCTTAGCAAAGGAAAGCAAATTCAAGAAGAGGTAGCTGTTGAGCAAGAAAGTGCTCAAGGAACTGACAAAGGAAAGATGGTTGCTAAAGAACAAGCTGACAGTGAAGATACTCAGTCAGATCCTATCTTCAAGGATATTGATGAGTATGATGGTGAAGAGGAAGAAATCCATGATCGTGTATCTTTGGTGAAGCTCAAGGTGATGAGTATGATGAAGATATGAGAAGAGCTGTTGCTGAGTCACTAATGGAAGTGAGGACAGCTAAGGTTGGACAGTCCTCTGGGATAGCTATGGAAGCTTCATCTCTGACAGCTAAGGTTGTCTCAATTCTTGGAAACCCCATCCAAGGTAACCTCTAAGCCTTCTCTTACTCTCGGTACTTTCTCTAGGAAGAGAAAATCAAATAAAAGATGCTCCCCATCCAAAAAGTTGAAGCCAACCACTCCTCAACCCTCCTCATCCAAAGACCAATCCAGTTCACCTCATGACTCTGTGGCTCAAGGCATCTTGAATCTTAATCCCTCCAACATTAGTCCAAATGAGCCTAGTGTTGAAAAAGATAGGGGGAATAGCTCTAGCTTTGAAAAAAGATGAGCCTCTGTTAAGGGGGAACAAAAGTCCTATGTCTCCCATTCTGACAGCTATGCCTCTCTCTAGTCAAGGATCACCCTCTGATAGTCCCTCAGATCCTTCCCCCATTCCTGAAAACATCTTCAAAGCATCTGAAGGACTTTCATTAGAGGATCCCAAGCATGTCCCTGCTGTTCTCTACTACTTGAGACAACTGCTAACAGAGGAAGAAACCCAAAAAGCCTTGAAACTTATCAAAACCAGAGATTTGGCTAAGAAAGCAAGCATACCTGCACCTGAACCCCATCCTTAACCTGAACCTCAACCCAAACCTGTTGAATCTGTTCAAACTCAAGAACCTCATGTTGTTACCCAAGATCCTGAACTTCAACCTGAACTTGAACCTGAACCTCAACTCCCGATCTTGAACTCCGAACCTCAACCCGAACAAGAATCTCAATCTAAACCTAGTGAGCCTGTTCAAACCCAAGAAACTCTTGATCCCTCTCTTAAATCTGAAATCCTTCCTACTTGTGAACCTTGGATTTTAGATTCTGACATTGACTTTTCCTTCCCCTCTATCATGGCTGCCCACCAAAGATTGAAGGATATTTCCCATTTTCCTGAAATTGCTAATCCTCACCTAGTCTCTAATCCTTGGCTGTTAAGCATAAATTCCATCATGATCCATGCAAGAAACAGGTGTGGTCTCATTATGTTTGCCCATGAGGAATGGAAAAGATATAGGATAGCTCTTCCAAACTCCTTCTTTCACAATGCCCTCAGATTGCCAAACTTCATGGACATTGGAACCATCATTGATTGGGAAATGGTGTTCTCTCAATTATTGTCAAGCAACATCAATGAATGCATCTACATGCCCTCATCCCTAGTTTATGCCCTATGCATTGAGCTTGCCAAAGAAATGTATTGGAGGATTTGCCTCAATAAATCCATTATCATGGCTGTCATTGCAAGACCAAGCCTGACAGCTATGTTTCCCCCTTCATCTTCAGTACCCTCTTCCTTCATCCCCCTAAACACAAGATCTCTCCAATCCAACCTTCCTCCAAACTTCAATCCTTCAACTTTTGTACCCCCATATCATGTGACCATCACAGACATGCAAAGATTTACAAGGTCAATGATAACCAAGATGAGACACATTTTGGAAGTCTCAACTGTGTCAAAATCTGAGAGGAAGGCCTCGAAAGGAAAGGCCATTGAATCTGATGAAGAAGCTGTGAACCTGGGAAAGAGAGCCTCTGGTGCTGCTCCAAATGTGATTGTGTCAAGTGATGATGAAGATGGTGCTCCTGTGATGAAACAGCATCAATTCTCAACCTCTACTGTTCTCACTGTCACAACTGATCCACCTCTACATCAAACTCAACAACCCATCTCTCTTCAATCAAACCCCTTCTTTTCTAACCTATTTGCAGGAACAAGGGGTCAGAGCTCAAAACCAAAGAAGGCTCCCTTATGGGGTACTATGAGATTGATAAATGATGAAGAGCCTCTGTCCAAAGCTGTTCTCAAGGAAAGGCAAAACCAAACCTTCACCTATGATGATGAGATGAGCTGGGAATGGAACAATGAGATGTACTACAGAGGCGTTGAGGACAAGATGAAGAGAGTGCTACTTGCAGAAAGAGAGGAGATCCTTGCAGCAAGAAGAGAAAGAGATGAATTTTCGTAAGAAAATTTTATGTCTTTTTGGATAAGTCCTTTTTAATCCCTACCCTTATTTACTGCTTTAAAAACAATGTTTATTTTGGATAATATGTTCTGTTTTAAAGCTCAGTTGATTGAATCAAGAAGATTGTTCTCATCTTCATTGGTATATTCATTCTTGAGTATCTTGCAGGTTATATCTTTATTAGATATATTACTTTGCCAAAAAGGGGGAAATTGTTAGGACCTAACTATGTAAACCACATAGTTATAAGAGGTTTTGACAAAGAAATATATCATATGTTATCTAACAGCCAAGATAACATATGACCTTGGACAGCTAAGCCATCAACTTCAAACTGCACTTCTATATATATCAACTGGACAGCTATGATTCAATCATCTTACAAAGATATCACTCAAAACCACTCATGTACATTAATGTATCTAATTACATGTGTAGTATGATGCTTTACATATTGCCTAAACCTTCTAGATCAAGAACTTAGCTCTGACAGCTAAGGCTCTCTCACAGCAAAGGATTCATCCCTCAACAGCTATGATCTTCAACATCAACAGCAATGAAGAAATCTTGTGATGACCAAGATGTGCATTGTCCAATCTCTCCATACAGATGTTGCCAGCTCATCTCCTTGAAGATCACATGCTTGGTTGCAGATTCCAGCTATGTTAACTCTCTAGTCAACAAAGGCTCTAAATGCAACTCCAACATGCATTTACTACCTTGTCTCCTTATCTCCTCCAACGGCTATTTCCTAGCCTATAAAAGGAACTCTCCAAGACTGAAGACCTCACCCTTTTACACACACAACTTCTACAAACCTTGCATCCAAACCTTCTCAACCTGCAACCAATAATCAAAACAACATTAAGACACTTGTAACTGATCTCAGGTGTATAAACTGATTTGTAAGAACCCCTTAAGACTGACTTTAAGTGGGTAGTGTGAATTGCTCAGTGTAGAGCTTAATCCCTAATAGACTGTACTTATTAGGAAGAGGAAGTTCAAGGAACTTGCCTATCCAATCCTTTGTAAATCTTAACGGGAACTAGATTTAAGTGGATTGATCTCACTTGTCAAGGCTGACAGTGAGGGTGGACGTAGGAGGAGTGAACTCTGAACCACCATAAAATTTCTTGTGTTCAATTGGTATTATCACATAACACACACACACATATACACACACATACACTATTCACTTGTCTTTACATTATTTCAAACACTTTTATTCCGCTGCACATTTAACTTTAATCTTTAAAACCAGTTAACCTCTGACAGCTAAGATTTCAACTCAGCTGTCAAACCTTAACTGCCTAACCTTTAATTTGATCTAAGCAAACAGGACCTTTCAATATCCTTTTCATGTAGTCTTTTATATTTGAATTTGAATTTGAATAAACATAAGAGATGATTCGGTCACGTGTTAGTTTTTGTCAAGGAAGTTGATGGTTATAGCGTTATTTATATTGAGTTTTATTTCTTTTCCTCCTTCATTGTTCAGGACCCAAAACATTGTCCTTTTTACTATGAATTTGACATTTAACAAACTGAATGTTTGTTGAACCTTTGGTGTTTGTTAGGTCGAGATCATCTGTCCTATTTTTGTTCACCACATTTTTGTATCACATGTGATCCAATATTTATTTATTGACGATGATATCATGATGATATTAGTCATAATTACTCGTAATCGTTGGATAACTTTTGGTATACAATGTAATACAGAAAAGTGGTAAGTGGTACATGTGAAAAACTTTATTGTGGCACGTTGTTGAATGCGAAATCATACAATTATTTTTACCTATTTAACCTTGAATTCAAGAGTTATTAATTACTAGTTTTACACCCGTGCGTAAAACGCACGGGTAAATAAATTTGAAAAATTAACAAAAAAGATATAATATTAATAATTTAAGAAAATATAATTTTAAAGATACTTATTTCAACAAAAATATGTCATTGTATTAATCCAATAATATTACACATATAACTAACAAATTGAATTTTACATATCGAAATATTTATTAAAATGCAAAGTTATTAGTGAAATATTCACCTTTATTTTCAATATCAATATCATGTATCAAAGTTTTAAAATATTTATAAAGGAAGTGACTTTAACATCACTTGATCACCTATATTTTTACAAATATTGTCTTTTTAAAGAAAAACATTACTTGATAAATTTTTGCTTTAAAGAACTAACTAAATAAATAAATAAATATTAAAAAAACTGTATTAAGTAATTATACCCATGAATATTGAAATAAAAAATACTAATCATATAATAACTAAAATTTAATTTTATAATTCTATGCATTAACATTTTTTTTAAAATATAGTTAAGTTTTATAATACGTTACTCATATTTATGAATATTAAAATATTTATCATTTAATTTATAATTATAATTTATATTTATTTGAAAATACTATAATAAGATTTCATATAATGTTAGTCTTAGTTAGAAATGAAAAGACATACTCTATTCATTAAAAAAATAAACTTTATTATAGTTGATTCAACATCGTTTAGAATTTTGTGAATGAGCTAAATCAATAATTTTAATATTTTGTCTTTTAATTACCTTTTCCATTGGTTAAAGAATAAAAAATTTAATAATATTTTAATTTCGAAAGAGCACTATAAATTGGATAATATTTAGAGGGAGAAAGTTGGTGGGGGTTTCAAAGCTTTGCCTTCTAAAGTTTTCAAGGACAATTGAGGATAGTGAATCCACCTTGTCCCTAAGATAACTAGTATAAGACTTTATATAATATAATTCCGGTTTGAAAAGTTGCAGAAATTTATTTCTTAAATGTGGAGTGATTATATAAAACTCGGGTGATTTATTTACTATTTAAGCATTTGTTATGTAATAAAGGTATTGATAATGTTGTGTTTAAAGTTCATATCCTTTCATGTAGTCTTTTTATATTTGAATTTGAATTTGAATAAACATAAGAGATGATTCAGTTGTGCTCACGTGTGGATCTACTTAGTGATATTAATTCCAAAATCTTCGTTAATGATTCTTTATACAATTTTAATTGAACATACTAGTTGTTTTGGTAAAAGAAACGAGGTAATATTCTTTTTGGAGTCGGTCTGGGGAGAAACGCGTTTTTCCGTGCTTCTGGAGAAACGGGGCTTGTTTTGTCGCTCGACACAATAAGCCAGTTTCTGGATATACTTTCATCAGCTTCTGGATATCCAGAAGCTTTGGAAAGGATATCCAAAAGCTTTGGAAAGGATATCCAGAAACCAAATATTTTTTCTGGATATCCTTTCCAAAGCTTCTGGATATCCAGAAGCTTTGGAAAGGATATCCAGTTATGGTGGCTAAGTATGTCGCGCGACAAAACAAGCCCCGTTTCTCCAGGAGCGACGGAGAAACGCGTTTCTCCCCAGATTTTGTGTTCTTTTTTGTGTTAGTTTATGTCAATGAAGTTGATGGTTATGGCGTTATTTATATTGAGTTTTATTTCTTTTCCTCCTTCGTTGTTCAGGACCCAAAACATTGTCCTTTTTACTGTAAACTCGACTTTTAACAAATTGAATGTTTGTTGTGTTTGTTAGGTTGAGATCATCTGTACTATTTTTGTTCACAACATTTCTGTATTACAGTTGATCCAACGGTTATGTATTGATGATGATATCATGATGTTATCAGCCCTAATTACTCGTAATCGTTGTATCACTTTTGGTATACAATGTAGTAATACGGAAAAGTGGTAAATGTGAAAAACTTTATTGTGGCGTGTTGTTGAATGCGAAATCATAAAATTATTTTTACCTATTTAACCTTGAACTCAACAGTTATTAATAATAACATTTAATAAAACAGTAAAATAAATTTTAATATTATTTTATTGATGAATGCCATTAATAGCAGCATAATCATTTCCAAAAGATACTCAAAATAAAATTTAATATTATTTTGTTATAGGATTAAATAATAATTTGATCCCTCAACTTGGCACTTTTTATTAGTTTGGTCCCCCATAAATATTATTTTATTAATTTTGTTCCGTATGTTTTTTTTTTTGTTAGTTTGCCACTTTTGTTTGTGTAATATTCAAATATACCCAAAACACCCTTGTACTAAATAATATTTTTGCCCCTAAACTTAACACTTTTTATCAATTTACTCTCTTAAGATCGATATTTATCACTTTGTCCCCTCTTTATATTTTTACTAGCTTTTAACCTTTAGCCAAAAATACCCTTACTATGAAATTGATTATGAGTTTTCAATTTTTCGGATCCAAACTATAAAAATAATTATATATTTTGATTTGAAAATCTCGTGAATCAGTCGAATATCATTATTAATTCTACAAATTTGAAATTCTTAAGATATCTCAATCTTTGGCACCTCTCAATTTTGTCCATTGAAAGAGAGGTCATACAAAAATTTATAAAGTCAAATTAACTTTGCCAACATATTACTATAAAAATAAAAATTGGGGTTGATCAATTGATAAAAAGGGGATAAGAAAATTTAATTTTGTTTAGTTTGGATACAAAAAGTTGAAAACTAATCATCGATTACATAGTAAGGGTTATATTTGACTGAGAGATAAAAAATAGCAAAAACATAACACAGACAAATTGATAAAAACTAGAGTAGGTCTGCTGAGAAACGCGTTTCTCCATAACTATGGAGAAACGCGTTTTTAATAGCCAGAAGCTATACGTTTGATAACCAGAAGAAAATTTCTGGATATCAGTCTCAAAGGGTTCTGGATATCCAGAAGCTTTGGAACGGATATCCAGAAGCCTTTGGGCGGATATCCGAAAAATAGATTTGAAGCCAAATCCAAGGCCAAGACCAGAAATTGCTTATTGAAGGTTTTACGGATATCCGAGAAACCTTCAAATGTATATCCAGAAACCATCAAATGAATATCCAGAAACATTTTGAAAGTTTACGGATATCATTGAAGGTTTCACGGATATCACTTTCATAAGCTTCCGGATATCCTTTCAAAGGGTTACGGATATCCAGAACCTTTGAGACTGATATCCAGAAGTAACCATGGGACAAGGTCATGACCAATACAAAAAGTTTCTGGATATCCTTTCAAAAGGTTCTGGATACCCGTAACCCGTTTCTCCATAACTTATGGAGAAACGCGTTTCTCCCTAGATTTTACGTAAAAACTATCACAAGGGACAAAATGGGTAGGAGTCTTAAGTTTAGGAACCAAATTATTATCTAGTATAAGGATATTTTTGGTATTTTGAATATTTCAGAAATAAAAAAGGTAAATTGTATAAAAAAGCCAAAACATAAGTGTTAGGACATAACTTTGATCAATGTCTCAGTTAGTAGGTTTTGATAAAGGAATATATATAAAGAACAGGATTTATATCAAAAGAGGAAATCTGTCATATTCATCTTTCAGTTTATCTGACAGCTGTGAGTATGACAGTTATGATTCTACCTTATACATTGGTTACATTCAATCAAATAACATGAATCATATTCCCTCTCTTAGCTATCAAGATCATCAAGTGCATCTCAGTCCTTATTAGAAAACATCTCTGATAGCTAAGCCTTGGTATGATCTGACAGCTATGGCTTCAGTCCCTCAGACAGCCATTGCTCTGTCTCATTCTTTGATGCCAAAATCTCAACCAAGATGGAACCTGGATCTTCACAACTGTCAAGTTCACCCATGAAGACCATTGAAGACCTTCTGGAAGCTCTCAGCTCAAGCCAGCTCATGAAGACCTGCAAGTGGACAAGTGGGGCAAAGACCAGTCAAGGCTCATTAATGAAGCTGCAACAGTCATATTCCAACGGCTACATTGAAGGGTATAAATAGAGGAGTTCATCATCTACACAAAATACTCTTGAAAAATACTCTTTTTCACAGTCCATAAACCCCCCCTTACATCCCTACACACAAATCCCTACACACCAATCCCTACCCTCCAAACACAACTCCAAACCAAAAACCTTCATCCTGAAACCCCTGTTTCAACAACAAACAACCCTAGTGTGTTAATTCACAAATTCCAAATCCTAAGACTGTACTTTAGGTGTAGAAATAATTTGTAAACACTCAAGACTGTTTCTTGAGTGTATTAGTTGTTTTTGTAAAATCTTGAGACTGTACTTCAAGTTGTAAAAGCACTTAAGACTGTACTTTAAGTGTATCCCTAGTTGACTGTACTAATTAGGAAGAGGAAGTTCAAGGAACTTGCCTTATCAATCATTTGTAATTCTTGTTGATTAAGATTATAATAAAATTGATCTCACTTGTCAAGATTGACAGTGAGGGTGGATGTAGGAGGAATGAACTCTGAACCACTTTAAATTCCCTGTGTTATTACATTTCTGCAAACACATTCACACACTTGCATTATTTTATTGTGTTCTTTGTCCTATCATTATTTCAAGCTTCACTTATTCCGCTGCACAATTCATCTAATATCTGGCAGCTAAGTCAAACCATAGCTGTCTGATCATCTGCATATCAAACAAGGTCCTTTCAATTGGTATCAGAGCTTGTCTTCACATTCAAAAGTCTAACAACTTGTGAAGGATCCTCTTCAAACTCACCATGCCTCAACCAAGGAGAAATAATGAGAAAGACATCCCACACATTGATGACTGTAGATCTTTTGAGATCTATGCTTCAAAAATAAAAACATACCTTGATGCAAACAGTATATGGAACTGGTATGTTCTAGAGAATGAAGTGTCCTACCCAACTCAAATCTGTATTGATGGAGGACCTAGTAAGACCAAATCCCCAGAAACATGGTCTGAATCTGAAAAACAATTGATCAGTGCAAACTTAAAGGTCAAAAACTTTCTTCAAAAGAGTGTAAATGACTCACTAGCACATGAAATTTCTAAGGAACCAAATGCCAGATCAGCATGGGCTCTCATTCAAACAAAGTTCACTAAGCACACCAGTGTCAGGACACAAAATTTGTATAACTTGCTTAGGCAATTAGACAACTTCAAGTTTTATCCTGGAGAAAAAGTGAGTGCTGCTCAACCAAGGTTTGAAAACCATGTTAGATCTATTGCTGACCATGGAAAAACCTTTGAACAACAAGATCTCTGCCTCAAGATATATTCTAATCTCCCACAAGAATATGAAAAGGTAGCACTACCTATTAGAGAAGGATCTGAATGGAGCACAATGACAGTTGAACAGTATTTTAGAAATCTTGAAGCTTATGAACTGGAAGGTATGATAAAAATTCAACCAGTTCCTACCATTTCACAAACTTTAGCCTTAACTGCTCAAGAAACTGTCCACAAACCAATCACTCACCAAGACATTGAGACCATTGTCAACAATGCCCTTCAAAAGATAAACATCAGCTCCAAACCTGCCAGCAAACAGATCTCTCAAGAAGACATTCCAAGTCTCATATCCATGACTGTCAGAAATGCCATGAAATTTCAAAAGAAATCTTTTGACAAAAAATACAACCCTTCAACATCTAATTCTCAACAAGACAGCTACAAGAAGACAATTGATTGCTTCAACTGTGGAAAGCAAGGACATTACTCATCTGATTGTCCTGAACCAAGGAAACCTAGGGACAATCAGACAGCTAAGAAGATGACCTACTCAAAAGAGATCATTCACAGTTCCAAGTGCAACTGCTTCAATTGCTCCAAAAATAAAAATGACAAAAACAAGGAGCAAGTTATGATAGCTGACTCATCAAAATTCAGTGATGAAGAGTATGTGTCAAGTGATGATTCTGACAATGAAGGAAAAGAAGCCATGCTATGCCTTATAGCTGAAGATGAGGAAGAATCAGACAATGAGGAAGAAATGGAAGCACTTGCTGCTGCAGATGAACTAAAAGAGGTACATGATTTTAACTCCTTAAATATTGATGGTTTCAAACAATTAGTTTGCACTCTTTTAATTCAAACCAAAAAACAAAAAACTAGCTTTGTTTCACTGGTCAATGAGAACCTTTCCCAATCCTCAACCATTGACACCCTCACAAAAACCAATTCTGAGCTTGAGAAAGCATGTCAAGGGCTAAGAGATCAATGCATCATGCTTGAAAAACAAAACATGGATCTGACAGCTGAGACATCAAGTAATCATGAAAATTGTCAAAGACACATTAATCTTGAAAAAGAAAATGATGCTCTTAAAAAGAAAATTGATTCTTGAAACAAGTCAAGCAAAGCATTATCCCTATTTAGCTACAATAAAAGACATCCTAGTGACAAAACAGGGATTGGTGCTGACAATTCTACACCAAAGATGTACACTCCTCCCACTGGTGAAAGGGCCATTAAAAAAATGGTTCTAGAAAACCTAAGTTCTGGCAGCTATCAAACCCAAACCTATCATGTTCAAACCAAGGGAAAATCAAAGGAAATCTTACCTGGTCCTAGTCACTCAAACAAAGGACCAAGTAAAATTCAAGGAAGCAAGTATATTTGGGTTCAAAAAGGGGTCACTATACAGAAAGAAATTGAGTTGCAAAAAGATGCTAGACAGCCAAGCCCTGACAGACGACCCAAGGCCCGATGCAGACCCAAGATCTTCCAAACCACATAGAACCCCAAGGCAACAAAGATTCTATAACAAACATAGGTACACCAAACAACAAAAACCTCAATGGCAATACTCAAATGGAAGAAGTCATGCAAGTCAAAATGACTCTCCCAGATCATCCTTTTCAAATAACTTTCAGTTTCAACCCCAATATAACAACCCAAATCACTTCTTCAATCCATCCCAATCCACTGTCCTCACACCT
Organism: Adenophora triphylla var. japonica; assembly: GCA_022495995.1. Taxonomy (NCBI): domain Eukaryota; kingdom Viridiplantae; phylum Streptophyta; class Magnoliopsida; order Asterales; family Campanulaceae; genus Adenophora; species Adenophora triphylla. The sequence continues at coordinate 69,702 of JAFEMH010000624.1, read as the reverse complement.
TACATGATGCAAATCATGTCATGTTACCATACCCTAAACCAGTTCTTCAAAAAGGGATCAATGAACAAAGCTCGGGTTCCAAAGAAAAACTAATCCTATGGACCCAAAAGAATAAAAAGGGGTACCATAAAATTTACTTTCTATTTTGCAGGTACCTAGGAAAGGACTCTGGTATTTAGATAGTGGTTGTAGTAGACATATGACCTTCAATAAAGACTGGTTGCAACAATATTCCCCTAAAAATGGTCCAAATGTAACCTTTGGTGACAATTCCCAAGCTAAGGTCAAAGGATCAGGAAATCTTATTACAAAAGATATCATTTTTACAAATGTGTCTTATGTAGAGGGTCTCAAACACAATTTGATTAGCATTAGTCAAATCTGTGATAAGGGATATCATGTTGTCTGCACTAAGGATAAATGCACTGTTAAAAATAAAAGCAATAAAGTCATTCTGACTGGATCAAGAAAAGGGAATCTCTACTGCTTAAACTTAGAGATTGTGGAATCCTCAAATGCTCACTGCCTTCTATCTTTCAATCAATCTGATATGTCATGGCTATGGCACAAAAGATTGGCTCACCTTAACCATAAAACCATCTCCAAGCTTGCAAATTCTAATCTAGTCAGAGGCCTACCAAAGATCCCATTCAAGAAGAATAAACTTTGCAAAGCATGCCAATGTGGGAAGCAAAAGAGATCTTCATTCAAGCCCAAGACCAAGTTAGACACCTCAAGACCTATTGAACTACTTCATATGGATCTCTTTGGACCCATATGAACTAGATCTTTAGGAGGAAAGAGATATTCCCTAGTTGTGCTTGATGATTACACCAGATTCACATGGATCATTCTTCTTGAATCCAAAAGTGACACCCTTAGCTGTCTAACAAAGTCAGTTTCAATAAAATTCAAAATCAAAAGGGACATCCATCATCAAAATCAGTCGATCATGGAAAGGAATTTGAGAACACAGGAGTAGAAGAATATTGTGACTCCAAAGGTATTGATCACAATTTTTCAGCCCCAAGAACACCCCAACAAAATGGTGTTGCTGAAAGAAAGAATAGAACAATTTGTGAGGCAGCAAGAACAATGCTGTCAGAACATAATCTCCCAAAGTATTTTTGGGGTGAAGCTGTCACTACTGCTGTGTATGTTCAAAATAAAACACTAATCAACAAATTCCATAAGAAGACTCCATATGAATTATGGAATGACAAAGTCCCTACCATTTCCTACTTTCACAGTTTTGGAAGTAGATGCTTCATTCACAACAATGGCAAGAACAATTTGGACAAATTTGACTCCAAAAGTGATGAAGGAATCTTTCTTGGATATTCTAACACAAGCAAGGCTTATAGAGTTTACAACAAAAGAAGACTTGTTGTGGAAGAATCAATTCATGTTGACTTTGATGAAAACAATGATCAAAGTGTAACTGAATTGTGTGATTTTGATGAAGGTTTGGGAAACCTAGATAATCTCCCTGAAGCATCTCCCATTCTTGATTCAACTGTTCTCCATCATGAACAAGATTCATCAAATCTTCCATACATGGTTCCAAGGAATTCATCTGACAGCCATCCTATGCCTGACAGCCATGACCAATCCCACTCCCATCATCAACCAATCCAGCCAACCAAGTCAACAGCAATCACTCCCATTTCCAATCCAATTGATGAGGAAGAGAATACTCAAATGAATGGTCATCCCTTGACTGACATCTCCCAAAATTCTTCCTTAGCTGACAGCCAACCCTTAGCTGACAGCCATCCAAATTCTTCATGTAATCCATCTACTAGCCACCTTCCATCTCCATCCAATAATCCTCTTTCTCCTCCCAAAACCAATGATGAATCCATCATTACTCACATCATTCCACCCAATAAAGATCTTTACATCAGCCTTCAAATTGATAAAACCCCAGTTCCAGACAACATTCCTTTTCTCATGAGTGCATTCATATCCCAAGTGGAACCAAAGAAAATAAATGAAGCACTCCAAGATGCTGACTGGATAGAAGCCATGGAAGAAGAATTAGAGCAGTTTGAAAGGAACAAAGTGTGGCAACTTGTTCCTAAACCAAGAAACCAAACTGTCATTGGAACAAGATGGGTTTTTAGAAATAAGATGAATGAAGAAGGTGTTGTAGTAAGAAACAAAGCTAGACTGGTTGCTCAAGGATACAGACAAGAAGAAGGTATTGACTATGATGAGACTTTTGCACCTGTTGCAAGACTTGAAGCTATAAGGCTATTCCTTGCCTATGCTTCATTCAAGAAGATGAAAGTATTCCAGATGGATGTCAAGAGTGCATTTCTGAATGGAGTCTTAAATGAAAAGGTTTTTGTATCTCAAACCCCTGGTTTTGAGAACCCAAAGTTTCCTGATCATGTGTACAAATTGGACAAAGCATTGTATGGGCTTAAACAAGCACCAAGAGCTTGGTATGATACTCTATCTAGATATCTCCTTGGCAAAGGATTTACCAAGGGCCATATTGATAACACTTTGTTTATCAAAAAATATGGAGATGATCAGTTGCTCATCCAAGTCTATATTGATGACATCATTTTTGGTTCATCAAATGAGGACTTGTGCACTGAATTTGGAGATATTATGAAAGTCCAGTTTGAAATGAGTATGATTGGTGAGCTTACTTTCTTCTTGGGTCTTCAAGTCAAGCAAATGAAGGAAGGAATCTTCATTAACCAAGCTAAATAAACAAGGGATATGATCAAGAAGTTTGACATGCAAACTTCTTCCCCTGCCAAAACCCCCTTATCAACAACAACCAAACTCCATGCTGATCCAGATGGTCAAAGTGTAAATCCAACACTTTACAGAAGTTACATTGGATCTCTCCTTTATGTAACAGCTTCTAGACCTGACATTATGTTTAGTGTCTGTCTCTGTGCTAGATTTCAAGCAAATCCCAAGGAATCTCATCTCTCTACTGTCAAGAGAATTTTGAGATATCTCAAAGGAACCCCTGATTTTGGCTTGTGGTATCCCACTGAATCCCCATTCTCTCTTATTGGATTCACCGACTCGACTATCTTTGGATGCAATCTAGATAGAAAATCCACAAGTGGTGGATGCCGGTTTATTGGATCAAGAATTATTTCTCGGTCAAGCAAAAAGCAAACCTCGGTAGCCACCTCAACGTGAAATTTGAGTATATTGCTGCAGGCTTGTGTTGTTCTCAAATTCTCTATCTTAAAAGTCAACTTCAAGACTTTGGAATTGAATTATCCAACATTCCCATCTTCTGTGACAACTCAAGTACTATTGCCATGACAGAAAACCCTGTCCAACACTCAAAAAACAAAGCATATTGAGGTCAGACATCACTTCATCAGAGACCATGTTGAAAAAGGGAATATCAACCTTGCAAAAGTTTGTACTGAGGATAATGTTTCTGATATTCTTACTAAAGCAATGGATGAAAAGAGATTTGAGCTATTAAGAGCTATGCTTGGAATGATAAATATGCCAAAATAAAGAGTTGTTCTTCATAAATAAAAAGGAGGCTTACATAATTCAGGGCAATGCTGTCACAATGAAGCCAGACAGCTATTCCCTCAAAAACATTTCTGATAGCTATCCCCTGATAGCTATCTATGCAAAGTCATGAAAAACAAAAACATAAACAAAAACATAAAACAAATCATGAAATTCCTCTTTCTTTCATCTGCATTCACTCACCAAAAACTTCCTTAAAACCAAACAATCTCCAGAACCAGCTCTCCTCTTCAAATCTTCACCTTAGCTGTCAGACATTCTTTGGAAATGTCACTGTTTCTCTAGATCCTCCACCAGCACTCATTCCTTCACACCTAGCCTCCTGAGTAGACTGCAAGGTCTGATGATACCTTTGCAACCATACTGGGTGCCTCTCCAGGAAGGGATCAATTGAAGTGACTGAATATTGAAGAGAAGGACTTGCTCTCCTTGGCCACCACTCTTCAACTGCATCATAAGGTTGAAGAAAACCCTCCATTGGTGTCACAAAGCTGAAATCCCCAGAATAAGAACCATTCCCAGCAACTACAAGTGGTTGGCTAGCTCTTGACTCTTCTCTCTCCACAGCTGGAACTCTGACAGGGCTAAAGCAACCTATAACCTGGTTGAATAGGTATGAGATTGTTGAAGAAGGAGATACATGCACTCCAGCAAAGTTATCACCTCTCCCCTCCAACAAACCAACCCCTGGAGAGAGTGAATCCCTGCTCACAGGAGTATATAGCTTCTCAAGCTCAACCTTCTTCTTGACAGCTAAGCCCCTCTCCATAGCTGTCTGAGCCCTATCTTGCTTAACCAATTACCCCAATGTATAAACCCTCTCTACCTTACTTTTTTCCTTACTGGACTCACCCTGATCAACCTTGATAGTCTTTTCAAAAAGCCTTATTCCCTCTCCCTCTCTACTGTCAATTTTCTCTCTGACAGCTACCTCCTTGACACCATAGTCCTGATCTACTCTCACTCTCTTGTTCTTACCTCTGTCTCTCACTCCCTCTGAACTTTTAACTACATTGAAGGACTCTCTCTCTATCTCCATTTCATTCCCCCTCAAATCATCCTCACAATTCTTCCCAAAAACCAACTGTTTTGCTGTTTGAGCCATATTTTTGGGATTAAACTTTGAGGAAAATCTACCCATTTGTGTTTATAAAACAATCTGAATAAGTTTCCTCTGAAATTGTCATTGTTTTATAGGCAAGTTTCCCCATAGCTATCTCAGACAGCCATCATCATTCAAACTAGACTTAACTGTCAAAGTTTTTCTACAGCTAGGTTAAAGCAACTTTTTTGGTGATTTGATCGTGTTAATTGCTCACAATTGTCACTTCCTTAGCCATCTATTCACCTGCAAAATTCTTGAAAAAGAGAATGTTCTTCTTGTGCTCTGTGGAAGTTAATGCCTCAACGTGGGGAAGGGCAAAAATCACTGTTCATATGAACAGTTACTAAACTTTGAAACACCCAATGCCCATTAAAACCCACTCTCCACTCATTATTTGCCTCTCTCCTTTCGTAATCACCAAAACTCCTGTTTCATTAACCCTCTGTTTAAAATTCGTCTCTTTCCTTCACTAAACCTCCATCGTATTCCTTTAACCCTAATTCTCTTAACCATCAATGGCAGCATCAAAAGTAAGTTACCCAGATGCTCACAGTTACTTCATTAAACCTAGCTTCTATGATTCTGAAGTTGGGATACTCATCAAAGAACTTCTTGAGGTCAATGAATTGCTTAATTTCATGGGAGCCAGACCTCCAATTTATGAAGAACTGTGCAGAGAAATTTACCTTGTGGGAAAGAGGAACAAGGAAAACAATTCAATAACTGCCACCATAGACAATGTTGAGATAACCATTACTCAAGAAATGGTAAGTGAAGTCTATGGGATCCCAAACAAAGTAGATGTTGTGACAAACATATGGGATAGAGGGTCAGATAGATTGAAGATTGTATATGAGAAATTCTTTGGGGGTTAAAGTTCATGACTTCAAGTGTGTACAGGACAAGGCAATGGTGAAGGACAAAGCTGATATTTTCAAATAAACTCTTATGGATGTGGTCAACAAAGCCATTGATGGCAAGCAATCTTCATTTGATCAAATGGGATCAAATGAATGGAAGCAAATGCTGAGCCTATTGACCAAAGACACAAACTGGTGCATTGTTCTTCTCCACAACTTCCAGCTTGCAGTCTCAACCTCCACTCTAAAATTCAAGAAGCAAGGTGGAAAGATGAACAACTTCAGATTCATGAGTGGAATTCTTGAAGTCCTAATTCCTAAGCTCAATCCTCCTCTACACAAGAAATGGTCAAGACCGTGAAGTCATCGAAACAAATTGCTTCAATGAAAGAACCTTTGTATTGAAACAAAAGAAAGGAGCCTGTGATGAGGAAAGTTTGGAGATGATGTAAGCACTAGTAGCTTCATTGAAACTCAAGAAAAACTGCAAGCAGAAACAAGAAAGAAGATTGAACACCGGAAGGACTTGATAGCATTGGCTACAAGTAGGAGAATAAAGAGGGGTGTACAATCCAATTTGAAGAAGACAGGGTTGTTGAAAAAGACTGTGGTATCTCATGGCAATAAGGGCAAAAACAAGGATGACCAGGTAGCTGACAGTGAAACAACCTTGTCTCGATACCATGATAAGGATAATGAAGAAAGGGGTGCTATTGATCATGAGGTTGACACCATGGGTCAAGTTAATGTTGGTGATGATAACATAGACCCTCAAGAGCTTCAGCAGACCATTAACTTATCCAAAACTCTGCACAAAGGCAATCAACCTCTCGATGCCTATCCCTACCAGCAGTGTACCACCGGATCCAAGGTAAAATCCTCCTTATCCATTCCTTCTAAATCTTTGCCAAAGAAAAGAAAACTCGAAAAGAAAGCACCCAAGGCCAAGAAAACCAAAATAAATACCCCTTCCCTTTCTCCAAAATCCACTACCGTCACCCAAGAGTGGACAAGTCATCCACACCTAGCTCGGGTCATCGATCGGCCCATAGAAGCTATCCTTAACCTCAATGAACAATCAGAGAAGCAACCTTTAAGGGGGAACACTGATGAAAATATCCCCTCTACCCAACCTCAACAGTTAGCCAAAATCTTAAGAGCCATTGATGCTATTGAGTTGGATGGGAACCCTGATACTGAAAAGGCTGCTATCATTTTTCTTGATGATGTTCTAAGTAAGGAAGAGACAGTGATAGCCATAGATGAACTCAGGTCTAGGTTTATCAAGAAAAGAAGTGGACCAGGAGAGTCATCCAGTAATCCAAAGGTGACAGCAATGGATGTAGATATCCAAACCATCCCTTCTATACCTGAGACTGAGTCTGTGAATGAACCTGCCCCAACTGTTGAAATTGATGGGGGGAATCTTGATAAGACATCTGAGGTCATTCAAAGACTTAAGAAGGTTGGAGTTGAAATTGATCCGAATCTTGTCTCAAAGGGAGAAACAATCCTAAATGCATGTAAGGGACTTGAGTTTGATGGAACCCCATAAAATGAGGGAACCCTTGTAACTATCCTTGAGCAAAAGTTGACCAAGGGAGAAGTCAGGGCAGCCTTAAACCTTCTAAAATCCCAATTTTGTTCTGATCTCCTCAAGCAAGGTCTTGGTCAATCATCTGTCTCAATCCCAACTTTTTCAACCCATGCCCTGCTCCTTCCAAGCCAATTTCTCCAATCCCTGAAAATGAATCTGTTGAAGCCTCCCCTCAGAGTCCAATCCTAGCTGGACAAGGTCAAGATATGTCTGACAGTGATCCCTTCCCTAACAGTCCTGACAGCCCTCCAAGTCATTCCATTCCTCCCACTCTAAATCAAGCCTACCTTCCCAAGAAAGAACCTTGGATACTTAGCTGTGGCATTGATTTCTCTATCTCTTCCATCAAGGCAGCAAAGACAAGGTTAGCCCATGTAACTCATTTCCCTGAAATTGCAAACCCCTTTACCTATCCAAAATCATGGGAACTGTCAAGAAATGGTTTGATTATGGTGGCAAGAAATCTTGCAGGATTAGTATTCTTTGCCTATGAAGAGTGGAAAGTGTCAAGGACTTCATCAAACTCCAATTTTGTTCACCAAATCCCATCCTTCCCAAAATTCATCACTCCCAATACACTTATTGATTGGGAAGTTCTCTTCAGCCAACTTCTCTCTCCATCACTCAATTCTTGTCTCTTTATGCCAAAAGGTCTAGTTTTCACCTTGTGCATTGAGCTTGCTAAATAATTATTTCTCTCTCTGTTTGAACAAAAGTGTGCCCTTATGCTTTTGATAAGCAAAATTGTCAATATCTTTCCCCCGACCCTAAATCCAGGCATTGAGCCCTATCTTTCACCCTTCATCTCTGTTGATCCCATTCTCTTCAACTCTCCCAATGAAAACTCTCGCTTCATGAAATTGATCTCTATTCCTGAGATCAAAGAGTTCAGAGAATCCATAGCTGTCAACCAAAGCAGGGCCAATAATGTTATTGATCTTTCCTCAGACTCTGACAGTGATGATAAGGATGATGATCCTTCAAGCCCAAATCAAGACTCTCCCATAATAATTCCATCTTCTACCATTTCCAACCCTCCTCAACAATCCTTTCATATGTCCCCTATTCCTCAAGCCCCAGTTCATATGTCCCCTGTTCCTCAACCAGATCCATCCCATGTGCCCAAGAAAAGCAAGAAAGCAAGGAACCAGAAGAAGCATTTGTGGGGCACAATGAGAATAAGAAATGATCAGATGCCTCTTACAAGGGCCCAACTGAAAGCAAAGGAAGACAAGTTCTTCAAATATGATGAGAGGATGACTTGGGAATGGAACAATGAGTTCTATTACAGAGGAGTTAAACCAGAAATGAGAAGAGAGCTGGAGGACGAAAAAAATGAGCTCCTTTCAGCAAGACAAGAGAGAGAAGAGTTCTATGATCAACTGGCTGATGATTGAATTGTATTGTTATGGAACATTTTTTTTGTGGTTGAAACAATCTTTTTGTTTGGATTAGTTTTTATGGCTGTAATTTGTGAACTTCTCTCATCTTGATATCAAATCCAAGTATTTCTATCTCATTCTGATTACTTGTGCATGATATGAATCCCTAAATTATTTCTTTCATTATTATTTCTCTTATCATTAACTGTGAAGACATGTTCTAAATAGATCTTCCTTTACCAAAAAGGAGGAAATTGTTAGGACCTAACTTTGATCAATGTCTCAGTTAGTAGGTTTTGATAAAGGAATATATATATAGAACAGGGTTTTTATCAAAAGAGGAAATCTGTCATATTCATCTTTCAGTTTATCTGACAGCTGTAAGTATGACAGTTATAATTCTACCTTATACATTGGTTACATTCAATCAAATAACATGAATCATATTCCCTCTCTTAGCTATCAAGATCATCAAGTGCAACTCAGTCCTTATTAGAAAACATCTCTGATAGCTAAGCCTTGGTATGATCTGACAGCTATGGCTTCAGTCCCTCAGACAGCCATTGCTCTGTCTCATTCTTTGATGCCAAAATCTCAACCAAGATGGAAACTGGATCTTCACAGCTGTCAAGTTCACCCATGAAGACCATTGAAGACCTTCTGGAAGCTCTCAGCTCAAGCCAGCTCATGAAGACCTGCAAGTGGACAAGTGGGGCAAAGACCAGTCAAGGCTCATTAATGAAGCTGCAACAGTCATATTCCAACGGCTACATTGAAGGGTATAAATAGAGGAGTTCATCCTCTACACAAAATACTCTTGAAAAATACTCTTTTTCACAGTCCATAAACCCCCCCCCCTTACATCCATACACACAAATCCCTACACACCAATCCCTACCCTCCAAACACAACTCCAAACCAAAAACCTTCATCCTGAAACCCCTGTTTCAACAACAAACAACCCTAGTGTGTTAATTCACAAATTCCAAATCCTAAGACTGCACTTTAGGTGTAGAAATAATTTGTAAACACTCAAGACTGTTTCTTGAGTGTATTAGTTGTTTTTGTAAAATCTTGAGACTGTACTTCAAGTTGTAAAAGCACTTAAGACTGTACTTTAAGTGTATCCCTAGTTGACTATACTAATTAGGAAGAGGAAGTTCAAGGAACTTGCCTTATCAATCATTTGTAATTCTTGTTGATTAAGATTATAATAAAATTGATCTCACTTGTCAAGATTGACAGTGAGGGTGGATGTAGGAGGAATGAACTCTGAACCACTTTAAATTCCCTGTGTTATTACATTTCTGCAAACACATTCACACACTTGCATTATTTTATTGTGTTCTTTGTCCTATCATTATTTCAAGCTTCACTTATTCCGCTGCACAATTCATCTAATATCTGACAGCTAAGTCAAACCATAGATGTCTGATCATCTGCATATCAAACAAGGGCCTTTCAATAAGGAACCAAACAAATAAAAAATATAAAGGATCAAACTAATAAAAAGTGACAAGTTTAGGGACCAAATTATTATTTAATATAGTATGGGCTTATGACCATGTAGTCTTTTAGACAAATCATTATTTCATACTCCCTCTGTCTCGGCCGAAATGTCTCAAAATGGGTTCGGCTCGGAAATTAAGGAAAGTGATGTAGGAATGAGAAAAAGTTTAAATGTTGTGAGTATGAAAAATTAAATAGTAGAGAGGATGAGTGGGAGGAATAGTTAGGAGAGAGAATGTTGTGAGTGTAAAAGTAAAGTAGGAGAGAGAATGAGTGGGTGAAATAGTAATAAAAACTTTCTTTTTTTGGATTGAGACATTTTAAATGGGACGCCCAAAATGGAAAGTTGAGACATTTGGAGAGGGACAGAGGGATTATAAAACAAGCGAATTTTCAATACTTCAAATATATTTATCGCCTCTTATACCTTGCATATAAGAGTAGTTCACTTTTTATACAAAATGTATAAGAGTCATTTTTTTCTCAAGTTTCTAAGATAATATATATAAAAAGCCGTGATGTATTATTAAAACCGGCTCTTATACATACTCCATCCATCCCAAGTGAGTGGAGGCCTTATTTTCTTTTTTGTTCGTTTCACGTGAGTGGAGAATGCACAAAACGACAAAATTTTTACACTATTTGTTTCACTCATTTTTTTCTCATACTTTACTTGTATACTCACAATACCAATCAACTTACTATTCCTGACACTCATTTTCACTCCTATTTTATTTTTTCATACTCACAAACACCTCTTTCCACTATTTCTCTCTCCTACTTTTTCTTAATTTTTGTGCACAATTTTTTGGAATCCACTCACGTGGGATGGGGGGAGTATAATTTAAGTATAAGAAAAAAATAAAATCTTATACCGAAAATATAAGAGCCATTTTTTTCACTTTTCTTATTTTTAAGAAAATAAATTTAAAAAACATTGTTATTTTATTAAAACCGACTCTTATACTTATAAGGCTAAATAAAATATTATACCAAAAGTATAAGAGTATATTCAATAAAATCTTATACCAAATTAAAATTATTTAAACCATATGACTAAAATTAGTCTTATACATAATATATAATACCTATTTTTGAACAAGAAAATTGCATTGAACTTATAAAATAATACAACCATATTAACCTATTTATTCTATATACAATGTTACCAATATTTACACACATGAGAATATTTATCACACAATGTACGCATCATGAATCATTGTGTCCACAAAATCGAGCAAAGAGCAATGTAGTCGGAGATAATGATGCAGAGGGAGCGTCGATGATGAAGATGCTAGAACTGGAATATATATTTATAAATCTGAAGGGGAAACAATGGATGCTAGGAGAGGGAAGGACACTGGTGAGGTAGTGTAAGTACCCAAATTTGGCTCATGCCTTCCGGTTAAGTTTTCCGGCAATTTTCCGGACTTTCCTAAAGTTCAGGAGCAATTCGGGAACTGTTCCGAACCTTCCGAGGGGTAAAGGAATTACTTGAAATTAAAAATCCACGTTTTCCTTTTGTATATAAACCCTTCTAGAAAGGCCACCTTGCATGATTCTAGAAAGGTGCTGAGTCATAATGGATAATGCCGCACGGCTGCATTAGGCTAGAACTCCAAGCCGCACGGCTTCATTAGCTATCACCAGACTTCCTATAAATAGAGACCTCCTCTACCCATTTTTATATACAGTTTTTAGCATTGAAACTCTGTCAAAATACCATCACGAGATTCCAGTGAGCTGAGAGTGTCAAAAAACCACCTCCCTCCTCTTTAAGGACTTCCAAAGTTAGTCCTTCCCTAGGCAAACTCCAAGGAGAAAGAGGGACACCACCATTGGTAACCTCTCACCCCCTTTTTCTTGAAATATACCTTGTATTTATGTGATATATTGCTCATTGCTCTCCATATCATTATATACTTGTTTGGTATTTGCTATTGTCATTAAAGATCCTTTCTTTAAGCATGTAGATCACCTTACCCCCTATCCCCCAAACACATAGGATCCATGGAGGATCCCACCCAAGGATGAACAAATAAGACCTCAAAAAAGGCTTGTTCTAGGGTGGATCTCTTACATGGTGATGTGAAAAGAAGCATCCTTTGCTCTCAAAATAACATCTTTTCATATAAAGTTGCATCATTTGCATTAAATATGTTTTCTTTATATTAAAGATGCATCCTTTGCACTTAAAAATGTTTTCTTTACATTAAAGGTGCATCCTTTGCACCTAAAACCTTTTTTTTCATACAAAAGTTGCATCCTTTGCATTAAAGATCATTTCTTTAACATCAAAAAGCATCCTTTGCAAACAAATAGCATCCTTTGCACCCAAAATGTCATCTTTTCATTAAAAATGTCATTTTTATCCTAAACATGCATTCCATATGTCCCCATTGGTATTTGGAGCATCTCTTGGAACAAGATGGTGTAAAGATCTCATCTTTACATCATTTCTTCTACCTAAAGATGCCATAGACGGATTCTCCTTTAGAAAAGGATGAACCTTAGCCACATATCTCCGATCATCACTTGAGACGAGCATAAATGCCCCGAAAGAGTGCGAATCATCTCAAGATGTAGGATTGATAGGCAAAGGTCATTCCTTTCTAAAGGACCTCACTCTTGGACCATAAGAGAGTATCCTTCTCTCGATCACGCAAGACCTAAGGTCAAATAGCGATGATCAAAAGTTCAAGATGAGGACGGGATCAAAGTCCCGAACACATAAAAATCCAAGGAATCCCGAGCGATAACCAACTAAATGGTTTATACGTCCGAAAGACAACTTGGAACATTCCCCCCCCCCTCTTTTCAACACATGCACACAAGAAAGCACGCAAGCAAGCACGAAAAATGGAATCTTGGGAGACTTGCTTCGGCAAGGCACCTTGGGTGAACGCCAAACGTTCTTCCAAATGGGTAACTTAACCTCCGGACCCTAATTCCTTTTTTTCAAAGTTTTTAGGAAATCAAAATGGCGTGGTGACTCCGTTTTTCAAATTAAACCGGATGTTTTCAAACTCGAGTGAATCCAAATAAAACACAAAAAATATTTGGGCCCCCACATTCACAGTTTGGCGACTCCGCTGGGGACTAAACCAAAGGAGAAAGCTTTCATTTTTAAAAAAAATTAATAATGATATCCGGTATATAGGTGGAAACCATTAACCTTCCTGTATCGCTTCCTAACCCGAGGCTTGGGATAAACGATGGTCTAACAATCCCACGTACCGGTATCTCTTTTCGAAAAAAAAAATAATAATAAAAAGAAAGCTTTTTTTCTTTGAGCGGGTTAGCCTCCCGTCGCGGATTCCATTTGTCGTGCTTGCTTTTTCTTTCTTCGCCTTGCATTGCATCTTGGTTCTTGGGAATTGTGCATGTTCTATATGCTGAACAGGAAGCCTTCTGGGGCTAAAAGGTGCCTAAAATGTTTGGGGAGCAACCTGAAACTGAAAAGGATTGGAACCTGGAAAATTGAGCAATGCAGCCGTACGGCTTAATCCGCTTCGGATTCCAAGCGGGCGGCCTCATTTGCAATTCCACCAGGACAAATTTGAGGTTAATCTGGCTGCTTAGGCAGCTTAGGGCTATTCAGTTCCAAAGCTGACTAGGCTCCAGAAAATTTACGTGCCTTAACTGTTGCATTTTTCCCCTGTCCCGAAAAATCATTCCTTTTAAAACACATTTCTGAAAATCTCTGTTTTAACTCAAAAAGGAACATTTTTTAGGAGACCGCACACTATGCGCACCTTATATATCCTGTACACTTTGCACGCACGTCCTTCAAACCTGGGGTGGTGGTTCAGTTGCAGTCACGGACAGCCTTACGATGCTCCCAGGCGCGCACGGAATCACCTCAAACTCCCCATGGCAGCCAGTGTCGACCAATGCACAGTTCGTGTCACACGTTTCAAAAAACCGTGACTTTTGGTTGGTTTTTGGTCTAGTCCGTGTCATATAGCCCAGTTGCATATCCCCATAAAGATCAAACCTTAGTCCATAACGGAAGTCAAGATCTATCGCGCAAGCGAAGCTCTGCCGAAATTCCGAAAAGGAAAAATTGGTAGAATCTTGACTTCGACATTGACTTTGACTTTGACCCGCACGGGATGCGTAAGAGTCGAGACCAAGTCCATGCCAAAAAATCCAAAGATCCTTCGCGCAAGCGGAGCTCTGCCGAAATTCCAACAAGGAAAATTTGGCAAGATCTTGGCCCGGCATTGACTTCGACTTGGACTCGCGCACAGCGTATGCAACGAAGTCCAATGTGACACTGTGTCATCCGGCTTTTATCGCCTGACCCATGCTTATTATCTTCTCGAACATTGGCGAAAAGTCAAAACGTCAATCGCGCAAGCGAAACTCTGCCGAAATTCCGTTAAGGCTGAAAGACGAGACTTTCCCGACATTGCCTTGACTATAATCCGCATCGCTCGTGCGTTAAAAGTTCTTATGACCCGCTAGACCCGTTAGGAGCGTTCTTCTCTCTCGGTCGGTGGGATCCACGTGCCCTATAGGACCCTCGCCCGGGGCTGTCCACCCTGGGAGGTCGAAATACAGGTGGAATACGAGGGGCTTGTAGACGTAGTGACGGAACCCACTGATCCAGGATCTAGAGTAGTTGCAAAAAAGGACAGAACCCCTTTTCCAACCAAATAGAAACTAATAAAAGACACTGTTTTAAGTAAACAGGAAGATTCTTAATTTGCATATTGCTTGAGCCTTCAGCCTAAACACCTACCCCGAGTCTAAACCTCTCCTATCCCTTTTCCATAGCGAGAAAGAAGTGGGTGAGAATACCGGGTCAGCGGCTTGTTAGCGCAGAATTCTCAGACAGTTTGCCAAAATCCTCAGCTTTGTCAGTCCAGAGAGTCAGAATGGCCGATTTGACTGAGAACAGCAGTGGTTTGGGTAACCAGATGACTAGGGAAGAAGAGCTATCCTTAGCCTTGGAAAATAGTCGTAAGGTCCATGAGGAACAGCAAGCCATGCTCATTGATGCGCTCCGTCGTCATGGGGTTCAGATAGTGGTTGAGACCAACGGTTCCCTGGTTATGGTAGAAGATGAGACTCCAGAAGCAGCCATCTCAGCTCCCTCAACCTATAACCAATGCCCTCCTCCATCCACATATGATCCCTTACCCAGAACTACCCATGTTCAGTCCTTTCCAATGTTCAAAGCCATCAGGGTCCCGACACCCTCGCCTCCTCAGATAAGACCCAGCTTTGTTCCCTACCAACAAAGAGCAAATGCCACAGCTATCCCAGTTACGCAGCCTCTGCATTACCCCATGGGATTCATTCCCTCTCCTCAGTATGGGTTGTCCCAGACAATCTCTAGGCCTCAGAATCAATCCAGTGATCTTTTCAATCTATGCCCTGCCACAGCAGATCTTCCACCCCCAACCTTGCCAACAGGACCCCATAAGGCTCCGTTTCTTTTTCCTATCCTGGTAACTATGAGCCTAATTCCTATGCCTCCGGCCAGCTTCACGGAAACACGGGACCGGGACAAGTTTACACTTACTTTCCCTCTAAAGACCCCAAAGCCATGGTACCAGCTACCACTGTGCCACCTACTGTCCTACCACCCAAATCTGATAAGCCTGCTTCAGGATCGAACAATCCTAAGCCGTCACCTGACCCCAACATGACTTGGTTGATGGAACAAGTTAATTCCATGCAAGAGAGATTTGGGGAACTAAGCACCAAGAAGGCAACATACCAGATCACTGATCCCAGCAAAATTGTCCCTCTTTCCCCAAAATTTCGAATGCCTGAGATTGAAAAGTTCAATGGTACCGATTGCCCTCGGACTCACATTGAAAGCTACCTTCTTGCCATGAGAGCCAAAGATTGTACACACCAGCAAATGGCCGACCATTTCCAATTGTCATTGAAGGGTTCAGCTCTTAGGTGGTTCCTGCATGTGAAGCCAGAGGCCCGAGCCACCTGGGACCAGATCAAGGAAGAATTCCTGGAAAAGTATAAGGCTAATTTGAATTGGGAAACCAGCAGGAATGACCTACAAGGCACTCTGCAGCGCCCAGACGAGCCAGTATGTGAATTCTACAATAGATGGAATTGGAAGCTTAGCGAAATGTTGACCCCTCTTAATGAAGAAGAACAGATGGAGATCTTCCAGTCTTGCTTGAAACCTCAGTTAAGGGTCCAGATTGGCAATTACTACTATCCTGACCTTCGGGCAATGGTAAATGCCGGCAGCAAGTTCGAAAATGCCTTCAACATGGCTCCGGCCACAGAACAGCAACTCCTACCGCTACAAAGCACCGCTTTCAAATGCCACACTGCCACCGTAAAAGGAAAAGAAATGGTTGGCGCTCGTTAATTATATCCGTAATGAGAAAGTCGGACAAAATTCGAGTCAAGTCTGTGAAGCCAAAGCCTCGTTCCTATAATCTTTGAAGATTTTGGGATGCCACTAGAAAAGGTCTTCGACGGTTTGGTAGCTGAAGGACTCATCAGGCCTTTGGAAAACTGGAAACCAAAGAACCCTAGTGTCAGGATGGACGAAACCAAGCACTGTCGCTTTCACAAATATCATGGGCATAACACCAATGATTGTACCTACTTGAAGTTCCTGATCTCTTGCCTGATTGAAGAAGGCAAGCTGGAACCGCCTCGAGGTCCCAATGTGGTCAATAATCCTCTTCCTGCTAACAATCAAGTCAACATGATTGAGTTTGGAGAGACAAATGCAGCCGGTTTTGGGAATCCAAAGATCATAGACATCCTGAAATTCAATGTTCCTTATGCTGAATTGCAAGGAGAGTGGAAAGATCTGATTGACGCCTTCGCCATGGAAGGACAATTTGGACCCATAATAGGAACCGATTTAGTTAATGTCGTTAAGGCCCGACCTCTCTTTTGTGATATCGAACCAGTGACCATAGTCAAGATTACAGAAGAAAGGCTCACCTATGAAGATTGTGAGACAGAAGTAAGCCATGCTATGATGATGAAAGTCTCTCCGGAACCCTTTATCACTCACGGTGAGCATAATGTGTTTGTGATGGCTCTTAATGCTCATGAGGATCAGTCCCAACCCCCTGTTTGGAAGAATGTGGAGAGAAGGGTGAATGAGCCAGAAGATTTTTATGACGAAGAAAGCTGTCTCTCAGATGCCGAAAGTGCAACTGGTCCTATTACCCCAGAGGTACAAATGGATACGGTCAGATTCGGAAGGGAGATTGCGCTCGATCAGTCAGACATCCCCCATTGGAATAGTGTCGACAAAGGCAATGACGGTACACCGGATGCACAGCCAAATGAGAATGCTGACAAGACTGCTACTCCCCAGGGCAAAAGTAGGAAAGAGTAAACCCCAGTCTGACCCGCGTCAAACACTTCGAGTCAATATGTAGTGTAGGGTCCAGAGTCAGTAGTGTCAAGAGTCAGTTGAGTCAGAAATCTTTGAATTCCAGTCCTCCGAGTCATCCGAAGGCCTCACGCCTGAGGATTATGAATATGTAACCAATGTCTTCTTTCCTCTTGCTTTGAATGAAATGACAGATCTTTCTGAGTATCCCCTTATTGCCAACTTAACAAATGATAAATTAACTCAAAACTTAACAACAGTTAATAATGAATCATTTGAACAAGATGCAAACACAATAAATGAACAATACAACCAAGAAATCTTTAAGCAAGTTACAGACAAAGAGGAAAACCGGGCCCAAGCTGCCAAGGAGGTTTTGACAAGTGTTAACTTAGGTACGGCCGAGGAACCTAAAGAGACACAGATTGGAAACTTCTTCTAGGGGGTTGAACGGGACAGACTGATTAATCTGCTCAGAGAATACATGGACGTCTTTGCATGGTCGTACAAGAATATGCCGGGGCTAGACAGTTCGATAGTAGAGCACAGAATCCCTCTAGCACCAGATCCTAATCCAGTAAAGCAGAAACTGAGGAAGATCGAGCCAGAATGGTCCCTACAGGTCAAAGAAGAGATTGAGAAGCTATTGCGGGTAGGATTCATCAGAGTCATCGAATATCCAACATGGTTATCCAACATTGTGACTGTAACCAAGGTCAATGGAAAGGTGCGCTGCTGTGTAGATTTTCGGGATCTGAACAAAGCCAGCCCCAAAGACGATTATCCCTTGCCAAACATAGACATCCTGGTGGACGCCACCGCCAACTACGAAGTCAAATCCTTCATTGATGGCTTTGCTGGCTACAACCCGATCAAGATGGCCGTGGAGGACCAAGAAAAGACAGCCTTCACCACGCCGTGGGGAACGTACTGCTATACAGTGATGCCATTTGGGCTTAAGAATGCCGGGGCTACTTATCAGAGGGCAGCAACCGCGCTTTTTCATGACATGATCCACAAGGAGATTGAGGTCTACGTCGACGACATGATAATCCACTCCAAAGGCGAGGATGGACAACACTTTGTTAATCTACGAAAGTTCTTCGAGAGACTGAGGCAGCATTCCATGAGACTAAACCCCGCCAAATGCACCTTCGGAGTGACAAGGGGAAAAGTGCTTGGGTATATGGTCACGGAGCGAGGTATCGAAGTCGACCCCCGAAAGATCGAAGCCATTTTGGACATGAGGCCACCTCGAACCCAGATAGAAGTCAAAAGCTTTATGGGCAAACTGTAGTATATCAGCCGCTTCGTCAACCAGTTGACCACTATGTGCGAGC
This sequence comes from Adenophora triphylla var. japonica, assembly GCA_022495995.1. Lineage (NCBI taxonomy): Eukaryota > Viridiplantae > Streptophyta > Magnoliopsida > Asterales > Campanulaceae > Adenophora > Adenophora triphylla. The sequence goes on along the minus strand of JAFEMH010000624.1, from coordinate 51,033 downwards.
CCATCTTCAAGCTTATGAAGAAGAATGTAGACACAGAATGGACCGAGGAATGCCAGGATGCCTTTGACCAAATCAAGGCATACTTAGTACATCCTCCACTGTTATGCCCCCCACATAGACAGAAACCTCTTCTGCTCTATCTCACTGTCACTGATATGGCAGTTGGGGCTATGCTTGCTCAGGAGAAAAAAGACTCTCGGGTAGAGAATGCCATTTACTTTGTCGGCCGGAAGCTGCAGGGAAGTGAGCTCAATTACTCAGCATGTGAAAAGACTTGTGCAGGACTGGTCTGGGTAGTCGGTAAGATGAAGCACTACATGCAAGCCCACCCTATGAACTTGGTCTCGAAAATGGACCCCGTCAAGTATATCTTTAACAAGCCTTCCCTCTCGATGCGTCTGACAAAGTGGTCCTTCTTCTTGGCTGAGTATGACATCAACTATGTGACGAGAAAGGCTATCAAGGGTCAAGCATTGTCAGACCATTTGGCAAACTTCCCTAGTAATGAGGACCGCGGGCCTGAACCCCAATTCCCAGATGAAGGGATCTTTGTAGTCGAGCCTGAAAGCCGATGGCAGCTTTTCTTTGACGAGGCTGCTAATAAAAGAGGAAATGGCGTAGGAATGCTACTGGTCGACCCAAAAGATGAGCACACGCCAATTGCCATCAAGTTGAACTTCCCTGCCATGAACAATGTCGCTGAGTATGAAGCCTGCATTGCTGGTTAAGAAGCTGCCTTAGAGAGGAATGTCAAGGAGCTCGAGGTCTATGGAGACTCAGCCCTGATCATCAACCAGGTCTCCAACAAGTGGAAGACTGTGGATCCTAAACTGCAAAAGTATCATGCCTATATGGAGAAGTTGACTGAGCAATTCAGAGAAGTGACTTCCATTACCTGCCAAGGGATAAGAACAGATTCGCAGATGCCTTAGCTACTTTAGCCTCACTGGTAGAGATCCCCGAGGGAAAGGCCATTAAACCCTTCAGAGTGGGTAGAAGAGAAGCCTCGGCTTTCTATTGCGAAATAGACCTGGGACCCGTGCCTATCAAGGAACCCTGGTACAATCAGATTTACCAGTTCCTCAAAGATGGAGAGTCAGCCTTTAGAGATGAAGAAGGTAGACCGAAAGAAGGCATTAAAGCCAAAAGCTTGCAAGCCCTAAAATGGTTAGCTTCCCACTATGTCATTCTGGGGGACGATCTCTATAAGAAACGGTACCAAGGGCCGCTCCTTCTGTGTGTCACCCAAGAAAGGGCCAGAGAGTTGATGACCGAAATCCACAATGGTCCCTGCGGTCCCCATATGAATGCTAGAGCCCTGATTCAAGTAATCCTCAGGATTGGTTATTACTTGATTTCCATGGAGACAGACTGCGTTCAACATGTCTGACAGTGCGACAAATGCCAACGGTTTGCCAATCTTAATCACCTTCCGCCTCATGACCTGTACTGCATGACGACTCCTTGGCCGTTTGCAACCTGGGGTATTGACGTGATAGGGAAGATAGCTCCGGCAGGAAGCAATGGACACAAATTCGTGTTAGTGGCAGTCGACTACTTCACAAAGTGGGTAGAAGCAAAGTCCTACAAGTTCCTCACTTCCAAGAAGGTGGCCCAGTTCGTCAAAGAAAACATAATGTGCAGATACGAGGTGCCCAATGAGATCATTTCTGATAATGGGTCACACTTTGAAGGGGACTGCGATAGATTGCTGTCAGAATTCAGAATCACTCGCCACAAATCATCCCCGTACAGACCTCAGACCAATGGAGCCGTGGAAGCTGCTAATAAGACGATAGAGCGAATCATCTGGAAAATGGCCACCTGCGATTGTGACTGGCCTGAAAAGCTGCACCTAGCACTCTGGGGCTACAGAACGTCTGTCAGAATAGCTACAGGAGAAACTCCCTTTGCCCTAACCTACGGGATGGAAGCAGTGTTGCCAGTGGAGTTGGAAATCCCATCATTAAGGGTCCTCCTGGAAAACAGTGTCAACGAGGTAGAGTGGCTACATAGCCGGCATGATGAGTTGGCCCTGCTCGACGAAAGAAGTCTCAAGGCCATGAAACACACTCGAGCCTACCAGAGGCGAATGGCCAGATCATTTGACAAAAAGGTCAAGGTCAGGGACATCAAAGAAGGTGACTTGGTTCTGAAAGTAAAGCACCCTACCAGAGACAACCCCTTGGGAAAATGGGAACCCGTTTGGATCGGCCCGTATGTGGTGCAGAAGATACTATCGGGAGGAGCCATGAAGCTTGCAGACCTGGATGGCAATCCTTTTGTCCACCCAGTCAATGGCGATAAGCTCCGAAAAAACTATCTCTGAAAAAAAAAATATATGAAAAAAAAAAATATAAAAAAAACAACAATAAAAAAAAAAAGGAAAAAAAAGAAAAAAATCTTAGTGCAAAAAGAGTAATACCCAGCTAGGCTGAAAAACCCAAAAAAGGGCGGTCTAGGCAAAAAACAGGGTTGCACATAAAAAAAAAAGAAAAATCTTAGTGCAAAAAGAGTAATGCCTAGCTAGGCTTAAAAAACCCAAAAAAAGGTGGTCTAGGTAAAAAACAGGGCTGCACAGAAAAAAAAATATATATATAAAAAAAAAAGAGGCCAAAAGACCTAATCCCGATAGTTCACCAGAATGAACTACGAAGACCTGAGCCCCTTTGTCTTTCTTGTAAAAGGGGAACGTAGGCATCCATATATGGTTCGGTCTAAACAATAAAAGAAAAAAATAAAGGGCAATCAAGTTTCCATGAAATGCGTCCTAAGCAATCAATAAAACATTTGAAATTTCCATGAAATGTGTCTTGATTAATTTCTAAGATCATATCTTTGTAAATTACAAGTTAAAAAACTTCTTGATGAGTTCAAGCACGGTCTACTCTTGACTCTCCTAACCTGCTACAAAGATCTAAAATACAATAAAATGCCTAAAAAACTATTGTGTTTGCAAATGGCAATAAGGGAATCCTAGGAAAAGATCTGTCAGTCGTCATTTACTGAATCTTCCTTGTTCTTCTTCCCTTTACCTCGACCCCGTCGAGTGTTCTTTCTCTTCTTGTCCAGGATGATAGTCTCCCTCATCCCAATCTCGGGTATCCTCACTGGAGCCTCCGCCAAACCCGTGTCAATAAGTGCTCTCTCAATACGAGTACGAGTCCGCACATCCTCCCTCTGAGCCTCAGTCAAGGGAGCGACTTCAGAAAGCCTCTCGTATCGAGCCTCCATATCTCTGATAAAGTCACCAGACTGGTTATGGCGACTCGCCTTAGCCTTAGCCTCCCTCAGAGTCCTGCTCGAGTCACAGTCCGCTCCTAATAAAGCATGACGCCTCTCTCCCAAGAGGACCTGAGTCGCCCCCATCTCCTTCTCATACCAGTCCAAATAGGCCGTAGTCAAAATAGTACTCTTCCGGCTCTTGAGAATGGCCCTGGGTGGGAAATCAGTATATGTCCAGGCCCTCGAGAAGAATGAAAAGCTGGCTATAGCCCTCATGTCTAAAGGCACCAACTCCATGGTACGGATGTCCTCCCAATCGCCCAACGGCTCCTGTAAGGCCTCGAACTACCTGGATACCATGCAGGGTACGTAGAAGACCAAGAAAACTCTGGAACCGTCACTACATAGGACTCTTGAAATGTCCTCCGGGTCTGCAACCTCCAGTGAGGTACCCACCAATGAATATCCGAAGTGGATAATCTAGCCATCATCAGCTCCCAATCACCCTGATCCTGCTGCCTGGGTGCACCCCTCCGAGAAATCACCCAAGGGCACTGAGTCGGTAAAGCCCCTGGCAAAGCCCCGAGCCTCTCCTGCAGCCATAAAGTCAACACGCGGCTCCTGCACCTCATGAAATGGTCTCCCCTAGCCAGCCTATCAATGCCATGAAGGGTCTCACCCAAAACCAGTGGGACAATGTCATTCCCAGCCCTGCAATCCCTAACCATGTCCAAGAAGCCACCATGACAAATCCCCACAGACTCGGCCGTGAACAGAGACATGAATACACAGAAAATAAAGGCATCCATAGCCATAATGGTCGTCGACTTATTCGGGAACCCAAACCTGCTCGGGATATCTGAAATGTCAATCCTATCAGGGGCTACCATCATCCCCTCAGACACTCCCAGAGAGATTTGCAGAAAAGATGCCAACTTTACCGCTACCGGCACGTCGTCGATCAGAGGAATCGATATGGCCTCAATTTCCGAACCCCCAATCAATGTTCAGAAGTCTTCCAAGGTTGGAACAATCTCATTGTAGGAAAAGCAGTAAACATGTCTCCGGACATCTCAAAACTTTGCTGCTGCTCTCAAAAGGTCCCAATCAGGCGGGAGATCCTTCAAATGCCATAAAGATTTGATCTTGAAGGTAGTATCGAACAGCCCCTTGTGAGATTGAAAGTTATGTCTCACCCAAGATTGAAGATCAGACAGAAAATGGTCTCTTTTCCCCTTTTGCAGCCTAGCGGGTTTTTCCATTGCAAGGTGATCAAAGTTGATGTCTTTTGGTCAGAAATATGCTCTGGGATCAGTTGGGACAAGAATAGAGTGAAAATGAAATGAAATGGCCAAGCCTTGGTTTTATTTTGAAAAAAAAAACAGTCCAGACAGAACTGTTAGCCGCACGGCTTCATTTGCCCTCGGTTCTAGGCCGGACGGCCTCATTTGCCATCTGCAGAAAAAAAATCTGCAGCAACCAAAGTTGCTGCCCAAGTGGAGTTCTCACCCCACTTTCTCAATGAAACCTGTCCCAAAACACATCCAAAGATCATCCAAGTAGTTATATACCATTACAAACCATTTTGGCCTAGTTTCAGCCCCATTTCCAAGCAAAAAAGCAGCCTGAGGCTCAAATAATATGCAAATTCATAAAGCATAAATTAGAAAAGAAAATAAAACAGTAATACATTGTTTTCCCCCCATTGGCGCCCAAATAAAGCAAAAAATAAACAAAACGTGCATAAAACTATTCATTGTTTGTTTCCTTCCTACTAGATTGATCCTAAGGCCCTCCTAGGCTTCCGACTCCTCGTCATCGCTACTCAGCTCGTAGAAGCTAGGGTCCCTTATCACATCCTCGTTGTCGCTCACATCAGAAAGGTGGACATTCACATGCTCGTACTCGGCTAGCTGCTCTAGGATGCCGGTGTTAGGTCCCTGTCCCCGAGGCATGGCACTAGAAGAATACTCTGAAGCCGATGAGGTGGATGCCGTGCTCCCAACGTGCCTTCTTTTGCGCACGGGCTCCTGCACGTTCACTGCAGCCTTTAAAGCGTAAGCCAGCTTCTTCACGAGGGACCGGCACACATCCTTCCAGCCCATGTTCTGCCTGACCAAGCCGTCATAAGTGCGAGCTGGAACCTGAAAAGACGAGAAGAAAAACTCAGAAAATCTCAGAAAAGCAAAAGAAATACGATAAAGGGAAGAGACCCTAAAGTGTACTCACAGTTCTGTCAGGCGGCAGAGTATACTGGGGCTCCCTCGTGTCGGGGACAGGTATCATAAACCTCATCGGCACCCCGTCGACCACATAGGAAAGGTGAGCAGGAGGCATCGGTAGGTCAGTAGGCTCAGCTTCCCCGTACCCCTGGGCAATAGCTAGCTTCACTAGCTTCTGTGGCGTCCTCAGCCTCTGCTCCACGAAGGTAGCATACGGGGTAGCCAAGTCAAAATACTCCTCAGCCGCCACACCTGCCTGATACCTAGCAATATCATCCGCCGACCAATCCCTGGGCTGCAGCATCCGTGCTGGAGGATCGTGAGGAGTGATGGCATCCAAGGGAGGGACATGGCCATGCTGCCTGGAAAATCGATCCCCCAGATAAATGATGTCGCAAGTAAGCCCGATCAACCACCTCTTCTGCCTTGTCGCCTCCACGGTATCCCCTAGCAGCACCTCCGGGTACCTCCCCCAAGGGTGGAAGTCCACCCCATCATCACCATCCTTATTAAGGACGGGCTTCACCATCTTATAATCAAAGGTGATCCGGGTCTTCCCGGTGAACTTGTCCCTAGCCTCGCCCCTCCAGCGAATCATGGCAGGGAAGATGGTAGGATCGCTCTGTTGGTTCCAGGGAAAGAACCCGATCACCTCACAAAACTAGACCTGCATGTTCAAAACATAAAAGGGTCATTTCTCTTATAAAAGTCTCAAGAAAAGAAAAGAAAAGAGAAAGGAAAGAAGGTGAGAATACCTCAAGAGAAAAAGAGAAGCAGTCCATAGAAGCAGCCTTGTTTCGACTGTACAAATCCAGAGAGAACTAAAGCTCAGCCAATCCGGCCTCACCCCAAGAGACCGTCCCAATCTCGTCCACATCCTCCAAGGAGTCCAAAAGGCACAGCATAGCCAAAGTCCCAGAATTAGCAAAGATGGTGACTGACAGCATCAACCACAGAAAAGCCCTCGCAAGCTGGTGGGCGGGCCACCTCATTAGCAAGAAATCCTCGCATGCGCTTCAGATCGCCACCTCCACATTCCTAGTCTCCATCCCGAGCCCCTTAGGACTAAGGTCAAACCCAACCAGAGCTCTGAACTCCTCAGCCGTGATATGGTCCCTCCAAGTCACAGGCCTCCCGGTGAACTGCAGGTCAGTAATAGCAGTAAAATCGCCCGGGGTCACCGTAAGCCCAGCTGAGATGAAAGTTGTGGGTGGTGTCCCACCAGAACTACGAAAGGGCCTGGGTCAAGCCCTTACTCTTGGTGGTTATGTGAATACCTCTGCCAATAGCCTCAACGAACAAATCCAGGCCGATAGCCCTCACTAGCTGCTTGGGGTTCACCCCATTCTTCTCAAAGTCGGGTGATGGAGGAAAACTCCCTCTTGTAATAAAAACCGAGCAAGTGTACTCACTACCGGTGTAGCAGTATGCAATTGCAGGGGTCGAATCCACAGAGACTCGTTGGTAAACAAATAAGATGAACGTAGTGAATTTAGTAACAAAGGTTTATAATTTTTGATTTGAAACTAAAGAGCATAAAATAAATAACTAAAACTAAATAAACAAGAAAACAGATTATGAGCAGAGATTCGTAGATTGGATCTCACTTTACCATCATTCTATGCAGAATTTTACTTATAAAACATTAATTCAACTTCTAGGGTTCATTTACTTTTGCTAGGATCGACACGGTTAGGTGGCCGGATTACAATCCCAAATACTCTTTTAATATTGCGAATTCTATTACGGTTCCACAATAGGCCAAGAATAAATTAAGAACACAAGAATATGAAAACCTAACTTTAATCGATTTCTATTACGGCCTCTATTAAAGCTATTCAATCAATAGTTGTCTATGAATCAAAATCCCAAATTAATGGCTAATTCGATACCCCAAATATTCAAAGACGAGTTCGTATCTTAACATACGTCTCAAATCTAAGAACAATAAATTAAAATCTATTGATGAACTAGAAGGAATTAAATAGAAAGAATTAAAAATATTAATGCATAGAAATCCGGTAAAGATCAAAACAATCTACAAATCTAATAAATTTAGCTACTCATAATTAACAAATAATAAAAACCTGAAATTCAAAATTGTTCTTGTTCTTCAATTTTCAATGGAATTGTTCCCAGCAAAAAGAATAAAAATCCCAACTAACTCTAAAATATGATATAATGATATAATCCTCTTCTAATTTACGTGGCTGCTGGAATTTAAATAGAGACTAGGGCAATTCTGTGGTCAAGGCTGAGAAAAGTCGAAACTGCCCTTGATTATTACGTGCAAACAGGTGCTGACGTCGGAAGAAGCGCGGCCGCAATGGTGCCTGGCGCGTCCGCCCTTGCTGGCCGAGAGGTTGGCCGAGAGTTTTCCTTATGTGCGCGGCCGCCCTTGTATTTCAAAGCTTGGCCCATATTTGCATTGCCTTGGCCCAGCAGCAACCCTCCTGGCCCCAAATGCCCCAAGCAGTGGCCGGCCAATGCTTGCCTAGAATTCTTGCCGTGGCCTTGAATTAGTATTAGTTATTATTCGTTTCGTCCCACTATCTTGCAGTCGCACTTTGACCACTTTAATGACTTCTTCTGCGCTTCGCTCTTTGGACTTTTATTTTTCATTTAATCCCATGAATTTTTCTAAATCAATTTCGTCCAAAAATTCCATAATTCCAATTTGGTCCTTGAATTTTCCAATATTTCCCATTTAGTCCAAAAGCTTCCAAATGCCAGTTTAGTCCTTGAGCTCCGCTCCACTTTATTCCTTTTGCACTTTTTAGCCATAAAATGCACCTTTAATCAGCTATATACCCTGTACTCATAAAATACTCACAAACCACATCAAATATATATAAAACTCGGGAATCGAACACAAAGAAAGCCTAAAAGTGCATCATTTGGATGGGTAAATACACATCCATCAAACACCCACAAACTAACCTTTTGCTCGTCCCGAGTAAAACAAAACTAAGAGAATAAAAATAAAAATAAAACTACTCTAACTATTAAAAATATAAAAACAAAATAATTATTTTTGGGATGTTCTATCATAGATGATTCATTGGCCATATAAGTCTCAGATTTTCACCAACACACATAATCAACAAGTGCCACCACAGTAATGGGATTACAATCACATTGAAGCATAAAAATCACAATTTTCCACCGCGGCATGAATGATGAATGAATGATGGGAGGTCACTGCCAACAACCTAAGATTGTTTATGGATTCACTAAGTGATGCTCTAAATCAATATGTCATAGACAGTACAAACCAAAAAGGACACTCATATGCATATTTACACGATTGTCAACCCGGTTACTCGATATTGAAAGAATAATATGGCTTAAAAGTTATGGTGCGAAAGATCGCATGGCTCGGTTCACGGTTACAAAAGAAGGTAAGGACATACGAACATAAGAAAGTGATACTAGAAAGTCTTCTTGTAACAATACATCCCCACTTTGATGATAATTTCTCCACTCACCCTTAGTACTTCCCAATGTGCCAACCCACAAACTAAAACTTTTTCATACATCGACATGGGGTTGAGCACATTTCATTACTTTCTTTGGTCACCTTGAAACATAATTTTCACTTGAACATTAAAGAGGGCTCGATTTTTTATATATTTTTATTTTTTTTATTTTTTCTTTTTATTTTTTTTTTTTTTTTTTTTTTTTTTTTTTTTCTTTTTGCTTTGCACAATTACATCACGAAGAATGTGCATTCAATATTTTTTTTTTTTTTTTTTTTTTTTATCAAGCCCCTCTTTTCATTACATAACATGACCCTTTTCTTTATTTTCGTGACCACTTTCCACCCCACCCTTGATTTTCCAAACTTCCCCCACAATTTCCAATTCATTCCCTAGTTTCACTTTCTTGAAAAGGTGGAAAAAATTAAATTTGTGTATAGGTTAAAAGGGTAGGACAATGAGGGTACAAATGAAGGCGAATGGCGGTCTAAGAAAACCTCCCACTTTGTGAGAGATTCCATTCTTTTTCAAGCTCAAAAGGGGTTCTAGCGGAAAATTTTATATAAGTGACTAGAAAGTTTAAGGCATACAAAAAGGGATTCAAAAAATAGCCATATATACCAAGTAACCTATTGACGTGTTATTGACAATCATGCAAACATGTTCTAGGGACCCCGAGAATACACAAAGTGATCCCATAAAAGGCACCTAAGTTGATGACAATGACCAAGAATATGATACGGAAGTGAGAGGTGGTGCAATCATAATTTAAATGTTTCAATGCAATCCCAATCACCACACTAATAATAGCACATGTGATTTTAAAATTAAAGCACACTCTAATCATCACAGACTTTGACCAACATCCCAACTATGAAAAGAACAAAATTTTTAATTTTTTCTATTTTTTTAGAGGGTGACACTATATACACTCCCCTATAAACCCACAAACTCGGAGAGTTGCCCACCCCCAAACTCAAAACATGCTATGTCCTCATAGCAAAGAGAACAAAAGCGTGCCTTAAGTTCGAAAGATAGCAAGACACTACTAAACAATAATTAACAAAAAGTAGAAACATACCTCATTGGGTTGCCTCCCAAGCAGCGCATTTGTTTAAAGTCGTTAGCCCGACTATGGTTCCAATCTTACTTGGCCTTAGCTTTGCGGCCTTTGGACCATCTCTTTTCCTCGCGGGCACAAACACCCTTCTCTTTCCATTTCAACACTCCATTGTCAACAAGTAGGGGTAAAGCCACATTTATTTTTAAAATTTTACGCTTTTGCTTACCCCTTTTTCTTTTCCTTTTATTGGGGTTCTCACCCCAAACTCAACTCTTTCAACCTGCAAAATACCATCCTTGCAACCAAGATCAAGAGAGTTATCATGAACAAAAATATTTAAAAATATAGAATCAGATAAATCACTATAACTCTCCTCACTAACTCTCGATTTTGAAGGCCCTTGTGGTAGATGTGATGGATTCGACTCTTTATGGGAGTCGTGTGGGGTGTGATACGACCCGTTACTCCTAGAGTATTGGTCGGCCTTAATGTTACTAGCCATGGGACAAACGTCCGCATTATCCCCACTTTTCTCACCTCCATTCACATCATATATGACCATTGGTACATCATTTATGGCTCCTACAAAATCATCTTTGGGGGAGATTTTCTTATCATTTTTAGACATAACAAACTTGCATTCTTCCCCCATGCCTCTCAAGGACACCACCCCTTGACACACATCAATGGTGGCCTTAGTGTCAAACATAAATGGCCTCCCAAGCAGAATGGGAGTTTTCAATTGCTCCTCACTTGATCCCTCCATACACATCACATAAAAGTCAATAGGGATAACGATTTTATCAATTTTAACCAACACCCCTTCAATAACCCCTAAAGGTCTTTTGATTGAGAGATCCGCCAATTGCAAGTCTCTCATGGATGGTTTCAACTCACATACCCCCAAACTTCTAAAAACATGAAAGGGCATCACATTGACACTTGCCCCAAGATCCAACAAACCTTTAAAATTTTGACCCCCTAAAGAAATTGGTATAGTAAAACATCCGGGGTCTTTTTGAGCATGTTTAATCTTTTCAAACTCCACATCTCTCGAGGGTGTGGTTTTCACAACATTGGGGGGAGGGGTTTCTAAATTTAATGCAGAAAATACATATTGAACCTCCCCCATCTCATCCTCATTAACCTTATCATTATTATCAAAACAATCAAAATTATCAAGAGAAGATAGAAATACCTCCTCAATTTCCTCACTTTCATCCCACACTGTTGTGATTGACTTTGCTTGCTCAGGTGGGTTCTTCTCTTTCATCAACTCTTGGGCAACCTTCACAAGCTGCTCTACTTGTGTGCCCATCTTTTCAAATGCAGCATCTGTATTTCTGTTGCTTTGCTGCATCTCCATCCTTAGCTGCTGAACTGCCAGCTCCCAAGGCTCTTTATCATGTTGTCCAGGTGGTGGCACATGAAGAGGTTTCACTTGCTGATTATGATGGCCACCCCATGGATTGTAATTGCCATATTGATTGCCTTGGGGTGGTGGCCTTGGTGCATATCCATTGAAAGCATGTGCCTGTTCAGGATTATACAAGAAATTTGCTGCACTTGGACACATATTAGTCACATGAGATGATAAACCACAATTTGTACAATAATCAGTAATAACATTGGCACCAACAGAAGTGCCACAGGCAGTCAATTTATCAAATTTACTACTCAAGACTGCAATTTGCTTAGAAAGATTATCAGTAGCAGTCAAATCTAATACCCCCCTTGTCCTACCCCTCGAACTCTTTTGTTGAGAATTAGCACTCAACATCTCAAATAAAGCCTTGGTCTCATCCGGGGTCTTGGCTCCAATTGAGCCTCCAGCAGCATTGTCAACCATTGATTGACCATTGTCATTCAAGCCATCATAGAAGGCTTGGTTCAGTGAGGGTAGTGTGAAATTATGATGGGGACATTGCATTATCATCGTATTAAATCTTTCCCATGCCTCATGAAAGGGCTCCCCCACATCTTGGGAAAATGTCATCAATTTCTGTCTAAAGCTAGCCAACAGATGATGTGGGTAATATCTTTTAAGGAACACATCTTGCAATTCTACCCAAGTACTAATGCTGCTCGGTGCAAGCATCAGCAACCATGTTTTAGCCACTCCCTTAAGAGTGTAAGGAAAACACTTCAGTCTAATTTGCTCCTCAGTCACTCCCTGTCTTAATAAAAATTGAGCAACAACAATAATATATTCTTTAAGGAACGTAAGTGCATCCTCACCAGGCAATCCGTGAAAGCTTGGCAACATGGCAAAGTATTGTCCTTTGACCTCTAAATTTTTGGCTGCATCGGACAGCACTATGCAAGAGGTAGATGTGTCTACCCTAGGTCTAAGGAAATCATTCATAGTTTGCGCCGGTGGTACTGCCATCTCGGCTTTCTCTTCCTCTACCTCGGTGGTGGAGGGTTCTGATTCGATGTCCGAATCTGAAAAGAGAGGATTAAAGAGGGGATCGCCCTCAAATTCTTCCTCAAGTCTATTTATGTTGTCGTCCAATGGCACCAATGTAGGCTTCAAAGAACGACGACCTTGCATTCACTACCTAACCTACTTGTTTACTTGCAACAAGTCCCCGGCAACGGCGCCAAAAACTTGATGGAGGAAAACTCCCTCTTGTAATAAAAACCGAGCAAGTGTACTCACTACCGGTGTAGCAGTATGCAATTGCAGGGGTCGAATCCACAGAGACTCGTTGGTAAACAAATAAGATGAACGTAGTGAATTTAGTAACAAAGGTTTATAATTTTTGATTTGAAACTAAAGAGCATAAAATAAATAACTAAAACTAAATAAACAAGAAAACAGATTATGAGCAGAGATTCGTAGATTGGATCTCACTTTACCATCATTCTATGCAGAATTTTACTTATAAAACATTAATTCAACTTCTAGGGTTCATTTACTTTTGCTAGGATCGACACGGTTAGGTGGCCGGATTACAATCCCAAATACTCTTTTAATATTGCGAATTCTATTACGGTTCCACAATAGGCCAAGAATAAATTAAGAACACAAGAATATGAAAACCTAACTTTAATCGATTTCTATTACGGCCTCTATTAAAGCTATTCAATCAATAGTTGTCTATGAATCAAAATCCCAAATTAATGGCTAATTCGATACCCCAAATATTCAAAGACGAGTTCGTATCTTAACATACGTCTCAAATCTAAGAACAATAAATTAAAATCTATTGATGAACTAGAAGGAATTAAATAGAAAGAATTAAAAATATTAATGCATAGAAATCCGGTAAAGATCAAAACAATCTACAAATCTAATAAATTTAGCTACTCATAATTAACAAATAATAAAAACCTGAAATTCAAAATTGTTCTTGTTCTTCAATTTTCAATGGAATTGTTCCCAGCAAAAAGAATAAAAATCCCAACTAACTCTAAAATATGATATAATGATATAATCCTCTTCTAATTTACGTGGTGTTTGGAATTTAAATAGAGACTAGGGCAATTACGTGGTCAAGGCCGAGAAAAGTCGAGCGCCCTTGATTATTACGTGCAAACAGTGCCGACGTCGGAAGAAGCGCGGCCGCAGATGGTGCTCGGCGCGCGTCCGCCCTTGCTGGCCGAGAGGTTGGCCGAGAGTTTTCCTTATGTGCGCGGCCGCCCTTGTATTTCAAAGCTTGGCCCATATTTGCATTGCCTTGGCCCAGCAGCAACCCTCCTGGCCCCAAATGCCCCAAGCAGTGGCCGGCCAATGCTTGCCTAGAATTCTTGCCGTGGCCTTGAATTAGTATTAGTTATTATTCGTTTCGTCCCACTATCTTGCAGTCGCACTTTGACCACTTTAATGACTTCTTCTGCGCTTCGCTCTTTGGACTTTTATTTTTCATTTAATCCCATGAATTTTTCTAAATCAATTTCGTCCAAAAATTCCATAATTCCAATTTGGTCCTTGAATTTTCCAATATTTCCCATTTAGTCCAAAAGCTTCCAAATGCCAGTTTAGTCCTTGAGCTCCGCTCCACTTTATTCCTTTTGCACTTTTTAGCCATAAAATGCACCTTTAATCAGCTATATACCCTGTACTCATAAAATACTCACAAACCACATCAAATATATATAAAACTCGGGAATCGAACACAAAGAAAGCCTAAAAGTGCATCATTTGGATGGGTAAATACACATCCATCATCGGGCATCCTATCCCATAGCTTCACCGCCACCTCAGAAGGTCCCCTCGATTTGCTCTCCTGTAGGAAAGCACAAAAGAAAGTGTGTCAGTCCATCATCTCATTTCAAAAGCATGCATATATTCAAAAGTGCACATATTTTCAAAGAAAAGCAGACATAAAAGATTCCTAGTATCTTTTGCCTATAAAACGTGTCTTTCATCATTTGAAACACATCGTGTCAAGCACATCGCTCTCCTGAGCACAAAATTCTGATTTTCAAAATTCTTTGCACATAAGCATTAATTTTTCATAAAATGGCATGCATGAATCCTTTTCATCGTCCAAAGGTCCTTTTTCTCATTTATGATCAAGAATTGACCTAGTTCTAGCACATGCAAGAACTCCGTCGCATTTTAGACATTTTTTTTCTTATTTTATTTTAAAAAAATGGGTCATTCTCATTTTTTTTTCAAATAAATTGCACATGCATGATCATTTTTCTCCTTAGTAGGTTAATCATCAAAATTCTTAATTCATCAACAAAAATCCTAGGAAAATTCAAAAAAAATTCCTAAAATTCGGGTCAAACCATAAATCAATCCAAAATTCAATCAAAATTGTCAAAATCAAGAAAGTCAAGAATGCTTACCCCAATAGATTGAGGTTTCATGAACTTGTGCTCCCTCTTGCCCGGATAAAGCTCGGATGGAGGCTTGTTTAAATCGTATTTTTGCTCGGTTCTAACGAGCTCCCTCCGTCTCATTCTCGCGGCTTGTGACAAGACTCTTCACGCTTGTCGGGGTACAATGTTACCCTCTTGATCCATTTCGAGCACTAGAAGGTAGGGAATTGAAGAAATTTGAAAATTTCTCTCTCTCTACTCTCTCTCCTCTCCTCGGCGGAAGCCACAACAATGGCGCTTTGCCCATTTTCAAATCTGTTTAAACAATCTGGTGAAATCAGGATTGAAGCCGGACGGCTTCTTTTTCCTCCATCTCTTGTCGGGCGGCCTCTTCTGATCTGAGCAAAATTTACATCTTTGCCCCTGGACTTTTCACTTGGGCTATAATTCCCGTTATTTCTTAACTAGAGTAACGTTGTTTCCCAAATATATTCGTTATCTCCAAGAAGATTTAACTTTCCTCCCGAGTCGCCTCCGTTACTTCCGTTATAACGGAATAACGTTAGGTGACATCCTCCGAATTGTCAAAAACTTTAGCTACCTCTATCTCACGGATTGAGACGTATGCACAAGTTCTCCAAACTTTAGCTACCTCTATCACGGATTGAGAAGTACGCTCAAGTTATCCAAACTTTAGCTACCTCTATCATGGATTGAGAAGTACACTCAAGTTCTCCAAACTTTAGCTACCTCTATCACAGATTGAGAAGTACGCTCAAGTTCTCCAAACTTAAGCTACCTCTATTCCAGATTGAGAAGTACGCTGAAGTTTCTCCAAACTTAAGCTACCTCTATCCCAGATTGAGAAGTACGCTCAAGTTTTCCAAACTTAAGCTACCTCTATCACAGATTGAGAAGTACGCTCAAGTTCTCCAAACTTAAGCTACCTCTATCCCAGATTGAGAAGTACGCTCAAGTTTTCCAAACTTAAGCTACCTTTATCACAGATTGAGAAGTACGCTCAAGTTCTCCAAACTTAAGCTGCCTCTATCTCCTCGATAGTGGCATAAGCTTTAGTTCAATCAGGTGACTCCTCCATGAATCGTCGAAACCTCAGGGATCCTAGACATGTTCCTAACTATCTAGTGAGGCTTGAACTAGGACCAAGGCTTGATTCCTCCGGGATACGTAGGTAGCCTTTCATAAAGGTCCAGCCATCCGACCACCATGGTAACCCTTTCCGTGCCTCACTCCTTAGTGGTGCATGAGCCTTTCATAAAGGTCCAGCCATCAGACCACATTGGTCGCCCCTTTGGTGAAGAAGCCCCCCATAGAGGTCCAGATATCCAACCACATCGGTCACTTCCTTCATCTAGCACATCCCCAGTAGGACCAGTCACTTGACCTCCCAGGTCGCTTTCCCTTCTATTTCCCCACCAAGAGGCCAGTTTCTCTTCGCTATTCCCCAGCGGATCTTATTCCGAAATACGGCCTGGCTTGATTCCTCTGGGATACGTAGGTAGCCTACTTTAGGTTCAACCAATTCGTCACATATGACACACCTTTCCCCAGAGAATTCCGAACTACGATTATGGCTTGATTCCCACTCGGGATATGTATGTAGCCTTCCAAAGGTTCAGCCACTCGACCACCTTGGCCACTAAATCCATCTCGGCATTCGCCAGATCGGATCCTTTTCTATCGACAACCCCACTCGCCCTGCAAGTGACGTTGTCGAGGGGCTTCTATAAGTACCCAAATGTGGCTCATGCCTTCCGGTTAAGTTTTCCGACAATTCCCCGGACTTTCCTAATGTTCAGGAGCAATTCGGGAACTGTTCCGAACCTTCCGAGGGGTGATGGAATTACTTGGAATTAAAAATCCACGTTTTCCTTTTGTATAAAAACCCTTCTAGAAAGGCCACCTTGCATGATTCTAGAAAGGTGCTGAGTCATAATGGATAATGTCGCACGGCTGCATTAGGCTAGAACTCCAAGCCGCACGGCTTCATTAGCTATCACCAGACTGCCTATATATAGAGACCTCCTCTACCCATTTTTATATACAGTTTTTAGCATTGAAACTCTATCATAATACCATCACGAGATTCCAGTGAGCTGAGAGTGTCAAAAAACCACCTCCCTCCTCTTTAAAGCCTTCCAAAGTTAGTCCTTCCCTAGGCAAACTCCAAGGAGAAAGAGGGACACCACCATTGGTAACCTCTCACCTCCTTTTTCTTGAAATATACCTTGTATTTATGTGATATATTGCTCATTGCTCTCCATATCATTATATACTTGTTTGGTATTTGCTATTGTCATTAAAGATCCTTTCTTTAAGCATGTAGATCACCTTACCCCCTATCCCCCTATCACATAGGATCCATGGAGGATCCCACCCAAGGATGAACAAATAAGACCTCAAAAAAGACTTGTTCTGGGGTGGATCTCTTACATGGTGATGTGAAAAGAAGCATCCTTTGCTCTCAAAATAACATCTTTTCATATAAAGTTGCATCATTTGCATTAAATATGTTTTCTTTATATTAAAGATGTATCCTTTGCACTTAAAAATGTTTTCTTTACATTAAAGGTGCATCCTTTGCACCTAAAACTTTTTTTTTTCATACAAAAGTTGCATCCTTTGCATTAAAGATCATTTCTTTAACATCAAAAAGCATCCTTTGCACCCAAAATGTCATCTTTTCATTAAAAATGTCATTTTTATCCTAAACATGCATTCCCTATGTCCCTATTTGTATTTGGAGCATCTCTTGGAACAAGATGGTGTAAAGATCCCATCTTTACATCATTTCTTCCACCTAAAGATGCCATAGACGGATTCTCCTTTAGAAAAGGATGAACCTTAGCCACATATCTCCGATCATCACTTGAGACGAGCATAAATGCCCCGAAAGAGTCCGAATCATCTCAAGATGTAGGATTGATAGGCAAAGGTCATTCCTTTCTAAAGGACCTCACTCTTGGACCATAAGAGAGAGTCCTTCTCTCGATCACGCAAGACCTAAGGTCAAATAGCGATGATCACAAGTCCAAGATGAGGACGGGATCAAAGTCCCAAACACATAAAAATCCAAGGAATCCCGAGCGATAACCAACTAAATGGTTTATACATCCGAAAGACAACTTGGAACATTCCCCCTCCCCTCTTTTCAACACATGCACACAAGAAAGCACGCAAGCAAGCACGAAAAATGGAATCTTGGGAGACTTGCTTCGGCAAGGCACCTTGGGTGAACGCCAAACGTTCTTCCAAAGGGGTAACTTAACCTCCGGACCCTAATTCCTTTTTTTCAAAGTTTTTAGGAAATCAAAATGGCGTGGTGACTCCGTTTTTCAAATTAAACCGGATGTTTTCAAACTCGAGTGAATCCAAATAAAACACAAAAAATATTTGGGCCCCCACATTCATAGGTAGAGGCACTAGTGGGGCGATGATCGGAGTTTGAAGAGTGGCCTAAGAAGATGATCGGAGCCAGATGGATAAGTTGCAAAGAGAGAGAGAGAGAGAGAGAGAGAGAAGGTGGAAAATCAGAGAAAAAGTGCAGGAGCTGGTGGAGAACGAAGCCTAGATCGCCGGTGGTGTTGATGACGGATATTGGAGAATTCAGGAGGAACTACAAGTGAACACTCTCAAACTCAACACTCTAAGGAATCCACCAAAGAGGAAGAGCAATAAACAAGAAGAAATCCTTCTTCTAATAATAGCCAAAGGCTTAATAACTCATTAACTTAAAATCTGCCTTTGATTTACAAAATTACTAACTTAAATAGTTGTTACAAAAAGTCTGGATAACTCTTCCAGCAATGACTTTTCATGATCTAGAATAGATAAGGATCAAAATAAAATGAACTTAGGACTAGAGATGAAAGGAATTTGCTAGCAGTAGATGAACATGGACAGAAGGACCAAAAACTAAGTGAAATGCTTGTAATTTCGAAGTCAAAATAGGTGGCGACAGTGAGACAGTCAGCACAGCACACCTTGACCAAACCTGCCATAACTCGTGCACGAACCATATTTTTGCGAACCATTTTTTTATTAGAAAGTAGGCTCACAGAGATTTCTAAGCATGTATGGCAAAAGGACTTTTACTAACCAAAGTGAGACAGTCAGCATCAACTTTATTTGCTCTCCATGATCCGAGGAACTGTTATCAAAGGTGTTCTTCTTTCACAGACTATCCAAATAGTCCTCTTCTCCACAACTTTCAACGTAGGTTCCTTTGGATCCCAAATTCCATATTTTGCAACGGCAAAATTATCATTTAGGCCACCCAACTTTAGAAGATTATTCACATAGGCCACCCAAGTCCCAAAATATTCATCCTTGCCACTGAACATTGCCCAACGATACCCTTAGGCCACCAAAGTTTCAAAATATTCAACTTTGAAACTCAAATAACTAAATTTTTTGCAATAAAGCCTAACACATGGATGTCCGTTAACTTTTTATCGTTAGTTGTTTCCAAAATCTTCTTTCTATCCTTCCTTAAAGTAATCTTGAATTACCCTTTTGAATCTTATATTGTTGGTTGCAATTAGGGAAAGATTCCCTAATTTCTCTGGTGAAACAAATCCTTTTGTAGTTCTGGTGCAAGATACCTGGAATTATTTCTCGCATAGATACTTTCACCTTAACAAGTTCATGTACTGTCATCTCCACTCTCAACATCGCCAGCTTATAGTGTCATATCCATTTGGAGCTATGTAACTTCACCTAATAGAAAGCCTTCTTAGGGACTCAATTAGCGGAGCTTTGGGTTTATACTTCTCAGGCATGTCCCCTTGAGCTTCTATCTTCTACTTCTCCATTGCCAACATGAAGACTATCAATGACCATTATGGATTGGTGTTGCCTTGGAACCCTTTCAATATCTTGTTTGAAAATAGCACAGGTTTTCATGATTGTCACCACCAGCTTTATGGCACCAAATTTAACTTTTCGTCACCATTTCTTACGATTTGGGATCGATTACTTGGTACTTACATGGATTCTACAGTTGAGAAAAAAGACAGTGGGGGTTTTAAAGCTAGGCCATCAAAAGATTTCAAGGACAATTGACGATAGCGCATTTTTATCTTCTTTTGCTGGGTTTTTGAAAAATTACAAGAAATGAAATGGGTTTGGAGATCTGAGTTGGATCATTGAAGGGTCAATATTGAATTTC
This sequence comes from Adenophora triphylla var. japonica, assembly GCA_022495995.1. Lineage (NCBI taxonomy): Eukaryota > Viridiplantae > Streptophyta > Magnoliopsida > Asterales > Campanulaceae > Adenophora > Adenophora triphylla. The sequence goes on along the minus strand of JAFEMH010000624.1, from coordinate 31,077 downwards.
ATAATGAAAATGTGCGTGAAATATGTGTTGGTAGAGTGCCAGCAAGGTGTATGGTGAGTGCCAGCAAAGTGTATGGTGTGTGCCAGCATGTGGAGTAAAGAAACAATGTTGAGTGTCATGTGTTTTTGAGTGCCAGTGTGTGTTTTTTTAGTGCCAGTTCATGTGTTTTTGAATAGTGTGTGTTTTTTTGAGTGCCAGTGCATGTGTTTTTGAATGCCAGTGCATGTGTTTTTGAATGCCAGTGCTTGTGTTTTTGAGAGCCAGCAAAAATGATTACGAGTGTTTGGGGTAAAAAAGTGCCAGTGTAAAAGAGTGTCAACACATGTATTAGGGAGTGGCAGTGTATAATGTGCTAGTGTCAATGTTAAAAAAATGCCAGTGTAATGGCTGGCAATTATTAACAATATCACCGGCACTTTTAATAACTCTCAGTACCAATGTAAAAAAGTGCCAGTGTGAAGAGTGTCAGTTCATGTATATAAAAGTGCTCATGTAAAAAGCGCCAGTGCCAGTTTAACAAAGTGCCAGTGTTAGTGTACGGGCACTTTGTTAAACTGGCACAGGCACTTTTTACGCTGGCACTTTTGTTACACATGCACTGGCACTTTGTTTACACTGGTACTTTGTTAAACTGGTACTGACACTTTTTTAAATAGGCACTTTGTTACACATGCACTGGCACTTTGTTAAACTGACACTGGTACAAACGGGAAAAAGAAAATACGTTTTTTCTAAGTACCAGAAAAAACGCGTTTTTTGTAATACCAACTCTTTATTTTCTTAGTGCAGTGATTATATATGTAGTTTGGGTGACTTTATTTACAATTTAAGCAGTTGTCATGTAATAAATAGAGGTAAGGCGTTACGTCCCCATCCTCGTACTTTTTCTTCATTATTTATTTTATTAATAAATTTATGGAGCTTTTCCCTTTTTCAGTTAACAAAAAATTAGAAAATAAATTTAGGTATAAGGTGTTGGTTGATGTATTTTGAGTTCATATTCTTTTGTGTAATCATTTTATTTTTATATAAAATAAGATATGATTCAGTCGTCTAGCCTAACTAATGGATCTACTTAATAGCATTGATTCAATTTTAATTGACACATTTTATTTATATAGTTATTTGTTGTCTTTTAGAAATGAAGATGTTAGGACCTAACTATGTAAACCACATAGTTATACAGGGTTTTGACAAAGAAATATATCATATCCAATATTATTTGACAGCCAAGATAACTCATGAACATTGGACAGCCAAGCTCAACCTGCATTTCTCATGAATCATCTGGACAGCAATGATCTAAACAAGGACCAATCATATAAACCAATGTATTTAATTACATAATGTTCATTACATATCAATCATCCAATTCCTTGACTCCTAAAACCTACAAATCAAAGAACTAAGCCTGACAGCTAAGGTTCTCAACAGCAGAGGTCTCATCCCTGTGACAGCTATGATCTTCAGCAACAACAGTAGTGATGTTTCTCTATGATAACCAAGATGTGCCTTACCCAATTTCCTCAACAGATGTTGCCAGCTCATTTCCATGAAGATCATATGCAATGTTTGCAGATTCCAGCCAGTCATTATCCAGTCAACAAGGCCCTAAATGCAATCACTGTTTCACCCACATGCATTTACTACCTTGTCTCTTCCAACGGCTATATTCTAGCCTATAAAAGGAATCCTTCAAGACTGAAGACATTGCCCTTGAATATAGAACTTTTACAACCTTCCCTTCAACCTTTCCACACCTGCAAAACCTGCAACCAACAATCAAACAATCTGAGACACTTGTAACTGTAATTCAGGTGTATAAACTACTTTGTAAACCACTTAAGACTGACTTTAAGTGGGTTTTGTAATATGCTTCGTAACAAGCAAATCCCTAATTGACTGTACTAATTAGGAAGAGGAGGTTCAAGGAACTTGCCTAATCAACCTGTGAGCACCCCAACCCGGGACCTAACACGTGTCCCGAGCTAAGGGAGCTCAAACTAAGAAAATCCATCTAAATTTTTAAAACATTTAATTGCCTTTAAAAGAAAACCACTTTCCAAACTTCCAAACTTAAAATCAAATTGGTAATATCTCTACTTAGAGGAAATCCAACCACAACTTTAATAAATCGTAATCTGATCAATTACATTGGAAACCTTAATTAACATTTGTTTAACAAAAGAGTTTTCCATACAAATTGTAAAAGAGGAATACTTAATAAATACTCCTAGCAACCAACTCCTATACTTAACTTGACAAGCCCCAAAAGCAAAAGTCCACAATGATATCCCCGGCCTCACTGGTTCGGGTCACCTGTCTCGGAATCTAAAACAGTAAAGGGAGAGGGGTGAGAATAAATCTCAATGAGCTATTATGAATGCAGCAAGATGCCAAACAAGATGCAACACATAGCATGGTAACACATAACACATTATAAAAGCGGTAAACACCTTACGTTACCTCATTTTACCTTTTTCCCGTCTGAAATAATAAGTCGTACAACGTGGGAGTAAAACTCCACTCTTTGGTGAATTGCCTCCAGCACATTCACCTCTTATAGGACTCATACCCCAGAGATCCATATAAGAAAGGATACCTATATTAGAGTATCCAACAATAATATCGTCCCTCCTTACAACGATCGCAACAGGTCTGTAAAGCTTTTTGGGTCAATACAGTCGTTAGCACAGCCCCACTCCGTGGCCACAGAGTGGGGAAGGGTCACCGGTATGACGAACCTTCAATCACTTATTGAACAAATCAATAATTGATTGAAATCCATCATACCCACCCGAACATAAACACGCTCAAGCACATAATAGATACTTGAGATAATCCACAAAACGGGATAACAATATCCACAAAACGGGATAACAATATAACAACATGGTAATGTATACTCATGCTAAACAGAACCATAGTACAACAATTCATGTAATACACAATGCATAATCCATCAATGCATATGAACTCAATTTAAGGTAACAATATAACCACATAATCCACACCGGAATACAATAAAATCAACGAGCCAGATAGTCCTCAACCGGGATACAATACTAGCAACAAACCAGATAATCCACAACGGGAAAACGACACAACCATATACCAAATAATCCACAATTGGGATAATCATGCTACAGTGATACATATACATTAACACAATAGTGTGGCCTATGGTTTTAAACATGATTCAAGCTAACTACCCAGAGTATGGGCAAGTAAGGTCACCAAGTATCATAAACCAATCCTACGAAGTCATTACTCAACCTTGAATAAATCTTATTAAAAGTGCAAGACCTATTTCCCAAGTTTGGACCACTTTCCGAACAATATTTAACTACTCCTACAATTCCATTTTGACCAAATAAAAGGTCATGGCCAAGCCAAGGTATCCTACTCTAACCTAGGTTAAAGAGGATCAATTCGTATCCGGGTTGATTAGGTTCTACTAATTTATACTGGGTGGGCGTCACAATTTCTAAGAGGCCAAACAACCTTGCCAAACAATCTTAGTTCAAATTAAAAGGTTGGTTCAGGGGTCTTGGGCGACCGCCCTTACCACTTGGGCGACCGCCCAAGTGGATTTCCAAAGGTGTATAAGTTTCTGCCACTATGGGCGACCGCCCTCACCACTTGGGCGACCGCCCAAGTGGATTTTCAAGGCTCAAGTAACCACCGCGCATGGGCGGCCGCTCAGCCCCCCTTGGGCGACCGCCCAAGCCTCCTGCCAGCCCTTTACAGATTTTTACCCCCTTTAAGCCTAGGTTTCAAATCCTTCTAACCAAGCTTAGTTCAAGAACACCAAATGATACTTCAATCTTATCAAGTCCCAACAAACATGTAAACTCCAAAACCAATTAACCCTAGATTATTTACCACTACCATTTCTACCCATTTCACCATTTCAAATGAATTCTAACTTTCCAAATCAAATTCCACCCATTCCTTTAAATCCAAATCAACTCCCATAAACCACAACATCTTTATTTTTAAGCCATTAACCTATTTCCTAACTCCAAGAAGACTTCCAAAACATATAACAACAATTACAACATCAAGAACAACAATAGATAGTTCATGAGCACATAAATGAAAAGAGGTCATAACAACTCACTTGGAATGGGAGATAGATTAAGGATTCCTTGAGCTTGCTAAACTCCCTAGATGCCCCGATCACAAAAGTACTCCGGATTAGGAAATGGAGGAGGAATAAGTTTGCTAGGAGTCTTGGGAGGAGAGGTTTTCCATGGAGGTCTCCATGGAAATTTGAGAGAGAAGGAGAAGTAGGAGAAATGAGGAGGATGAGATGAGGGGATGATAGAGGAGGGGGGCCGGGTAAGGAGGGAATATGGGGAGGGCACTTGGAGGCCTAGGAAGAGGATAAGTATTTGGCCCCTCCCCCCTTCAAATAAAGAAAGCCCCACCAAAAATTAAAATAACCATTTATAAATCAAAGCCTTCCCATTTTAAAATAAATTGACTCCTTTAATAATTAAAGACTTCCCACATTTAATTTAAACCCTCATTTCTAATTCCTTATTCCACAAATTTTAACTTCATCATACACATTATTTATTTTCTATTTTTATTTTCCTTTAAGATGCTTTATGTACTTTCTCTAGCAATCCTAAGGTTCTAGAAATCATTCCAACCCTCTCATCATAAAATAAGAAATTAAGACATAATTGATCACATAAAGATAACATGAATATTAAAAGCATATAATATACTATTTAAAATTAGTGCCTAGGGTTGGGGTCGTTACACTCACTCCCCCTTAAAGAAAATTCGTCCCGAATTTGATTGTCGCTTACCCTAAGGTTCAAAAAGCAAAGGTTACCTTTCACACATTCTAACTTAATATTTTCAATTAGACTTTTCAAGGGCAAGATTCTACTATACATTCTCACAACCCGAGTACTCTAGAACTTCACTTCCCAATTAGTCTCTTCACTTCTATGATTCTTCCCAAGATTTCTAATTTCATTAATAATACGATTTTACGACGCAACACCCCAAGAATACCATACAACTATTACTACCCGAATTTCCACGACCTCAAGAAAGTACAATTAAATAAAAGTATTACAACTTAAGTTACCAAATATATCACGATATTATATTTAAAACTTCAAATATTCTATAAGTTGATCCAAGTCGGTCTATAAGTCAAATCGTGAATCTTTTCTAGAACTTCAATTGGATTAACAAACTTTGGCGCTAAATTACCTTAGGACTAACTTTACTAATTCCATCCCAATAAATTGGAGATCGATAATATCTCCCTGAACTACGCCTCATACGATTTTATCTCAAAGCTAGAATGATACCTCGCTATTTACGCAAACTCGCTAAGGTTAATTAAACTTCTCAAGTTGAAGGGAAATCACACACAAACATAACCTATTCTTCCAGAATTTGGGTAGTCTTCAAATCTCTTCCTTTCGACTAACTAAATCTTTCAACTCTTAGATCTAGAATTCAACCCCTAAGGGAGCTTCAAAAGATAAGATTCCACTTAAAACCACACAAACAATTGTAACCACTCTCGATAAATGATAAGAAAATTCCGCTTACCTAAGTTAGCTTCCCTAACATACGCTATCACCTTCCCATTTGTATAACACAACACCCTGATCTTCCGGTAATACATACTTAAAACTTCACAAGATCCTCACATCCACTAGGTAAGGTAAGGATCGGGTTCAAAGCTAACCTATTCTCCATTACTAACCATATGATTCATCCTTATTACATCCTACACCATTTATACGTCCTTTAGAGTCAACTAAAGCAACGACTCTACAATTCTTAAGAATTCCTTAAATTTCTTAGGTAACACTTGCCAACTTAAAGATCACTGACTTAATCCTCACAAGATCCATGGTAACATCCACGTTTAAGACTATAGAACCCAAAATTTTGCAATCCTCTCGAGTCAAATCACACTAGCCAAAATTTGCACGCAGGGACTCCTCCCAATGAATCATTAACCCAACTCTCAATTATTTTCACGATCTTCCCGAAACTTTAATTACCAAAGGGATCATCAATTCTAATTACCCTAAAGCCATTAAAATAAGGATTAAAATTCTGCTTATTCTACTCAGAACCAACACATGAAATATACCGACGGGAGCACATTTACCACTTACTTACAACTAGCACATAAAAATTTGGAAAAGACTCCTTATGCAAGTCTAGCATATATCAATTACTCTTCACATCTTAATTCAATTTTTTTTTTTTTTTTTTTTTCACCTTAAATACCCACATATAACAAGAATTTCACATTAAGGTTTACCTATAACAAATACCAATATAAGCAATCTAGGCATGGAAAAGGAGACTCACTTATTATGATAGTCTACCATTACACCACAACTACTTAACCCTCCAGGTCAAGTATATCTAAAAATCATTAATTAATAGTTATACCAATTCAACTGGCAATACATGCTCAGCCATAACCACTTCAACATCGTGGTAAACCCAAGAAGGTTCGAGGTATTCTCTCCTAAGAGCAGAATCCTCTAACAATAAAACCAAATTTCAAACAATGTATGACACATAGAAATAAAACACTATGCCACACATGATGATATGAAACAGGATCTATAAAATATGACCCCTAACTTCTGAGACAGGGAATATACCTCTAGTGACCTCTGAGGGATCTATCTCTCCTGCACCCGAAACATACACTCGACCACAGACCCTCTCTTTCGGTTCCCCTTCGTTATCTCTCTTGGTACTACCTCTTTGTCGTCCACCCAGCTGACCGCTGCTTGAAGCTCGTCCCCTCGCCATCCTTGGGCAATTCCTCTTAAAGTGTCCCAATGCTCCACAATTTAAACACATGCCTTGCTTACTCCAACACCGATCTTCGGTATGTCCAACCTTCTTGCAAAAGTTACAAATCATCCCATACTGCTTGGGTATTGGCCTAGACGAAGAAGCTACCACAAGTTCCTCTCTCATACTTCCTGAAGTTAAAGCACTTGGTTGTCCTCTAATGACTTTGGATCCTTGTCCTAGATACTTTAGCTTATTTCTAATCCCACTTCCGGACCTTCCACTATTTTCCTCAATGTCCTTCTCGACCTTATATGCTCTATCTAGGACTGTCTGATAATCGGCGAAACCATCAATCCATAATTTCTTCCTATACTCACTCCTCAAACCTGTTACAAACTTCTGAACCCTTTTCACTTCATGCGATACCAAATGAGGGCAACACCTAGCTAATTCCTCAAACCGGACTGAATACTGATCTACCGTCATGTTCCCTTGTTTTAGTCCTAAGAATTCAATCTCCTTCTTATCCCTTGTAACCATTGAAATGAAGTAGTCCTCGAACTGTTGAGTGAAATTATCCCAAGTCTGGGGCGTATGATCCCGCTCCCAACTTTCCTTCACAATCTGCCACCACTGATCAGCTGGACCTTCAAGTTTGAAAACGGCATACCTAACTCTCTCTTTGTTGGGACTTTCTATAACCTCGAAAATTTTGTTCATTTTCTCCAACCATTTTTCTGCCTTTAACGGATCCGGATATCCATTAAAACTCGGCGGATTCATCTTCACAAACCTTTCCCATCCATCACTTTGACATCCCTCGGGTTGATTCAGAACTGATTCTCTAGTCTCCATATTCTGTACAAACATCCTGAATAATTTCATCATCTCTTCATTCTGGATTCCACCTCTACTCATACCTTCTTCAATTTCTAGAACCTTCCGCCGATCATCCTTGCTTCCCGGCCATTAGAACGAACTCCCGCATTAAACACTCGGCGTCAATTTCCACACATTCCCCTTAGTTTAGACATCTACCCTTGACCTCTAAACTAAGCTCGATATTAACTGTGAGCACCCCAACCCGGGACCTAACACGTGTCCCGAGCTAAGGGAGCTCAAACTAAGAAAATCCATCTAAATTTTTAAAACATTTAATTGCCTTTAAAAGAAAACCACTTTCCAAACTTCCAAACTTAAAATCAAATTGGTAATATCTCTACTTAGAGGAAATCCAACCACAACTTTAATAAATCGTAAATCGATCCAATTACATTGGAAACCTTAATTAACATTTGTTTAACAAAAGAGTTTTCCATACAAATTTTAAAAGAGGAATACTTAATAAATACTCCTAGCAACCAACTCCTATACTTAACTTGACAAGCCCCAAAAGCAAAAGTCCACAATGATCTCCCCGGCCTCACGGTTCGGGTCACCCGTCTCTAATCTAAAACAAGAAGGGAGAGGGGTGAGAATAAATCTCAATGAGCTATTATGAATGCAAAGAAGATGCCAAACAAGATGCAACACATAGCATTGTAACACATAACACATTATAAAAGCGGTAAACACCTTACGTTACCTCATTTTACCTTTTTCCCGTCTGAAATAATAAGTCGTACAACGTGGGAGTAAAACTCCACTCTTTGGTGAATTGCCTCCAGCACATTCACCTCTTATAGGACTCATACCCCAGAGATCCATATAAGAAAGGATACCTATATTAGAGTATCCAACAATAATATCGTCCCTCCTTACAACGATCGCAACAGTCCGTAAAGCTTTTTGGGTCAATACACCGTTAGCACGGCCTCACTCCGTGGCCACAGAGTGGGAAGGGTCACCAGATGATTTAACCTTCAATCACTTATTGAACAAATCAATAATTGATTGAAATCCATCATACCCACCCGAACATAAACACGCTCAAGCACATAATAGATACTTGAGATAATCCACAAAACGGGATAACAATATCCACAAAACGGGATAACAATATAACAACATGGTAATGTATACTCATGCTAAAATGTAACCATAGTACAACAATTCATGTAATACACAATGCATAATCCATCAATGCATATGAACTCAATTTAAGGTAACAATATAACCACATAATCCACACCGAATACAATAAAATCAACGAGCGATAGTCCTCAACCGGGATACAATACTAGTAACAAACCGTATAATCCACAACGGGAAAACGACACAACCATATACCAAATAATCCACAATTGGGATAATCATGCTACAGATGATACATATACATTAACACAATAGTGTGGCCTATGGTTTTAAACATGATTCAAGCTAACTACCCAGAGTATGGGCAAGTAAGGTCACCAAGTAGCATAAACCAATCCTACGAAGTCATTACTCAACCTTGAATAAATCTTATTAAAAGTGCAAGACCTATTTCCCAAGTTTGGACCACTTTCCGAACAATATTTAACTACTCCTACAATTCCATTTTGACCAAATAAAAGGTCATGGCCAAGCCAAGGTATCCTACTCTAACCTAGGTTAAAGAGGATCAATTCGTATCCTGTTGATTAGGTTCTACTAATTTATACCGGGTGGGCGTCACAATTTCTAAGAGGCCAAACAACCTTGCCAAACAATCTTAGTTCAAATTAAAAAGGTTGGTTCAGGGGTCTTGGGCGACGCTTCTACCACTTCGGGCGACCGCCCAAGTGGATTTCCAAAGGTGTATAAGTTTTCGCCACTATGGGCGATCAAGCCCTCACCACTGGGCGACCGCCCAAGTGGATTTTCAAGGCTCAAGTAACTATCGCCGGCATGGGGCGGCCGCTCGGCCCCCCTTGGGCGACCGCCCAAGCCTCCCCGCCACCCTTTACGTATTTTTACCCCTTTAAGCCTAGGTTTCAAATCCTTCTAACCAAGCTTAGTTCAAGAACACCAAATGATACTTCAATCTTATCAAGTCCCAACAAACATGTAAACTCCAAAACCAATTAACCCTAGATTATTTACCACTACCATTTCTACCCATTTCACCATTTCAAATGAATTCTAACTTTCCAAATCAAATTCCACCCATTCCTTTAAATCCAAATCAACTCCCATAAACCACAACATCTTTATTTTTAAGCCATTAACCTATTTCCTAACTCCAAGAAGACTTCCAAAACATATAACAACAATTACAACATCAAGAACAACAATAGATAGTTCATGAGCACATAAATGAAAAGAGGTCATAACAACTCACTTGGAATGGGAGATAGATTAAGGATTCCTTGAGCTTGCTAAACTCCCCTAGATGCCCCGATCACAAAAGTACTCCCGGATTAGGAAATGGAGGAGGAATAAGTTTGCTAGGAGTCTTGGGAGGAGAGGTTTTCCATGGAGGTCTCCATGGAAATTTGAGAGAGAAGGAGAAGTAGGAGAAATGAGGAGGATGAGATGAGGGGATGATAGAGGAGGGGGGCCGGGTAAGGAGGGAATATGGGGAGGGAACTTGGAGGCCTAGGAAGAGGATAAGTATTTGGCCCCTCCCCCCTTCAAATAAAGAAAGCCCCACCAAAAATTAAAATAACCATTTATAAATCAAAGCCTTCCCATTTTAAAATAAATTGACTCCTTTAATAATTAAAGACTTCCCACATTTAATTTAAACCCTCATTTCTAATTCCTTATTCCACACATTTTAACTTCATCATACACATTATTTATTTTCTATTTTTATTTTCCTTTAAGATGCTTTATGTACTTTCTCTAGCAATCCTAAGGTTCTAGAAATCATTCCAACCCTCTCATCATAAAATAAGAAATTAAGACATAATTGATCACATAAAGATAACATGAATATTAAAAGCATATAATATACTATTTAAAATTAGTGCCTAGGGTTGGGGTCGTTACACAACCATTGTAAATCTTAAAGGGAACTAGATTTAGTGGATTGATCTCACTAGTCAAGGTTGACAGTGAGGGTGGACGTAGGAGGAGTGAACTCTGAACCACCTTAAATCTCTTGTGTCAATTGGTATTGTCACACAACACACACACAATCTACACACACATACACTAATCACTTGTCTTTACATTATTTCAACACTATTTATTCCGTTGCACATTACACTCTTGCCTTTTAAACCAGTTAATATCTGACAGCTAAGATTTCAACTCAGCTGTCAAAGCTTAACTGTCTAATCATCTATTTGTTGATTAAGCACACAGGACCTTTCAATTGGTATCAGAGCTTGTCTTCACCTACAAAAGTCTAACAACTTGTGAAGGATCAATTCTCAACCCACCATGTCTCAACCAAGGAGAAATAATGAGAAAGACATTCCACACATTGATGACAGTGGATCCTTTGAAATCTATGCATCAAAAATCAAAACCTACCTTGATGCAAACAAGATTCGGAATCGGTATGTTCTAGAAAATGAAGTAACCTGCTCTATCACACTAGATACAAATGGTGGGGGCAGTAAAATGAAATCCCCTGAAAGTTGGACTGAATCTGAAAGACAATTAATTAGTGCTAATCTTAAAGTCAAAAACATACTTCAAAAGAGTGTGAATGACTCTCTAGCACAAGAGATTGCCAAAGAACCAACTGCAAAGGCTGCATGGGAACTTATCCATACAAAATTTCAGAAACACACTAGTGTTAGAACCCAAAACCTGTACAATCTACTTAGACAACTTGACAATTTTAAGTTCTACCCTGGTGAAAAAGTGAGTGCTGCTAAATCAAGATTTGAAAATATGGTCAGATCCATTGCTGACCATGGAAAAACATTTGAGAACCAAGATCTATGTCTCAAAATATATTCCAACCTTCCCCAAGAATATGAGAAGGTAGCCCTGCCAATAAGAGAAGGTGCAGAATGGAGCACCATGACTGTTGAACAATACTTTAAAAAGCTTGAGGCCTATAAACTGGAAGGAATGATAAAACTTCAACCTGTTCCTTCTATCTCACAAACCCTTGCCTTTGCTGCCCAAGAAACCACTCATAAACCCATTACCTAACAAGATATTGATGTCATGGTTCTTATTTCCCTTCAGAAAGTAAACCACCCCTCAAACAATCTCTCTCAAGGAGACCTACCAAGTCTCATATCCATGGCTGTCAGAAATACCCTGAGAGCCCATAAGAAGACATTTTAGAGATGTTATAGCCCATCCACTTCTGAATAAGAGAACCCTAAAAAGAAAGTTGAATGCTTCAACTGTAAAAAGCTTGGTAATTACTCATCTGAATATCCTGAACCAAAGAAACCTAAGGACAATCAGACAGCTAAGAAATTCTCCTACTCCAAGGAAATCATTCACAGTTCAAGATGCAACTGCTTCAACTGCACCAAAAAGAAAAATGAGAAAAACAAGGAGCAAGTAAAGATTGCTGACTCATCCAAGTTCAGTGATGAGGAATTTGACTTCAGTGATTCTGAAAGTGAAGGAGAAGAAGAAATGATATGCCTAATGGCAGGAGATGATGAAGATTCAGACAGTGAAGAAGATCTTGAGGCCTTAGTTGTTGCTGAAGAACTAAAGCAGGTACCTCAGTTTAACTCTCTAAATAATGAAGAATTTAAACAATTAGTTAGCACCCTTTTAATTCAAATTAAAAGACACCAAACTAGCTTTGCTTCATTGCTCACTTATAACCTATCCCAAAGTAAAATCATTGAACACTATGAAAGAACCAACCAAGGGCTGAAAGAGCAATGCCTTATGCTTGAAAAGTCAAATAGTGAGCTGACAGCTGAGAATTCAAGATCTCTGGAAAATAACCAAAAAACCATCAACCTTGAAAAAGAGAATGAATCTCTTAGAAAGAAGATTGAGTCCTTGAACAAGTCAGGAGAAGCCTTGTCATTGTTCAGCTACAACCAGAGACATCCTAGTGACAAGTCTGGGATTGGAGCCAACAATCCCACTATGAAACATATACCCCTCTCACTGATGAAAGGGATATTGACAAAATGGTTCTTGAAAGTATGAAATATGTCAAAGCCCAAGAAAATATCTATCCCATTCAGATAAAGGAGGACTCAAAGAAAAAGGGGGAAATTCATAAAGCCAATGAAGCTAGCTCCAGTCATATAAATGAAACCCATGAAGCTAGCTCAAGTCAATCTAAAGGGAAAGAAAAACAAGCAAATAAAGGAAAATACATTTGGCAAAGAAAAGGAATCAAGGAGCAAGTGAATAAAAACCAACACAAAACCACTAGAGAGCAGAGATCTCCAAGACAGCCAAGATTCCCCAGACAGCCAAGATTTGATGGACAGCAGAGATCTCCTAGACAGCAAAGATTCTATAATCATCACTCATACTCTAAACATCAAAGACCCAACTAGCCATACTCAAATGGAAGAAATCATGCAAGTCAAAATACCTCTCCTAAATCATCTCACTCAAACAGCTCTCAAAGCCACACTTAGTTTCACAATAACCAAAACCAATTCTTTTCTCCCAACCAATTCTGTAATCAATCCCAACCTACTGCTCCCACACCCTATATGTTGCAGATCATGGGATATTACAATGCCCTAAATCAGTATTTTGAAAAGAGGGCAATGAACAAAGCTAGGGTACCCAAGAAATTCTAATCCTTTGGACCCAAAAGAATAAAAGGGTACCATAAATTTATTTTTCTGTTTTGTAGGAACCTAGGAAAGGATTATAGTACTTGGACAGTGGATGCAGCAGACACATGACCTTCAACAAGGAGTGGTTGCAATAATTTGTCCCCAAAAATGGTCCAAATGTAACTTTTGGTGATAACTCTCAAGCCAAAGTCAAAGGATCAGGAAACCTTGTTACTAAAGACATTATTTTTACTAATGTGTCTTATGTATAAGGTCTCAAGCACAATTTGATTAGCATTAGTCAAATTTGTGATAAGGGATATCATGTTGTATGTTCCAAAAACCTCTGCACTATCAAAGATGTCAACAACAAGCCAATTCTCACTGGAATCAGAAAAGAAAACCTCTACTGTCTAAACCTGGAAGTTGTGGAAGCCTCAAATGCTCACTGCCTTCTCTCCTATAGTCAATCTGATATGTCATGGCTATGGCACAAAAGATTGGCTCACCTCAACCTCAAAAGTATCTCCAAACTTGCCAATTCTAACCTAGTAAAAGGCCTACCTAAAATTCCCTTCAAAAAGGACAAGCTTTGCAAGGCTTGTCAATGTGGCAAGCAAAAGAAAACCTCCTTCACTGCCAAAATCAGATTAGACACTTCAAAACCCCTTCAATTACTCCACATGGATCTTTTTGGACCAATCAGAACCAGATCTCTTGTTGGAAAGTGATACTCTCTAGTGGTAGTTGATGACTACACTAGATTCATTTGGATCATCCTTCTTGAATCTAAAAAGGAAACCTTAGAACAACTGGTCTAACTGTTCAACAAAATTCAAAACCAAAAGGGTTTATCCATCATCAAAATTAGATCTGATCATGGTAAGGAGTTTGAAAACACTGGTGTTGAAGAATATTGTAATCAAAAAGGGATTGAGCACAACTTTTCTGCTCCTAGAACACCACAACAAAATGGGGTTGCTGAAAGAAAGAACAGAACAATATGTGAAGCAGCAAGAACTATGCTGTCAGAGAACAACCTCCCTAAATACTTTCGGGGAGAAGCAGACACCACTGCTGTGTATGTCCAAAACAAGACTCTCATCAACAAGTTTTACACCAAGACTCCCTATGAGCTATGGAATGGTAGAACACCAACCATTTCATACTTCCATGGCTTTGGAAGTAGATGCTTTATTCACAACAATGGGAAAAACAACCTTAATAAGTTTGATTCCAAAAGTGATGAAGGAATATTTCTTGGATACTCTAATACCAGCAAAGCCTACAGAGTTTACAACAAAAGGAGACTTGTTGTAGAAGAATCAATCCATGTTGACTTTGATGAAAACAATGATCAAAGCCACACTGAATTGTGTGATTTTGATGAAGCTGTTGGCAATTCAGACAATCTACCTGAGGTGTCTCCTGTGCATGACCCCTCAAACCTCATTCATAAAGAAGACTCACCTTCCCTTCCTTATATGGTGCCCAAAGACACTAATAAACACCCTATTGTGTCTGACAGCCAAGAATCCCATCTCAACAAAGAAAGGTGCATCTCGATGCTATGATGCACCCGATGCCTTACCTCCATCCAGCCATCAAAATTCCCTTGAAAATAACCCCATCCAACCATTCTGCAACACCAATCACTCAACTCCTCAACCTGAAACCATTACCCACATAATTCCACCAAACAAAAAAATCTTTATTGATCTTCCAATACATAAGATGGACATTCCTCCAAACATGCCTGTTTATGACTCATTAATGAGTGCCTTCATCTCCCAAATTGAATCCAAAAAGATAAATGAAGCCCTTCAAGACCCTGATTGGATTGAAGCAATGGAAAAAGAATTGGAACAATTTGAAAGAAATAAAGTTTGGAAGCTTGTTCCCAAACCTAAAAACCAAACTGTCATTGGGACAAGATGGGTTTTTAGAAACAAGATGAATGAAGAAGGAATTGTGGTAAGGAACAAAGCTAGACTAGTTGCTCAAGGGTACAGACAAGAAGAGGGAATTGACTATGATGAAACATTTGCCCCTGTTGCAAGACTGGAAGCTATAAGGCTATTCCTTACCTATGCATCATTCAAGAAGATGAAGGTGTTCCAAATGGATGTCAAAAGTGCCTTCCTGAATGGAGTCTTGAATGAAAAAGTATTTGTATCTCAACCCCCTAATTTTGAGCATCCAAAGTTTCCAGATCATGTATATAAATTTGACAAAGCCTTGTATGGGCTTAAGCAAGCACCTAGAGCTTGGTATGATACCCTATCTAAATATCTCCTTGGCAAAGGATTTACCAAGGGCCATATTGATAACACCCTGTTTATCAAGAAATATGGAGAAGACCAGTTGCTCATCCAAGTCTATGTTGATGACATTATTTTTGGTTCATCAAATGAAGACTTGTGAACTGAATTTAGGGAAATTATGAAGAATCAATTTGAGATGAGCATGATTGGTGAGCTCACATTCTTCTTAGGTCTTCAAGTCAAGCAAATGAAGGAAGGGATCTTCATTAACCAAGCCAAGTATACAAGGGACATGATCAAAAAGTTTGATATGCAAACTGCTTCTCCAGCTAGAACCCCTCTGTCAACAACAACCAAACTCCATGCTGATCCTGATGGCCAGAGTGTGAATCAAACATTGTATAGGAGTTATATTGGATCTCTCCTACATGTGACTGCCTCCAGACCTGATATCATGTTCAGTATTTGCCTTTGTGCAAGATTCCAAGCCAATCCTAAAGAATCTCATCATTCTTCTATTAAGAGAATCTTGAGATATCTAAAAGGAACACCTAACTATGGCCTGTGGTATCCCACTGAATCCCCATTCTCTCTAATTGGCTTCACTGATTCAGACTATGCTGGATGCAATTTAGATAGAAAATCCACGAGTGGTGGATGCCAATTTATTGGATCAAGAATAATCTCTTGGTCAAGCAAGAAGCAAACTTCAGTAGCTACCTCAACAGCTGAGGCTGAGTACATTGCTGATGGTCTGTGTTACTCTCAAATTATTTATCTCAAAAGTTAACTCCAAGACTTTGAGATGGACATGTCAAACATTCCTATTTTCTGTGACAATTCTAGTACCATTTCCATGACAGAAAACCCTGTCCAACACTCCAAGACCAAGCATATTGAAGTTAGGCATCACTTCATTAGAGATCATGTTGAAAAAGGAAATATCAACTTAGCTAAAGTATGCACTGAAGATAATGTCTCTGACATCCTAACAAAAGCAATGGATGAGAAGAGATTTGAGATGCTAAGGGCAATGCTGGGAATGATTAATTTGCCAAAATAAAAGATTTTCATTAATCAAGGAAACATTTCAAATGGCTGCTGTCAACAATTGGGGATCTGATAGCTAACCATAACCTTTCTCAAAAGCCTTCATCTTTCTAAGCCAAACACCTTCCTACCAAATACCCTAGTTTTCAAAACACAAAAAACAAACACAAATACATATTACCAAAAGCTTCTCAACCCCTCCTTTCTCTCACAGCTAACCCTCTCACAGACTCTGACAGCTAAGAATTCTATTCTTGACTGTTCCTTGGCAAATCATGGATATCCTCATCTGTGAACCCATACTCATTATAGGCAACATCAGGAGCCTCATAGACATTCTCCTTGATGTCCCCATACCTCTCTAGCCACACTGGGTGCCTCTTCATGAAAGGGTCAATGGCTGATGTTGAGAATTGTAAAGAAGGACACACCCTCCTTGGCCACCATTCCTCAACAACATTGTAAGGAGGATATTCACGTAGTGGAGAGACAAAGCTAAATTTCCTTGAAGTGTTTGCACTCTCCTGAGCAATGATTGCTTGATCTGACTGAGGACCCACTTCTTCCTCCTCATTCATTGCTGCTGGACTCAAACACTTGAGAAACTGTGAGAACAATCTCATATAAGCCTTTGAAGGAGAACTTTGCACTCTTGAAAGTTGTCTCCAGTTCCCTCAAGAACTGTTTGACTCAATGTAAGTGAATCCCTGGTTACTGCTGTGAACTCCTTGACAGCTAAGAAATCAGGTTGACCAAATTGGAGTGTCAATCTTAATCCTTTCTTTGATGTCAAGCTTCACAAACTCTCCCAATGTGTAGACTCTCTCTAAACCTACCCCAACCTGCTTACTTGATTCACCCTCTTTCCCTTTTCTTAACAGCTTAATCTTAGCTATCTGATCATCTCGACTCTCACAAACCAACTTAGCTTTACCCTTATCTCTAGATATCTCCTTTAACCTGTTTCTCTCACCCTCCAACAATGCTAGCCTCTCTTCCTCCCAAAACTTTTTTCTTATCTCTCTCTCTCTCTCAACTCTTCTTCCTTAAGTGGATCATCATTTTGCAGTTGATCCACCACCTGTTCTAGAGCATTATCAGTTTGAATTTGATATGACAAAAACTCCCTCTCAAACCTTTCCTCCCTAGTTTTCTCTACCCTTGGACTCTTAAAGACCAGTTTCTTTGCTGTCTTAGCCATCTTGCTAGGACTGAACATTGAAACCAATCTTTCCATTTACTATATAACTGAGATGGATTGAATAAATTTCATCATCTGATGCATTTCCTATTATAGACAAATTTAGTTTCAGTCAACTTAGTGGCAATGATCATTCAAAATAGGCTTGGCTGGTCATCAAGTATGACAGCTATGATTTGAGTTCTTGCCAAATCGAGGATTATTGGAACTTGCCACTAACAAATGTTCATTTACTTCCCTGATAAATCCCTCTGAAAATTCGCCTCTCTGTACGGACTATATTCCCATGTTTTATGGGAAGTTATGGCACGTAATGAGTGGGGGACAAAAATACTATTCATGAACAATCACATTCTTAAATGCCCTTTTTTAACCGTTGCACTAACCCGCGTTTTAGCCGTTGAACTATACAAATTCCCTCCTCATTAACATTTAACCTTGCGAAACTAACCCCTCCTCAAACAAACATTCTTCCAACCTAAATCCCTTCTCTGATTCTCTCTGTTATTCAAAAACCCTAAATTCCCTGTTTTACTCAAACAATGTCTTACACAGAAGCTCATGGGTATTTTATCAAGCTTGATTTCTATGAGCATGAAGTTGGAACTCTCATCAAAACCCTTCTTGAGTCCAACAATCTTTGCAACATGATGGAAGCTCAACCTCCCATCTACGAGAAATTGTGCAGAGAGATGTACATGACTGGACAAAGACTTGATAGTGGAGCCATTAGAATCAACATTGAAGGTACTAAGATTAATGTGTCCCCCAAAGTTGTTTCTGAAGTCTACAACATTCCAATTAAGAATGGAACTAGAAGCAACCTCTGGGATAGGAAAGACTGTGCCTTGGAAATATTTTACAAAAGATTCTTTGATGAACCCAACTGCAATTATCAGGTAGCACAGAACAAACCCATAAGAAAGGGGTCTCTTGATTTGTTCAAATCAACCCTAATGGATGTCATCATCAAGGGGTTTGATGGAAAGCAATCCTCCTTTGATCAAATCAGTCCCAATGAATGGAAGCAAGGCTTGAGTCTGATAGCTAAGGATGTAAACTTGGGTGTTGCTTTATTGCACAACTTTTAATTGGCCACATCCCCTTCACCTTGGAAGTTCAAGAAGCAAACCCCATGGATGAACAACTTCAGATTCTTGAGTGGGATTCTACATCATCTAATTCCAAAGCTAAACCCACCCCTAAAAGATGATTGGCTTGAAACTACCACTCTTATGCAAATAAGGAGTTTCAGCTTGAGCACATTCAGGCTCAAAAGGAAGAAAAAATTGGACTTTGGGGACAGCTCTGGAAATCTTGATGAAGCAACATAAAGATTGAAAGAGAAGACTGAGAATGAAATGAAGTTGTGGAAAACATTGGTCCACATGGTAAATGACAAGAGGTCAAAAAGAAAGCATGACAAAGGTGTAGTGATCAAAGAAAGAGCTGAAAAGACCACTCCTAGCAAAATCAAAAAGAGGATTGACAAAGCTGAAATGATGAAAACTGGGAAGGGAAAGAAGCTTTCCAAAGGAAAGAAGGTGCAAAATGTGGTTGAGCAAGTGGCTGAACAAGTAGCTGAGCAAGTGGATGCTCAAGTAATTGACAAAGGGAAACAAGTTGCTGAAGAAAATCCTGCTGACAGTGAAGAAACCCAATCAGATCCTCTATTCAAGGACATTAATGATTTTATTGGTGAAGATTAAGCTAGTCATGATAGTGAGTATGAAGAACAGCTAAGGAGAGCCCTTGCTGAATCCCTTATTGATGCTAGGCACAGAACAGCCAAGACTGGGCAAACTTCTGGGACAGCTATGGATGCCCCTGATCTGATAGCTAAGGTTCCTGAACCTGCTAGTGCTTCAATTGAGGTAACTCCTACCCCATCTCCTTCTCTAAATATCTTCTCTAGGAAGAGAAAGCTTGATAAGGATGCTTCCCTTTCCCAAAGAATGAAACCTAATACCCCTCATCCATCACCAACCAAAGAGCAATCCAGTTCTTCACCCCATATTTCTATTGCCCAAGAAATACTCAGCCTAAATCCTTCCAACATAAGCCCAAATGAGTCAAGTGTTGAAAAGAAAAGGGGGAACACCTCTGAGTCTGAAAAAGATGATCCTCAGTTGAGGGGGAACAGCAGTCATCAATCCCTTATTCTGACAGCTGAGCATTTCCCAGATCAATCTTCACCTGTTTCCAGTCCCTCTGATCCATCACCTATTACTGATCATATCCTCAAAGCTTCTGAAGGATTAACCTTTGAAGGACCCCCTGAATTGTTCCCTTATGCTATCTCTTATTTGAGACAATTGCTGACAGAGGATGACATGTTGAAAGCTCTAGATGTGATCAAATCTAGAGATAGGGCCAAGATGTCTAGCTCGCCTGACAGTAAAGCTCAACCTAAACCTGTTGAAGTTGTTGAACTTCAATCTCCCCCTAACTCTACCCCTGATATTGAACCCCAAGAAACACCTGAACATACCCCTGATTCAGAACTCCTTCCAGCTTGTGAGCCTTGGATCCTTGATTGTGACATTGATTTCTCCTTTCCCTCAATCATGGCTGCTCACCAAAGATTTAAGGAAATCACTCACTTCCCTGAGATTGCCAATCCCAACCTCATTCCCAATCCTTGGCTGTTGAGTAAGAATGCAATCATAATCCATGCCAGAAATAGAAGTGGGCTCATCATGTTTGGGCATGAGGAATGGAAGAAATATAGATCAGCTCTCCCTACTTCCTTCTTTCACAATGCCCCCAGATTACCAAATTTCATGGACCTTTCAACCATCATTGACTGGGAAGTTTTATTCTCCCAATTTTTGTCAAATAACATCAATGAATGCATTTACATGCCCTCATCCCTTGTCCATGCTCTCTGTGTTGAATTGACCAAAGAGTTATATTGGAGAATCTGCAGCAATAAAGCCAAAATCATGGCTGTCATTGCCAAGCCCAATCTGACAATCATGTTTCCCCCTATCACTTCAGATCCTCCTCCCTTCATTCCCCTAAACACTAGATCTCTCCAAGCAAAACTCCCTCCAAACTTCAATCCCTCAACATATGTGCCCCCATATCATGTGACCATCACTGATATGCAGAAATTCACAAGGACCATGATCACCAAGATGAGGCACATCATGGAAGTTTCATTTGGTGCCAAATCAGAAAAGAAGGCATCTAAGGGAAAGGCAATTAAGTCTGATGAAGAAGCTATCAACCTGGGAAAAAGAGCTTCTGGTGCTACTGCTAATGATATTGTATCAAGTGATGATAAAGAAGATGAGCTAGCAACGCAAGTGTATCAGCCTTCAACCTCAGCTATTCTCACTGTCTCCACAGCACCCCATCAGATCCCAGCTCAACAAACTTTCTCTCTGCAGACAAATCCTCTCTTTTCTAACTTATTTTCAGGAACCAAAGGTCAAAGCTCTAGAGGGAAGAATGCTCCCAAATGGGGTACCTTAAAGTTAATGGATGATGAAGAACCTTTGCCCAAAGCTGTCCTCAAGGAAAGACAAGATCAAACCTTCACCTATGATGATGAGATGAGCTGGGAATGGAACAATGAAATGTACTTCAGAGGTGTAGAAGAGAAAATGAAGAAGGTGCTGCTAGCTAAAAGAGATGAAATTCTTGCAGCAAGAAGAGAAAGAGATGAATTTTCTGATTAGAAAATTTTGTCTTTTTTGGCTAAGTGCTTTATTCGCTACTTTTTATCCCTTGTTTTAAACAATTGTTATTTTGGATAATTTGTTTGTTTTGGCTCTTGTGGTTGAATCAAGAAGATTAAAGTTTATCTTCATTGGTATATTCAATTCACGAGTATCTTGCAGGTCATATCTTTTATTAGATATATTACTTTGCCAAAAAGGGGGAAATTGTTAGGACCTAACTATGTAAACCACATAGTTATACAGGGTTTTGACAAAGAAACATATCATATCCAATGTTATCTGACAGCCAAGATAACTCATGAACATTGGACAGCCAAGCTCAACCTGCACTTCTCATAAATCATCTGGACAACAATGATCTAAACAAAGACCAATCATATAAACCAATGTATTTAATTACATAATGATCATTACATATCAATCATCCAATTCCGTGACTCCTAAAACCTACAAATCAAAGAACTAAGCCTGACAGCTAAGTTTCTCAATAGCAGGGGTCTCATCTCTCTGACAGCTATGATCTTCAACAACAACAGCAGTGATGTTTCTCTGTGATAACCAAGATGTGCCTTACCCAATTTCCTCAACTGATGTTGCCAGCTCATCTCCATGAAGATCATATACAATGGTTGCAGATTCCAGCCTGTCATTATCCAGTCAACAAGGCCCTAAATGCAATCACTGTTTCACCCACATGCATTTACTACCTTGTCTCCTCCAACGGCTATATTCTAGCCTATAAAAGGAAACCTTCAAGACTGAAGACATTGCCCTTGAATATACAACTTTTACAACCTTCCCTTCAACCTTTCCACACCTGCAAAACCTGCAACCAACAATCAAACAATCTGAGACACTTGTAACTATAATTCAGGTGTATAAACTACTTTGTAAATCACTTAAGACTGACTTTAAGTGGGTATTGTAATTTGCTTCGTAACAATCAAATACCTAATTGACTGTACTAATTAGGAAGAGGAGGTTCAAGGAACTTGCCTAATCAACCATTGTAAATCTTAAAGGGAACTAGATTTAGTGGATTGATCTCACTAGTCAAGGTTGACAGTGAGGGTGGACGTAGGAGGAGTGAACTCTGAACCGCCTTAAATCTCTTGTGTCAATTGGTATTATCACACAACACACACACATCTACACACACATACATTAATCACTTCTCTTTACATTATTTCAACACTATTTATTCTACTGCACATTACACTCTTGCCTTTTAAACCAGTTAATATCTGACAGCTAAAATTTCACCTCAGCTGTCAAAGCTTAACTGTCTAATCATCTATTTGTTGATTAAGCACACAGGACCTTTCAGAAGACATGATCCATCATTCATAAACAATATCTAAAATGATTAATGAAGTTGTAGGTTACAGCGTTAGTCACTTCTAGAAAATTTGATTTCCTGGCGGAAATTTTAATGGTGATGACCAATTTCCTTTGAAAATTTGCAACAACCAAAGAAAAATATTGGTTGCATGTCCACCGGAATGTTCTGACACCGAAATGTTGTGACAGTCGAAAATTGCCTACGTACTGCAAAAAGGTTGACGGGCTGATTGTTGGAAAGCTCCAATGTATTACGTTGAGATGCTTAACGCTAGCTACAACACTGAATGAGGAATTTCTGACTAAATTATCGACTG
The DNA here is from genome assembly GCA_022495995.1 of Adenophora triphylla var. japonica. Lineage (NCBI taxonomy): Eukaryota > Viridiplantae > Streptophyta > Magnoliopsida > Asterales > Campanulaceae > Adenophora > Adenophora triphylla. The sequence continues at coordinate 7,827 of JAFEMH010000624.1, read as the reverse complement.
AAAACATGTTGGTTAATAAACAAAAAAAAATTAAATAATTCGTTTGATATTAAGAAAAATGAAGCCAATTATTTTAATTTTTTATTTAATGTTTATAAAAGATCGTAGTAGTAGAATCTAAATAATGCATTTGAATTTTTTTTTTAATCAAACAAAACAGTAAATTCATTGCTAAAATATAAGAAGATGGCGCACTACAAGAGTCGTTGACTCATCCCAAAGAAGAAGATTTCTATGAAAATGTACAATCGCCAAAAACTGTCTGATGCGAGAAAATAACCCAATACATCTAGATTAGGTACTAAACCAAACTCCAATTAAAGCCTTTGTGAACAATAATCTTTGTGACGCCCAAATGCTTCTCCACCAGACAAAACATGGTCACGACCCAACACTGATCTTCAGAAAACTCACGCACGAAAAAAACTGGCATTGAAAATATGACATAGTAATGCATTTGGGTAGGCAAGAAAGGTCCAACCAAGCAATACAAGTATTGTAACAACAAATACAAACAATACACAAAGGCTCTTGAATAACGGGAGAAACAAATGATACAAAATGAGGGTTATATGAGAATTGACCAAACGGAATTGAAACAAGATGGGATTGAAACCCTAGATAATTACTCAACGGCAAATCTTTTCATTAATAAAAAAAAAGTCTAAATTCGGATTACAACTTTAGGCCTATTTTATAGTGCCCATAAAACTTGAAAAACACTCCTAAACCTTCTAGAATTACTCCTAACCTATATGGTAACTTAATAGGACTCAAAAACTAGTAAATCGACTTAAAATCTACTCTAAAACCATCTCTAATCAACCTACTAAAAATAATGACGAAAATAAGAAATAAAATAAAAACGTAAAATCTGGGGAGAAACGCGTTTCTCCATAACTTACGGAGAAACGTGTCCCGACTTGTCTTGCGACAATGCAGGCCAAGGCTTCTGGATATCCAGAAGCTTTGGGATGGATATCAAGAAGCTTGGCCTTTGCCCCAAACTTTTTTTCTGGATATCCGTTCCAAAGCTTCTGGATATCCAGAAGCTTGGCCTTTGCCCCAAACTTTTTTTCTGGATATCCATTTCAAAGCTTCTGGATATCCAAAAGCTTGGCTTTTGCCCCAAATCTTTTTTTCTGGATATCCGTTTCAAAGCTTCTGGATATCCAGAAGCTTTGGGATGGATATCCAGAACACGTTTCTCCATAACTTATGGAGAAACGCGTTTCTCCAGAGACCGACTCAAATAAAACTAAAACAATTTAAATCCTAAAATACAAATTAAAATACAAAGATAATTAATATATTTGACTGGGTCAAATATCTGTCCTACATTATTCACCCTCTCTTCAAAAGAACTCTTCCCCGAGTTCTCATCCGATGTTTGGAAAGTGCCGTCCCACTTAAAAATATATTTTGAATAAATCTTCGTTTTAAGCACAAATTGACGTAACATGATATCTTCCGGATATAAAATTATTCCCTCTTACTCCGTCAGATCTGTCGAATCATCATCTTGAATAATTTTACATGGAACAGACAATTCTTTCCTCATATCACCCACTTCCTTAGACTTTGCCACAAAATTCAAAATAATACTCTCTTCCTTCTTGGACTGGACTAAGTCATTATCAGGCGACATGATATTGGCAATAATAATGTCATCACAAACTTGAATTACTTCGCTTTTTGCATCTTCACATTGACATCTTTCACAATTACACTCGTCATAGATTGGTGGTTTCGACCACTCAATGACAAGGTCTTGAATATTTGATTCTACCGTAACAATATTGAACGGATAAAAAATGTCGTCGGGATGGGCCTTACCTCCAAGTTTTGGACTCTCGATCTCCATATCGATATCCATAGAAGGATCTGCCCCATTTCTGTCGCCGAATTCGTGATCCCGATCAAAGGGATATATATTCTAATCATCAGACCACATATCTGAATCCAAGCCCATGTCGGTGGCAGTCTCCAAACGCGCATGGCGACGTTGGATTCACTGAATCTCCAAACCATCAAGTCCACTACAAGAAAAATAGCCTTCTGTGACTGCTTTCTGTGATGGCTAAAAAAAGCAGTCTCCATAGACCAGATAAGGAGACGGAAATAAAAAGCAATCACGTTACCTTAAGGAGATGGAAGTACAATCACATGTGCAATCACGTTTGGTATTTTCATCCGGAGCGCCAACGCGGGAAACAGGAGGGAATATGAAAAATCAAACGTGACCGCTTTTTTAAAACTGTGATGACTTTTGTAATCACGTTTGATTAATTATATAATTTAATAAATATAAATACATGAAAAAAGTAATTTTAATAAAAGGTGACGGCCAATGCAATCGCGTAATACCTTAAATGAAAAAAAAAATAATAAATTTGAGATACCTAAATAAATCAAGGCGCCTCTCTCTCTATTCGCTTTCTCTCTCTATCCGCTCTCTCTCTCTCTCTGCTTCCCGCTCTGCCTCTCTCCGCTCCAGTAGTCTCTCCCGCTCCGGTCGTCTCTCCGCTCAGCATCTCTCCGCTCCGTTCGTCTCTCCCTTCGGTCGTCTCTCGGCTCGTTGTCTCTCTCTCTCCGCTCGTCGTCTCTCACTCCGATCCGAGCCAGTTAAAGAGGTATTATTCCCTTCATATTTTGAGTTTTTAACATGGATTTGACCATTTTGATCCGAAATTGGTCTATAAGTATACAAATATTGCGTCTTGTATGAATTTAAGATAGTTTGATTTGATTTTGAAAAGTCAAATTTCGACTGTTTTGGTATATTTTGTTGGTGTATTTTTGTTGATTAGCTAAGTTCTCGATTTGG